>JANAVB010016599.1:9741187-10233443 GCA_029216955.1 Iris pallida
TTTTTAATATTAATATTAATATTAATACTAGCAATATGACGATATTTTGAAATAAAATTAACAAAGTTTATCATTACGACAATACTAGCGATATGACGATGCTAGTACCTCTGTCATTTTGTAGCTTTGCTATTGCGAAGCTATCAATACGACGAGACAAGAAAATAGAGATAAACTTTGTACTAATATTAATATTAATATTTTAATGTTTATTTTATTGTTAATGTTAATTTTAATGTTTATTTTAATAAAATAAACATTAAAAGTTTAATATTAATATTAATACTCATGTTAATATTATTAAAATTAATATTTTATAATAAATTGTTTTTAAAGACCAACAAAATTTAAACTATAATTATTACAAAATTAAAACCAACTAAAACCAAATTAAACCAAGTAAAAAAAACCAACTAAAACCAAACAAAAAAAACCAACCAGGGGCCCCACACATGCCAAAATTCAGCAATCTAAGATGGCGGAATTCAACAAAAAAAACCAACCAGGGGCCCCACACTCGGTTGGCAGATTTTTTTTTTTTTTTTTTACAGCTTTCGTTTTTTCTGCCATCTCAGTTGGTGGAATGTTTCGTTCCTGTAAATTATTTTGAAGTTGTTTCGTTTGTAATAAATTATATAAACTTTATTTCGCTATAGTAAATTTTGTGAATCCGGGACAACCGCCTCATTGTCTCTCTATCTTTGGCGGACCAGTGATGGGGAATCCGGGACAATCGCCTCATTGTCTATCTATCTTCGCTTTCATCAAGATTCGAAGAACGAGTAAACATTTACTTCTTCTTCTTTTTTATCAACTTTAATTGCTCCAAGTAAAATTTTAATACTCGTATGCACAATCTAGCGCGTATACTAGATTACTTCTTCACTTCCTCGGCCAGGACACATCAAAAGTTGATCAGGACACATCAGAATTGGAGCTATTTCAAATTTGAGAAAAAATTACTCAGAACTTTCTATTTTCTTACTTATTGGGTTGTTCCAACCCCACACACCCCGAAACCTAAATTTTGAACTTCATTTCAAAATTTCCCTCTCTTTTCTAAAACCCTAGCTTTCTTCTTCTTCTTCTTCTTTTTCTTCTTCTTCTTCCACACCATTTTTCTCCTCCCCAAGCTACATCTTTTTCTTGATCTTAATCCCTTCCCCAAGCTCTCATTCCCAATTTCGATGACTCCCAAAGGCTCTCTTTCCAAAACCCTAGTTTTCCTCTCATATATCTTTTTTAATGTTTATTCCCAAAACCAAGTATAAATTATCATGATGGAAAAAAATATACGATGTAATATTTATTTCAATTATTTATAACCAATTTCATGATCGAGGTAAACCCTAACAACATTCGGCGAAGTCGACTTTAGGACTTCCATAGTTTCTGACAGTCCTAAATACTGATAGGTATGGCAGTCCTGCTGTACAGCAAGTGAATTCCATGACTGCTACAATTTTTTGCAGTCCTAGAAGTATTAAGAACTGCCAGAAATTGTGGCAGTCCTGATGTACAGCAAGTGCATTTTTGGACTGCCACAATTTCTAACAGTCTTAGAAGTATTGAGTACTGCCAGAAATTGTGACAGTACTGAAATAGATTTACAAATTTGAGTATTTAAAATAATTTTAAATAAATAGATAAATTTTGAGTTTTTTAAAATAGATTTTAAATTGATAGAGTTATCTCTAAAATAGGGCGGCCAAAATTAGATTTATCTATAAGATAGATTTAAAATTGATATAACTTTTTTTAAACCTAGTAAATAATTGAGAGACTCTAAAATAGATTTAAAATTGAGAGACTTATCTCTAAAATAGGTTTATTTTGAAATGAAGAAAATTGAAAGACTTATCTAAAATATATTTATACGTAAAATAAATTTTTTGGACGGTCAGAACTGTCAAAATTTCTGGCAGTCCTATCTACTACCAGGACTGCCAAAAATTTGGGCAGTCCTAAAATGGACTTGCTGTTGAGAACTGCCAAAATATATTTTAGGATTTTGTCGGTCGGGGAGTTAACCGAGATTGCTTCACAAAGAATGTAGTGTTCACCCATCAAAGAATTTGTACATTGTTTGTTCACCCACCAATATTAGGGTTTGTACATTATTTGTGCAATATTAGGGTTTGTACATTATTTGTACGTAGCCTTTGGGTGCCATCGAAATTGGGATTGAGAAGAAAATTAGAGTTTTGATGGAGATGGTGAGGATGAAAATGATGGAGAAGAAGAAGAAGATTAGAAGAAAACTCAATATCCCACATTCTTCTTCTTCTTCTTGGATGTGCTGAGGAAGGAGACAAGAGGAAAAGGAAAAAAATTGACTTATATACCTAGAGTTGGGCAAGTCCCGAGTAATTTTTTCAACTGAAAATTGCTGAGGAACCCAATTTCGGGGTTGGTTTTTAGGAAAAACCCACCCGCATGATGGGTTTTATGAAATGCCCAGAATTATATATTTCCACGTTAAGTATTCCAAGATTCCCTTTAGATGCTCTGTATTTACAAAATTAATACCATAACTACCCCTCCACACAAACTCAGATCTAGATTGTGATTCTCTTCTTCTTCTTCTTCTTCTTCTTCTTCACGAGAGATCTGAATTCCATTGCTCTCATCTTCAGCAGAGATCGCAAAGATCATTCGTAGTTTACCATGCTTTTTTTTTCAGTCGAACTCCGATCATCGCTTATCTTCTTCTTCTTCTTCATCTTCTCCGACAATTAGGTCAATTATGGAGAGAAGATCTTCTTCTTCTTTTCCATAAGAGTTAGCATCGTTTTGAAAGAAGAACGAAAACTCTTGAATCTTTATTCATGTCAAATTTCTTTCCACAAAACAAAAAAATAAAAAATTAGGTTTCTGTCAACTGTTCTCCGTCGATATCGCATGAAGAATAGTTATTCTCCTGCATTTTTAACAAGGAGAATGCCATTCTCCGTGTTGAATGGCATTCTCCGTGTTTCTAAAACGGAGAATGGCCATTCTCCTGTGTTTTAACATTTGAATGACCATTCTCCGTGTCATTTAACACGGAGAATGTCATTCTCCGTGTTATTTAGCACGGAGAATGGCTATTCTCCGTGTAATCACTACAAGAAAATACATTTTTAGCAACATATTTTAGCAACATATTTTAGCGACATAGGGTCTTTTATGTCTCTAAAAGCTATTTTTTTACATGTATTGGCGACATGAGTGCTAGTATGTCGCAAAATTCACATAAATTTCACTGGAGGGAAATGAAATACGAGTCCCGCCAAAAATTCTCTATATATTGCGACATACGTATGTCGCAGAAAGACACTATATGTTCTGCGACATATTGTACATGTTGCAGAAAAACACTATATGTTTAGCAACATGAATGATATATGTCGTAGGAAGATACTTTATGTTCAGCGACATGTTGTACATGTCACGAAAAGATGTTATATGGTCGGCGACATGAACTGTATGTGTCGCAAAAAAAAAATACTATATGTTTAGCAAGATACCACCACCCAACAATCAGAAATCCCTGTCAGTTTTTTGGTATGTTATAAAGTAGGGTTTCCTTCTCTTCTTCCTTCTCCTTCCGCTCTCGATTTCTCCTTAGCCGAACCCACCGGAGCTCAAAAACCTAGGGGTCCGGTGCCGATGACATCCGAGAGGCGGATCTCGACGAAGCTGAGGCCTTGTGTCAGGCGGAGAGTGCAGGCGAAGAAGCGGTCGAGGTCGGAGGTACCGTCCAGTATCGTGAGGAAGCTCCAGCGGAGGGAGATCTCGTGGAAGCGCGAGCCGGCGTTCAGCATGAGGGGCTCCGGCGAGAATTTCTGCCACTTTCGATTGCAGGTTTTTTTCCCCCTTCTCTCTCTCCCCCTCTTTTTTTATCTAGGGCTTTCTGTAAAGGTAGGTTCTTGATTGATTTGTCAAATAGTTTAGCACTAGACTGAAAGAGCTTTTGAATCGAATCTCTAGTTGAAGTCGAGTCGAATAGCTCTTAGAGAGTGCAATGGTAGTCCATGAATGCTTTGATAGTTCAGTTCAGTTCACGAACTGGTGGCCATTCAATGCCTTCGATTGTTTCGTCCATGTGTTCAATTGATATTGCTATAATTCCATAACTTATTAAGTTTTACTTCGATTTGAACCTAGATACAGAATGCGTATTATCTGGCAAAATGATGCTTAAAAGCATATTTTTTTTGACATCTTTGTATGCTGAATTATATTGTTAACCTTAACTTTAATATGCTATTTATGCTTTTTGAATAGTAATATTCTCCGTGTGATCGTCTTTATTACCCCTGCTTAGTGTTGAACTCTTGATCGATTTAACTTTTATATAGAATGGTAGCTTAGGTGATGCCGATTGAGAATAAATTGATGGATATCATTCGGGATTGATTCCTACATATTTTTGCCCTGTGTACAAGTACTGATCCAGTTGTGATGCATGTTCTGTCGATATGGATACAATATGTTCGCTTATGAACGCATGGTTTTACTTGCCAGAAGTCTTGAAAATTGTTGTTCGGTTTACAAAGTTTTGCTTTTGTCATTTCACCCAGTTTGTAGAGTGAAAGTGAAATACTTTAAAGTGTAAAATCGTCCACATGTCAACCATTGTAAAGTTAATATGGAATAAATTGTTTTACTAATCCCACTTTTATCCCACCTCGAGCTTGGAAGAGAAGACATGAGATTGATAACCACTGAAACCACCATAAATTGCCGAAATCGGTACTCATAGGAACTAGGAAGTGCCTAAGACTTTTGAACCTTGAACCAAAGGTTGTGCCATGTCAGAGTTTTATTCCCGTCCCGTTTGTTTGATAATCTCTCATTGTCTCAGGAAGAATTTGATACTTATGATCCCAAGGGATACTCGTTCACCCAACTCCCATATCTGAGGAAAAGGTCAAAGATTATTGAGATAGTTTCGACGAGAAACGTTGTTTTTTGCTTTGTCACAATCAGGGGTTTGTTCCGCATATAGCAGAGGTTAGCTTACTTTGCTTAGTACAATTCTTGGCTACTTCATTATTTTTATGACCAATTTGCTATTGATGATGAAATTAAAACAGAGACAAATCAGAGAATTTGCTTTCTGAATGGGAGTCCTGATGAAGTCATTCGGAGCTTATTCTATAACAAAAGAAATGACTCGCTCATTACAGTCTCCGTTTGTGCCTCTGACAATTTCAGCTCGTTAAAATGTAGATCAACCAGAATTGAGTGAGTATAATCCTTCCATTTAGTCTTTAATGTACGAACATGTTCTACCATGCTTTTTTACAATTTTCCTTTGTTCATTTAACTGTTTCCAAGTACATTAAACGAGGGGAGATAGAAGCTGGTTTTGCTATTTTTGAGTCAGAGTTATTAAAGTGGCCTGGTTTCGTAGAATTTGACGATGTGAATGGAAAAATTCTTACATATTCTTCCGAAAATAGGTACCATGGTTATTCGTGATTAACATTTGGGTGTCAATCACTTTCGTTTTTGGTCTTTAATTCCCTCATTTTCTTTTTTAATTTGAATCAGCTTATACAAGGTGTTCGACCTGAAAAACTACACATTTTCGCATTCAATTTCAGATAAAAATATCGAAGAAATTAAGATCAGGTGAGCATTCTATCTCCTGTTAATGAGTCATAGGAAAAGTCCTCTTTTTTTGGGCTTCTCCTGGATGACAAATCTGTAAATACTTTCATGATTCTGAGCTTGATGTGGTTTCTTACTATTTAGCTTCAACCTTTTTTCCTTTTGTAGTAGTATCATTGATGTGTTAAATGTTGCAAGTGATTAGTAAGTTTTACTTTGTGGTTTGTTAGATGATTGTCCTTGAACTCCTATCTTATAACAAACATGCATTTCCCATTTTGATTCAAGATTGTTTGCTGAAAGATTGCTCATCTGAAATGATAAGGTTGAGATGGCCCAGTGGCGATGTAATAAAAGTTAAGTATAGAATAAGTGAATTTGTTAATGGGAAGTTAGAGATAACTTAGATTGACGATAAGATGAAGCAAACACATTTATGATGATTTGGAGATGTTCAACAGAGACCGTCAACATATGCAGTGATTAAGGGGCTAGATAGCAGTCTCAAGTGAACAGCTGTGATAAGTGGTAGACCAAATGAGCATGGATTGAGGTGGTTAAATAACATATGTAGAAGCTAACCTTACTGATTGAGACGTCCGTTGGTAGATTTGAATGGAATATTAGGATTTCTCTACTTCAAGTAGTGGCTGGAAGAGTAGTGGAAATAGCAGATTCAAAGATATCCATTTTAAGTTTTTAACCCGAGCAATTGAAGCCAATAAATGCTGAAAACTACAACCCCCTGACTGTTTTGGGCACAATACAACAAAACTATGATAAAGTCACAAAAGAAGATCTATTCGAGTTGGGGATTTGGTAGAAGAAGAAAGCTTTTGGTTGGATAGGTTTTAAAATTTAAAGCCAATTTTGGTATGTAGGTTTCAAGTAAATGAATGAGCTCATGGAGAAGAAGTCTCCAAAGGCCCAGATGTTTGAAAGAAGCGCATTTTTGTTAAGCTATAAAATCTTACTCGGGACTTTTGAGTATCTAACTGCAGAAGGGAGCTCCATGATGAAAAATATAGTCAGGGAGGTCGAAGATGAGTGGTCAAACGTCAGGGGTCTTCCAATTAATTACCCTACTTTTAATCATCCTGTTATTTTCTCTAGTGAGAAAACTATAATTCTCAATTACTGGCAAGAAATGTACATACTGTTAGTCTTTGATTGCTCTCACGTAAATTTTGGTGCTACCTGCTACAAAGGATCCCCTTTTTGTCTTCTACAAGTTGGTTTAACTCTTCATGTTTGGTAGTTAATCTGGAGATCCCATCAATTTTTGGAATGTAGGAGTTGGAATAGGAAAAGTACTTGTCTTGGTTTTGTGCACAGATTCTATTGGCAGTTAATCTCCTGCTAGTCTAGTAGTAATTATTTGAAATGTTAGTCAGGCCTCAACGGGGGAACTAAGATCGGTAATGATGGAAGATAAGATCCTAGACCAACCTTTTTTAGACCAACCTTTTTCAAGTGCTGTATCTTTCTCTTCTTTAAAACCTTGTCTTTGGATTTGGTGATACAATAAATTGGAGTTATGTTCTTTGACTGAACAAGGATTTTGTTTAGTGAGCAAGTCTCGTTGGTATCTGCTAGATAAATCCAGAGCAAATTTCTTGTTTGAATCAGTACCTTTTCTAGTTTCTGCATTGATGCTCTAGTGTTACCCTTTTTTTATTAAATTTCTCACTTTTACACTTTCACGAACACATCCAACCCAGCAAATTTATTCTAATAGTAATTTAGTAGCCAACTTCTTGCCTCATTGTGCATGGTTTCTTTTTAATGCCAGGGATGGATGATTTGGATGCCCATTGAGATGAGCATGTATTTTTTACTATCCTTGAATTTCAATCTGTATCACTTTTTTCTAGCACATCTTTCTTGTTTGATTTTTTAATGATGTTGATTTCAATGTATATCTTTTGCAAGCTGACACTTTTATCCTTTCATTCTATTCTGTCTTAATCCTTCAAAATCTTTGACGATTAACTTGTTTGCATCTCTTCACCTGAAACAGCCCAGGTATCATGTTGATAATATTCACAAGAGAGAGTAGTCATGTCCCTCTTAAAATTCTCAATATAGAGGATGGTACAATTCTGAAATCCTTCAACCATCTCCTTCATCGGAATAAAAAGTTGGACTTCATTGAGCAGTTCAATGAAAAGCTTCTGGTTAAACAGGAAAACGAAAACCTCCTGATTGTTGATGTAAGTTATTTCCTGTCCCCTCAAAACCAAACAATAAATTTTAATATTTTAATTGGATTTGTTGCTTTCCATCTGATTCTAACTACTTGAAATCACTCTTAGGTTCGAGACTCTCGATTGACAGAAGTAAGCAGAATGGAGTTTATTACTCCATAGGCATTTATTTTCCTATACGAGAATCAGTTGTTTTTGACATTTCGGAATCGCAGTGGCAGTTTAGAATTTCCGGGGTGAACTTGTTACCTCTTTCGAGGATCATTTGTTGTGGTACCCTGACAGCAATACAAATAACATATATATTACAAGTGACCTGGATCTTATAATTTCTTATTGCAAAGCAAATTCTGATGATTCATCAGAAGGAAATGGTAATATCTGTTGACCTCTATTGCTGAATAATGTGTCTACCTATTGTAAACTAATTTGACCATAATTTACTCACGTTTTTTAGATTTTAGTTGATAGATTATTGGGCTTCTGCTTTTACCTTTTCTTTTTCTTTTAGAAGGGCAAAACTAGGGTTACAAGGGTTTCTCTGCTCTGCTTTTGGCACAATGTGCTTGGAATACTTTACTTGGTGCTGCATTTGTATATTGAATTTAATTTCTGATTCTATTTCGATATCCTGTCATGGGAATGATACTTCTATTTTACATGTGCTGAAATTTAGAGTAGTGAAAGACGCTGCCGAAATGCCTTCAAATTTTCTGTCTATCCATGCAATATTATAAGGTAGGTAAGTTATGTTGGTTTAAACTGTCAATTGGCTATGAAATAAATACAGGTACAGTAAAGAACTAATGTACATGCACTCATTGATAGATGCATACATAAGTACATACATTTATATAGTGGATTATGTGCCCACATTAGTCTATAATTTAATGTTATTGCTTAATGAATGGCAATAACATGGTATATATACATTGCTAATTCCTATGCTGCAGACATGACAGTTATTTCATAAGTTGGAATACATTAGGTGTACACAGCACAACTCCAGGCATCTCAAAAAGAAAAAGAAAAAAACCCAACCCAACCCAACCCAACCCAACTCCAGAACTATGGGAGTATTTATGCTTCAATTCCACACTGCATTTCAATATCAACAATTATATCTCAAGTTTTACATTTTTTTTGAACCTCAGAATCTTTTTATGGTAATCTTGTATTTATCTTACTAATGCAGCTGTATCCATTAACATCAGCAACATCTTTACGGGGAAATCTGTTGCAAAAATTCAATCAAGCAACATGGTGAAAAGTACAGGCAGTTCTAGACTGCAACGCACAGAAACAGAGGCCTTGAACGACATAATTGCCATTTACTATGATGAAGATCGAAACGAGATCTACAGTGGAAATGCTGGGGGACTTGTTCATGTTTGGTCTAATTAGTGAATGTACTCCAAAGGAATGGTGTAAGTTATCAAGTCTTCCCATCAACAATCGCCATTGGAATGTGTGAAGCAGTCTCCCTTCAACCTGACTTACTTCTGATATTGCTCTGTAGCACAGTAACATCGGGAAATACTTGGAGCTTCCATACCTCTTGAGGCTCGGCATTCATTCTTTGACGTAGTATGTTTTGGCCACATCTTCAATGGCAGTTGGTTTTAGCGGGGATGGGGTTTGATAAAGCTGTGACAAGCAATTCATGTTGCTTGCCCGAAAGAACTTGGAGGTACTTGTTGATTATGTTGTAGTTTAAATAGGTGGATAATGTCTTATTACCGACATTTTTTCTTGTAGCTTTATGCCAGTTTCTCTAGTTGTAATTCTTACGTTTTCCAGTAACCGTGAGGTGCAACTGACAGGGGTTTGCAACTTTGCATATTCCCATTTTCATGTCATCCATTTTGAAACTTTATAACATACCAAAAAAATGTACTTGGATACATCAATTTCTTCTTTTATGGGTACACCAATTTTTGCTTAATTAGTTAGTTTGGAATTCCTTCTTTATTTATCTGCTCTTATCTTTATGAGTGCAATACCACGTTTTGGTTTTTGTTATATATTCACCCTTTGTTTTGATTTCATGTTATAGAAGCGATCAGGAAAAAAAATATAGTAGCACGTTCTTATTTGCCATGGAATCATTCTAGTGGGTCAAAGTCATTTGCAGCAATAACGTCTATGAAGGTGACACGTTTCTTCTGATATCATTATGATAGACCAAATATCTTGAAGTAGTATACATCTTGACATATTATGATATGGTATCTATTATGTTTATGCAAATCTAATATTATTGTTTTATTCTATACATGATTTTTTTTTGTATAAATTATTTTTGCTTGTATGTATCTGGATATACATGATAATGTGTATATATGTATGTGTAGATTTTTTTTTTTTTTTTTTTTGCATTTGTTCCTTAGACCGATCATTCTTTTAGTATATATTTTGTTTTACTTACATTTTTTTAAATTTTTGTGTGCAGGAGCACAGACAACAAGCCAAGTTCGGTGAAAGACATTAATATCGAGAGATCCATTGTAGGCTAATTTTTGGAGAAGACATTCAATTCATGTTTTTAAGTTTACACTATAGTTGTCTAGCTGTAATATAGTATATTTGTGGAATGTAATACGTTTCTTTTTTAATGGACTATTTGAAGTTGTTAAGATATTACAATATTGAATTATTTAATAAAGAGATGTTTGAAGATATTGTATTCGATATAATGTTGCGTTCATGATAACTTGTTACAATGTCTAAGTTCTTTGAATATAAATTTCAATGTTTGTATGTTATTTTTAAAATATGAAAAATATGAAAAATAAAAATTAATATAAAATAGCTTTTGCGACATCAAATTGTTTAGCTTGAAGTGTATTTATATTTAGCTTACATTAGCTTTCGCGACATCAAGTTGTGTAGCAGAAACGTTTTTTTATAATTATAAAAAAGTAAAGAATTGGACTTTTGGCGACATGTATTATGTTGCCAAAGTATCATCTTTCTGCGACATACAAGATATATGTCGCCAAAAGTTATTTTAAATAAAAAATACGATATGTCGCCAAAGTGCTTATATTCCGCGACATGTGCTATTTCATGTCGCCAAAGACTTTCCCAGACAAGGCTACGGCGACATGTGTGCGACATAGCCAAATATGTCGCGAATACACTTTTGCGACACAAATCTAACTTTTAGCTACATATTGCTTATGTCGCTGAATATGCATTTTCTTGTAGTGAATTTAGAAATGGAGAATGCCATTCTCCGTACTAAATTACACACGTTTTAACACTGGGAATAACCATTCTCCGTGTAAATTAACACGGAGAATGTCATTCTCTGTTTTAATTAAGACGGAGAATGCCATTCTCCGTTTTATTTAACACGGAGAATGGCATTCTCCGTGTTTCTAACACGGAGAATGGCCATTCTCCTGCGTTTTAACACTGGAATGACCATTCTCCGTGCTAAATTACACGGAGAATGGCCATTCTCCATTTTATTTAACACGGAGAATGGCATTCTCCGTTTTATTTAACACGGAGAATGACATTCTCCGTGTTTCTAATACGGAGAATGGTCATTCCCCTACGTTTTAACACTGTAATGACCATTCTCCGTGTTAAATTACACGGAGAATGGTCATTCTCCGTATAAATTAAGACGGAGAATGACATTCTCCGTGGTACTAACACGGAGAATGGCCACCCTCATGCGAAATTAACATTTTTCGTGTTCTAATACGGAGAATGACAATTCTCCTGCATTTTATGGTCAGTTAAAACTTTGAAGGGCCATAACTTTTGACTGGAAGGTCGAAACGAGGCCTGGTTTATCCCAAAACGAGCGTATCTTCGAAGAGCCTAAAAGTTATAGCTTCTCCGTTAGACGGCCTTTCGAAATTTTAGAATCGCAAAAAAAATGATGTTTTGACCTCCGTTTTAGCACTTTTGCCGTTTGTCTCGGTCTTTCCGAAATTTTCCGACGAGTTTTTGAAGATTTTTGAGGAGAAAACCTAGATACGAAAGTGAGCAGCGTATGGAAGAAGATGAAGTATCGAAACGTTTTTTTTAAGAGGAGTTTCGTGGGTGTTTTCAATAAATTAGAAGGAAGGGCAAAAAGGTCATTCGGAGCGCTCTTTATATATTTTTTGCTAATTCTGGGCACGCGATAAAATTTTATTGCGCGGTGGGTTTTTCATAAAACTTTTTCATTTTTTGGGCATTTCATAAATTTCCCTTTTTTCAATGGCAAACTTGTAAATAAACCAAAGTTAGATTTGGGCTAGCCCTGATCAACTTTTGATGTGCTCTTATAAATAATCGTTATAAAATGCATAACTTAAGAACAATAATGAAAAGTTCTTCTTCTTATTATTATTATGGTTAAAACCTTCAAAAAAAAAAGTACAACTTAGATTCTAACATGGGTTTAGAAAATTACAATCAAATTGTGAAATAGTGCTCCTTAGTAACAAAGTATATAAACTCTCAATTTATGCACGAAGAAAAAATTGTAGGAAAAAAAATGTGGGCAAAATTATTATTTTTTTTTTCCACTTGCTTGGATGACCAAAAAATAGAAAAATTTTTTTTAAAAAATAATATTTTATTTGTTTGTGACGAATGATATAATTATCATTTAGTTCTTGATGTTTTCAAATCATAATAGATACAAATTTTTTGAAGGGTATTTGGAAAATTTCTTTCATAATCCTCTCAATTTTCTCCATTTTTCTCCTACTTTTAGGAGAAATTTTTTTAGTAAGACCCTAGTGAATTTTTCTCAAATTCCTCCTCCCCGCTTCCCAAACATTATTATTTTTAGTTTTTCTCTCATTTTTTTCTCAATTTTTTTTCTTTCCCCTCATTTTCCCCTCTTCCATACAATAGTTATGGATCATGTTCTCTATAACACAAACAAGTAATATATATATATATATATATATATATATATATATATATATATACAAATGACAAAATATATATATATATATATATACAAATGACCTCTAGCCTAGTGGTTAAGAGAGATGCATGCGACCCAAGTGGTCAGGAGTTCGAATCCTAGTGGAAACGATTCCAGAAACAATTTACCTGATTCCAAAATATATATATATATATATATATATATATATATATGTTTTTAAAATTATTTTCAATCTTAGCAACTCTTTTAGCTGATATCTTTTAACATATGTATACATTGTACACGTCTCAACCATTTAAATTTTATTTTATTTTCAATTGGCAATAACTTCTAATTTTTCACGAATAACTTGTTATATTTTAAATGTAGTGTCTGCTGGTTCATCTTAGTTTTTTCTTCCGAACACAATAATTCTTTGGACATTATTTTTAATATTCTAACATTATTTTCTAATATTCTAAGGCCTCATTTGGTTCGCGGAATGGAAGGAAAAAGAAATCAATTCCTCGGCATTTTCTTAACTTTGAAAAATTACAATTCCATTGTTTTTCCTTTCCCATGTTTGGAAATGCAAGAAATTTGGAAAGGAAAGTAAATACTTCAATCTGGAAACGTAATTCCTTACTTGGATGGATGAAATCATTTTTTCTCCTAATTTTTCTTCCATTAAGAATCATTTTTCTTTTCTCCTCAATTTCTTTGTCACCCAAACATAGGAAAGTAATTACTTTCCTTTTCCAACACGATGATTCCGCGAACCAAACGAGGTTTGACAGTTTGATCTTTAAAATAGGAGTGGTCATGTTAATGTTCTAAAAATCGGACATGATTGGACCGGTCGGCTAAACCGGTCAATCTGTGAACCAGTAGATTTTTCGGACTAGTTTAATATCAATCCACTATTGTTTCCGGAAAATCGGTCAACCTGGTAAATTCTGACGACCCGGGCGGTCAGACCATCTAATCGTCTGACCCAGTTGAGTTTTGAACCGATTTGACCCTGACTTTTGTTTTAGACTTTAGATACAATCAAAGTTAATATGTTTGCGTCTTGACCAATTCTATTATGGTAAACATATAGAACTTGTACATAGTATATATATAATTGTGTACTATCTAATCGTTGTAAGATTGTAAACCTATATAATTGATTCAAACATAGTTTTATCGGTTTGACTAAACCGAGTGTCTTGACCATGTTGACATACTGTCTGATTTTTAAAACATTGGGTCATATAACTATCTCATAAACGTCCCGCATTTGTAGCTCATTTGAAAAACAACACGGACAGTATGTGGGATTGACATGGTTTGAGCCCTTTGATTGTTAGGATGTGTATGTATTTTGGGCTGTAATAAAAGAAAATCTCTCATAACAAAAATTCTATTTTTAAAATATATTTTTCAATCACAAAATATTAAAAAAATATTTCTCTATCCTAAGTTTCCAGTATTACTTTCCAGTATTACGCAATACTATACTCTTTTACTTTTACTTGTAGAATCCAAAAATAATATGACTAGTTTGTAGAAGGATACCAGACTTATAATCTAATTAGACTTTGGGTACTGGATTTGTCCGTTTTAGACTTTGGAAATTCGAATTTTTTAGTGACGAACATTCGTCATGAAAGGTCTTATTTCATCGCTGAAAGTTCAATTTCGTCACTAAAATATGTCCCTAAAAAATCCAAATACCCAAAGTCTATTCAAAATCTAATTAGATCGTAGACATGATATCCTTGTACAATATTATCCAAAATAATACTAAGCCCAAGATATTATAGATAAATATAAATACGATACCTCTCTTAAAAGCCCATGTCACAACACCTAAGTAAACTCCAAATATTAGTTTCAAACAAACAATGGTGATAAAGCTCCAAAAGAGCTTTGCTATGCCTACAACCAAAATTTACAACCTCCTTACAACCGGACACGTGTCGGACTTCGATTGGAGGAGGAGAAGAAATGGTGGGGCCGGGTGGAGCCCATGTAGCAGGGGGGGTGAGAGTGGTGGTGGGACCCGATGGGACCCATGTGTAAGGAGTGGAAGAGAGTAGTTGTAAGAAGGTTGTAAGAATTTGATAGTAAACTTAGCATTTTCCGCTCCAAAAACATGTCACGTGAATCAACAAGACCCACCTCAACCATCTTTCCCCCTCTGGCTCTGCTGCCACTGCCAACGCCTGCACTGCAGCAGCCAGCAGCTGCTGGTACTGCTGCTGCTCACGAACTCCCAAACTGTACTCTGTAGTCTGCGTTGTTGCATTGCATTTGCATTTGCATGTGCATGATTCCCTCCCCATCCCCCATTCGTCTACCTACTGGTTAGCTACACGCCTAGCTACACAACTTTCCCAGTACACGCTACACGGTTAGATTCTCAGCAGCACAGCAAACAACAGAAATTGCAAAAGAAGAAAGAGACTGCACTGAACTGCTGAGGTTAATCTCTAGCTTCTTTTTTACTTCCTTTTAACTTTTATCATTCATCTCATCTCCTACAAGTACAAGTTAAAAGAAGAACCAGACGAGAAAAGAAAACACCATAGAGAAAAATACACAAGAGAATGGACTGGTGGTACGTGATGTCATTTTCTCTCGGAGGGGTCCCCTTTTCTTTGGCCTAGCTTCCCTTTCATCCTCGGCTTTGGGCTAAAAAGCTTGCTTTTACACAGTTTTTCTTCTCACTTCATGAATTTCTGTTTGTTATATGTACTCACATTTATTACTGTATTTTTCATAGCTAATGCTCTGCTACTAGTAGTAGTAGTTTTAGTAGTAGAAGTAGTAGACTTGGTAGTAGTAGTTGATGACTGATGACTGCATGCTGTAATATATTCACTAGGCCTTACTTTCTTCTTCTTCTTCTTCTTCTTCCATGTCAACTTCCTTCTTCCGTTCACTTTATGCGCTAGGGAACGAAGAGACGGGCTTCTCTCTATAGTAATTAAAATAAAAATAAAAATTAACAGCACTATAACTTCTAGACTATTTTCTTCTTCTTCTTCATCTTCTTCTTCTTCTTCTTCTTCATCTTCCCTGACAATAAATCGATCCCCATAATAATCACCGTTAGTACTTGTTAACAAGTTGGGATGCATTCTACAATTACTACATGCAATAGTTAAAAAGTGAGTGAATCCTTACTTGAAATGGCCCTCCTCTTCATTCCTGACCTACTTATCAGAGCCCCACGGCCCCATGACCAGAAGAGAACCTGACAGGAAGATACCAATAACAAAACATTCATAATTGCATTCTTCATATATCAATTCCACGTCTATATGCTTTTCAAAATTGACACAAGTAAAATTGACCAAACTAGAGTTTCACATTTCTACGAGGACGCAAGTCACATAATGAGAACATTATTGACACATTACTATACTGCAACTGGTGGTTAACCTGATGTCAGCTCTCTCAGTTGCTGCCAAAGTTGCTACCATAAATTTATCTACGCGCCAATAAAAATAAAGCCACTTGACAGGTGATGCAACTTGTCATATTTGATAATGAGGTATAAGCTTAATTAATTAGTACACCATTACACAACAAATCAATTTTGACGACTTGAAAGCTAAAGTTATAATACCTGGGCATTTGGAAGAGGCAGGATTTGAAGGTCGACATGTCCAGAGAAGAGGCGGGCGGCAGGATGAGGTGGTTTCCGTTGCCACGGGGCGAGGGGGCGACGAGCTCAGAGTCGGCTGCGGTGGCCGTGAAGAAGTCGCCGGTAAAGGAAGAGCCCTTGGTGGGGGAAGCAAACGGGCTATCAGGCAGATTGTGCTCCGCACTGCCAATGAGAATCACATTAAGGACTAAATTAACAGTAAAACCAAACTTTTAGCAACCAAATTCAATTAATTGTGCTAAAAAAGTAAAGGGAGGAAAAAAAAAAAAAAGGGGTTCAAGACAATGAGACCCATTAAGACCAAACCATCATAACAACATTGTGCTTTTATTCATTCTTTTCTTTCTGCTCTCTTTTGCTTTGCGGAGTGCTCTCTATTCCTTTTCTAATTGTAGCTTTCTGTCAGCCATTTATATATTACTGCTGGTATATAATACTAAATAGTAAAACTGACTGAAAAAAAAAGGAGGAGAGGGGTTAGATTTTGTTTGCCATTATTTACCATTCTTGGAAATTACTATCTTCATTGGGGCTCGCTTCTCTTGCAGGCTCCTCCTTATCGACTGCAGCAACAACGTTGACTGAAATGACCTGCTGCTCCTCGCCAGAGGAAGCAGGACTCGGGCTCTTGTCTGTAAACAGACAAAATAATAATAAATATTATTATTATTATAATATTCGAGAACATTTTTTTTTTGAAGATGATGGTTCTTCTTCATTCATCATGAACTACTCACCTTCCGGGGATGATTCTTCGTGGCTCTTGTCGCTTGATAATGGGTGGTTGAAGCTGATGGAGTGCGGGGAGGAGGAGGAGAAGCTCCTCGGCTTGAAGTCCATGAGCTGGAGCCCCATGAACCTCCTCCCTTGCAGCTCGATCGCCTGCTGGAGGTCGGCCGCCTGCTGCTGCTCTTCCAGCTTCCTCCTCAGGAACATTTCTTGCGTCGGGCTGCTGCTGCTGTTGTAGAGCATTCTCGCTCCTACAGTCAAAAAACACATAATAATCATCAATATAATGGAAACTTTGCGGAAGACTCAACTTAAGAAGAAGAGGGAAAAAAAAAAACAAGAACCGCACCTAGCTGTTGAAGATCGTAGGGGTCTCTGGAGTCTAATCCAGTAGGAGTGGTGCAGCCGGAAAAATCACTCCTCTCGCCTTGTTTGGTTCTGGAGATGGGGTCAAGAATACACGTGAGATCATAGTTGTTCATGGTGAGAATTAATTGTTGTTAGAGAAAGGAACAAGAGGAGGAGGAGGAGGAGGAGGAGGAGGAGGAGGAGGAGTGAGTGCCTGTACTTGTCGGGGACTTTTCCTTTCTCTTTGTAAGGCTTGACGAGAACGCGAGCGTCGCAAACGAAATGGGGGTTCCCCTTGGCCAGGATCAGCTTCACCGTCTCCGGATAGACGAAGGTCACGAAACCGAACATTCTCTTCTGCTGGTAAGGGATCCTCACGTCCTGTACCAGTCCGTAGATGCTGAAGACACAAAGCCAAGCTCAAAGCTAAAGTTAGATTCAGAAAGAAAGAAAGAAAGAAAGAAAAAAGATGTAGAGCAAGTTGTTTGTTTGGTCGGAGGAAATTTTTAGCCAAAAAAAAAAAAATACCTGAAGTAATTAGAAACATCTTCTTCTCTGAAAGTGCTGTCCGCCGGAAAGGTCAGATAGATCTGCCTCGAACCGGGATTCACCATCCCCGCAAAGTCGGCCCGGTCGAGCCGGGACCGCCCCGTGAACTTGTGGCTGTCGTCGCCGCCTAGCATCAAGGAGGCGGCTGCTGCTGCCGCCGCCGCCGCTCTGCTCAAAAGCTCAAGATTAGTACTCCAGGAAACTCAAACAAATTAGTGTTAAGTTGAGCTGGCTAGCTAGGAATATAGACCTCTGGTTGTCATTCTGCTGCTGGAGGAGGAAGCTCATGCATTTGGAAGTGGACGGCGACAGCGGCATGTTCATGGATCCGGTAGGGGAGTAAGGGAAGGCGCCCGCCGCCGCGGCGGTCAGCCGCTGGCTCTTGGACCGCAGAAGCTGCAGCTGCTCCTGGCAGTGCTGCTGCTGCTGCTGCTCGAGGCCGACCGGGTCGGGCTTCCCCATGGCCCCCGCCTCGTCGGGGAGCCCGTGGAGGAACCTGCAGCTGGTCCCGTTCTTGCAGTACCCCCTCGCGAAGTACAGGCACGGCTTCCAGCCGAAGACCGAGGCCGCCGCCGCCGCCGCTGCGTCCGAGCCGAGGCAGAGTTCCGCCGCCACGGAGCAGCTCCGGCTGCGTTGGTGGTGGTGGGGGGGCCACCCCGCTCCTCCGTTCATCTCCTGGTAAGGGTCGTTCAAGAAGGAGAGCTGGTCCTGCAGCGAGATCTCGTCGGTGTAGTTGGCCGGGCTCATAAGGTCCTCGGGGGACTGGTGGCAGTCGGGGGGAGACGGAGACGGAGGGGCCCAGGACGGGGAGGTTATGCTGAGCGGGGGCGGGGGCGGGTGGGGGAAGCCGAAGCGGGACGCGGTGGTGGCGGAGTTCTGGCGGGAGAGGAGGTGGTGGTGGTGGTGGAAGGGCGAAGAAGGTGAGGGGAGCGTCGGGGAAGGGGGCGAGTGCGGGAGCTGCAGCGGGCCCAGCTCCTTCCGGGCCTTGAGGATGACGGAATGGAGCAGGGTCTCCGGGCCGAAGGCCAGACGGATCATCTCCTTCTCGCCGTGGTCCTGGATCAGGAGGAGGCCCATGATCTTCGCCGCGTTCTCAGGGTCCAGCGCCTGGATCCTGGAGAACACCACCCTGGTCGCCTCGTAGGCGTCCATCCGCCACGAACAACAACGTCGGTCGACAAAGCTCAATGGAATGAATGAGTGAATGAATGAATGAACAAGTATATTATTTGAAAGCAGCCACCACTCACTCTCTCTCTCTCTATACCAATTACCAGACGGCTGGAAAAGAAGGAAAAGGAAAGAGGAAAGTGGGCAATATGTGAACGTTGGATATTAAAGAGGATTTAGAAACGGGTCACGACAAAGTGGACACAAAAACCCTAATTGCCTCTCTCGTGTTAATAAATACATGCATCTGCTCCCCACCCCTCACTCTCGGTCAGTCACTGCCTTTGCTGCCACTGCACTGACTACTGAAACAAGCAAGCAAGCAAGAAATCAATTCTCTTTCCTCCTCTCATCCCTAATTTTAATGAGACTTTTAGACTGGAGCACGAGTCTCTCTGATAGCTCGCGAATTGAATACCAACAAAACTTGAGCTATAATTTCTAACTAACGCTCCATCAAACTAAACGGGCAATGCTAGAATTACAACAACAACAAAATTTACTATTTATTTTACAAGTCTAGATGACAGTTACCGATTGAATCTATCTTTTCGTATAAAAAAAAAGATAGTTGTCTAACATCTAAACAGTTGTAAGAAGATTAAAATATCTTTAGTTGTAATATTATTGCAAACTAAAATATCTTTAGCGCTCTCTCTCTCTCTCTCTCGACTTGATAACACATATCATAAGGTTTTACAACTAGGCTCTGATCAGGCTTGCGAATAAGTTTAATTTTTGAGAAATTTTTAATAATGTCTAAGAATTTTTAAAATAAGTTATCAAAATTATTCTTAATTTATAAAAAAGCATAACTTTTATTGTTAAAATTGTAATGAATTAAGTATAATTTTAATAATCTATATATCTTAAAAATTCAAATATATTATAAAAATCTCTTTGTCAATTGCAATTTCCTAAAACTAATACACAGAAACTAAACAATCATACAAAGCTATAAAGGAGCTATGGTTATGTTTTCAAGACATCGCTATGATCAAGGGAAACACTGTTTGAGTAGCTTGAATTTGATAGGTTTTATTTATGTGTTTTTTCTTTCTTTCCTTGTACCAACCATTACTATTTTCTGCTGGTGATACTGCTACACTGAAATATAGATGGATGAATGGAAATGATGAGAGGGTGGTGAATGTCCCCTTCAATCAGCAGTTTTCCATGTCACCATCATGGAGCCACCGAGTCTTGAGAGCTTTATATATGTTTGCCCATCTATACATAAGAGACATGATTTTTCTCTCTAGTTCAAAATGAGATTCTCTCGCTCGTACACTATTAGTTAGTAGTAATTGGTGTGGTGTTGGTAGGGAGTTTGAAATATGGCAAAAGGCAATGGAACAACATCAGACTAACCATGTTTTAAAATTATAAGAAATTTTACCTGAAATTAATACCTCAACGGAAAAAAGTACCGGGACAGGACGATCAAAATCCAATCTAAAAATATTTCACTGATGAATAAATAAAATACACCGATTCTTTTCTATATTCTTCAGTCCAACCAAACTAGTTCATCCACAACTAATCAAAATAATAAATTGATTAACAATGAAAATAATAGGGTTTGCCGAAAGCAAGAACACTAGAAATGAACTGTTGTTGAATTCCTCCAATGAGCTTCTTCGAATCAAACCAAAAACTTTCTCAAATGCTTGTCCTTTTTAGAAAGTTGAATCGTTATAGCAATCTCTCCTGAAGAATAATTTCAGTCATCACTACCTTCAAAAATTAGATTAGGATTAACTAAATACCCTCTTACTATATACTCATGAACAAATCACAACCATCGGGTATGATCGAAAGGCCAAATAATAACATAATTTCTGCTCAGTCTCGACTCGACGGTATACTACTGATATATTGACAATATATTGTGGAAACAAAAAAATTCCACACGGAAAGCTGCTAGAAACTTGAAGCAAATTCCAGTATATTAGACATACAGCATGTTGACGGTATATTGTTCTGAAACAGAACAGAGCGGCCGTATACGGCGGTATACCGCTAACATATCGTTGAGTTGTTTTGTTAAGTAAATCCCCCCCCCCCCCCCTCCCCTTTCACTCTTCATCCCTCTCTTCATTTAATTGAACGGTCATGCTTCCTTATAGAGTGTTAAAAATAACTATTACAACCCCCCCCCCCCCCCCCCCCCCCCATCTCTCTCTTCATTTATTTTCAACTCCAAACTCCCGACCCTTCTCCAACACACTCTCTCTCTTTCTCTCAGGGTCTGCTTGGATTGAGGGAAAAAAAAAATAAGTAGAGTTAAGTGGGGTTAAATGAGGAGGAGTTAAGTGAGGGGGAGCAGAGTCAATACATAGAACCTTGTTTGGAGTGGAGGGAGAGTTAAGTGAGAGGTATTTAATAACTCTTGCTTGGATTGAAGGTTTTGAGTGAGAAGAGAATTAATAAAAGTATGGTAGTTACCAAAATAACCTTATTACATATGTCATAAAATTAAATTTGATTGAAATTTTAATTATAACTTGTCAAAATATCTTCACAAATTAGGAAGGTACGGAGCAACATGTGGAAAACAAAAAAAAATAGAAAAAAAAATTATGATATTTTATAGAACAAATGAGGGGTATTTATTGTCACGTCCCGATTCGTAGAGTCATTTGATTGGCTTGTTTGATGCTATCAGGATGTTGGACCGTGACTTAAGTTGGAAATTGGGAGAATTGAGACTGATGCAGTCTCTCTTAGCTGACTAGACGGAATGGATATTGGAACGTAGCTCGCTGGTGGAGCTACGCTTAGTGGAATTGTGTGTGATTGGAACAGGAAGACCCTTTTATGCAAGTGAGTGGAACTGTCCTTCCTCCTCCTTACTCCTTCATGCTTAATGAAATGAAGTATTGAAATACTATGAATTGTCCCTAAAAGTCCCATATTTTTAGTTGCTGAATAATAGAGATGCTTATGCTGAGAATTAGTGAATGTACAACACATTGAATTGCTAACGTGATTTGATACCTGAGAATGAATTGATAACATTGTTCCTTATGTTTAATGCTGCTGAAACAGTAAAACACTTGAATAATGAGATGCCTTATGAATGATAGAATAAAAGATGAACTGGCTATGCTATCGACCAAATGAACTGAATGAAACACTAGAACCATGTACTCTCTGTATAACTGTTGCAAGAATAAGAAATGTTGCCTGTCCCTTATAAGCAATGAAAGAATGAATGAATGTTGTGCTCCTTGTCGAAAGGAACGATATGAGAAACGTTACAATTAAGCAATGAATGAACAATGATGAAGTATGGGATCTTTGAGATCACCAAATGAAATGATGGTAATGATGAAATGAATAAGTCATTGAATATGACTAATGATGCACTGTTGCCTTTACTTTCCTTGATATATTTTACCATACGATTTTCTTCACAATCGAGTTGGACACGCATTCGCATGGTCATGGACAACTTATATACAAGATTTGAGTTTTAATTTCCTCGAACGGTACCGGGGCGCCGGGACCGATTCGACCTAGGAGGAAATAATGAGAGTGTTGTGGGAGCACGGGTAATGCAGGGTGGCATAGAGGCTCGCCACCTACTATGCTGACCGCATTATCTTGAAGTGAAATGAAATGAAAAGAGTCCATATGGTTTAACAACACCAGTGACCATGTAGTCAGGATGCATGCTAATGAATGTTTTGTGCATGCAGAATAAGTATATCTGATAACCTGTATTTGATGCAGGTATGAGAAGTCGACTATCGGTAAGAAATCACATAATTGTGATATTGTATATGTTGGTTCAACTTTCCTGCTTAACATGCTAAATGAAATGATGCTGTGTTGTTGCCTTTAAAATGAGAAAACTCTATAACATGCTCAACATGTTAAATGCGAATTGCTAATGCATTGCCTTTTTAGATCAGTGCCATAACATGTTGAATGATAACACCAAGTATGCTAAACGATGCCCTTCAGGAAGTATTTCCATGATATGCTCAACGTGTTAACTCAATGTTGCTTAGATTATGCCTTACACAAAGAGATGCTATACCATGCTATGACATGTTTACTTACTTCAATGTTTCTGCTCAAGAACTGTAACCTGATGCTAGGCCCCAAGTAGAAAGATCATTCTATTAAATGCTTGCTAAAATTGACCAGTTAGTGTTGGTTTAGGCGAGTGGGTTGGATTCTGCTCGCCAGTACATAGATAATGTGCTGACCCACGTTTTGTGGGCAGGTGCTCGTGCTTGGGATGTTCTACACACGAAGATTGGCTTGATTGGTCCCGTGGCATCGAAGATTTGTTGGGCATACAGAAGCTCTCCTTGTACAAGATGATGTCTTCTGTTTATAAAGGGCATAATGTATGGAACATTGTAATCAGTTGTACCAGTGAGTTGTAAAGCCAAGTCGGTATATCGAGTTGTAATCCAATGTATCCAAGTATCAAATGTAAGCTGTATAGCATTGTTCAGTTGGCTTTCAATGTAAAGTGAGATGTGTTGTAAGCATTGTACTTCAATACAAGTCTTGTACTCTTCTTCAATTATCAATAAAGAGAATAAAGTTCCATATATCTCTGTGTGACTTCAAGTTATCCTTTTTATCTCCGCCGCCATAAAGAAGTGATGTACTTCTATTCAATAAGAAAGATTGTCCTCATTAACTTCAATTTGTCTGCTTTTGCCGCTACGATGTGTTCATATTTGAAGATTATCAATTATGTACCATCTTTGCCTTGTACAAGTGCAATACCAAACTTGTACGGCATCACGCCCAAGCGAGGACGATCGATTCCAAGAGATAAAATATGTGAATAAATGACTCTACGAATCGGGGCGTAACATTTATGACTTTTTAAACAAAATCCCTCAATCACCCTCCTTAACCCTCCGATTTGGGGGATTAAAAAATAGACAAAAGATGGTGAAATAAACCCTCACTTAACCCTCTATAACTCTCCCTCCTAAACCCTACCCTCAAACCAAGCATGGTTTTATTTTTCCCTCACTTAACTTTCCCTCACATAACTCTCTTAACCCTCAATCCAAGCGAAACCTCAAGCTCTCTCTCACACTCTACCATTTTCCGCTATCTCTCTAGCTCTCTCAACCACTTCTAATGGCCCTCTCCTTCACCAAGTTGCTTAGAAGCTCCTTTTGAAACTGACCAACACTAGAAACAGGGGTAGCAAGGAAATAATGAGGTATGTGTTCACTAGAACCGGCCTAGAGGAGGAGTTGAAGTCTGAATCCTAACCGTAGTCTCATATATATATATATATATATATATATATATATATATATATATATATATATATATATATATATATATATATATATATATATATATATATATATATATATATCGGGCACAACGAAAATAAATCCAAGAAATCAGAGAATACCTCAAAGAAAAATCACAATCCCAAAGACAATAATTTATGTAGTTCGGCCAAGATGTCTACTTCCACAGACGAGAGTGATTTAATTCCACTATGAAAAAAATAAATTACAATAGCTTTCAATACTTTTCTTCTTGTACTCAAGAACTCTCTATCACAAAGATAAAGAAAAAAATCTCAAACTTTTGTGTTGAACTTATTCAACAACTTTAGCTCTGTTTGTTGAACTTATTCAACAACTTTCATTGAGCACAATGAGATATGCTTGTGTTGAACTTATTTAACAACTTACATTGAGCACTCTTAGAGATGTTTTGTGGAGAACCTTCAGACCCTTTTATATAACATAAAAATCCAATCCTATGTAGGTTTAAAATCTAATCTTATGTAGGATTATATATTAGAAAACCAATCCTATGTAGACTTACATATATTTAGAAATCCAAACCAATATATGGTCAAAGTCAAAAAATGTCATGGGCCTATTTTTGGACACTCTCTTGCCTATCTCCACCTCGACAAAGTTTTGCTACAAAACCGAGCCGACATACTTCTCAACCGCATAGTTTCACCAAATCATCCACTTGTCAATTTCGTCTCTAATATTTCTCAAGCAAAACTTCTTCACCTGACTCTGGAGAAGCTTTATTCTTCTTGTGCACTCTCTTGCAGCCTGTAGCTCGCTTGCCCTTGGGCAATGGAACCAAATCCCATATACAGTTCTTGTGGAGAGACTCAATCTCTTCATATATAGCCACTATCCAGTTCTTGCTGCTATTATCTTTGACAGTCTGTCTGAAGGTGATAGACTCGTCATCCTTCACTGGTAGTGTATATGCCACCATATTTAACTGTCCATAGTGCTTTACTGGTTCTTCAAATCCATACATGTGTACTGGCTTGACCGATCTTCTTGTCCTAGTGGTGGCTAAGGAATCTTGCTACTGGTTCTACTCATTCTCTTGTTGTTGCTCTTGTGGGCTTGATGAACATCTTCAGAAACCTCCACCTTATCTAATGCATCCTCAGATGACTCAATCTCAACAGTTTGAGATATGCTAGATACACCACCATCCAGATCGGACTCACTCTTCTTGCTTGAAGCTAACACTAAAAACTCATCAAATGTGACATCCATGCTGATTACAAACTTCCTATCCTCCAAGCAGTATAGACAATATCCCTCCGCTCCTTGTGCATATCCCAAGAAAATGGCTTTCTTAGCTCTCGGATCCAACTTACCCTAATTGACATCATATTAAGTTTTGCTTCCAAATACGCGCAAAGTGTTGTAATCTGCTGGTTTACCGGTTATCACCTCATATGGAGTCTTACAATCTATAGCCGGAGTTGGAGATCTATTAGCCAAGTATCGCGCCATGTGTATATCATCCGTCCACCATTCGTTGCCTAAATTGGCATTAGAGACCACACATCTTGCTTTCTCAAGTAAGGTTTGGTTCATCCTTTCCGCTAAACCATTCTGTTGTAGTGTGTTCCTGACACTCCAATGTCGAATGATATATTCTTGTACACAAAAGTCTTTCAAAGGTCTATAGGTATATTTAGTACCCTTATCAGACCTCAATGTTTTAACCTTTTTACCCGTTCTGTTCTCTACCATTGTTTTCCACTGCACGAACTTTTCGAACACTTGATTCTTGGTTTTGATGAAATACAACCAAACATAACGTGTATAATTATCAATAAAAGTAACATAGTACCTGTAGAAGCATGAAATTTCAGGGCGCATCTATGTGCCAGAATTCCTATGCGCTCGAATACTACTTAGAACATGCGCCAGGGAACTCAAACGAAGTACTTGGCACAGCAGGATAGCAAAAGTATAGACCGTAAAAGAAGATTTTTATTTTCATATAAAAGTCTATTACATGTCTAAAGAAAGGCTTTACAAAGGAAAACTTCTACAAAAAGAAAGATCCTAAGACTACAGCCAGGCACAGCAAACTACCATGCGCCTTCTACCAGGCGCATCATCAGTCAGGCGTATCACTTCAGCGTCTCAGTCAGGCGTGTCTCTTCAGTGTCTCAGTCAGGCGCAGCCTTCAGCGTTTCAGTCAGGCGCATCTCTTCAGCGTCTCAGTTGTACGCATCATGAAGTCTCAGCATATGCGCCTTACTTCGACCCGATCAAATGCTTCGACTAATGAAGTATTTATTGAGCAGAACAGGAGTGGGCGATCAAACCCACCCTAGCTGGAGGAAGAGCTCTCCAAAGCCCAAGGAAGAGGAGAGCACCGCAATTCTGAGGCTAAAGGAGCAGCTTTCAACACAACCAGAATGGACAACACCCCACTCTTGCAGGAGGAAGAGCTCTCCAAAGTCCAAGGAAGATGGGAGCACCACAATACAAATCTACGGTTCTTCCAGCATAACGGAGACATGGCTCGAGCATCCCGATCTTTGGATGCAACAGGCACCTTCCGCCTGCCTCAGAAGCCCTCGACTCCGACTTTTGGATGTAACAGTCACCTTTACGAGCATAAACGAAGACAAGTCATCGCATCTTCACCCTTGGGAGCATCTTGTCAACAGAACGTGCTCGAGCAAATAAGTTCATTCGGGAAGACGTGAGAGAACGAGAAGCAAACTCTCTCCTTGCCACTATTTATAGGCCGGGCAAATCAAACCCATGCGCCAAGTGGCGGGCTCTCCGAATCCCGTACAATAAATTTGCATTTATGGTGATGAACCTGACGCTTCGAATTCGGCCAAGTCAAAATGGCTATTTAAAGCACTTAAAGAACATAAAAGTCGGACCAATAAAGGCACGTCATGCAAAAGGATGCGCCGGTCAGACACCGCACATCGTACAGACGCGCCCGTCAGTTCCAAAGCGCCCCGTATGGATGCACCCAACAAAGCACAGATCCATGCGTCCTAATCAACATGGACCCATGCGCCCATTTTGGCTCGTCATCCATCAAGCAATTAATGCTCAAGTGACAGAGTTGGCAGCACGTCCCCCCGAGGACGGGACAGTTAGCAGTCTTTTCAGAAGACGAAGCGTCGCTGACATCAGCATCATCATTACTTTCCTCCGACGGTTACGACCCACGTGGCCGACCAACCACTTGTATGCGCCTCAGTGGCCATGCGCCTGAAGACTCGCATGCGCCTCAAAAGCCGTGCGCCCAGACTGGTTCGTGACTCCTGAAGGTTGTGAGCCAAAGTCTTTTCATGCGCCCAATCCCAGGCGCATCCTATCAGATCACTCTCCACCAAAATCTGAGATCTTTGAGCAACGGGCATGCGCCACGTGTCCTTTGACTCAATTCAGCCTTTGAAGGGGTGCTAATCTCCCAAGATCTCAGCAACAAAAAGATCCTCTCCCCTGCTACGTGCCAGCCCATAAAAGCAGCATGAAGGATTCAACCCACAAATGATGGTGCATCATCCATGTGCCTCCCGCAGCTCCAACCACGTGTCGTCCCCACGTATAGGCGCATCCTACATATGCGCGCATGAGCAGCCAGCCTGCAAACTATAAATAGAGGGATCATTTTCTTCTTACGGATCACGTAATATACATACGTACACAGACAGAAAAAGGCATCAGAGTTATCATCCACCAAGATCGGAAGAGACACTCAACGTCTTCTTCCCATCCGCAAACTCCAGCACCCAGAACAACTCAGACCTTCAGAGAACTAAGAACCGTCGTCAGAAGATTTTAATGGCAAACAAGCTGGCGACTCTGCTAGTGACCTCTTTCTCCTCCAACGAGAAAGCTGTGTCACAATCCGACGACGTGAAGGTGGGCTCCTCCTACAAGACGCTGGTCGTACGCCTCAATCAACAGGCGTATGAGGAGTTCATCTCTGAAGGTAGCACAAGTAAGCGGCTGCCAAAGCCGAAGAAGACTCGCCAAGTCTGGGTGCGCAAGGTCGAGGCCCCTGGCACCACCACTGAAGGGGATGCGCTGATGTAGTCCACCCTTCTCGCTGACGTCCTCAGCAGCCAGGATGCGCCCATCGCTGCAGCGCATCTCTCGGGAAAGCGTGGTGCTGACCACATTCCCCAGCTATCTCCTTCTCAGACAAGGAAGATGCACTGACGGAGCAGGGGCGCATCTAACGCCCTGCGTAGTAACTCTGATGCGCCACAGAAGGCTTCTGTCTTTGACAGACTCACTCGCTGTCGTGGCGAGGAGAATTTGGACTCTGAGTACTATGCACCCCAGCGGGCTGGTACGAGGAAGTCCAAGGCAGCACGGGCCATGCGCCTCAAACGTGCTATGCCAGCGGCAAATCAGAAGCATGTGCTCATAATCAGGCGCGCTGCTGATGGTAAGCTGTATAAGGTCGACTCGGGTGCTTCTGCGCCAGAAACGAGCCGACCTTCAAAGTCCTTGTCTCACTTGGGCGCATCTGTTGCGTTCGCAACCAAGCCGAGCAAGGCAAACTTTGTGGTCTTGAACCCCAGCGCCTACATAGGATGTGCGTCTGTGGATGGATCAAGTCACTATAAATGTTGTACCCCCACTACTGATCTGAGCGCATCTTTTACGTTGGTTCAGGGGGTGCAGCATTCACCTGACCACCCCGGCGCTTGACCTTGCCATGTGCCTGATGGGGGTGTGAAGGTGGCACTCTCACTTGACCACCCCGGCGCTTGGCCTTGCCATGTGCCTGATGGGGGTACGAAGGTGGCACTCTCCTCCAATGATTTACGTAATGTGATCAGTCACAAGCGCCGATCAGGAGAGTCGACTGACAAGCATAATGTGCCCCTCACAGGGAACACCTGTGCTGTAGTCACCATCAACTGTTGTTGTAAAACAGCAGTCCCACCACCAAGGAAGTCGTTGTTCCAGCGGCTGCAATCATCAACACCCCTCCAACGTCGCCTCGGGAAGAAGGTATCAATTGAAGAGGAGCCAGAACTAAAGGTTGCTTCTTGCAACGTAATCTCTAGCTCCTCGTCAATATGAAAGGCGACTGGCAATTCCTCGACCTAGTCCTCGTCCAAAAGCCAGCCGAGGAGGACCAAGACGACTGTCCCATCCTCTGGAGTGTTTGAAGGCACACGGGGAAGAAAGAAGAGCTCGGAGGAAGCTGGGGGTAGTCAAGCCCTTGTTGATCCTCCTCCTGAAGATGAAGACGTCCTCCAGAGCATAGCCGGGGGAAGCCAAATCCTTGCTGATCGTCCTCCTAAAAATGAAGACGTCCTCCAAAGTACAGCTGGGGGTAGCCAAGTCCTTGCCGATCTTCATCCCGAATACAAAGATATTCCCCAGAACATAGTTGGAGGTAGTCAAGATGAAGCTCCAGGAGAAGCGACTCCTCTACAAGAGAGCGAGGCTGAAAGCGAGGCTTCAACCGATCCATCCACTTCCAGCTATGTCATGACAGTATACATGACTGGGGGTGATACAGAGTCAGATGCGCCGCCAGCAGACCTCGTCCAGCGCATGGATACTTTGGAGGGGGGACTCAATACCCTCTCTACCTCCATGCAAACACTGACTTAAGCAGTGTTTGAGATACGGTCAGCTTTGGCCAGGGCACCTTCTACCTGTCCTGACCCAGGGGCCAATGGAGAATCAAGTGTACCCCTTCAACGGGTATCCTTGGATACAGATCGCTGCGAAGCACCACGGACGTCGGAGCCATCAAATGCTCAACTCCAGGCTGTACCACCTTCCCCGACTCCCAGCTCCACGGAAGACGTGGTTGAGATGATCAGGGACTTGCACGAGCGCTTTGAGTCCAAGAACAGACAGGAGGAGCGCCAGAAGATGGGGATCCCACAACCATACCCCCTCGAATGGAACAAAGTGGTTTATCCTCCCAAGTATAAACCATAAACATTGACGCCATACGTCGGAAAGGACTCTCCACGCCGCTATATGACGTACTTCCAGTCTCAAACGAGACATCTCCCAAAGTAAGACACGCTACTCACCAGCATATTTGTCGGGACGTTGAAAGGAGTGGCTTACGACTGTGTCACGCCCCAGAACCAGAATACTGGAGAGCGGGGGCAGACATAGCCAGCTACGTATAATGAAATGGAATCCACTCCATTATACGGTCACGGCTGTCTAGATATATGAGGGTTTATCTACAAGCCAACAGTCTCTTATGGTCGATAACAAGCCTAGTGTCTCAATCACAAGCAAGTAAATAGAGTTACAAGATGTAAGATCACCAAATATACAATAGTAAGGCGTCCCAAACATTACATATTCAGCTGATCATGAAGCTAGTCGTTACAAAATGTGAGGACTAGCAAGAGTTTCAGTCATACATGATCAACCCTAGGTTGCCAATCATGTTACAGCCCGTAGGCAGACAGTAAGTAAAAATGTACACGAGCTAACACTTCCTCGGTGGCTAAACGCCTCAAAAGAATTAATTTGCAATAGAGTAGGAGAGCAAAAATAAATCCACTCGTTGCCCTGGTTACGCCTGGTGTTCACCATCGGGCTGGAAAGTCGGTAGATCCTCTGGAGCTGCTCTGGTATCTGGCCATACAAAACCAGCTGGGTCAGACCCCAGAAAGAGCAAGTGCCACAAAGGAGGCTTCACTTAGGAACTAAAACCAGCAATCAGCACAAGAGTATAATTAAATGAAAGACAGTAATTAAGGAAAAGCGTGACAGGTGATATACGATGAGATATACCATGGGACTATTCAGATAACCAGGTTACAACCCGTAAACCAAACAAGGACCGGGGTTGTAACCCTTCGTCTGAACAGAACTTGGATTCTTCCACCATTTATCGGCGAGATAAAATAAGAAAACAGGTCATGTGACAATCTTGTACAGAATCAAGGCAAGAATAGACTGTTAAACTTCATCCAACATTTCACAGCCAAGCAATAAGTACGGCTTGATACTTTAACTAACTAGGGTTATCACAGGCCTAGTTACTAGCAAGATACAGTGAGATTGATCTACAGCCACAAGCCCTGCAGACCATCCAGGCTATCCAGACGCAATTTAGAGTTGAATTCAAGTGGGTACATCGTCCAGAAAATACATGTACCCTTAGGTGACTTAGAGGGTGCAACACGTGACAGTGTGCTGGAAATGTGTCCTACTCGACGGCAGGCTACAGATCCCAAGTGGGGCGCCCAGATAACGGGATTGCCTGTAGCTGGAAAATCTCTTCATGACTACTGGATTTATTCTAGTTGTTAGCCTTAGTTGATTTCAGTGGGTGCCCCTGACCGTGGTACTCAGGGATCCCCGTCCTAGACATGATGCAAGACAAGACGGGTTCATTTGTACAAGCACAATCGTCCACGGTGTCCAAGTTATTCAATCTTGTCATGTCGTGTTAGCCGTCGCAACAGCATTTCGAGGAATATCATGCCAGGTTTATCATGTCAAGAGTGCGCCACGGTGGGCCACTATCAAGAATTATTATGTCAAGTTATCATGTCAAATTTGTCAGGTCAAGTTATCATGTCGGGAGTGCACCACGGCGGGTCACTATCAAGTCATGCCATTTATCAAGGAGAAAAGAAACTTGCACAATTAAATAATAATATATATATTCTTGAAGCCAAAGAGAAACTCTACAACTTTTATGTTGGAAGTGGGAAGAAATTTTGACCATAATTTACGCAAATAAGACATTTAAACAATCAAAGTGGGACCCATGTGGTCCAAAAGTGGGAGAACAAACATGCGTTCAAAGAGAGTGGGAAGCCACCCATGCGGCCAGCCAAGGCATATACGGCCAGAAAATAGTTGAAGGGGGGCCATGCGGCCAAGAGTAAATGCCTACAAGAAATATTCATGCCACCAGAAAAGATCGAGAGTGGGAAGGCAATAATTGCGAGCTTCCACTCAAACAAAGAAAAGGGGCACATGGCCACTCAAGTATAGTGGCCACGTGGGACCCAACAATAATCAATACATTAACCACGTGGCCAGCACACAATGGCAATTTTCCATGCGGCTCTGCTTGCATGAAAATGCAAACAAGTAACTAATATGAAATAATTTATTATGCAGCTACACTTGATTCATGCATTATAAAATGATGCATATGCGGCTCCAGCCTTATCCTAAGGCCTATGCGGCCAACCTAGCACGCCTTGCTAATGCAAGCAAATTATTACACAGACCAATGCTATATAATATAATATATATACTAAAGCTCATTACACAGACTAATGAGACTAAAGCTATATAATATAATATATACTAATGCTCATTTGCTTAGAAAGTACAAATGACAGAACTCATAATATATAATATAATATATCTATTTGTAATCCATGCGGCCATGGCATTAGGCTTGGGGACTTAAGTGCAAAATTGCATTTAATGGACTTGAATGCATAAAAAAAAGGATTAAAGGCATTCTTATGCGGCTCTTGCTTTATAGGCTTTTGGACTAAAATGCAAAAAATGTATTAATGGACTTAAATGCATTAAAATGCATCAAAGGAATTCTTATGCGGCTCATGCCTTATAGGAAAACATTGGAAAATGCATTGGGACAAGCACTAACCACACATACTTGTTCTGATGCCATGCGGCTCTTCCTATCAGCATGTTCTTTTCATGCAATTGCAAAAAAACAAGCTAAGCCTTATGCGGCTGACTGTTATCATTGCATTAAATAATGCATGTAAAAATAAATGCTGGCTGTTGCATGTATAGGCCATGCGGCTGAGTGCAAAAATGTCCATGCGGCTCAGCAAAATTTTATAGATCAAATTTGGACCAAACAATATTTTCTGCAACATAGGATCATCAACTTAGCAAAATATGCAAGTTTGATGGATCAAAAATCCTGGGAACCAAAAATATCACAAAGCTAGATCTACAAAAATTTAACCATGGAAATAAAAAATGACAAGTACTAAAGTGGTTTAAAAACACATGAGAACGACATTGGAACAATAAAAATGGACTTCCTCCATGAAGCAAGATGCACTTGCCTAAGCTCTCCACTCTCTCCTGGTAGGTGGGAAAGTAAAGATGGAGAAGAAGAAATGAGTAATGAGTAATAATGAAAGAGAGAGAGTGGGATAGATATTTATGGTGGGAGTGGTGGTAGGTGGGAGTGGTTCTCCTCAAAAACCAAACCAAGCCAAACCCACTAAACCGAACCAAACCAAGCCAATGCAATGCCATGATGAACCATGCTAATGCAACATGCAAAAAAATAAAAATCCAAGGCTAACTAATTATGACAAACCAGAAATATGAGCCCAGAATACGTATACGTATTTCCAATACGTAATACGAACTACGGGCATTACAACTCTACCCACCTTAAAAGAATTCCGTCCTTGGAATTTAATCAAGAGGCTAGAGTGGCAAGGACAAGCTATGCTAAGCAATCAATCATGCAATCATGTATGTAAGCAAGGAAATCGAAGGCACGAGAAAGAGAAAAGATATCCTGCTAGGAACCTCTCTGCCGGTTCTGGATCTAAGCTTGGACCTGGGCATACTGCTGGGGTCTTTGTAGCTGGAAGGCTAGGGCCTGAGGCGGCAATGGCCTCGGAGGCTGGTACTGCTGCTGAAACACTTGGGCCTGAGGCGGCAATGGCCTCGGCAATGGATACTGCTGCTGCTGCTGGACTGGGGCTGGTCCCCTTACCGAGGGACTAGTCTGGGCCGATGATGAACTGGCCCTATTCGGACAGGACCCTATCTTGTGGTCCGGTGCTCCACAAGCCAAGCACAATCCCTGCGCTCTGCGACATTCCGAAACAACGTGTCCTGGCTTCCCACAATGAGTGCAGCCCATTGCGGAAGACTGCTTCAGTTTCTGTTGCTGAGGGGACGTGACCGACGTCACTGACGCCGCCTGCCTCGGAGTTCCAATTGTCAAAGCCCTGACTGTCGGGGCTGGTGCTGTCGACTGGGTCATCTGGCCGTGAGATCGCTTCCGACCTCCGGTCCTGTCTACTATCCTGTGGGAGGTATACTCGTGCCTCCGAGCTGCTCTCAACACTGCATCAAAAGTCTGATGCTCAAACTGTTCCACTGCCAACAAAATTTCGAGGTGGAGCCCCTGCTGGAACCGCTGGGCTCTGTCAAACTCGGTCGCCACCAAAGTGGGAGCAAACCGACTAAGCCTTGAAAACTCGGCCGCATATCCATCGACCGTTCTTTCTCCTTGTTTCAGATTGGTGAACTTGGTCTGAAGATCATACCGAGCCACCGCATCGAAGTACTTAGTCTGGAATCTCTCTCTGAATAGTGCCCATGGAATAGGAGCCACTAATCCCACAGCCTGTGCTGCCCACCAGCTGTGGGCAAGATCCAATAACTGTAGGCGCACCACGGCCACCTTCTCGTCTTCCTGGGTCTTGGCTGTCACGCCCCGATTCGGGGAATCGCTCGCTTTGCTTCGATTCACGCCGAATCGATCGTCCTCGCTAAGGCGTGATGCCGTACAAGTCTGGAGTTGCACTTGTACAAGGCTAGAACATGCACATTTATATCAATTCATCACATTTGAAAAATAAGCCACAGTTGCGGAAACATTAAGCAAGCGGAATAGGAAGAAAATATTCATTTTATTGATGATTGTAGTCAGAATACAACTTTTCTCGATAATATTTGAAATGCCTTTTCGGCTACATTGATTCATGAAAAGAAGTACAACTGATAGGCTGCCATGAAATAATTTCCCGTTCCATACATCACGCCCCTTTAGTACTTTGAAATATAAGCAGCTATCTTTGAAATCTCCGCAATACTTTGTGCGTCTTTAGGAAAAACAACTTGAAAGGAAACAGCAGTTCAGAAAGCTTTAATTGCGATGTGCGCCCGAGCCTTCTCCAGTACCTGTGGAGGAGGGGTCAGCACATTATAACAATGCGCTGGTGAGCCCCGTTGGCCCACTCAGCTAAACCAAAATTTTATTAATGACAAGCATTTTAAAGATATGAACTTATAAGGGACAGGCGACATTTAGAGTAAATCACAATTCAAGTGACATGGTAGTTCAATAAACCATATTTAGTTTACCATTAGCCGAATCCAGCTTTCCTGCATAAGATACGGGATAATAATAATATACTTACCGCCCCTGCATAAGACATTGATTAGCATACATTCCCACGATGTGACCACTGGTGTTGTTAAACCATATGGACTCTTTTCATTCATTCATTTGCATTTGGGACTTCAAGATAATGAGATGATAGCACAGTAGGGAGCTAGCCTCTATGATGCCTCGCATTACTCATGTTCCCCAAAGCACTTCATTATTTTCTCCTAGGCCGAATCGGTACAGGCGCCCCTGTACCGTTCGAGGAAATTATTGCTCAATCCTTGTATACAAGTTGTCCATGGTCAGGCGAATGTGTGTCCGACTCGATATACACAGTGTGCATAGAATATTTGAAGTAATAGGCAACATGATCATTCTTAGCATTTCATAACCATCATTCTAGGCATCAATTCAATCATTTCAATGTTCAGTTCATTGCAGTGTAATCAATTCATTTCAATGTTCTATCTCTAGCATCTTAGTGGTATTGACTTGTGGCATTAGCATCTTGATATCGATCAACGGATGTTGCAAGACAATTATTTAGTTGGCATGAAGGAATAGCGAGAGGGACAATACCACCACAGAGATCCACACTCACCAAATTAGAGAATCGTCGAGAGAGAGAGGAACACTTGCACGCTTAGCCTTCCATCACGCGTCAGTCTGCATTGGCACCAAAAGATTGATTAATAATCCGTCTCGTTGTGTTCTCTTCTCTCAGAATTCTCAAGAATGAATGCTATGCAAATCGATGAAAACGGGCAAGAATCAAATCATCGAAAATCATTCAGAAAAGCATCCATCAAAACCAAGCAGCAAAACCAGCAGCAAAATATCCAGAGAAAACTCTTGGACGCATTTCAAGAGAAACCGATCCATTAATTGGAAAGGTTCTTATGCACTTGTCCGTGATCGATTCGATGCCGACGGTAAGTTTCCCCAATACTCGGTTCCGACCGAGTTAGCCAAGCCACAAGCCTTACATAGTGAACCGCTAGGAGCGGGACACTACATAATATACCACTAAGAAGAAGTTTCGTCCTCGAAACTTAAAGCAAAGGTCCTACCTCAAAATTATCAAACAGCTAGGGGTACTTCACTCGCATCTCTTCCTCTAATTCCCATGTCGACTCCTCGACAGCATGGTTCCGCCACAGCACGTTGACTAGAGACACTGCCCGATTCCGCAAAACTTTCTCTTTCCTGTCCAAAATCTGGACAGGCTCTTCAGTGTAGGATAGGTCAGCGCTCAGCTACAGCTGGTCGAAATTCACTACGTGACTTGGATCATGCACGTACTTTCGAAGTTGAGATACATGGAAGATATCGTGCACATCAGCCAGAGCCGGAGGTAGTGCAAGTCGATAAGCCACTGAGGCTACCTTCTCCAAAATCTCGAATGGTCCGACGAATCTCGGGCTTAACTTTCCTTTCATCCCAAACCGCATCACACCTCGCATGGGTGTGACCTTCAAGAAGACATGATCGCCTGCTGTGAATTCCAAAGGTCGTCGATGAACATCCGCATAACTCTTTTGTCGACTTTGAGCAACTCTAAGTCTTTCTCGAATTAAGCGAATCCTCTCGACGGCCTGTTCCACAAGTTCTGGTCCGAGCACTTGCCGTTCACCGACTTCATCCCAGCATATCGGTGATCGACATTTCCGTCCATATAAGGCTTCGTACGGGGCCATTTGGATACTTGCCTGATAACTGTTGTTATAGGCAAATTCTGCTAGTGCGAGATGCGCGTCCCAACTTGTCTTCGAGTCGAGCACGCACAATCTCAACATATCCTCAAGGATCTGATTTACTCTCTCTGTCTGACCATCAGTCTGCGGATGGTAAGCCGTACCGAAGTTCAACTTTGTGTCCATTGCCGAGTGTAGACTTATCCAAAATCGCGACAAGAATCTTCCATCTCTATCCGACACTATAGAAGCTGGCACCCCATGCAATCTGACAATTTCATTTATGTAGATCTGAGCCAACCGTTCTACTCCCCATGTAACTTTTATTGGAATAAAATGTGCCGACTTGGTTAATCTATCCACGATAACCCAAATCGCATCATTTCCCTTCTGAGTTCTTGGCAAGCCAACTATAAAATCCATACAGATATTATCCCACTTCCACAGTGGAATAGCCAAATTTTGTAGTTCTCCGCCTGGCCGTTGATGTTCGGCCTTTACACGCTGACAATCCATGCACTGTGACACGAATAGCGCCACATCCTTCTTCATACCATGCCACCAAAAGGTTGAGCGTAGATCCTTATACATTTTTGTGCCTCCCGGATGCAAGGAATACTTCGCAAAATGAGCCTCGGTCAGTATTTCCTTCCTGATATTCTCGTCCTTAGGGACGCACAATCTTCCCTTAACACGAATAGTGTCATCTTCAACGGTAAAGTCCGACGCCTTTCCTGCTAGAATTAACTCGCGTATCTTCTGCAGAAACGGGTCATCCTTCTGAGCAAACTTAATCCTTTCCTGGAGACTCGGCTCAAGTTGTAACTGAGCCAACTGCACATTCTGCGGACGGATCCTGATCTCGATGCCCATCTCTTCAAGATCCCGTAGTACCTCTTTTGCTATTGCTAGTGATCCTACAAATTTCCGACTCAAGGCATCAGCTACCACGTTCCCTTTACCCGGCGTGTAAGAGATTGTCAAGTCATAGTCCTTGATCAATTCTAACCAGCGCCACTGCCTCAAATTCAATTCCTTTTGTGTGAATATATATTTCAGGCTTTTGTGATCCGTGAAGATCTCGCAGGACACACCATAGAGATAGTGTCGCCACAATTTCAACGCGAACACAATCGCCGCCAGTTCTAAATCATGTGTTGGGTAATTCTTCTCATGCTGTTTGAGTTGTCTCGAAGCATAAGATATGGTCTTCCCATGTTGCATAAGAACACATCCCAAACCAAGTCCCGACGCGTCACTGTAGATCTGAAATCCCTCAGAGCCTTCCGGAAGTGCTAAAATTGGGGCCGTGACGAGCCGCTGCTTGAGTTCTTGGAAGCTACTCTCACAGTCGTTCGTCCACTTAAATACGACTCCCTTCTGAGTCAGGCGAGTCAAAGGCGAGGCGATTCTCGAGAAGTCCTTCACAAATCTACGGTAGTACCCGGCTAAACCAAGAAAACTCCGTATTTCACTAGCTGATGCAGGCTGCTTCCAGTCCACCACTGCCTCAATCTTCTTTGGGTCGACGGCAACACCTTCCGCCGAAACAACATGTCCTAGGAACGACACGCTGTTCATCCAAAATTCGCACTTGCTTAGTTTTGCATAGAGCTGGTTGTCCCGCAGCGTCTGAAGTACTTCTCTCAAGTACTCGACATGAGTCTCTCTATCCTTTGAGTAGATCAAGATGTCATCGATGAACACAACAACAAACTTGTCTAAGAACGGTCGAAACACTCTATTCATTAAATCCATGAAGGCTGCTGGAGCATTAGTCAAGCCGAATGGCATGACCAAAAACTCATAGTGTCCGTATCTCGTACGGAATGCTGACTTAGGAACATCTTCGGGTCTGATCTTCAACTGATGGTATCCTGAACGAAGATCGATTTTTGAAAACACGGTCGCCCCTTGTAGCTGATCGAATAGATCATCTATCCTTGGCAAAGGATACTTGTTACGGATGGTTGCCTTATTCAGTTCTCTGTAATCGATGCATAGCCGCATCGTTCCATCCTTCTTCTTTACAAACAGTACTGGAGCTCCCCATGGAGATACACTTGGACGAATGTATCCCCGGTCTAATAATTCTTGTAGCTGTACCTTTAGTTCCTTCAATTCTGCCGGAGCCATCCTGTACGGCGCTTTAGATATCGGACGAGTTTCCGGAAATGTGTCAATTGTGAATTCAATTTCTCTATCCGGCGGCATCCCAGGTATCTCGTCCGGAAACACATCGGGGAACTCTGCCACAATTTCGGTCTGATTCGAATCCACACCCTTCATTTGAGTATCAAAAACAGAAGCAAGGAACCCTTCACACCCAGAGTACAACATGTGCCTTGCTGTAACTGCCGATATTACCATAGGTCCTTGGAACGCCGAGCTGCACGAGTAAGAGAACTCTGTTTCTCCGGTTAGGCGAAACACAACTCTCTTATCCGCACAGTCAATCGTTGCATGACAGGCGCTGAGCCAGTCCATTCCTAAGATGATATCGTACTCTTTGATGTCGAGTACAATTGCATCCAGAGATAAAGTCTTGCCTCCAATTTTAATGTAGCCGTCCCTGCAAATCAATGTTGCAGGCATATCTACTCCCGAAGGAGTGCTAACACACAAAACTGTCTTTAGTTGAGTCATACAAAATTTATTTTCCGTTGCAAAATCAGAAGAGATAAAGCAATGAGTAGCGCCAGAATCAAAAAGTACTCTTGCAGGTGTGCCTTTATATAGCAACGTACCTGTTATAACATTCTCCGCGGTCTGGGCCTCTGCCTGAGTCAAGGCATAAACCCTTGCTTGCCCACCTTGTTGATTCGGTGCATTCCCAGCTGGAGCCGGTAAGGCTGGTGGCGCTCCGCCATGATGCTGGTTGTTATATTGTCCCCGGTTGTGGTTGTTGTTATGCCCACGATACTGATTATTGTTATGCCCACGAGGAGGATACTGATTCCCTCCTCTATTTCTGCAGTCAGCTTCCTTGTGGCCCTGCTCGCCGCATTTGAAACACTTCACCCGACAATCTTCGGATCGATGTCCCCAACGGTTGCAAAATTTACAACGTTCTATATGTTGAGGCCCTCGATTGTCTCCAGTATTGTGACGCTTAGGTGCGTCATTCCTGCTAGCAGACCAAGGTCGTTTCTGATTATTGAGTCCTTGGTTGCTCTTCATTGTCTCACGACTAGCCGGTTTATGAAATCTCTCCATCTCGAGAGCTGTCTCGTACGCCTCCCGGTAAGACGTACATTTCCGATTTAGCACATCCTTCTCTAGGCCCTCATTCAAGCCTTGCACAAATCTTCCTCGCTTGGCGTCGTCATTCGGTACCATGTACCCAGCGAATGCGACTCTCTTCAAAAACTCTGTCTCATAGTCATGCACTGACATACTGCCTTGTCGAAGTGCAATGAACTCATTCTCTTTTTGTTGTCGGACAGCGGGTGGAATGAAGTGAATAATGAAAGCCTGCTTAAAGGCCTCCCAAGACATCTTTATATCCTGACTATTTCCGCAAAGTGCCTGTCTCTGCGAAATCCACCATTCCTGGGCCTTGAGGCGAAGTTGTACAGCAGTACACTCCACTCTCTTACTGCCCTGAATCTCTAACATTCGGAAATAGCCCTCTAGTGTGTTCAAGAAGCCCATCACCTCATCTGGCTCCTCTTTCCCATCAAACTCAGGTGGGTCGCAACTTTTAAATTCAGAGAACTTGAAGCTCGTCCTCTTCCGTGTCGGCGTCTCAGGTCTCTCTGCCGGCACCTCCACGGTCTCGGTTGCTGCGGCCTTTGCAGAAACATTAGAATCGGCCGACAGCTTGATGACAATCTGAGTTAGACTATCAACTTGCTTTTGTTGAGCATCCAGCTGCTCCTGAAACTGATACTGAAGCTGCTCCTGAAGCGCGCGATGTTGAGCTTCGCTTTGCTTCCTCTGAGCCTCCATTTGCTTAATCAGTTTCTCAATCGGGTCAGACGATGAATTCGTCTTTGAGCTATCACCCTTGGTCATTCTACAACAAAGAAATAATTCCATTAGCACTCATAAAATATTTATGGGCTTATTGTATGGAACATTATTTCATGCCAGCGCCATCGACACCATCAATCGAGAAAATTTGCATCAAGACTTCCTTTTTGAAACATTTATTTTTGAAATCCGAGGAAGTGAAGCCGTGCTCTGATACTAACTTGTCACGCCCCGATTCGGGGAATCGCTCGCTTTGCTTCGATTCACGCCGAATCGATCGTCCTCGCTAAGGCGTGATGCCGTACAAGTCTGGAGTTGCACTTGTACAAGGCTAGAACATGCACATTTATATCAATTCATCACATTTGAAAAATAAGCCACAGTTGCGGAAACATTAAGCAAGCGGAATAGGAAGAAGATATTCATTTTATTGATGATTGTAGTCAGAATACAACTTTTCTCGATAATATTTGAAATGCCTTTTCGGCTACATTGATTCATGAAAAGAAGTACAACTGATAGGCTGCCATGAAATAATTTCCCGTTCCATACATCACGCCCCTTTAGTACTTTGAAATATAAGCAGCTATCTTTGAAATCTCCGCAATACTTTGTGCGTCTTTAGGAAAAACAACTTGAAAGGAAACAGCAGTTCAGAAAGCTTTAATTGCGATGTGCGCCCGAGCCTTCTCCAGTACCTGTGGAGGAGGGGTCAGCACATTATAACAATGCGCTGGTGAGCCCCGTTGGCCCACTCAGCTAAACCAAAATTTTATTAATGACAAGCATTTTAAAGATATGAACTTATAAGGGACAGGCGACATTTAGAGTAAATCACAATTCAAGTGACATGGTAGTTCAATAAACCATGTTTAGTTTACCATTAGCCGAATCCAGCTTTCCTGCATAAGATACGGGATAATAATAATATACTTACCGCCCCTGCATAAGACATTGATTAGCATACATTCCCACGATGTGACCACTGGTGTTGTTAAACCATATGGACTCTTTTCATTCATTCATTTGCATTTGGGACTTCAAGATAATGAGATGACAGCACAGTAGGGAGCTAGCCTCTATGATGCCTCGCATTACTCATGTTCCCCAAAGCACTTCATTATTTCCTCCTAGGCCGAATCGGTACAGGCGCCCCTGTACCGTTCGAGGAAATTATTGCTCAATCCTTGTATACAAGTTGTCCATGGTCAGGCGAATGTGTGTCCGACTCGATATACACAGTGTGCATAGAATATTTGAAGTAATAGGCAACATGATCATTCTTAGCATTTCATAACCATCATTCTAGGCATCAATTCAATCATTTCAATGTTCAGTTCATTGCAGTGTAATCAATTCATTTCAATGTTCTATCTCTAGCATCTTAGTGGTATTGACTTGTGGCATTAGCATCTTGATATCGATCAACGGATGTTGCAAGACAATTATTTAGTTGGCATGAAGGAATAGCGAGAGGGACAATACCACCACAGAGATCCACACTCACCAAATTAGAGAATCGTCGAGAGAGAGAGGAACACTTGCACGCTTAGCCTTCCGTCACGCGTCAGTCTGCATTGGCACCAAAAGATTGATTAATAATCCGTCTCATTGTGTTCTCTTCTCTCAGAATTCTCAAGAATGAATGCTATGCAAATCGATGAAAACGGGTAAGAATCAAATCATCGAAAATCATTCAGAAAAGCATCCATCAAAACCAAGCAGCAAAACCAGCAGCAAAACATCCAGAGAAAACTCTTGGACGCATTTCAAGAGAAACCGATCCATTAATTGGAAAGGTTCTTATGCACTTGTCCGTGATCGATTCGATGCCGACGGTAAGTTTCCCCAATACTCGGTTCCGACCGAGTTAGCCAAGCCACAAGCCTTACATAGTGAATCGCTAGGAGCGGGACACTACATTGGCTGCCTCTAAAATGACTTCAGTATCATGGAGCCATACGTCAGCAGCGATAGCATCTTCACTGCCATCGAAGAATGGAGGGTTCAGGCGCTTGAAACTGTTCGCTGCACTGTTCCTTGGATGACCGTCTCTGTTCAAAGCATCTGCCACTGCCTGTTACAAGGCATCTCCTCGACGATCTTGGGAAGCTAACAATGATCTGATGAGACCCACCAAAGTGCCATCATCAGGCTCTGCAGGCTGGACTGGCTGAACTGGCGGCTCTCCTTCAGTAGGTACGACTCGGGAGGCCGCTCCTGAGTGCTGGGCCTGATCTTCTGGTTGCTGCTGGTCCACGGGAGGTGATCCGCCTTGCTGATCGGCCGGGTCGGGTACTATGCCGCTGAAGAAGACGACATAGGAACAATAAGGAAGGACCAGGACAGACCAACGATTACCAGCATGTGATTCAGGAATCAAGAGGATATGAGCAGAGATCAAGGGCGAGTACTGATTGAGACATCTATTCGGTAAACCCTCACATATCTTGATTTACAAGACCTGCATGGGCCACAACTTAAACCATGTCACGCCCCAGAACCAGAATACTGGAGAGCAGGGGCAGACATAGCCAGCTACGTATAATGAAATGGAATCCACTCCATTATACGGTCACGGCTGTCTAGATATATGAGGGTTTATCTACAAGCCAACAGTCTCTTATGGTCGATAACAAGCCTAGTGTCTCAATCACAAGCAAGTAAATAGAGTTACAAGATGTAAGATCACCAAATATACAATAGTAAGGCGTCCCAAACATTACATATTCAGCTGATCATGAAGCTAGTCGTTACAAAATGTGAGGACTAGCAAGAGTTTCAGTCATACATGATCAACCCTAGGTTGCCAATCATGTTACAGCCCGTAGGCAGACAGTAAGTAAAAATGTACACGAGCTAATACTTGCTCGGTGGCTAAACGCCTCAAAAGAATTAATTTACAATGGAGTGGGAGAGCAAAAATAAACCCACTCGTTGCCCTGGTTACGCCTGGTGTTCACCATCGGGCTGGAAAGTCGGTAGATCCTCTGGAGCTGCTCTGGTATCTGGCCATACAAAACCAGCTGGGTCAGACCCCAGAAAGAGCAAGTGCCACAAAGGAGGCTTCACTTAGGAACTAAAACCAGCAATCAGCACAAGAGTATAATTAAATGAAAGACAGTAATTAAGGAAAAGCGTGACAGGTGATATACGATGAGATATACCATGGGACTATTCAGATAACCAGGTTACAACCCGTAAACCAAACAAGGACCGGGGTTGTAACCCTTCGTCTGAACAGAACTTGGATTCTCCCACCATTTATCGGCGAGATAAAATAAGAAAACAGGTCATGTGACAATCTTGTACAGAATCAAGGCAAGAATAGACTGGTAAACTTCATCCAACATTTCACGGCCAAGCAATAAGTACGGCTTGATACTTTAACTAACTAGGGTTATCACAGGCCTAGTTACTAGCAAGATGCAGTGAGATTGATCCACAGCCACAAGCCCTGCAGACCATCCAGGCTATCCAGACGCAATTTAGAGTTGAATTCAAGTGGGTACATCGTCCAAAAAATGCATGTACCCTTAGGTGACTTAGAGGGTGCAACACGTGACAGTGTGCTGGAAATGTGCCCTACTCGACGGCAGGCTACAGATCCCAAGTGGGGCGCCCAGATAACGGGATTGCCTGTAGCTGGGAAATCTCTTCATGACTACTGGATTTATTCTAGTTGTTAGCCTTAGTTGATTTCAGTGGGTGCCCCTGACCGTGGTACTCAGGGATCCCCGTCCTAGACATGATGCAAGACAAGACGGGTTCATTTGTACAAGCACAATCGTCCACGGTGTCCAAGTTATTCAATCTTGTCATGTCGTGTTAGCCGTCGCAACAGCATTTCGAGGAATATCATGCCAGGTTTATCATGTCAAGAGTGCGCCACGGCGGGCCACTATCAAGAATTATCATGTCAAGTTATCATGTCAAATTTGTCAGGTCAAGTAATCATGTCGGGAGTGCACCACGACGGGTCACTATCAAGTCATGCCATTTATCAAGGAGGAGAGAAACTTGCACAATTAAATAATAATATATTAATAATATATATATTCTTGAAGCCAAAGAGAACATCTGCAACTTTCATGTTGGAAGTGGGAAGAAATTCTGACCACAATTTACGCAAATAAGACATTTAAACAATCAAAGTGGGACCCATGTGGTCCAAAAGTGGGAGAACAAACATGCGGTCAAAGAGAGTGGGAAGCCACCCATGCGGCCAGCCAAGGCATATGCGGCCAGAAAATAGTTGAAGGGGGGCCATACGGCCAAGAGTAAATGCCTACAAGAAATATTCATGCCACCAGAAAAGATCGAGAGTGGGAAGGCAATAATTGCGAGCTTCCACTCAAACAAAGAAAAGGGGCACATGGCCACTCAAGTATAGTGGCCACGTGGGACCCAACAATAATCAATACATTAACCACGTGGCCAGCACACAATGACAATTTGCCATGCGGCTCTGCTTGCATGAAAATGCAAACAAGTAACTAATATGAAATAATTTATTATGCAGCTACACTTGATTCATGTATTATAAAATGATGCATATGCGGCTCCAGCCTTATCCTAAGGCCTATGCGGCCAACCTAGCACGCCTTGCTAATACAAGCAAATTATTACACAGACCAATGCTATATAATATAATATATATACTAAAGCTCATTACACAGACTAATGAGACTAAAGCTATATAATATAATATATACTAATGCTCATTTGCTTAGAAAGTACAAATGACAGAACTCATAATATATAATATAATATATCTATTTGTAATCCATGCGGCCATGGCATTAGGCTTGGGGACTTAAGTGCAAAATTGTATTTAATGGACTTGAATGCATAAAAAAAGGATTAAAGGCATTCTTATGCGGCTCTTGCTTTATAGGCTTTTGGACTAAAATGCAAAAAATGTATTAATGGACTTAAATGCATTAAAATGCATCAAAGGAATTCTTATGCGGCTCGTGCCTTATAGGAAAACATTGGAAAATGCATTGGGACAAGCACTAACCACACATACTTGTTCTGATGCCATGCGGCTCTTCCTATCAGCATGTTCTTTTCATGCATTTGCAAAAAAACAAGCTAAGCCTTATGCGGCTGACTGTTATCATTGCATTAAATAATGCATGCAAAAATAAATACTGGCTGTTGTATGTATAGGCCATGCGGCTGAGTGCAAAAATGTCCATGCGGCTCAGCAAAATTTCATAGATCAAATTTGGACCAAATAATAATTTCTGCAACATGGGATCATCAACTTAGCAAAATATGCAAGTTTGATGGATCAAAAATCCTGGGAACCAAAAATATCACAAAGCTAGATCTACAAAAATTTAAGCATGGAAATAAAAAATGACAAGTACTAAAGTGGTTTAAAAATACATGAGAAAGGCAATGGAACAATAAAAATGGACTTCCTCCATGAAGCAGGATGCACTTACCTAAGCTCTCCACTCTCTCCTGGTAGGTGGGGAAGTAAAGATGGAGAAGAAGAAATGAGTAATGAGTAATAATGAAAGAGAGAGAGTGGGATAGATATTTATGGTGGGAGTGGTGGTAGGTGGGAGTGGTTCTCCTCAAAAACCAAACCAAGCCAAACCCACTAAACCGAACCAAACCAAGCCAATGCAATGCCATGATGAACCATGCTAATACAACATGCAAAAAAATAAAAATCCAAGGCTAACTAATTATGACAAACCAGAAATACGAGCCCAGAATACGTACACGTATTCCCAATACGTAATACGAACTACGGACATTACAACTCTACCCACCTTAAAAGAATTCCGTCCTCGGAATTTAATCAAGAGGCTAGAGTGGCAAGGACAAGCTATGCTAAGCAATCAATCATGCAATCATGTATGTAAGCAAGGAAATCGAAGGCACGAGAAAGAGAAAAGATATCCTGCTAGGAACCTCTCTGCCGGTTCTGGATCTGAGCTTGGACCTGGGCATACTGCTGGGGTCTTTGTAGCTGGAAGGCTAGGGCCTGAGGCGGCAATGGCCTCGGAGGCTGGTACTGCTGCTGAAACACTTGGGCCTGAGGCGGCAATGGCCTCGACAATGGATACTGCTGCTGCTGCTGGACTGGGGCTGGTCTCCTTACCGAGGGACTAGTCTGGGCCGATGATGAACTGGCCCTATTCGGACAGGACCCTATCTTGTGGTCCGGTGCTCCACAAGCCAAGCACAATCCCTGCGCTCTGTGATATTCCGAAACAACGTGTCCTGGCTTCCCACAATGAGTGCAGCCCATTGCGGAAGACTGCTTCAGTTTCTGTTGCTGAGGGGACGTGACCGACGTCACTGACGCCGCCTGCCTCGGAGTTCCAATTGTCAAAGCCCTGACTGCCGGGGCTGGTGCTGTCGACTGGGTCATCTGGCCGTGAGATCGCTTCCGACCTCCGGTCCTGTCTACTATCCTGTGGGAGGTATACTCGTGCCTCCGAGCTGCTCTCAACACTGCATCAAAAGTCTGATGCTCAAACTGTTCCACTGCCAACAAAATTTTGAGGTGGAGCCCCTGCTGGAACCGCTGGGCTCTGTCAAACTCGGTCGCCACCAAAGTGGGAGCAAACCGACTGAGCCTTGAAAACTCGGCCGCATATCCGTCGACCGTTCTTTCTCCTTGTTTCAGATTGGTGAACTTGGTCTGAAGATCATACCGAGCCACCGCATCGAAGTACTTAGTCTGGAATCTCTCTCTGAATAGTGCCCATGGAATAGGGGCCACTAATCCCACGGCCTGTGCTGCCCACCAGCTGCGGGCAAGATCCAATAACTGTAGGCGCACCACGGCCACCTTCTCGTCTTCCTAGGTCTTGGCTGCCTCTAAAATGACTTCAGTATCCTGGAGCCACACCTCAGCAGCGATAGCATCTTCACTGCCATCGAAGAATGGAGGGTTCAGGCGCTTGAAACTGTTCGTTGTACTGTTCCTTGGATGACCGTCTCTGTTCAAAGCATCTGCCACTGCCTGTTGCAAGGCATCTCCTCGACGATCTTGGGAAGCTAACAATGATCTGATGAGACCCACCAAAGTGCCATCATCAGGCTCTGCAGGCTGGACTGGCTGAACTGGCGGCTCTCCTTCAGTAGGTACGACTCGGGAGGCCGCTCCTGAGTGCTGGGCCTGATCTTTTGGTTGCTGCTGGTCCACGGGAGGTGATCCGCCTTGCTGATCGGCCGGGTCAGGTACTATGTCGCTGAAGAAGACGACATAGGAACAATAAGGAAGGACCAGGACAGACCAACGATTACCAGCATGTGATTCAGGAATCAAGAGGATATGAGCAGATATCAAGGGCGAGTACTGATTGAGACATCTATTCGGTAAACCCTCACATATCTTGATTTACAAGACCTGCATGGGCCACCACTTAAACCATGTCACGCCCCAGAACCAGAATACTGGAGAGCGGGGGCAGACATAGCCAGCTACGTATAATGAAATAGAATCCACTCCATTATACGGTCACGGCTGTCTAGATATATGAGGGTTTATCTACAAGCCAACAGTCTCTTATGGTCGATAACAAGCCTAGTGTCTCAATCACAAGCAAGTAAATAGAGTTACAAGATGTAAGATCACCAAATATACAATAGTAAGGCGTCCCAAACATTACATATTCAGCTGATCATGAAGCTAGTCGTTACAAAATGTGAGGACTAGCAAGAGTTTCAGTCATACATGATCAACCCTAGGTTGCCAATCATGTTACAGCCCGTAGGCAGACAGTAAGTAAAAATATACACGAGCTAACACTTGCTCGGTGGCTAAACGCCTCAAAAGAATTAATTTACAATAGAGTGGGAGAGCAAAAATAAACCCACTCGTTGCCCTGGTTACGCCTGGTGTTCACCATCGGGCTGGAAAGTCGGTAGATCCTCTGGAGCTGCTCTGGTATCTGGCCATACAAAACCAGCTGGGTCAGACCCCAGAAAGAGCAAGTGCCACAAAGGAGGCTTCACTTAGGAACTAAAACCAGCAATCAGCACAAGAGTATAATTAAATGAAAGACAGTAATTAAGGAAAAGCGTGACAGGTGATATACGATGAGATATACCATGGGACTATTCAGATAACCAGGTTACAACCCGTAAACCAAACAAGGACCGGGGTTGTAACCCTTCGTCTGAACAGAACTTGGATTCTCCCACCATTTATCGGCGAGATAAAATAAGAAAACAGGTCATGTGACAATCTTGTACAGAATCAAGGCAAGAATAGACTGGTAAACTTCATCCAACATTTCACGGCCAAGCAATAAGTACGGCTTGATACTTTAACTAACTAGGGTTATCACAGGCCTAGTTACTAGCAAGATGCAGTAAGATTGATCCACAGCCACAAGCCCTGCAGACCATCCAGGCTATCCAGACGCAATTTAGAGTTGAATTCAAGTGGGTACATCGTCCAGAAAACATATGTACTCTTAGGTGACTTAGAGGGTGCAACACGTGACAGTGTGCTGGAAATGTGCCCTACTCGACGGCAGGCTACAGATCCCAAGTGGGGCACCCAGATAACGGGATTGCCTGTAGCTGGGAAATCTCTTCATGACTACTGGATTTATTCTAGTTGTTAGCCTTAGTTGATTTCAGTGGGTGCCCCTGACCGTGGTACTCAGGGATCCCCGTCCTAGACATGATGCAAGACAAGACGGGTTCATTTGTACAAGCACAATCGTCCACGGTGTCCAAGTTATTCAATCTTGTCATGTCGTGTTAGCCGTCGCAACAGCATTTCGAGGAATATCATGCCAGGTTTATCATGTCAAGAGTGCGCCACGGCGGGCCACTATCAAGAATTATCATGTCAAGTTATCATGTCAAATTTGTCAGGTCAAGTTATCATGTCGGGAGTGCACCACGGCGGGTCACTATCAAGTCATGCCATTTATCAAGGAGGAGAGAAACTTGCACAATTAAATAATAATATATTAATAATATATATATATTCTTGAAGCCAAAGAGAAACTTTACAACTTTCATGTTGGAAGTGGGAAGAAATTCTGACCACAATTTACACAAATAAGATATTTAAACAATCAAAGTGGGACCCATGTGGTCCAAAAGTGGGAGAACAAACATGCGGTCAAAGAGAGTGGGAAGCCACCCAAGCGGCCAGCCAAGGCATATGCGGCCAGAAAATAGTTGAAGGGGGGCCATGCGGCCAAGAGTAAATGCCTACAAGAAATATTCATGCCACCAGAAAAGATCGAGAGTGGGAAGGCAATAATTGCGAGCTTCCACTCAAACAAAGAAAAGGGGCACATGGCCACTCAAGTATAGTGGCCATGTGGGACCCAACAATAATCAATACATTAACCACGTGGCCAGCACACAATGGCAATTTGCCATGCGGCTCTGCTTGCATGAAAATGCAAACAAGTAACTAATATGAAATAATTTATTATGCAGCTACACTTGATTCATGCATTATAAAATGATGCATATGCGGCTCCAGCCTTATCCTAAGGCCTATGCGGCCAACCTAGCACGCCTTGCTAATGCAAGCAAATTATTACACAGACCAATGCTATATAATATAATATATATACTAAAGCTCATTACACAGACTAATGAGACTAAAGCTATATAATATAATATATACTAATGCTCATTTGCTTAGAAAGTACAAATGACAGAACTCATAATATATAATATAATATATCTATTTGTAATCCATGCGGCCATGGCATTAGGCTTGGGGACTTAAGTGCAAAATTGCATTTAATGGACTTGAATGCATAAAAAAAAAGTATTAAAGGCATTCTTATGCGGCTCTTGCTTTATAGGCTTTTGGACTAAAATGCAAAAAATGTATTAATGGACTTAAATGCATTAAAATGCATCAAAGGAATTCTTATGCGGCTCATGCCTTATAGGAAAACATTGGAAAATGCATTGGGACAAGCACTAACCACACATACTTGTTCTGATGCCATGCGGCTCTTCCTATCAGCATGTTCTTTTCATGCAATTGCAAAAAAACAAGCTAAGCCTTATGCGGCTGACTGTTATCATTGCATTAAATAATGCATGCAAAAATAAATGCTGGCTGTTGCATATATAGGCCATGCGGCTGAGTGCAAAAATGTCCATGCGGCTCAGCAAAATTTCATAGATCAAATTTGGACCAAACAATATTTTCTGCAACATGGGATCATCAACTTAGCAAAATATGCAAGTTTGATGGATCAAAAATCCTGGGAACCAAAAATATCACAAAGCTAGATCTACAAAAATTTAACCATGGAAATAAAAAATGACAAGTACTAAAGTGGTTTAAAAACACATGAGAAAAACAATGGAACAATAAAAATGGACTTCCTCCATGAAGCAAGATGCACTTGCCTAAGCTCTCCACTCTCTCCTGGTAGGTGGGGAAGTAAAGATGGAGAAGAAGAAATGAGTAATGAGTAATAATGAAAGAGAGAGAGTGGGATAGATATTTATGGTGGGAGTGGTGGTAGGTGGGAGTGGTTCTCCTCAAAAACCAAACTAAGCCAAATCCACTAAACCGAACCAAACCAAGCCAATGCAATGCCATGATGAACCATGCTAATGCAACATGCAAAAAAGTAAAAATCCAAGGCTAACTAATTATGACAAACCAGAAATACGAGCCCGGAATACGTACACGTATTCCTAATACGTAATACGAACTACGGGCATTACAGACTGGTACTGCAGTCTTCCCGATAACTCCATATCTTCCTTCGACGACTTGACACGTCTCTTTCTCGATCGTTTCTATGATGGAGGAAAGGACATGACAATGGCATCCCTCATAGAGAAACGTCAGAAGAAGAAGGAAACAGTTCGAACATTCATTGAACGGTTCCGACAAGCCTGCTTCAGACTGCCTTCGGGCATGCCAGAACATGCACTCCTCTCTTCCTACAGCATGAACATGCTGCCTGCGATCAAACTCTAGCTCAACTCCACTCCTCCTTCCAACTGGAGTTCAATGATCATCGAGGCCGAAGCAGCAGAAAAGAAGGCGTCCAATGCTCGTCTTCTGGGAGTCAGTTTCCCTGTCTTTGAGGATAAGGGAAAATAGCCTGCAGCCAACAACCCTGGACGAGAGATAAAGGAAAAGCAGGCGTTGACTGTCAATGCCTCCAAAGGTGCATCAGCACCTACTCAGAAGCCTCCACTTACACCAAGGCCAAAGGAGGTTTATTCTTTCAACGATGAAGACACCTTGTAACTCTTCGAGATATTGAAGCAGGGTGACAAGATCAAGTTACCGGACCCAAAGCGTCCTAACGAGATTGGGAGAGTGGACAATCCGAGGTACTGTCACTACCATCGGTTTGTCGGACATCCAACTAAGGACTGCTACATCCTCAAGAACTACATCCAGCGTATGATCAATACGGATGTCATCTCCGTCGACTACGAGGAGAAAACGGTCTCGGCCAACCTAGTGTCACTCCAATTTGGCACCTAGCCGCCAACCACAACACAAGATGGCGTCGTCTCCATCCCAAAGGCGACAATGGAGGTGGTTAACCTACCACCTACTCGCGACAACGTGAGTGGACTCATCCCACTCACCACATCTCAGGAAGAGGTCTTATGGGTTCACCCTGACCTCGTCTCCTAAGTCACTCAACCGGGGGTACGCTCTACCTCCAAAACCAAGGGCAGGAAGATCAAGTCTTGCCGCATGGTCTCTTCCTCTGCGAAAGAGGCACTTCCTGTACAGACGCGTTCACATCAGAACGCCCAACCTGACGAAGCTGCCATCGAGGTGGTGCCTCCTTGTACCGTCCCTGCTGCCCAGGAAGAGGGCCCATTCAGGCCTCCAGCAGCCAATAAACAGAAGCATGTAGAGGCCCGTTTCGACAAACCTTTGCTAAAGGAGAATGCTTCGAGGCTATCCAAGCCCTACAACTTCGATATACTGGCACAACTTGCCAGTACTCCTGCCCGCCTATCTCTATTTGAGCTTCTTCGTCTTTCCAAGGACACTCGTGAAGCTCTCTGTGAAGCCTTGAAGGATGCTGAATCCTTCATCAGTCAGGTCAAGCAGCCTGAGGATACCTCGACCACATGTGCGTACTGCCATTGTGCGGATGAAGTTATCCCCAACATAAACTTCATCCAACAAGACATGCTGCTCAAGCAAAACCGACATAATAGGCCACTATATTATACGGGGTATGTCAGTTCCGTCAAGGTGAAGCGAATTCAGATCGATCCAGGGTCTTCCCTCAGCATCATCCCTAAGACGTTGCTCTCAACACTAGGGATCCCGATGTACCGTCTGGCGCATTCCAACACTATAATCAACGATTTTAATGCTAACAAAAGTGAATCGCTGGATAAAATACGGCTGAAATGTCATATCGGTAACCTCCGAACCGAGGTGACTTGCTATGTCGTGGACGCTGACGTCAACTACAACCTCCTACTGGGTCGTCCATGGCTGCATGAGTACATGGTGGTGCCATCTACACTCCACAAATGTATGAAGTACGTGTCCACCAACGACATCATCCAGACAGAGTTCGCGGACATTGACTCTTTCAAGGGGGTCGAAGCCTACTTCACTGATTCTATCCTGTACAAGTTGCCCGATCAAACGGGGACTTGTTCATGATGTCCATCAACAACAAGTTCTTAAAGAAATACTACTCTTGACATCTTTCAGATATGTACTTCCACCTCTACCTAGCAAGGGAGTCAGTGGACCTGATCATCAGAGCTCACATACACCTCTCTTTCACAAAAATCTTATGCTTTCGGAACCCAGTTGTTCCATTGCATTCTATCTCCAGTAGAAGGACAACCACGTCCATATTACCTCTGAGTTGCTCCTCTATGCCCTACAAAGCAGAATCTTACGCTCCGTAAGACTACGCTACCCATCATGTTTACCACGTCCATATTACCTCTGAGTAAACATCCCGTACAGACAACCCCTGTGTTGTCGTACATCGATCGCAAAACTTCCATGTCCTCATTACCTCTGAGTAGTTCAGCGTATCTCTCCAGAGTCACTCCTACCACGTCCATAACACCTCTGAGTAGGAAGATTCCTACATTTGAACCCCATATTTGCCACATCCACATTACCTCTGAGCAAACATGTCGGTTCTCTCAAACTTATTATATGTACCTAACAACCAAGGTGTGCAAAAGATAATAGGTCCATACAAATCATAGGTTCATGACAACAAAAGATAAACACACCATAAAATTCTTTATTATTCATCTAAAAAGTAAAGGATTACATCCCCAACATATAAAAAAAAGAAGACTACAAATCCCTAGGCATCATTGGGATTGGCGGACAGCTCTTCGATCCGACACCTCAAGTCTGCAGCCCGGGTCTCTGCAATCGCCAGGATCCGGCGTTCAGCTTCCTGCCGCATCATCTCCACGGCCTCGGGAGCAGTTTCGTTCTCATGCTTGGCGTCCAACTCCTGCCGTTGGTGAGTCAGAGAAAGAATATAGCGAGTAACAACTGCCTCTTCCTCCTTGGACGAGATGTGCTCAGCCTAGGCCCGCTCAAGATCTAACATAAGTTGGGCCCTCTGGTCTTCTAAGAGGCAGATCCTGGCAGTAACCTCCGCTATACTTGCCTCCAATGAAGCCCGCAGCTCTACCTGCTCCTGTGTGGATTGAGACAGTCTCTCTACTGTAGCCTCAGCAGCGGCCACCTTGCCGTCCCAGATGGACACCATGGCCTGATAAGACGACTCAACCTCAGCTATCAACTTCTTCTGTTCTGCTTCTATCAGAGCGGAAAAGTCATTCCGCTGGATACTCTGCAGTTCAGAAAGACGCTGGTCGAGCTCAACCACCGACTCCTCCAGAATTACTGCCATATGATCGTGGCCACGGTGCAAACGTATCAAACCAATGGAAGAGAGCACCATGGATTTTGTCGTCGCAAAACTTCCATTTGTATTCAGCACCGTTGATACGCCCTTCTGCAGCATCTTATACATTGCTTCAACAACAAACTGAAAGTACTCATCTGCATCAGCCAGCACTTAAGGCGTCATGGCAGGAGTTGCAGGAGGTACTGTGATAGACAGCGGGCCAGAAGAAGACCCACCAACTTCAATCTGCAAGGCTGAAACCTCGGCACCAACGGACTCTCCCTCAACAGGGGCTTGAACTTCGCCACTGGCCCGAGGAGCCAAGAGAGCGGAAGGAGCCGAGAGGGGCGTCGATATCGTACCCCAAGTAGAAGGAACAGCAGGGGTTCCAGCAAACCCTTACCCTTCTCAAGCTCGGAGGGACCACCGACGTTAGGGGCTATCTCCTCCGTCTCCAACACACTATCAGCAGGCTATACGGGACCTTCCCCCTTGGCAAAGTAGTGAGATCAGCACTTGTTTCCTGACTCGGCTCCTCTGGAGTCAGGTTCGGCGGACGAGTCTCATCTTCCTCACCGAATCCCTCCGCGGGGATAGAATCTGTCGCTACCTCCCGGTCGGCAGCCACCTCAGCCTCCGCTGCTGAGTCTGGGATAGGGCTCGGCTACTCTGCAACTGACCAAGGAGGGAAATCAGCCCTCTCCTCTGTTTCAACCATGTCTGTTGCTCCTGCAACAAGCTCACCCATATCTGGAGGAACATCATCTGAAGAGGACGAACGCCACTCCATTTTCTCATCTGGAAGCTCCGTATCTGCTGGGTCCTCAATGCCAGAGGCCCCCACGACGGCTTGTACCCTCCCGAAAACTGCTGCATCCTCAGCTTCCTTTCCAACATAATCTGGAGATACTAAAATCTCTGCAGGAACGACATCGTCCGGATTATCCTCCACGGGAGACATCACAATCGGCGGAATGCGCTCTTCAGATGAGCCTGCTACCTCCTTTGGTCTGCTAGCACCCGATTTTGGAGTTCGAGGACTCCTTTTCAGCGGATCCTAAAAAAAGAAAACATATGTCACAAAACTGGTGGAACTAACCAGACTATGTGGGACATCCTTACCTCTACAGGAGCTGAGTCTGTTGACACTACCGGTGACATCGCCTTCCTCTGTCTCTTCGACGTAGAAGAGCCAGCCTCTGTATCAGCACATCTCTTCGGCTGATCGGTCGAGGGCTCAGCCTGACACCCCGTAGATACAGCAGGGGTATCTCGATAACCCGCCTCTGGCGGGCGATACGACCGAGCCTTCGCCAACAGGTTCCCAGTCGTCTCTAACTGGGAGCCGACAATGAAATTGGTCTCCCTATCATATCCAGGGGGCACGGCGTTCATGGCATAGTAAAATTTAGCGGCCAAAAAAAGAATCGGCAGCCGCGGATTCTGAACTGGCAGCGTAAAGCGAACTCCGGTGCATCCGGCAATGTAGTAATGCCAAGCTCGTGCACCGTCCAGCAAACTTTTAGTATATCCCAGGTTAATACTGGGGTTCTCGAACATCAACTGAGCATAGCCGAATTGTCGTGTAAAACGGTTCGACAAATATGGTTCCAGGTAACATTGGTTCCTATTTTGATACACCAGATTGGACGGCCGGATGCTTTGCAACCAGCAGAATCCCCATGGAGGCAGAATTATGGCGTCTTCACCCGAATCTGTTAAGTCTTCGTTGGCCTCAAAATCCAAAAAGACAGGACCAACTTTGGTGATCTCCCACCCCTGAAGGTGGGATAAGACTTTCCTGCAAACAGGAACACCAGTATGCAACCACTTCCGCTGGTGGAAACGGCGGAGGAATGCATCTCCGGCCCTGTGGTCTTCTTCCGGGCCTGGGCTCATCACGTTGGGATGGTGCAAAATTAACCACCCCATCAAATAATGAAATGGCAGTTCGGCACGGGAAAAGTTGTCATTCTTACCTCGTTCATGAACGACATTACCCGCAAATTCTCGTAAGTCTCGCAGCAGGTTACACACCATCGCGGGGAGTAGAGCCAGGCGATGGCCAAAAACTAACTTCACAGCTGGCAGGATTAGGTTCTGGGTCACCCTTTCCACAGAGCCTGACCCGAAAAGACGTAATCACGGAGCCAAATCATCAGATAAGCAGCCAACACTGCTTTGGACGACATCCGATGAGTAAGGTGCCAGAAACAGCTATAGGAGCGTTCGTTCGACTGCCGATCGTCGTTTTCCTGGGGACTCTTCTCATTTAGCCTACTCATTTCAGAGAGCACCGCGGTACTGGAAAGAGCTGGCGGAGTCGTAAACTGAGAGGGATTTTCCTTGTCCTGTTCAAAGACGTAATCCCTCCAAGCAGTAACATGAGGCTGTGACCCGCCCTTATCCCTCTTCTGTACATAATAGTGATGACTCGTCACTTCCTTAAAGACGGCCATCATCTCCTCTTCTTTGTCTCCCAGGACTTGGAACTCCTCGTTGGTCGGAAAGTATTCTTCATAGGGTTCTGATCCCCAAGAAAGCCTCGACACCTCGTATATTTCATGAAGCACGAATCCCAGCTCTCCTACCGGAGTGAAGAAGGTCCCGGTCTGGATATTAAACATCTCCAGGAGCGCGAGCAACATATGCCTATTAATGTCGATGCCTGCCTGGGTGGCACGAATTGCGGCAGTCAGCCCAATTTCCTTGAGTTCGCTCTGGAACTTCGTGAGAACCCAGAGCGTCAGCCAGTCCCACTTGGAGACATAGTGACACCAACGCTCTACCCGAAATTCACCTTTCGGGTACGACCGCTTCAACGACAGCAAACAATTTGCAAAAGTCGAAACGCCAAAAGCAAAAGTGTTGGTAGGGGCGTCACTGTAAATGCTCCCAGGACGCAGAGTCCACCTGTCACGATCCGTACCCTAGAGTTAGGGCACGAGAACGTAACAACGCCCAGCCTACGCCGCAGTGTCGGCGGTAGAACGCTGTCCTAGGTCTCATGCATCTAACAGTATAAGGCTAAGTAGTTTACACTCCCCGAATGAGGGTGATATAGCAGAATGTAAACTCAATCACATCTAAGGTAGAGCATAATGGAAGATAGATAAAACATGAAATCCAAAAGAGATACAGGAGATAGAAGTCTAAGTGTCTAAGATACATAAACCCAGAAGTACATCTCAAAACTCAAATACAGTAATCCATAAAGTAAATACAACTCCCGACAAAATGAAATAACTATCTAAACAACCTTTACTGTGTCTCCTCTAGGCTAGCAGGCAATCCCAGGCCAACTGTAAAATTTATCAACAGGTCCAGTCAGGACAGGAGCGAGCACAATACATCTCATGCAGTTCATATCATGTCAGGAAATATAAAGCAGGAAATAGAATAAGATACATGAAACGCTGTAAGAAGATCTACATGAAAACAGGAGAGATATTTGATAACTGAAAATATATACATGATTAGTAAGAACTGTAAGTAACTAGTGATTTAGAGTACGAGATGGCATATAATTGGCTTAGGTTGTACATGATGAACATGAAAAGTAACAGAGTGTACATGATGGATAAATCACATGACCATTTATACTCACCCCTACCCACAATCAATACACAAGGATCTATTCAAGTTACGTTACGGACATGATGTTTTGGTTATACAGGAAATACATGAGGAAACATGAGCGCACATGAAAGAACATGAGAGTACATGAACGTACATGTAAGAACATGAGAGAACATGAGTGTACATGAATAACGCAGAAGTAAGGAATACATGATGTACATGAAACACATGTCATAAAGTATCCGATGCGCCCGCTAAGGGGATAACATCCCAAGAAGAGATCCGTATAGTACCAATCCGTGATGATAACGTGACAGCATCAAGTAAAAGTAATCTAGAGCGAGAATATAATTCGTGACAAGTATGAACCGATCAGAGAATGTACTCGCCTGATATCTGAATGTCCAAGGTAAAGATACTGTCCGAGGAGAGGTGTCTGGCTCCTAATTAGAACAGCACAAGTCACAACATGTCCAGAAGGGTAATATAAAGCACTATAATGTATTCTACATGAATCTAGGTCAAACTAGGCCAAAGTCAACCCTTGGTCAACTCTGGTCAACTGCACTAGTCAAACTAAGTCAAACTAGGTCATGTCCTAACCCAGCAAGTCTTACTAGGCCTAACCAAGACTATCCTAGCAAGCACACATCAATACAAGGCTATACAAGCCAACATACACCCAACTCTATATAGCATGCAATTATTCAATACTCAAGTAGGCAAGAATTCACATTGGATATACACTAGGTAATCTATTACTTTAAACTATATATGTCTACACATATATACACATGCATATATTGGTATTCAATATTAGGTCTATAATCATGGCATTTTAAATGGTTATATAAACTTATATATTACAACACAATATGCTAACATATATATAATATACATACATAGCTAAATTAACTGTATTCATAAATACTTATTTAAGAGGCTATGTATGTGTATGTGAACATGGCAAAGGGGCAAGTGAGGGTTAAATGGGCATACATAGTGTATACATATCAAAGAGTGTCAAAGTGTAAGTGAACAAAGTGTCAAGTGTGATAGTGTCTACATAGTGTAAGGGGTACATGAAGTAATATAGGATTTGTGTTAACATAGAACATTACATCTCATTAACTTGTATATTGCATACATTACATCTATTATTATATTACATTCATGCTTGCATTCATTCATCATTCATTTATTCTCTTGCACTACTATATGCACCATACATTACATACTATGGAACCTACATATTCATTACAAGCCATACTTATACATGCTTACATTAGATAGGATACTTACACCTCATACATCATTTATTTAAACATTTACTCATGCTTGCATTCTCTATTTAATTACATAATGTATATATATTAACATGGGTTAAAATCAAATAGAATATTATATTACACACAAAGGTGCACAAAATGCATATGCCGAATAGTAACTCCTACTAATAATCAATACTATACTATCTCAGCATGAATTAAAATCTAGGATTAAAGTTTGTTATAGATCTATGTGTTAGCTTTCCGAAACTTTAAACGGATCGCGTTTTCGTTTCCGGAAACTTCCGAAATCGCGAAAACACCGAGAACGCATTTGTCTTTCGTACAGCTGACACTCAAATAATTCTCCAGAAAGTTACAGAAGGAATTAGGCCTATTAATATATGTTTTTGGAAAGCTAACTTCAATACGCTTCGTTTAAAAAAAAACGGGAGATTAAACCGAGCTTTGAGCTGGAAGTTATGATATTTCTAATTTAGAGCTGAAATTAAAAACGTGGATAAAAATCATGCGGATTTGGGTAGTTTGAGACAAAAGAACACAAGTATATAACATAATATATCAAGAACTCACTCTCTACACTAATATATATATATGAGACACTATAGAACACATCTCCAATACAAAAATATGAGATTAAACATGTAATAATTCATTCATACATAACAACAACACATAGTGTGTCCAAATTTGGGATTTTTCCACATGGACACAACCACAACACAAAGGACACTCCTATGACCTCCAAATGGACACGAAATGGACACAAATGGAGATACAACCATGGGGGTCATTCCTATGGGTTCAAAATAGACCTATGTGCATGAAAAAATGAAAAGAAGAAGGGATTTATACCTCCCGGTAGATCGAATCGAAGAAAAGCCTTCCCGGAGCGGCACCGACACGTAGAGATTCCAAAAGGACACGAACGAGCTCTGAATCCTTCCAAACTTGGGTAGCTTCCTCCTTATCTAGAATGGAGAAGGAAAGAAGAAGATTTGGTGGCAAAATGGAAGGATTTGGTAGAAAAATTGCTAGGGATTGCTCTCTAGGAATTTGGGGAAGAACAAGAGAGAGAGTGTGGATGAGAATAATGAAATGAACTTGAGCCTATCCTCTCCCAAAGTGGCTAGCCATATGGGGCTATTTGTCCTATTATGGTAAGGTCCAAAATGCCCCCACTAACCTATTCTATGAGTATTAGGAAAGGGCTAATTGGTTGGGGCTAAATTAGTCATTCTAAAGTCTCTAATCACACTAACCTTATCCATAATAATTAGTCTAATCTCTAACTAAAATATTTCTATCATGTGGACTAAAATTAATATCATGTGGGCCATGCCTAACTAGTGTGTGGGTTCTACTAGAGTCAAACTACCTCCCGGGTCCCCGTTTCAAGTCGGATTGAGTTGAAATTCGAACCCGACTCAAATAACCCCAAAACAATATCATAAATAATAAAATAAATTTCAACCCCAAAATAATATCATAAATAATAAAATAAATTTTAAAAATATTCAAAAATGTAAAATGACAAAAATACCCTTGTTTCTGAAAACTGGGGGTGACAAATCTATCCACCTTAAAAAAATTTCGTCCTCGAAATTAAAACAAAGCAATCACAGGAAACACATGCAGAAAACAATCTCATTCAAATACTTTTCAAAAAAAAATCAGCAATAAAAAAAAATCTCTTTGAGGCACATCAAACATTTGTAAATAAAAACTGATACGTGTCCGATACGGACACAAAACCATCACAAAATCACACCTATCAAAGGTCAAAATCAACAATAACCAACGCAATAAATATTAAAATAATTCAAAGAGGTCAAATACAAAATATCCTTAGGCCAGAAATGACATTAAAATATCCTAATCACATGGTTAGGCTCTAGGTCAAACAGTCTCTAGGGTTTCACTAGCAAAACATCAAAATCACAAGTCATAATTTTAAATAGTTTTAAAATAATTTAAAAATTACCAAAAATTATATCATGATTTAAATGTCAAATCAATAAATGATTAAAATTACAAAATTTCAAAATTACCCTCATTTTAGAGAACTGGGTGTTACAAGTCTACCCACCTTAGAAAAATTTCATCCTCAAAATTAAAATGTTCATACTCCTTCTAGGTCAAACCCCCCACAATCAAAGTCTCAGAACTTAAACAATCATACGATTTAAAAGGATGACATACAGGGTCATGGCATACGGTGGTAGTGAAAGTCTCATCTAGGTATACTAGTCATGCTAGACCAAAATGGTCATATGGTATCAAAACACACAAGTAATCTAGGGTGCTAAACTAGAAAAGATACAGAAATAACAATCATCAAGATGTAAGGCAGTCTACCATCCTATATGAAAACTGGTGCTTATCAAAATAAAATAAAGTTAACTACCATTTATCTAATAAGGGGTACTATTCAAGAAAATCAAAATCAAAAGTTAAAGAATGAAAGCCAATTGCATGGAAATCCAATCACAATATATTTATATATATAGCGTTAGAGAGGGAAAAGCTAGCATTACGTACAAGTTATGTAGTTCATGTGTGTATGGGTGTATGTGGACATGTTCATATGGTTAGATAATAGGCGTGTGTGTATGTGAAATATACATGAAAGTGCATAGGAGGATTTGGGGTTTCAAACAATAACTATCAAGTTACACTAATCATGGCATATTGGTTAAACAATCTACAATACACAACTCATTTGCTTATAATATGCATGGCTAACCATGTATATATGTATATATAAAGAGGTAGAGATTTAGTTATGTATGTATATACATTATAACATGTATGCCTAAGCTCTATATATATCTATATAGATATATAATCATGACATAGAGAGGAAGAGTTAGGTTACATGACAGGGTATACTAAGTTAGGGTGTGTGTGTGTCCTTGTACAGGGTTATAGCTTAGTATTGAAAGGTTAAACCCAGTTTTAGTTCAGCATTATATGCAAAGTCTGAAAATAAGCTAACATTTAAAGCAGTGAAATATTAACATAATGCAGTCTCAGATTTGACAATTTCAATTTCAACACAAAACTCAACCAAATTTTTTGAATTGAAATCCTACGTACAGCATACATGTGCAGTGATGTAAACAACGACTAATAACATAAAATTTACATTTAATTTACGAATTTAATCTGGAAAATATAGAACTAGTCACTGATACTGTACTATATTAGAAATATTGGGATTTTGAGAAATTAACATCAAACATATTACTATGCATTTAGATAGGTTGGTAATCAAGTGTAGCATGCATACGTGTCAGGCAAGTATCTGTGTGCACTATATATATATATATATATATATTTTAAGGTAATACAAGAAATAATGGCAAGAAGGAATAATGATAAAATCTGTTCTGCTTATCTGTTTAAAAGAAGGAACCATTATGAAACCCAGAGCTAAAATATCAATCCAAGATAAGGTCTAGCAAAATTATCGATTCATGGTATTAAGAAGAATTTCATGGTAAGAAGTTACACAAGCTACTCCTAAGTAAACAATGAGAAACAAAACAAAACAAAACAACAATAATTCTTTTTTTTTCTTGAATGACTGAAACAAAAGTAGCAAAAACATGTTCGAAAACATTTAAGGTACAATCTGATAATCATATGCGTCTATCCAAATTCATGGTACTCTAAATCCTCGTCATACTAGTGAGCAAGGCTACGATAATCACAGTCCTTGACTTATGCACATACCTCTAGAATCATGGTATTTAACATTTTCGCGATGCCGCTAGCTTGGCTGCGAAAACCTTAAATTCTCACACCCGAGAAATATATCCAAAATCAGACTATATGTCCTCACCATGCTGGCTAATGTGACTATAGAAGACTAGATTCTATAACATAGATGACCTAGCCCATATAATTTCATCTTGTCAAAAATTAAATTAAATCAACAATGAATACTCAAAAAAAATCAAATCAAATTTATCAACGAACTTCAAAATTCAAAAATGAACAAAAATCCTTCAAATCATATAAATACAAACTCGGATGCTACAGCTAACATCAAGATTCAAAATTTAACAATCTTCCATCAAAATCAATAAATACAAACTCAAATTCAACAATAATCCATCAAAATCAAATTCAATAACAGAAAGTAAAGATAAATCAAATCAAGGGAAAAAAAGTTTTCAAATCGATGTTAAAATAAGATTCTTAAGGGTCGTCCCAGAAATCTCTCAAGGGATCCTAATTGTGATTGAGTACCTTCAAAAATATATCCTAATCCTACTGCAGGTTGTAGTGATACTCTAGTTCGAATACCACTACATAAACTTGACCTGCATGGGCCACCACTAAAAACGTGTCATGACCCGCACCCTAGAGTTAGGGCACGAGAACGTAACAACGCCCAGCCTACGCCGCAGTGTCGACGGTAGAACGCTGTCCTAGGTCTCATGCATCTAACAGTATAAGGCTAAGCAGTTTATACTCCCCGAATGAGGGTGATATAGCAGAATGTAAACTCAATCACATCTAAGGTAGAGCATAATAGAAGATAGATAAAACATGAAATCCAAAAGAGATACAGGAGATAGAAGTCTAAGTGTCTAAGATACATAAACCCAGAAGTACATCTCAAAACTCAAATACAGTAATCCACAAAGTAAATACAACTTCCGACAAAATGAAATAACTATCTAAACAACCTTTACTGTGTCTCCTCTAGGCTAGCAGGCAATCCCAGGCCAACTGTAAAATTTATCAACAGGTCCAGTCAGGACAGGAGCGAGCACAATACATCTCATGCAGTTCATATCATGTCAGGAAATATAAAGCAAGCAATAGAATAAGATACATAAAACGCTGTAAGAAGATCTACATGAAAACAGGAGAGATATTTGATAACTAAAAATATATACATGATAAGTAAGAACTGTAAGTGACTAGTGATTTAGAGTACGAGATGGCATGTAATTGGCTTAGGTTGTACATGATGAACATGAAAAGTAACAGAGTGTACATGATGGGTAAATCACATGACCATTTATACTCACCCCTACCCACAATCAATACACAAGGATCTATTCAAGTTACGTTACGGACATGATGTTTTGGTTATACAGGAAACACATGAGGAAACATGAGCGCACATGAAAGAACATGAGAGTACATGAACATACATGTAAGAATATGAGAGAACATGAGTGTACATGAATAACGCAGAAGCAAGGAATACATGATGTACATGAAACACATGTCATAAAGTATCCGATGCGCCCGCTAAGGGGATAACATCCCAAGAAGAGATCCGTATAGTACCAATCCGTGATGATAACGTGACAGCATCAAGTAAAAGTAATCTAGAGCGAGAATATAATTCGTGACAATTATGAACCGATCAGAGAATGTACTCGCCTGATATCTGAATGTCCAAGGTAAAGATACTGTCCGAGGAGAGGTGTCTGGCTCCTAATTAGAACAGCACAAGTCACAACATGTCCAGAAAGGTAATATAAAGCACTACAATATATTCTACATGAATCTAGGTCAAACTAGGCCAAAGTCAATCCTTGGTCAACTCTGGTCAACTGCACTAGTCAAACTAGGTCAAACTAGGTCATGTCCTAACCCAGCAAGTCTTACTAGGCCTAACCAAGACTATCCTAGCAAGCACACATCAATACAAGGCTATACAAGCCAACATACACCCAACTCTATATAGCATGCAATTATTCAATACTCAAGTAGGCAAGAATTCACATTGGATATACACTAGGTAATCTATTACTTTAAACTATATATGTCTACACATATATACACATGCATATATTGGTATTCAATATTAGGTCTATAATCATGGCATTTCAAATGGTTATATAAACTTATATATTACAACACAATATGCTAACATATATATAATATACATACATAGCTAAATTAACTGTATTCATAAATACTTATTTAAGAGGCTATGTGTGTGTATGTGAACATGGCAAAGGGGCAAGTGAGGGTTAAATGGGCATACATAGTGTATACATATCAAAGAGTGTCAAAGTGTAAGTGAACAAAGTGTCAAGTGTGATAGTGTCTACATAGTGTAAGGGGTACATGAGGTAATATAGGATTTGTGTTAACATAGAATATTACATCTCATTAACTTGTATATTGCATATATTACATCTATTATTATATTACATTCATGCTTGCATTCATTCATCATTCATTTATTCTCTTGCACTACTATATGCACCATACATTACATACTATGGAACCTACATATTCATTACAAGCCATACTTATACATGCTTACATTAGATAGGATACTTATACCTCATATATCATTTATTTAAACATTTACTCATGCTTGTATTCTCTATTTAATTACATAATGTATATACATTAACATGGGTTAAAATTAAATAGAACATTATATTACACACAAGGGTGCACAAAATGCATATGCCGAATAGTAACTCCTACTAATAATCAATACTGTACCATCTCAGCATGAATTAAAATCTAGGATTAAAGTATGTTATAGATCTATGTGTTAGCTTTCCGAAACTTTAAACGGATCGCGTTTTTGTTTCCGGAAACTCCCGAAATCGAGAAAACATCGAGAACGTATTTGTCTTTCGTACAGCTGACACTCAAATAATTCTCCAGAAAGTTACAGAAGGAATTAGGCCTATTAATATATGTTTTTCGAAAGCTAACTTCAATACGCTTCTTTAAAAAAAATGGTAGATTAAACCGAGCTTTGAGCTGAAAGTTATGACATTTCAAAGTTAGAGCTAAAATTAAAAACGTGGATAAAAATCATGACGGATTTGGGTAGTTTGAGACAAAAGAACACAAGTATATAACATAATATATCAAGAACTCACTCTCTACACTAATATATATATATGAGACACTATAGAACACATCTCCAATACAAAAATATGAGATTAAACATGTAATAATTCATTCATACATAACAACAACACATAGTGTGTCCAAATTTGGGGTTTTCCTACATGGACACAACCACAACACAAAGGACACTCCTATGACCTCCAAATGGACACGAAATGGACACAAATGGAGATACAACCATGGGGGTCATTCCTATGGGTTCAAAATAGACCTATGTGTATGAGAAAATGAAAAGAAGAAGGAATTTATACCTCCCGGTAGATCGAATCGAAGAAAAGCCTTCCCGTAGCGACACCGACACGTAGAGATTCCAAAAGGACACGAACGAGCTCCGAATCCTCCCAAACTTGGGTAGCTTCCTTCTTGGCTAGAATGGAGAAGGAAAGAAGAAGATTTGGTGGCAAAATGGAAGGATTTGGTAGAGAAATTGCTAGGGATTGTTCTCTAGGAATTTGGGGAAGAACAAGAGAGAGAGTGTGGATGAGAATAATGAAATGAACTTGAGCCTATCCTCTCCCAAAGTGGCTGGCCATATGGGGCTATTTGTCTTATTATGGTAAGGTCCAAAATGCCCCCACTAACCTATTCTATGAGTATTAGGAAAGGGCTAATTGGTTGGGGCTAAATTAGTCATTCTAAAGTCTCTAATCACACTAACCTTATCCATAATAATTAGTCTAACCTCTAACTAAAATATTTCTATCATGTGGACTAAAATTAATATCATGTGGGCCATGCCTAACTAGTGTGTGGGTCCCACTAGAGTCAAACTACCCCTGGGTCCCCGTTTCAAGTCGGATTGAGTTGAAATTCGAACCCGACTCAAATAACCCCAAAATAATATCATAAATAATAAAATAAATTTCAACCCCGAAATAATATCATAAATAATAAAATAAATTTTAAAAATATTCAAAAATGTAAAATGACAAAAATACTCCTGTTTCTGAAAACTGGGGGTGACACCGCCAGGTGAAGGAAGGCCTAGCCCGCGTGGCGGCCAAAGTATCCCTCTGATTGGAGGTAGCGTCGATCTTGATGATGCCTGCCACCGCTCCCCCCCTGAGATGGGGTTAGCTCCCAAGACATCCTCCTCTTAGAAGCAAGACGACAGAAAGCCGTCAAAGGCCATTAACGCTCAAGTTGCTTAACAGTCATGTGTACCCCTCTTACTGTAAAGAACCAATCTTCCTTGATCTTTAACACCTTTGCTTCGGTAGAAGTAAGGCGGTCCCTAAACAGGAACTCAGGTTTCAAGAAATTCACATTATCAGAAATGGCAGATTTTAAAACGCCACGCTTCATCATCCGTTGGAGGAACCCATGCTGTTGTTCCCGAATTTGGGTCATTCTCTCGGGAGGCTGATCCAGTATAATAGCAGCTTGGGCAGGATTTATCACCTCCTCGTTATAATCTACTCCCATCTGACAGGGGGCAGCGTCCAGAAGCACTTTATTCAAGAGTGGGACGGTCATCGACACTGGTGGTCAGCAAAAGAAGGCAAAGACTCAGTTATGTTAGAAACAGCAAAAGAATCTGAGCCACGTTCTCATCAGAAGTGCATACCCTGAACCAAGGCTCAGGCGCATCTAAAAAGAAGCTTCGGCACATCATCACGGTCTAAACCCATGCGCGTCAGCAGTAAAGCTTCGGCGCATCATCAGGGTCTAAACCCATGTACGTCAGCAGTGAAGCTTTGGCACATCATTAGGGTCTAAACCCATACACGTCATCAGTGAAGCTTCGGCGCATCATCAAGGTCTAAACCCATGCGCGTCAGCAGTGAAGCTTCGACGCATCATCAGGGTCTAAACCCATGCACGTCAGCAGTAGAAGCTTGGGCACTTCATCAGGGTCTAAACCCATGTGCGTCAACAGTGAAGCCTCGGCGCATAATCAGGGCCTAAACCCATATGCGTCGGCAAAAAAAGTTTAGCACATCATCAGGTAAGGAATGATGAAACCCACCAATCACCGTCGGTCGAACGTCGACAGGCGTCCGGGGGACATCATCCACAACAGCCTCCACAGGCTCTTTTTCTTTGCCTCGTCCTTGACCAGCACCACCGTGAGGAGTTTTGGGGGCCATCTCGTGAAAGAAAAAGAAGTTAGGGTTTTTTGAAAGAAGAACTCTAAAGAAAAAGAACGCAAAAGAGAAGAAGAACTCTCTCTCTCCATCAAACGCCTCTTTATAGGCTTGGGCATACGCAAAAACCGATGAGAAGTGACGTCAGCCACCGCTTGGGGTTCTGCGAAATGATAACTGAAAATATCACCATTAATTTTTTTTATTACTTCGAAGCATTATCATTTGCATTAACTGAGAGGAGCATGCGCCCCATCACTGATGCGCAGAGTAATCATGTGCTCGAACAGTCATGCGCCCCGTTGAAGACACCACCATGCTTCTTATTCAAAGTATTCCAAAACTTGACAAAAAATTTTGAAAACTTTGAAGGGGGTCTTGTAGAAGCATGGAATTTCAGGGCGCATCTATGTGCCAGATTTCCTATGCGCTCAAATACTACTCAGAACATGCGCCAGGGAACTCAAACGAAGTACTTGGCACAGCAAGATAGTAAAAGTATAGACAACAAAAGAAGATTTTTATTTTCATATAAAAGTCTATTACATGTCTAAAGAAAGGCTTTACAAAGGAAAACTTCTACAAAAAAAAAGATCCTAAGACTACAGCCAGGCGCAGCAAACTGCCATACGCCTCCTACCAGGCGCATTATCAGTCAGGCGCATCACTTTAGCATCTCAGTCAGGCGTGTCTTTTCAGCATCTCAGTCAGGTACAGCTTTCAGTGTTTCAGTCAGGCGCATCTCTTCAGCGTCTCAGTTATGCGCATCATAAAGTCTAAGCATATGCGCCTTACTTCGACCCGATCAAATGCTTCAACTAATGAAGCATTTATTGAGCAGAACAGGAGTGGGCGATCAACCCCACCCTAGCTGGAGGAAGAGCTCTCCAAAGCCCAAGAAAGAGGAGAGCACCACAATTCTGAGGCTAAAGGAGCAGCTTTCAACACAACCAGAATGGGCAACACCCCACTCTTGCTGGAGGAAGAGCTCTCCAAAGCCCAAAGAAGATGGGATCACCACAATTCTGATCTGCAGCTCTTCCAGCATAACGGAGACAGGGCTCGAGCATCCTGATCTTTGGATGCAACAGGCACCTTCCGCCTGCCTCAGAAGCCCTCGACTCTGACTTTTGGATGTAACAGTCACCTTCATGAGCATGAACGAAGACAAGTCGTCGTATCTTCACCCTCGGGAGCATCTTGTCAAAAGAATATGCTCGAGCAAATAAGTTCATTCGAGAAGACGTGATAGAACGAGAAGCAAACTCTCTCCTTGCAACTATTTATAGGCCGGGCAAATCAAACCCATGCGCCAAGTGGCGGGCTCTCCGAATCCCGTGCAATGAATTTGCATTTATGGTGATGAACCGGACGCTTCGAATTTGGCCAAGTCAAAACAGCTATTTAAAGCACTTAAAGAACACAAAAGTCGGACCAATAAAGGTACGCCATGCAAAAGGATGCGCCGGTCAGACACCGTGCATCGTACAGACGCGCCCGTCAGTTCCAAAACGCCCCGTATGGATGCGCCCAACAAAGCACAGATCCATGCGTTCTAATCAACATGGACCCATGCCCCTATTTCGGCTCGTCTTCCATCAAGCAATTAATGCTCAAGTGACAGAGTTGGCAGCACATCCCCCGAGGACAGGACAGTTAGCAGCTTTTTCAGAAGACGAAGCGTTGCTAACATCAGCATCATCATTACTTTCCTTCGACGGTTACGACCCACGTGGCCGACCAACCACTCGTATGCGCCTCAGCGGCCATGCGCCTGAAGACTCGCATGTGCCTCAAAAGCCGCGCGCCCAGACTGGTTCGTGACTCATGAAGGTTACGAGCCAAAGTCTTCTCATGCGCCCAATCCTAGGCACATCCTATCAGATCACTCTCCACCAAATCCAAGATCTTTGAGCAACGGGCATGCGCCACGTGTCCTTTGACTCAATTCAGCCTTTGAAGGGGTGCTAATCACCCAAGATCTCAGCAATAGAAAGATCCTCTCCCCTGCTACGTACCAGCCCACAAAAACAGCATGAAGGATTCAACCCACAAATGATGGTACATCATCCATGCGCCTCATACAGCTCCAACCACGTGGCGTCCCCACGTATAGGCGCATCCTACATATGCGCGCATGAGCAGCCAGCCTGCAAACTATAAATAGAGGGATCATTTCCTTCTTACGGACCACGTAATATACATACGTACACAGACAGAAAAAGGCATCAGAGTTATCATCCACCAAGATCGAAAGAGACACTCAACGTCTTCTTCCCATCTGCAAACTCCAGCACCCAGAGAAACTCAGACCTTCAGAGAACCGAGAACCGTCGTCAGATCATCAATGGAGTCAACGCATTACCACTTGCTCCATCGACACAGGGACCCAGATAAACAAAAGTGTTCTCCTAGGACTACATCTTAGTCCTACATTGTAACACTGTTCTGTTTGTAATTGAAATTTACAATCAAAAGATTTTAATGGCAAACAGTACCTTGCTTAATTCTTGGAAGGAATCCTGCTAGGTCCCCATACATCTGTATGCACATAGTCGAGAATATCTCTTGTCTTTTGCTTGCTTGTACTGAAGGTCACCCTGTGCTACTTGCCATAAACGCAATGCTCACAGAAATTCATTCTTGGCTTCTTTAAGTTCTTCAGTAACCCTTGCTTGCTCAGTAAGGACATGCATTTCTCGCTCATATGCCTAAGCCGTAAATGCCAAAGACGCGTGCTATCAAACAAATCAGATGTACTGACTGCTAAAGACCCAGTCACCGTGCTTTCCAATAAGATATAAAGGTTATCCTGTCGGTAACCTTTCATCACCACCAAAGACCTATGACCAACCCGTAAGACTTCACCCTCGACAACGAATTTGTTACCATTCGAGTCAAGCGTACCAAGAAAAATAAGATTTTTTTGAGGTCGAGAACATGTATGACATCGACCAAAGTCTGCACAATTCTATCATACATTTTTACCTTGATAGACCCAATTCCAACAACTCGACATGCTTTGTTTTTGCCCATCAACACAGAACTACCATATGTCGCCTCGTAGGAAGAGAACCACTCCCTCTTTGGACACATATGATACGAGCATCCAGAATCGAGAATCCAACAGTCACTCATGTTGCCATGAGCTACCGAAAAACAGAGTCCGTCACTATCAGCTTCTGAAGCACAATTTGCTTCATCACCTTCTCTCTCTATCTTATTCTTTTTTTTTCTTGTTCTTCTTCTTTGGATGATGATATTTATTTGCATAATTTCCTTTCTCATTATAGTTGAAGCACTTCACTTTCTCAATAGGTGTCTTGGACTTGAATTTTGACCTTCTGCTATAAGATGCTCTATCGTTTGTCCTTCCTTTTGTTGTCAAACATTGGGCTTTGTTTCCACCATTTTCGCCATTAGAAGCCAACCTTCGTACCTCATTAGACAATAAAGAACTCGTAGCCTCTTATACGAAAATTGAGTCCTTTCCATATAGTAATGTTTGAATAAGATTCTCATAAGAATCGGGCAAAAAAAGGATTAGCGCCAAACAATCATTTCTTCATGTATGTCAACAACCTTTAAGTCAAAAATAATTCGATTGAATTTTGAAATATGATCCCGAATTGATGTACCTTTCTCCATTACTAGTCTCTAGAGCGACTTTAACATATAAAGCCGGTTGGTGAGAGTCTTTATGATGTAGAGTGATTCCAACTTCAACCAGAGCCCAGCGGTGGTGGTTTTGCCCTTCATAGAGTACACGACATCCATTTCCAAACATAGACGAATAGTAGCACATGCTTCGAGATCCATGTCATCCCAATCATCATCGGTCATGTCAGCAGGCTTCTTAGATTTTCTCCGTAGAGCCTTGTGAAGCTTTTGAGATATGAGAACGTCATTCATCTAACTTTTCTAAAAGCCAAAATCATTTTTTCTATTGAACTTCTCAATTTCATACTTCCCGATCCTGCTTGACGGAGCCATATCAAGAATCTATCTAATTAACTTTTTCTAAAAACTTTGTCGGACACCTTGCTAGACTCTCAAAGCTCTGATACCAATTTGTTGGGACACAACGAAAATAAATCCAAGAAATCAGAAAAGACCTTAGAGAAAAATCATAATCGCAAAGATAATAATTTATGTGGTTCGGCCAAAATGCTTACTTCCACAGACGAGGGTGATTTAGTTCCACTATGAAGAAGAAAATGAATTATAATAGCTCTCAACACTTCTCTCCTTGCACTCAAGAACTCTCTACCACAAAGATAAAAAAAAAAATCTAAAACTTTTGTGTTGAACTTATTCAACAACTTTAGCTCTCTTTGTTGAACTTATTCAATAACTTTCATACAATAAAATATGCTTGTGTTGAACTAATTCAACAACTTACTTTGAGAACTCTTGGACATGTTTTGTGGAGAACTTTTAGACCCCTTTATATACCATAGAAATCCAATCCTATATAGGTTTAAAATTCAATCTTATGTAGGATTATATATTGGAAATCCAATCCTATGTAGACTTGCATATATTTAGAAATCCAATCCAATATATGGTCAAAGTCAAAATTGGTCATGGGCCTATTTTTGGACACTTTCCTTCAATATATATCACAAGACAATAGCTATGGCGACCTAGGTATCTACAACGTTCGTAACAGAGATGTACCCTTATTTGCATAAGTTAGTAACTAGTAATGTGATAACCCTAGTTACTTAACTGTAGTAAGCTAGCTTTAAGATATTGTTTGGTCATGCTATGAAGACATATTCAGTTTCTCTATGTTCTAGTCTATACCAGTATGTCCTTATGTCGGCACATGACATTGCAATGTGGTTCTGCTTGGGAATCAATTCACTACCAAAATACAAGATTTTAGCGACGGCACTATCCATCGGAAATCCGTCGGTAATTTCCTTTACCGACGGATTTTCGACGGATACGGGCTGAAAAAATCCGTCGGGAATAACCTCGTCACTAAAACTAGCTCGTCGCTAGTCCGCCGGTCTGCGACTAATTAGCGACGAATTTCCATTGGAAAAATAAAAACTTTTAGCGACGGCGTACCGACGGTTTCCCGTCAAATACGACAGTTTAAATTTTAAACACATTCATAAAATTAGCGACAAAAAAGTTGTCGTTAAATCGTCGCTAACCGTGTATCTGAGGGTTTCTGATATGCAATATCCGTCGCTCAAAGCGTCGCCATCCTCGACGGATTAGCGGCAGAATAGCGACGGATAATACGTCGCCACCCTTCTGGAAATCGTCCATATATTCCAGAATATGAGCGACGGAACGTCCGTCGCTCTTCCGTCGCAAAATTTTTCCAGAAATAGGCCGACAGACAATCCGTCAGGAAACCGTCGCTAACTGCAATTGTCAGTCGGTAACCCGTCGGTAATCCGTCGCTACCTGTAAAAGTCTGTCGGCAAGCCGTCGATAATCCGTCGCTAACTGAAATATTTTTGAAAAAAATTATAGGAAAAAGACTATTTCTTGTAATATAACATATTCAGCATCCACCATACACAAATATAACATATCCGACATCCAATATATCCAACAAATATCCATATTGCCAACACAATATCTCCAAACATCCAATATATCACAACATACACAAAAAATATCTAACACAATGACCAACAAAATATCCAACACAATATCCAACACACTATCCCAACATACATAGCAAAATATCCAAACATAAACAACCCAATACAAATACGAAGGCTCAATCTGGTTGCGTTGAGACATGTACCATTCTATCAGCCACTTTGCAAAATATCCAAACATAAACAATCCAAGACAATGCCTCAGAAAAGACCGCAAGTCAGACGATGAATCCTCACAGCCAGGGATCATAGTTGCGTTGAGGCATATACCATTCTATCAGCCACTTTGCATACGAAGGCTCAATATATAATATCCTCAACAAACCAAATCAATATCTGCAAATACGTACAAACTCAGTATCCTCAATGAAAAAATGAATATCCCCAAATACGTATAAAGTCAAAATATAAAATACAGAATCTAATCCCTGGGTTCGCCGAAAATACAAAGACACACAGTTCTAATTCATATGTGTTTTAAGTGTGAGAACGGATGGCTCAGAACACAATCCAAAATTCATTCTATCATACATTAGTGTGAATCATCTATGTTCTGTACATATGGTGTAGTATACGTTCTTATCGAATCTAGTATCTAGTATCTGAAGAATGTAACAAAATCAAGATGAACTCACGTAATGTAATACTAAAATATCATCTACTACTATATAAGATATAGTGATAGGTTGTCGTATCATCATTGCCGAGGGATGAGGGTCGGAGGACAGTCAACTTTATCTACGGCTACATAGTTTCTGTCTCGCCAGTCAAATGGCTGCAGAAACTATGTCCTGATCACCATGTCATACCATAGTTTCTATCTCGCCAATCAAATGGCTGTAGGGACTATATGTCCCGATCACCATGTTACCAATTAACCAACCAACAAAACTACTTGTTACAAATATCGGCATTATATGTCGCAAAACGTCGCTATGACGTCGCTAATAGCGACTAATTTAGCGACGTTAGTATGAACGTCGCTAAATTCTAATTATATTCCCCAACCAATTCATTTCCCCCCATTTTACTCTCTCACTCTCTCTCCTCCCCCCCTCCGGCGCTCTCACTCTCTCCGGCGCTCTCACAGTACTTAAGTGTGAGAACAGATGGCTCAGAACACAACCCAAAATTTATTCTAACATACATTAGTGAGGATCATTATATTCTGTACATATGGTGTAGTATATGTTCTTATCGTATCTAGTATCTAAAGAATGTAACAAAATCAAGATGAACTCACATAATATAATACTAAGACATCATCTACTACTATATAAGATATAGTGATAGGTTGTCGTATCATCATTGCCGAGGGATGAGGGTCGGAGGACAGCCAACTTTATCTACGGCTACATAGTTTCTGCCTTGCCAGTCGAATGGCTGCAGGGACTATGTCCTGATCACCATGTCGTACCGTAGATTAATGCAAATGGAACTGGAGCCTGAGCCAAAATACAGAATACAAAATAGAAAATACAAAATCCAATCCCTGGGTTCGCCGACCCCCTCGGTGGAACACTCAACACCGGCACGCACAATATATTCCAGAATATACAAAAAATATAAAAAAAAAATACTATCCGCAACGAACAATGTCAATATATAATATCCGCAAATACGTACAAACTCAGTATCCTCAACGAAAAAACTAAATATCCCCAAATATGTACAAAGTTAAAAATATAGTACAGTAAAAATGCAAAAACGAAACTACTGATCGCCTGGAGCTGGAGCTGGACACGGTGCTGGAGCCGGAGGAGCGCCACCAGATGACGCACAAATACCGCTCGAGTGAGCCAAAGACATGCAGCCACTTCCCTCCCTCCATTCCCCTCTCTCTCTCTCATGCTATCAACGTCACAACTTTTCTAGTGTTGCTCCCTCTAATGATGATGAACGCAAAAATCAAAGACCGCCCTCTCCTTTCTCACTCTTCACAGTTATCACAACAGGAAGGATCAGTGTTTTCTAGTTCTCTTCCATCCATCCATTCTTCCGTTCTGATCAAGCCTCCACATATGATATCCAGCTCAAGTATAGAGGCGGGGAAGAAGAAGTGGACAGGAAGAGGAGGGGGAAGCAGCACAGCCGACGGCATGACCTGGAGAAAGTACAGAGACTTTCTTCAACATACGTAGGAGAACTATAAGGATATATATTTTCACAACATGTCACCTTGTCAAAGACCCTTAATGTGACAACCATGTTACCACGGTGTCAGAAGACTAACATGTCATAATTTTCTAAGCCGTGTGTTTTGACATAATCCTCCCAACTCTTTCCTCCTATTTAGTAATCTTGCATTTCCTTATGAAGTGCAAGATTACTACATAGGAGGAAAGAGTTGGGAGGATTATGTCAAAGCATACGGCTTAGAAAATTATGACATGTTAGTCTTCCGACACCGCGGTAACATGATATTCACATTAAGAGTCTTTGACAAGGTGACATGTTGTGAAAAGATATATCCTTATAGTTCTCCTACGGATGTTAAAAAAAACCTACTAAAATTCCTCCAGGTCTTGCCGCCGGCTGTGCTGCTTCCCCCTCCTCTTCCTGCCCACTTCTTCTCCCACGCCTCTACACTTGAGTTGGATATCATATGTGGAGGCTTGATCAGAACGGGGGAACGGATAGATGGAAGAGAACTAGAAAACACTGATCCTTCATGTTGTGATAACTGTGAAGAGTGAGAAAGGAGAGGGGGTCTTTGATTTTTGCGTTCATCATCATTAGAGGGAGCAACACTGAAAAAGTTGTAACGTTGATAGCATGAGAGAGGGAGAGGGGGAATGGAGGGAGGAAAGTGGCTGCATGCCTTTGACACACAGTTCTAATTCATATGTGTTTTAAGTGTGAGAACAGATGGCTTAGAACACAACCAAAATTCATTCTAGCATACATTAGTGTGAATCATCTCTATTCTGTACATATGGTATAGTATACGTTCTTATCGAATCTAGTATCTAGTATCTGAAGAATGTAACAGAATCAAGATGAACTCACATAATGTAATACTAAAACATCATCTACTACTATATAAGTTATAGTGATAGGTTGTCGTATCATCATTGCCGAGGGATGAGGGTCGAAGGACAGTCAATTTTATCTACGGCTACATAGTTTCTGCCTCGCCAGTCGAATGGCTGCAGGGACTATGTCCTGATCACCATGTCGTACCGTAGATTAATGCAAATAGAGCTGGAGCTGGAGCCAAAATACAGAATAAATAAGAGAACTATCAGAGAATCACATAAAACTAACTAGAACTGAAATACAATGAGGACATGGGTACTGTCATGAAGAGAAGGGATATTAGTTGGTGTCAGTCCTACAATCAGTGAGGACATGGGTACTATATTGAGTGTTCAGTTGTATGAGTGTCTTGTGTTGGTGTCTTTGGATCAGTAAAATGAGGGTGTATTATGAGTTAGTATTTTATTAGCAATTAGGATACATGAGTTAGAGAGGTCAGTAATCCAAGTATCAGAGTTAGTGATCAGTTGTATGAGATTAAAGGATGGAGCACTTGGAGCTTGGAGATTTTTAGATCTTGGAGCCATTTTTATTATAAATTTATCTCCCAATAGGTATATACATTGTAAACCCTCAAAATTGCATTAAATAGTGTAGAGGCATCAAATAAGAACCCCATGCAATAGGGTTGCCAATGGTGAGGAGTTTTGACTCTTTTCCTTCCATTTGAGGACTTTCTTCTTTGTATTTCGACATATTTTGCCAAACTGTACCGGTATCGGTCAGTATCGGTCCGATACCGATTCCGATACCGATTCTGATACCGATTCCGATACCCCCCTCCCCCGATCCGATACTCATAGGATTGGTCCGATCCGAAACCACCTATACCCCCTCCCCCGATCCGATACACCGATTCGAAACCACCGATATTCATAGGAATGGTCCGATCCAAAACCACCGATACCCCCCCCCCCCCGACAGCAAACACCAACCCCCCTCCCCCGATCCGATACACCGATTTGAAACCACCGATATTCATAGGAATGGTCCGATCCAAAACCACCGATACCCCCCCCCCCGACAGCAAACACCAACCCCACCCCCTCCCTCCCCCGACAGCAAACACCCATCCCCCTCTCCCTCACCCCCCGACAGCAAACACCCACCCCTCCTCCCCCTCACCCCCCTCTCCCTCACCCCGCCCCGCACCCAACACCATCCACCCCTCGCCCCCTCCCTTCCTCCATCACCGCCGGCCCCCGCGACAGTTGGCCCACCCCCCCACCAGAAACCCTCCCCCTGCCCCGAAACCCTAAACCCTATCCTGCCTCCCGCCCTCAACAACCTCCTCCCACCCCGCCGGCCCCAACGACAGCCGACCCCCCCCACCAACCCAAAACCCTAAACACACACACACACACAGAGAGAGAGATAGAGAGAGAGAGAGAGAGGAGAGAGAGAGAGAGAGAGAGAGAGCGGGGGGAGAGAAAGATATCAAGTCGGAGAGAGCTTCGTCGGAGAATGTGATCCGTCGGAGAGAGCTTGCCGGAGAGAGAGAGAGAGAGAGAGAGAAAGAGAGAGAGATAGAGGAAAGAGAGATTTTTTGGGGAGAATAAAAAATCCCCCCCTCCCGTCGGTCAATTTAAGTTAGGTTACAGTATTTAGCGACGGATTACCGACGGATATATCCGTCGGTAGGTAGCCGCTAAATACTAACTAGATTACCGACGGAACGTCCGTCGCCACATAGACGCTAATTTAGCGCGCTATTTATTTCAGATTTTGCCGCCACAATATGCGACATATTAGCGTCGGACATGAATCCGTCGTTAATGTTTCGTCAAATTAGCGACGGATGTGCGATTGATTTTGACGCAAAAAATTAAAAAAAATATACATTGCTTTCTGATGGTAGTCAGTCACAAGGTAGTCGTGAGGCCGTCGCTATGGCCGACGGATTCGATCCGTCGCTAATCCTCCGTCGCCAATTTGCTGTATTTTAGTAGTGATTTGTAAACCTGATGCTTCTTTGGTTTAAGGCTTGTGGACCTATTCCATCATAGTTTTCTATTATGCACATTACTTCCTAATGTAAAGCACCCTTCTAGATTGTGTTATAGACTATATGAATACAAAAGAAAGAAAAATTGTCATGCTTGTTAAAAAGACGACATAATGATCTCATAGACTTGTTATCATATGATGTTAAACTGTTGCTCTGCTTGCGAAAGTAAGATATAATGATTTTATAGACTCCTTATCATATCCCGAAAGAACTGTTGCTATACTAGTTTAAAGAAAGAAAGAATGGTTGTTTGCCCTTAATTAATGTTATTAAAAGAGAATAATTGTATGTTAGAATTACAGGCTGTGAATATGTTAAAAGAACCGTTACTATGCTTGCTAAATAATGAATATTTCCATGTTGTTCATCTTATGTTGTAAGAAAGAGAAGTAAATGATATGTAAGAAAGAAATAAAGAACACGACTTAGCATTTAGAAAGAAAGAAATGAAGAACAGAGGTACGACTCTATGGTTTGAAAGAAAGGTAGACACAAAAAATTATTTGGCACTTAACTCCTGCGTCGTATTATTTTATTTGATAGAAGTTGCATATTGGTCTCAGGCAACTTATGCACAAGATATAATCTCTCAATCGATTGGTCAGGACATCAGAATCGTATTGGCCTATGAGAGAATGTGATGTCCTAAAGCTTATGCGTCCTCATAATCAAGGGGTGTCATGTATATTAAAGAGATGAGCTTGTACATTCCAACTTCTAAATATAGAAAGTCACCATGCATGGACCATCATATAGTTAGATCGCGTGTTAGGGATAACTTTATTGCAAGCCTAACAATTTATAAAGACAGACATGAAACTATATGTATATGCAAATTATTCTAATCCTTATCTGTTGCAGAAATGAATAGTCGATTGTGGATAAGAATCATTGTATAATTATATTTTTATTGTTCTATGTTCTTATTATGAATTGTTCCAGAAAGAAAATGGTTTAAGTGAAATGCTACTATCATATCCTAAGCTTGAAAATGACTTAAGAATATGTTGTGTTTAGTAAAAGTAGAAGAAAATGGATATTATGCATAAAATAGTCTCTACTAGTTGAATGAATGAAGGCAAAATATAAGGGTTTTGATTAAGTTTTCAAAAATCAAATATGGCTTTTGATTTAGTATGGAAGTAAGTAAAAGATAGAAAGCCCACAGTTAAAAGATTTTTTTTAACATAATTACTTAGTGACTACTTTTAGTTTACTATAGCTAATGCATTTTTCGGTGTAACACTCTACAAGTGATGGTTATTCTGCTAGACATGTTGAGGCGGAAGAAGACCTTCATTCTTTGGAAGCCGTAGATCTTAAGCTGCGTCATGGTTTTGTTATATAAAAGGATGTACTGTATGGAATAAACTTTCAAAAGTCGCAAGCCAAGTTGGCATGTTCAGTCGGCTATTGAAAGCCTTTATAACAAATGAAAGCACCCTAGATGGAGGGTAATAGGTTTAACTAATAATTAAGCACAATTATGAATGCTAATAAGTAATTTAAAACATATGCTAGAAATGAGACAATAATACCGACACTCGATATATCCTAGTATCATCCGTGAGACACTCTAGTCTCGAAACCCTCTTCATTTTTAACCAACTATTATAACAAATAGTTATACTTGCGAGTTTTAATATGAAGTTCTTGCCAACTTCTTACACACGAGATTTAATTCGAAGGCTCGTCGACATCTACACACTCTTTAATGTGAAGACTTACGAACTTTAACCTCTTATAAGAAAGATTTTGATCTTTTTACAATATCATGCCCCGGTCCCGTAGGACATATCGTCCTTGCTAAGGCGTGATACCGTACGAGCCTATGTTGCGCTCGTGCAAGGCGGGTTTCATAACGACCGATTTCAACAGCTTGTGATGGGGTCGTCACATAGAAGTTCCAAACAGAAACATTGAATATACGAGTCAACACCAGCATTGAAACAAAATCAGAGTCTTTATTGATAATGAATATAGATTATACAGGTGGCTCAAAGCCAAGTTATAATCACTCAAGCTCACTTTTCTCTCTGATTGCAATTCACTCAGCTCTCTCTCATCTCTCAATACAATTGTCGAGCCAGCGGATGCTTCAGATATGCGATGTCCATATATTATGTCCCGTATAAGTCCAAACTCCATACGGCCGCCTCGCTTCGAAACGCCAAGGAACTCCATGCCTCGGCGCATCCAAGCGAGCTACGTGCCAACGAGCTTCTACCTGTGCCTGCACATGAAAATTGTGTGGGTTTTAGTACTCAATTGTATTGGTGAAGTGAGCTCCTCGCCCAGCAATACAAAACTAATGCGTTCATTTACTTTGCACAATATAACCCTTTTTATTATCTTTCTACCCTTGCCTTAGGATCAGTTTTTAGGACATAGACTCTTGGCCTATTTGTGTCTCTAGACCATCATCGTGCTATCGCACCGATAACTTCCTTATCCTTACCTCTAGACCATTCTTGTACTTGCAACATCAACGTACAGACTCGTGCTTGCCTTATAGCCATACTTTGAGATGCAACAACATGATTCGTGTCATCGACTTGGTTCGTACTTCAACATCGAGGCCGTGCCTCGCAACTTAGCATGACTTAACCAAACTTCCCTTACGGCCCTTCTCGAATTAACTCGAAGCGACTCAAGTCTGACTTATGCAACTCTATGCCAACGACTTAACACTTGACACCATACTTCGTGCCGAAGCACGCATCTTTTCTATAGTCAAATCTTAGGCTTCTTGAGACTTTTATTACAACCGTGCATACCATCTTTACCCCATTCGTGCCGTGCTTGCACTTTCTTTTATTCGACCAACACCGTACATGCGGATTGCCGTTCAACACGCCAATTTATCTATATGAAAGGTCACTGGCAGTTCAAGCCATTTTGGACATGTAGGTGGTGCAGACGAGACCCTTACAGCTAAGGGTAGCTAGCCCTGTTCACGTCCCCGAATCACCGATGGCATGTTCTTGCCTAACTACCTTGCTTTCCTCCTAGGCCGATACGGTCTTGTGGCCCCAGGCTACCGAATCGAGGGTACGAAACCTTGTCGATAAGTTGTCCATGACCACGTACCTACGAGAACTTCTAGACCTAACATAAATGCATGGCCTAACCGTTACAACTTACTTTCCTTTGGTTTACTTCTTTTCTTTTCCATACTTTTTTTTGCAGAGCCCAAACCAGGGTTGCTTTGGCGACTAGCCTACAGTTCTGACATATTTTTTCTCGGTGACTGATCCTACAGTCCCAATATATTTCTTATCGACGACTGGACTACAGTTCCGACATCTTTGCATTGTTTCCATACTCTTATTGACTCAGCTCATGAATGGCTAATTGATAGCCTTCAAGCATAACTTGAACAAAACATGTTCTTCATGTGCCATAGACCGTGGCTAACTTTTTATTGAACCAACTGTGGCTCGTGCCTTAAACCGACTTGTGTTCTATGTGACACTACCGCCCAAGTCATACTTTATATGACGAGCCTTGAGATCACGGCTCTAGGTGACTTAACAACTGCAGAAAGCATGGGACGGTGGTTATAATGACTTCGATAAGCCGACATAACCTTTGCCTAACTCAATCGTTCAACAACTTAACCGTTGGGACGAACAAAGGCTATGCCAAGCCTTGCATCGTAGAAATATGCACTAAGACTTAAGGGACACTTTGGCTATGCCAAGTATCAAATGATGGGACCATGCATGCTTTATCAAGCATTTATGCGTGCGACGCCTATGACTTAGGCTAAGTTCATAACTTTATGGCAACTTAAACCAACTTTCCTTCTCCCAAACCACGGGACGAAAGACCGAGCGCCATTTTTGAAAGCATGTCGTGCAACACTTCTATGCCGACCGTGGGACCTTTCCATATTCTAACTCATTCCGACCCAAGTTGGGATTATTTCCTTAGCTATGTGGATTCGTCTCTTTTATTATCAAGTCTACTTGTGCATTTGAAAACATTTATTTTATTAGTATGAAGGCCAAGCTGAGACAAGTTCACCGAGGCCACCCATCTGAGCGAGAAGTCGCCTCGATCGAGCGGGTCTTCGAGCAGCCGTTGCATAGCTAAGTCTGAACGCCGTTGGCATTTTGATTCCTCCAATTGAGCTGAGCGGGATAGGTCATTAAATTATACACCACTCAGAAAAAGTTTCTTCCTCGAAACTAACTAAGTACACTTATCGACTTATAACTTGATTCAATATCCAACGATTCTCGCACACATTCCTCCTATGCGTTTCCGAGCTACGCTCGTGCTTTGGTTATCTTTCGACACGAACAACTATATCTCGACTTGGGTAACTTACACTCGTCGCACACACGGACAATCTCAGTTCTAGGCAAACCATCCAATCAACCAACATTCAAGTTCGTCTCAAATCTAATGATCGTACTACCATCAATATTTATTCGAAATACAATTTCAAAATCTTCGATACTTTGTCGTTCCTCTAGTCTTGAATTCAACGTATCACTTAGCTAGATCGTGCATATATTCTAGGCGTCCCTAAAATATGTGCATTTCAGTCAAGCCTCGTGATAGAGAATCCTCCATCACCACTAAAGTTGGATCGTGCATATATTCAAACGTCCCTAAAATATATGCATTTTTAGCCAAATCTCGTGAGTGGTGTCTCCACAATTCCCACTTCTCCGCACCAGGATGTCTGCCTAACTGCTAGGCTATCTTTCCAGGCTATAGTCAACCGTCAGTATTGGAATCATAGTTCCAAACAATAATACCAACACTGACCCCAAACCTAAGGTCAAACCAACGTTGATAATACAGGATTTTTTTATCCAAGATAGCATTACTCCGATTTCTAAACATCGAGCACAGATTTGTCCTATTCGCATTTGCAACACATAGTCTAAGGGGTCCGAGTCATTCAACAAAGCCATCCTACGGTAAGTCATGTCAACCAATTCCTCGACATATCAATATCATTCGTCCAACAAGAAATTCGCGTAGTCTATCTCTTTGAACACGTTCGATATAATCCACCTATCCATCCTTCCCAAGCCAAGCTTACTACGCCACGATTCGTCGCTAAACCATAATTCTCATTCCATATTTTCTAAGTCGTTTATCGAAATTCACATATTCGATCATGAGGTCGTCTAGTATAACAATATATTATGCCCCAATCATACGCAAGTCTGATAATCCGTGGTGGACATAAAATCACCATGCCAACGCACCGCAGGATAGTCATTCTCATTGGAACGTAACTCTTGCTTTAAGTCTCGACTAATTCATTCTGGATATGCAGATTGGAGCTCAATTCTCAAGTTTACTTAATCATCAATCACAAGTCCGACCAATCCTCGAATTTACCTTCGCATCAAACCACAAGTCGAAGCAATCCAAATTGCCACGCCATGATCTCCTGAGTTCGATCATTCCTGCAACATGAATCACTATGCCAGCGCTCATACGAAACGATCGCCCCAAATTCGATGTGACGCATGTGCGAGGCTGGAGTTGTGCTAACGTAAGACAAGATCATCGACGTTGTGGTTATCATCAAAGAAATTAAGACACGATCATTTTCATTCAAGCATTCATTCCAATCAAAATCCCAAGTATAGCACCCATCCAAAACAATAATACTTTACACTATCGTCATTTCCCGAATTAAAGTACCTCCGAGTAATCGCACATCGATCTTTGATACGCCTCAATACCATCGATGATATACATAACCTGACGATCTTCCTTTGCAACGAATTTCGATTCGTGCAACTGATGCCATCTTCCGAATTGGATATACCGCAATTCCTCGATATTCAAGATTAATTATTTCAAACCCAAAATCACTTATATTCATCCATCTATCATAAGTCATCGGGCAACATATTTTCTCAAAACGCATCGATCTATGCTAACCCAAATCATCGAGCAACATCTATTCCAATCCATAGCGTCATTCTCAAATATTCGAATACCTCCCATGCACGCTATCATCCAATCGTGCTAACTTTTTGTATACAATTCATATCAATTTTCTCGATCGAGTCATCCGTTTGTACACCTTACCTTTTTTTGATTCAATTTTCCTACTCAATCATTCTCGTATTTCAACTTGCTCAATCACAATCTCGTGCGCGTCGTTTCTAGTTCGTTCAAATCAATTTTATGCCAGCTATCCAGTCATGACTAACTTTGGAACACTCTTTCTAAGGCTTTGTGTATTCGTCTCTTGCTGATAGACTCGTTGGCATCCTGTATCCTCAATCGATCGACATCCCCGAGGCTATCCCATACTCCACTCAGGGATGAAGTCATTCGACCAATCCTTAAAATAAGTTTTGATTAATCATTCGATTACTTCGAATTTCCATTCAAACCGTTCCTCAAAATCCAAGCACGCTACATCTATATCGCATTAACGATAACATCGTCTGATGGCACCCCTATCGATAACCATCCCGTATTCTATAAGTCAAGTTAATTTTGATCCCACTTGAAACAATTCGAGTTTCGCACAGGACTTTTCTAAGGTCGACTCAATTCTTAGTATATATGTCCAGCCCGACTTAGCCAACCGTACTTACTTGAAGTTAACTTTTGTTTAACCAAATTTTCTTCGTAATACTTTTCAAAATATATAGACTTATTGTATGGACATTCCGTGGAACATTTGAGAGAGAGCGCACCAATGATATCGATTGCGGAACATCATTGAAGTTAAAAAATTCAATCGAAAGTTTAAGGACGTGAAGCTGTGCTCTGATACCATTATGTCATACCCCGGTCACGTAGGACCAATCGTCCTCGCTAAGGCGAGATGCCGCACGAGCCTAGATTGCGCCCGTTTAAGGCGATTTCATAACGACCGATTACAACAGCTTACGACGGGATCGTTGTACAGGAGTCCCAAGCATAAACATTGAATAACACCAGCAGAAATTTGAAACAAAACACAAGTCATTCAAATAGCTCTTTATTGATATTTAAACAAAGATTACAATGTGCCACGAGGCCATGATTATAATCGCTCAAGCTCACTTTTACCTCTGATTATAATTCACTCAGTTCTCTATCATCTCTCAATACAATTGACGAGCCAGCGGATGCTTTAGGTAGGCGATGTCCATACATTATGTCTCGTATAAGTCCAGACTCTATGCGGCTGCCTTATCTTATTATGCCTCGATGCATCCAAGCGAGCTACGCGCCAACGAGCTTCTACTTGTGCCTACACATGGAAACTGTATAGATGTCAGTACTCAACCGTGCTTGTGGAGTATAGTGCCCCGTCCCGCAAAGTTAATCGGAGGAATCAAAACAGGTGGGGTAGTTTCGGTAAACTTGCCTCATCTTAGCCTTCACATAATAACTCGCATGTTTTCAACTTACACAAGTAGGCTAATATAAAAGCTACGAACGCACATAGCTAAGGGAATAATCCTGACGGGTCGATAAATGCTAGAACTTGGAAAAGGTCCCACGGCCGTCTTAGAAGTGTGTTCAGCGTGCTTTCAAAGTGACACTCGAATCCTTCGTCCCGTGGCTTGGAAGAAGGAAGTTGGCTTAAATTGTTAAGTTTCCACGATACTTGAATTAGCCTAAGTCATAGGCGTCGCCCGCATGAATGCTTGATAAAGCATGCACGGTCCCGTCGTTTTACCCCAACGCTCAAATTAGCCTAAGTCATAGGCGTCGCCCGCATGAATGCTTGATAAAGCAGGCACGGTCCGTTGTCCAAGGCTTGGCATAGCCTTCGCATGTCCTGTGGGTTAAGTCGTATTGTACTGCTTGTGGCTTAAGTCTAGGCACCCAAGAGTTTGGTTGTTCAAGTCGACCCCGAGCATAGCACGTTTCCTCAATGCGAAGCTCGGCGTAGCCTTTGCTCGTCGAGTCCTTGTCCAAATAAGTTAGGCAAGAGTTGTGGTGGGCTATCAAAGCCATTTCTAGCACTGTTCCACTCTATTTGTGGTTGTCAAGTCGCGTAATCCCTCAAGATCAAGGCTCGTCGTATAACTTATATGACTTGAGCAACAGCGTCACCTAGAGAACAAGGTCTGTCTAAGACATGAGCCACGGTCGGCATGATGTAAAGTTAGCCACGGTCTATGGTATTTAAGGAACACGTTTGGTTCAAGTTAAGTTGAAAGGCTATGTAGTAGTCATTCCCTGATGTATGAGGCGGTCCCTCGGTTGGGAGTCTCACGGTCCTGATGCACGTTATGTAAAGTATGGTTGAGAGCACGAGTTGCTAAGTATAGTTCCAATCGTACCAACAAATTAGGCCATGCATTTACGTTAGTCTAGATATCTCGTAGGTGCGTGGTCATGGACAACTTGTCGACAAGGGCGATATTTCTTCGAGCGACAACCCGGGGCCACGGGACCGAATCGGCCTAGGAAGAAATACGGTATAGCCGAGCTGGGTAATAGGCAATTGGTAGATCGGGAACTTGCATCGGGGATCGCTACCTGCGGTGCAAGGGTCCCGATTGCCAAGCTATGTCCACGATGGCTTGTCGTGCCAGTGACCTTTCATATAGATAATTGGCGTGCTAAGCGGCAAATTCGCATGCACGGTGTCGATCGTAACAAAGAAAGTGTAAGCACGGTATGACTTGAGTTATGAAATGTGTGTTCGGTTGCACCCAAAAGTATTATGAGGCCTAAGATTTGGCTATGCGTAAGACACATGCTTCGGCATACGATGTGGCGTCGTGCTTGAGTTCTCAACATCGGTTCCACAAGTTGGGTTAGATGTTGCAATTTAAGTCGAGAAGGGTCGTAGGGCAAGTTCGGTTAAGTTATATTGAGTTGTTGGGCACGACCTCGAAATATGAGGCACGGCCGCGTCGTCCCAACACAAGTATAGGCGAGACTTAGCGAGGAGGCACTACCTCAGAGATATTAAAGTACGAAGTCGAGTTCTTGGCAAGACCTAGTCGTTACGTCCCAGAGTATGGCACGAAAGACAAGTATGAGTCAGTGCATTGACAATGCAAGCACGAGAAAGGTCTAGAGGCAAGGATAAGGAAGATATCGGTACGATAGCATGGTGATGGTCTAGAGACACAAATAGGCCAAGGCGTCGGTCCTAAAACTGATCCTAAGGCAAGAATAGAAAGACAAACGTAAAAGGGATACGTTGTACAAAAGTAAATTAACGTGTTGGTTTTGTATGGGTGGGCGAGGAGCTCACTCCACCAGTACAGTTGAGTACTGACACCCACATAGTTTTCTTGTGCAGGCACAGGTAGAAGCTCGTGGTACGGAGCTTGCTTGGATGCGTCGAGGCACGAAGTTCCTTGGTGATTCGAAGCATGCGGCCGCGTGGAGTCAAGACTTATACGAAACATAATGTATGGACGTCGCCTATCCGAAAGTTCTGCTGGCTCAAGCATTGTAATCGAGAGATGAGATAGAGCAGAGTGACTTGTATATTGAGAGAAACGTGAGCACGAGAGACTTGTAATCATGGCTTGCGCCTATTGTAATCTGATTGTTCAATATCAATAAAGAGTTCTTTTGAATAGCTTGTGTTTTGATTTTAAATTTTCGCTGCATGTTCAATGTTTTTGCTTGGGACTTCTGTACGACGACCCCGTCGCCGCCAATGTAATCGGCCATTATGAAACTGACTTGTACGAGCACAATCTAGGCTCATGCGGCATCATGCCTTAGCAAGGACGATCGCTCCTACGGGAGCGGGGCATGACATAATGGTTTCAGAGCACGACTTTACGTCCTTGGACTTCAAGTTGAATTTCTCAGTTTTAAAAGCTCGTCGTTGTTGAAGAAGTGTGCGCTCTCTCTCAAATGTCCCGCGGTATGTCCATACAATAAGTCTAAATATTTTCAAAAGCTCGTACAAGCGTTGAATTGAACGCATCAATAGGCCATCGTCGGACGCATTGATAGGCCTTTGTGCCGAACGGTGTCAAACTTGACTTGATAGAGAACACGTGCTAAAGTTAGCAAGTCGTGAGCGTGCCTAACTAGTCCTACGTCGACATTAGCAAATGAGTATGCAAACTCAAATATTGTCCGCACGGGATGGCTATGTACACGGCCTTTTGGCTAAGTTGTGCCGCGTGTCACGCACCTCAACTTTTTGGTGCAAACGAGTCGCGAGCAATATTAAGTATCGCTCGGTCGGGAACGGAGGTCCACTTAGAGTGTATATCGATAAGAACGCTATCGAGCTAACGCTTAGGCATGCACTGAAGATTGATTTGGATTTTGAGGAATAGTGCGAACGACTTAGTACCTCGAGACGATGTGAGTGATTACGCTAGAGATTCGTCGAACGAAACTGAAAGATGTCTTAGCGAATGATACGAACGTGATTGAGGACTAGATCTGATAGCTCGAATTCGACTGGCGTATGGTTTATCTTAGAAATCATTCGAGCAAAAATCGAGGATTACGAGTAACAACGAGTTTGTCGACGAGGCGATGCGATCGCGCAAAGCCTTAGAACGCGTCATGCTTAGTTGGTCGTGACTTCGAATGTCTCGAACGAGATGTCGTTCGAACAACTTATGAATGGGCAATGCGAGTTAGAAAACGATATTGAATCACGACTCGGAACGATGAATAAAAATGAATGTCTTTATCGAAGAAGTCTAGAGGATCGCACATGTGATTTCGGATTTGATCGAATGGAATCGTAGTATATCCAAATCGGACAATAGCATCCGTTGCACGATTCAGAGTTCGTTGTAAAGGAAGATTGTCAGGTTACGAACATCATCGATAGTATTGAGGCGTATCAAAGATCGATGTGCGATAACTCGGGGGTGCTCTGATTCGAGAAACGATGAACATGTAAAATGTCATTGTCCCGATGGATGCTATACTCGGGATATTGAAATATGTCGAGAAAAAGATAGACGTGGCTCGAGGATTTTCTAGTTGAACGAATGATTAACGGACTATCGAACTGAGATCTTGGCTTGGATGAAAATGAAATGTTTGGATTGCTTCGTCGATAACCACAACATTGACGTTCTTGTCTTATGCGAGTGCAACTCCAGCCTCGTACATGTGTCACACCGATTAGGGCGATCACTCCGCGTGGGCGCTGGTATGGTTATTTATACAGCGGGGGTGATCGAACTTGTGTGGCATGGCAATTTATATGTTTCGACTTGTGGTTTGACGCGAAGGTGGACTCGAGAATGACCCAGCGTGCTTGACGATTGAACTTGAGGATTGAGTAGGTCCAATCTGCGTATCGAGAATGAATTAGTCTAGACTCAAGCAAGAATTACGTCCTGATGAGAATGATTATTCCATGGAAACATTGCAAGGTGATTCATGAACCACCATGGATGATCGGACTCGCATGAGATTGGGGTGCAACATATTGTCGAGCTAGATGACCTCATGATCGAATACATGAATTGGTTATAGTTGGTGATTTGAAATAGAATCGAATATGCCCAACGAGTGCTTTGATGCGAATTAGGTGATCGTGCTCGATGTTTAGAAATCTGAGTGACGCGAGCTTAGGTAGACAATTTCGTATTATCGACTTTTGTTTGACCCTAGGATTGGGGTCAGTATTGGCATTATTGTTGGGTATGATTTCAATCCTGACATTGACTTTAGCCTTGAGAAATGGCCTAGCGGTTAGACGAGACGCACCTGTTTCAAGAGTTAGCAATCGAAAGATTGACCTTGAGGATTAGCATGGATGGATAGTGTGAAGCACGAATATAGGAATACCCCTCACGAGATTCGACTGACATGCATATATTTCAGGGACGCCTGAGTATGTGCATGGTACGACTCGAGTGAGAACGATAAATTCTCTATCATGCGGCTTGGCTGAATGCATGTATTTTGGGGACGCCTGGAATGCGTGCACGATCCGACCAAGTGATACGTTGAGTTCTAGCGAGACCTGGGGAATAGAAAGTATCGAGGATTTAAGATCGTGTTAAAGGAAAAGATTGAAAGTAGTACAAGCACGGCTCGAAATCGAAGTAACGCGTAGGCGGAGTGTGCATGATAAATTATGGCTTACCCCGCTCGACAGTTATAGTCCCGTGTCTGGACACGATTAAGTCTTGGCCATAAAAATGGTAGGATGGCTTGCCTTTAGGAAAGTCACGAGGAGGAGACTTGTTCTGAGTGGTGTATGTTGTAGTGTCCCGTCCCGCAAAGTTAATCGGAGGAATCAAAACGTCGACGGCGTTCGGACTTAGCCTTGCAACGGCTGCTCTAAGGCTCGCTCGGTCGAGGCGACTCCTCACTCAGGTGGGATAGTTTCGGTGAACTTGCCTCATCTTAACCTTCACATACTAACTCGTATATTTTTAACTTGCACAAGTAGGCTAATATAAAAGCTACAAACGCACATAGCTAAGGTAATAATCCTGACGGATCGATAAATGCTAGAACTTGGAAAAGGTCCCACGGTCGTCTTAGAAGTGTGTTCAGCGTGCTTTCAAAGTGACACTCGAATCCTTCATCCCGTGACTTGGGAGAAGAAAGTTGGCTTAAATTGCTAAGTTGCCACGACACTCGAATTAGCCTAAGTCATAGGCGTCGCCCGCGTGAATGCTTGATAAAGCAAGCACGGTCCCGTCGTTTTGCCCCAACGCTCAAATTAGCCTAAGTTATAGGCGTCGCCCGCGTGAATACTTGATAAAACAGGCATGGTTCATTGTCCAAGGCTTGGCATAGCCTTCGTATGTCCCATGGGTTAAGTCGTATTGCATGGCTTGTGGCTTAAGTCTAGGCACCCAAGAGTTTGGTTGTTCAAGTCGACCCCGTGCATAGCACGTTTCCTCGATGCGAAGCTCGGCGTAGCCTTTGCTCATCGAGTCATTGCTCGAATAAGTTAGGCAAGAGTTGTGGTGGGTTATCAAAGCCATTTCTAGCACTGTCCTACTCTATCTGTGGTTGTCAAGTCGCGTAGTCCCTCGAGATCAAGGCTCGTCGTATAACTTATATGACTTGAGCAACAGCGTCGCCTAGAGAACAAGGTCTGTCTAAGGCACGAGCCACGGTCGACACGATGTAAAGTTAGCCACGGTCTATGGCATTTCAGGAACACATTTGGTTCAAGTTAAGTTGGAAGGCTATGCAGTAGTCGTTCCCTGATGTATGAGGCGGTCCCTCGGTTGGGAGTCTTACGTTCCTATTATCACAACCCGTACCCGCTTTTTGGATACAAGACGTATCCAAGCTCAGCCTACGCCACAGTATCGGTGGTAGTACGCTGTCTATACACAAGTCACGGTAATCTAGAATCTCATGGTAAACTATATCTCATCCACAGAATAATAACGAATCAACCAAGATCAATGAAATACCAAGAAAACTGAATAATATAACTGAATGTATCCAAGATTCAATGTCACGTCCGGTAGACACAAATCTACTACCAATAGACGGAAAGTGAAATAAATACATGAAATACACTAACTGAATACAACCTGCTAATCGAGGCAACTTCAACTGCAAGCTCCGCGGTCTGGTGCTGACTCAACCTGCTCAACTGCTCCTGACTCAAATTCGACTAAACTTGAAGAGATCATCAGGTCCTCAGAGGACTAGCAAGATACAGAAAAATGAGCCTTTCTAACAGTTTATTATGCATGGAGAAAATACAGAATAAATAAGTAAAACTGAACAATGAATAAACACGAATCTGTACACTGACTATACATATATGCACTGCTGAACGAGGATGAGAGAACTCATGTCAAGATGTCAATGGATAACCAAATCGAATACTCAAACCCTCGTCCCTAGTGTGGACTCGCAGGTTTGAACAACTACTAGCCCTCGCCCCTAGTGTGGACTCGCAGGCTAGCATCACCCTCGTCACTAGTGTGGACTCACAGGTGTGAACCATATACTACTAACCCTCATCCCTAGTGTGGACTCGCAGGTTAGCATCACCCTCGCCCCTAGTGTGGACTCGCAGGTGTGAACCATATACTACTAACCCTCGTCCCTAGTGTGGACTCGTAGGTTAGCTTAAGACACGGATAACTACTAACCCTCGTCCCTAATGTGGACTCGCAGGTTAGCTTCAAGATGTCAAGATACGGAGGTGAAGCAGTTCAGTTCACGACTTCTCGACCCACGACACGACTCGATCAAGGCTCAAATGAATACATCCAAAAAGATACAGCTAACTATGAACACGGTCTATATAGCAATGATACAAATATACAAGCAGGATAAGAAATATACATATCAATAATATAAGAAAAACTGGATAATAATAAAGAGACAGTACATGTAAATAAAGCTGTGTAGAAAGGCAAGGTATACTTACATGTGGTCATGTGCTGATGGCACTGTCAAGTGCTAAATCGGGGTCTCCAACCTGTTTATAAATTAACTTGAATTAATAGATATAATTGGAAGGTATACTTATTTACTTTCCTGAATAGCTTCTAGGTTCACTAGTTATTCCTTTGTCCTATCTTTGATATGGAACCCTGTTCAATGATATGCTTGACCTATAACCCATATGGTATACTGCTGTTGCAACACTACTTATATGTTACTATATATTGGTGTGGACTGTCCAAACGCAGTACCCAGGTGCCTACATAGCCTCATGTTTTACCTTCACAATCTACTAAGTACCAGATTTTCACACTTGGAACTTTATGTGGGTCTTTACACACACAAGTATCCAGTTATGACTCCTGTCTTACTGATACCACTCTAAGGTAGCTATATGGCAGGGAATGGTCACACAACCAGTTAGTCCTGGGCATGTTACATATCCTTTTCTGCCTACTGTTCATGTTGACTTGGTGGTATAGATCTGTACCCATGTACTTGAGTGAATGCCCTGTTTCTTGTGGTCATTAGGTTAGGCCTCCTAAAACATTCTGAACTATACTTCCCCATCCTAGCTTGCACACAGGCAAACTTGTTAGCATAACTGGCTGTCATATCTACTTACCTTGACACCTCCTAGGCCTGACACACACCACCAGTTGGCCTAAAACAGACCTTCTGACTGATACCCCCTGTTGCCTGTATCAGCACACTTGTCCCATGTACACAGGTATTACTATGCAACTCTCGAACCCACAACCACACTGGTATGTTAAATCCTCAAAAGAGTTACCCATGGGTTGCTATAGACTACCCCATCATAGCAGATCAACAGAAGACAGGACAGAACCTCTACATGTACATTCACTCGAATGGCAGGTCAACTAGATGTAGGACACATATTTAGTTGATCATGGCCAATGAATGAGGCCTGAACCTATTTAAAACTGTAGGACATCCTAGTGTGGGTATTCCACCTGAGAATGGACCTATGATGCAGGGGTCTACAATGACTGATCTATATAACTGATATGGGTTCAACATAGGATTGATGCACGAGAAATCGAGTTGATTAATGTGTACAGGGGTTGTATATACAAGGGCAAAACATCATGGTAATAACTGATTTCCATGCCATACATGGACTGAACAAATTTAACAGTACTTGCTTTCGATGCATTTGGTTGTGGTCTGTAACAAGTGAAAACTGAATTGAAATACTTGGAATAAAATGGAAGGACTGAATACTACCTTATAGGACTGAACCTATATGAAATGGCTGAACTAAAGCTTATCAAGAACTGGACTATACTGTTTCTGATACCAGACATGGGATTCCCTTAGGATATTTGTAGGTAAGAGGACTGAATCAACCAAAGGAAGACTACTCTTAATTTAACTAAGGATGAATATTCAGTCCATAACTGAACATCAACTCAACAGAACAATGAATCAATATAGGGCAGGACATCTAAAGTATTGGGGTCGAATATTATGGTGTTCACCAAGGATTTCTACTGAAACACTGTAAGTACATTCCAGTTCAGGGCAAGTACCTGTATATACCAATAACCTTGCAAATACTTGACAATCTAACCCCTGTTACTTCCTAGTTCCCTATTATTAGAGCTGCAGCCCCTCTCTACTCATAATGCAATACAATGATACATTAAGATGTCACTGGATACTATAGGTACTCTAATTACTAGGATGTACTCCTGAATTTGGTATAAATTGATACAAGGATTTCCCTGTGCTTGTCCCTATGAATCCCAGGACTTCCTCTTAGAGAGTCAGTTGATGCTACCTCCTGGAAATGTGTACACTGGTAGAGGTCTATAATTTTTAGCACTTTATATGATAGAGTATAACACTAGGCACCAGGACCTATACAAGATTAAAACTTCCTATTAATTTGGCTCCAGATGATAAGGGGTAGTGTACCTGTCTAACTCAGGGTCAGCCCCAAGACAAGGTGAAGTCCTAAACCATCCTATTACTCATAGACTTTATTGACCACAAAAGTGTTATCAGTACCAAAATCACTGAGTCTACAACTAGACTCCTTCACTAGGTCTTAGGTTTCAGGTTAATCCCTGAATTAGTTGGATACCTAGGACAGTCTCTAGAACAGAATCACACGCTCCATGCTTATATACCCTGCTAACCTGGCACATGGCCTTCATATATATACCTTCAATGTCCTGTGCAAAAAGTCCTATTGATATGGCTACATCATCCCATGTGGATAGAATTTCAAGTCACAATGCAACAATAATGACTAACATGAAAAGTGTGCTTTCCCCTAGAAATCGAATAGCCACCCTATACAGTGTGCCAACTCTGATATCAATTGACTTTGACCATTTAATGTGAAGCCTGTGTACACCCCCATGGCTCCTACTGTGTAACGTGATATGAGACTCCCCAATACTATGTGTTCTGTATACAGGTACATACATATGGATTGACATGCAGGGCAATTATCCTATTTTGTTGCTCTGCATGTCGCTTTATACACAAAGGCTCATAGGTTTCATTACCAGGTTTCTCTTAGGAATTTGATCGAACACATCATCTTACCAATGGAATTACTCGAGTATGCTCGGGTTTAACTTAATAGCAGAAGGAGAACTAATGCTAATGCAAAGGATTCGAAATTACCTGTTTCAGAAGATCGAACTTCGAATGGCCGACCACCCTCTCCAATTAATAGCCGGTTTCACAAGCTTGAGGGACACTAGCGAGGGTTAGGGTTTGGCTACTGTTCTATATATATATTAGTGTATGATCGAATTTGAAGAGATAGGAAGGATTTATCTGCCCTTATCTAAAGCTTTGGGTGAAGGTTCATCTTGTATTCAAAACTGGTTTCGAAAGCAGGGGATAAGTGTTCAGGTTTTAAAAGAAAATTTTGAATTATACATTTTGTACTAAGGCCCCTGCCATAACCTTTGTTTTTCCTTTGGACCTTCTATTGATATTTCAAATAAACAAATGTTAAACATAACTAATATGTGAGACAAAGTGAAATAAATAAAATTAAAAAAAAAAATATAAGAGGATAAAATTGGTCAAGGGGTTGACAACTCTACCCCCCTAAACAAATTTCGTCCTCGAAATTTTTATGAGCTGTGATCCACTAGAATGAATAGTCTAGAACAAGCTGCTATAAAAGAAATTCAATTCCTCCTAAAGTTTAAATATAAGTCTATCTATACAACTGCCAGTATCTACTAGAAAGTTTTGCCAGCTGCTTCCTGCGGTGTTGTTCCTGTCTTGAGAGTCCATCTTAACTGAAACAAAGAAAACACTTTAGCCGTTGAAGAGATTTTCAAACATGATGCAAATCAATCATTCAATGAAATCAAGGACTAGAGGCCAATAATGAGTCAAGACATGTGGATGAGATCCTAAGTGTCTATTCCTATTCGCAGGCTCACGACGGTACAGTGACGTAACCGAATGGATTAACGTAGACCTGCATGGGCTACCAAAAAAATTTGTCACGACCCGCACCTGCTTTTCGGATACAAGACGTGTCCAAGCCCAGCCTACGTCGCAGTGTCGGCAGTAGTACGCTGTCTATACACAAGTCACGACAATCTAGAATCTCATGGTAAACTATATCTCATCTACAGAATAATAACGAATCAACCAAGATCAATGAAATACCAAAGAAACTGAATAATATAACTGAATGTATCCAAGATTTAATGTCACGTCTGGTGGACACAAATCTACTACCAATAGACGGAAAGAGAAATAAATACATAAAATACACTAACTGAATACAACCTGCTAATCGAGGAAACTTCAACTACAAGCTCCGCGGTCTGGTGCTGACTCAACCTGCTCAACTGCTCCTGACTCAAATTCGGCTAAACCTGAAGAGATCATCAGGTCCTCAGAGCTCTAGCAAGATACATGAAAATGAGCATTTCTAACAGTTTATTATGCATGGAGAAAAATACGGAATAAACAAGTAAAACTGAATAATAAATAAACACGAATCTATACACTGACTACACATATATGCACTGCTGAACGAGGACGAGAGAACTCATGTCAATATGTCAACGGATAACCAAATCGAATACTCAAACCCTCGTCCCTAGTGTGGACTCGTAGGTTTGAACAACTACTAGCCCTCGCCCCTAGTGTGGACTCGCAAGCTAGCATCACCCTCGTCCCTAGTGTGGACTCGCAGGTGTGAACCATATACTACTAACCCTCATCCCTAGTGTGGACTCGCAGGTTAGCATCACCCTCGCCCCTAGTGTGGACTCGCAGGTGTGAACCATATACTACTAACCCTCGTCCCTAGTGTGGAATCGCAGGTTAGCTTAAGATACGGAAAACTACTAACCCTCGTCCCTAATGTGGACTCGCAGGTTAGCTTCAAGATGTCAAGACACGGAGGTGAAGCAGTTCAGTTCACGACTTCTCGACCTACGACACGACTCGATCAAGGCTCAAATGAATACATCCAAAAAGATACAGCTAACTGTGAACACGGTCTATATAGAAATGATACAAATATACAAGCAGGATAGGAAAGATACATGTCAATAATATAAGAAAAACTGGATAATAATAAGAGACAGTGCATGTAAATAAAGCTGTGTAGAAAGGCAAGGTATACTTGCCTGTGGTCCTGTACTGATGGCACTGTCAAGTGCTAAATCGGGGTCTCCAACCTGTTTATAAATTAACTTGAATTAATAGATATAATTGGAAGGTATACTTATATACTTTCCTGAATAGCTTCTAGGTTCACTAATTATTCTCTTGTCCTATCTTTGATATGGAACCCAGTTCAATGATATGCTTGACCTATAACCCATATGGTATACTGTTGTTGCAACACTACTTATATGTTACTGTGTCTTGGTGTGGACTGTCCAAACGCAGTACCCAGGTGCCTACATAGCCTCATGTTTTACCTTCACAATCCACTAAGTACCAGATTTTCACACTTGAACTTTATGTGGGTCTTTATACACACAAGTATCCAGTTATGACTCCTGTCTTACTGATACCACTCTAAGGTAGCTACATGGCAGGGAATGGTCACACAACCAGTTAGTCCTGGGCATGTTACATATCCTTTCCGGCCTACTGTTCATGCTGACTTGGTGGTATAGATTTGTACCCATGTACTTGAGCGAATGCCCTATTTCTTGTGGTCATTAGGTTAGGCCTCCTAAAACATTCTGAATATACTGCCCCATCCTAGCTTGCACACTGGCAAACTTGTTAGCATAACTGGTTGTCATATCTACTTACCTTGACACCTCCTAGGCCTGACACACACCACCAGTTGGCCTAAAACAGACCTTCTGACTGATACCCCATGTTACCTGTATCAACATACTTGTCACATATACACAGGTATTACTATGCAACTCTCGAACCCACAACCACACTGGTATGTTAAATCCTCAAAAGAGTTACCCATGGGTTGCTATAGACTACCCCATCATAGCAGATCAACAGAAGACAGGACAGAACCTCTACATGTACATTCACTCGAATGGCATGTCAACTAGATGTAGGACACATATTCAGTTGATCATGACCAATGAATGAGGCCTTAACCTATTTAAAACTGCAGGACATCCTAGTGTGGGCATTCCACCTGAGAATGGACCTATGATGCAGGGGACTACATTGACTGATCTATATAACTGATATGGGTTCAACATAGGATTGATGCACGAGAAATCGAGTTGATTAATGTGTACAGGGGTTGTATATACAAGGGCAAAACATCGTAGTAATAACTGATTTCCATGCCACACATGGACTGAACAAATTTAACAGTCCTTGCTTTCGATGCATTTGGTTGTGGTCTGTAACAAGTGAAAACTAAACTGAAATACTTGGAATAAAATGGAAGGACTGAATACTACCTTATAGGACTGAACCTATATGAAATGGCTGAACTAAAGCTTACCAAGAACTGGACTATACTGTTACTGATACCAGACATGGGATTCCCTTGGGATATTTGTAGGTAAGAGGACTGAATCAACCAAAGAAAGACTACTCTTAATTTAACTAAGGATGAATATTCAGTCCATAACTGAACATCAACTCAACAGAACAATGAATCAATATAGGGCAGGACATCTAAAGTATTGGGGTCGAATATCATGGTGTTCACCAAGAATTTCTACTGAAACACTGTAGGTACATTCCAGTTCAGGGCAGGTACATGTATATACCAATAACCTTGCAAATACTTGACAATCTAACCCCTGTTACTTCCCAGTTCCATGTTATCAGAGCTGCAGCCCCTCTCTACTCATAATGCAATACACTGATACAATAAGATGTCACTGGATACTACAGGTACTCTAATTACTAGGATGTACTCCTGAATTTGGTATCAATTGATACATGGATTTCCTTGTGCTTGTCCCTATGAATCCCAGGAATTCCTCTTAGAGAGTCAGTTGATGCTACCTCCTGGAAATGTGTACACTGGTAGAGGTCTATAATTTTTAGCACTTTATATGGTAGAGTATAACACCAGGCACCAGGACCTATACAAGATTAAAACTTCCTATTAATTTGGCTCCAGATGATAAGGGGTAGTGTACCTGTCTAACTCGAGGTCAGCCCCAAGACAAGGTGAAGTACTGAACCATCCTATTACTCATAGACTTTATTGACCACAGAAGTGTTATCAGCACCAAAATCACTGAGTCTACAACTTGACTCCTTTACTAGGTCTTAGGTTTCAGGTCAATCCCTGAATTAGTTGGATACCTAGGACAGTCTCTATAACAGAATCACACGCTCCATGCTTCTATACCCTGCTAACCTGGCACATGGCCTTCATATATATACCTTCAATGTCCTGTGCAAACATTCCTATTGATATGGCTACATCATCCCATGTGGACATAATGTCAAGTCACAATGCAACAATAATGACTAACATGAAAAGTGTGCTTTTTCCCTAGAAATCGAATAGCCACCCTATGCAGTGTTCCAACTCTGATATCAATTGACTTTGACCATTTAATGTGAAGCCTGTGTACACCCTTATGGCTCCTACTGTGCAACATTATATGAGACTCCCCAATACTATGTGTTCTGCATATAGGTACATACCTGTGGATTGACACACAGGGCAATTATCCTATTTTGTTGCTCTGCAGGTCGGTTTATACACAAAGGCTCATAGGTTTCATTACTAGGTTTCTCTTAGGAATTTGATCGAACACATCATCTTACCAATGGAATTACTCGAGTTTGCTCGGGTTTAACTTAATAGCAGAAGGAGAACTAATGTTAATGCAAGGGATTCAGAATTACCTGTTTCAGAAGATCGAACTTCGAATGGCCAACCACCCTCTCCAATTAATAGCTGGTTTCACAAGCTTGAGGGGCACTTGCGAGGGTTAGGGTTTGGCTACTGTTCTATATATATATTAGTGTATGATCGAATTTGAAGGGATAGGAAGGATTTATCTGCCCTTATCTAAAGCTTTGGGTGAAGGTTCATCTTGCATTCAAAACTGGTTTCGAAAGCAGGGGATAAGTGTTCAGGTTTTAAAAGAAAATTTTGAATTATATATTTTGCACTAAGGCCCCTGCCATAACCTTTGTTTCTCCTTTGGACCTTCTATTGATATTTCAAATAAACAAATGTTAAACATAACCAATATGTGAGACAAAATGAAATAAATAAAATAAAAAAATAAGAGGATAAAATTGGTCAAGGGGTTGACACCTATGCACGTTAAGAAGTATGAGGCGGTCCCTCGGTTGAGAGTCTCACGGTCCCGATGTACATTATATAAAATGTGGTTCAGAGCACGAGTTGCTAAGTATAGTTCCAATCGCACCAACCAATTAGGCCATGCATTTACGTGAGTCTAGATGTCTCGTAGGTGCGTGGTCATGGACAACTTGTCGACAAGGGCGATGTTTCTTCGAGCGACAACCCGGGGCCACGGGACCGACTCGGCCTAGGAAGAAACACGGTATAGCCGAGCTGGATAATAGGCAATTGGTAGTTCGGAGACTTGCATCGGGGATCGCTACCTGCGGTGCAAGGTTCCCGATTGCCATGCTATGCCCACGATGGCTTGTCGTGCCTGTGACCTTTTATATAGATAATTGGCGTGCTAAGCGGCAAATCCGCATGCACGATATCGGTCGTAACAAAGAAAGTGTAAGCACGGTATGACTTGAGTTATGAAATGTGTGCTCGGTTGCACCCAAAAGTATTATGAGGCCTAAGATTTGGCTATACGTAAGACACATGCTTTGGCATACGATGTGGCGTCGTGCTTGAGTTCTCAACACCGGTTCCACAAGTTGGGTTAGACGTTGTGAGTTAAGTCGAGAAGGGCCGTAGGACAAGTTCGGTTAAGTTATATTGAGTTACTGGGCACGACCTCGAAATATGAGGCACGACTGCATCGTCCCAACACAAGTATAGGCGAGACTTAGCGAGGAGACACTGCCTCAGAGATATTAAAGCACGAAGTTGAGTTCATGGCACGACCGAGTCGTTACGTCCCAGAGTATGGCACGAAAGACAAGTATGAGTCGGTACATTGACAATACAAGCATGAGAAAGGTCTAGAGGCAAGGATAAGGAAGATATCGGTACGATAGCACAGTGATGGTCTAGAGACACAAATAGGCCAAGGCATCGGTCCTAAAACTGATCCTAAGGCAAGAATAGAAAGACAATCGTAAAAGGGATACGTTGTACAAAAGTAAATTAACGTGTTGGTTTTGTATGGGTGGGCGAGGAGCTCACTCCATCAGTACAGTTGAGTACTAACACCCACATAGTTTTTATGTGCAGGCACAGGTAGAAGCTCGTGGTGCGGAGCTCGCTTGGATGCGTCGAGGCACGGAGTTCCTGGCGATTTGAAGAGTGCGGCCGCCTGGAGTCAAGACTTATATGGGACATAATGTATGGACGTCGCCTATCCGAAGCTTTTGCTGGCTCCAGCATTGTAATCGAGAGATGAGAGAGAGCAGAGTGACTTGTATATTGAGAGAAACGTGAGCACGGGAGACTTGTAATCATGGCTTGCGCCTATTGTAATCTGATTGTTCAATATCAATAAAGAGTTCTTTTGAATAGCTTGTCTTTTGATTTTAAATTTTCGCTGCATGTTCAATATTTCTGCTTGGGACTTCTGTGCGACGACTCCGTCGCCGTCGATGTAATCGGCCGTTATGAAACTGTCTTGCACGAGCGCAATCTAGGCTCGTGCGGCATCACACCTTAGCGAGGACGATCGCTCCTACGAGAGCGGGGCATGACATGGAGTGAGCTCCTCACCCACCCATACAAAATTAACACATTTATTTACTTTGTGCAATATAACCCTTTTTTATTGTCATTCTGCTCTTATCTTAGGATCAGTTTTTAGGATATAGACTCTTGGCCTATTTGTGTCTCTAGACCATGATCGTGTTATTGTACCGATAACTTTCATATCCTTGCCTCTAGACCATTCTCGTGCTTGCAATATCAACGTACCGACTCGTACTTGCCTTATGGCCCATACTTTGGGACGCAACAACATGATTCGCGTTATCGACTTGGTTCGTGCTTCAACATCGAGGTCGTACCTCGCAACTTAGCATGACTTAACCAAACTTGCCTTACGACCCTTCTCGACTTAACTCGAAATGACTCAAGTCTGACTTATGCAACTCTATGCCAATGACTTAACACTTGACGCCACACTTCGTGCCAAAGCACGCGTCTTTTCTGTAGCCAAAATTTCTATTAATATTTTATAGCTCTAATACCACATAAAATTTGTTGTACTCGTTAATAATAACTCTTTTATAATAGCTTTATTTATAGCGATGCAATTATTTCTCATATATAGTGTCACGTACTGCTCCTAGAATACTTAAACAAAGGGACGAACGAGGCCAGCTACGTCGTACGAGATACTCTTGAACATTATACAATGATTACGGTTGTACAAACAGAAAGTGGGAGAACTATAGCATGAAATGACGTCAGTCCTACGACCGACAATTCCTAATATCTCAATCCGTCAAATGTCAAATACAAGAATATATCATACATTAAAATTAGTAAAACATTTCAAATAATATAAATCATATATGATCATGAAGCTAGTAAAAATAAAATGTTGCACTAGCAGAGTACATGACATATACATGATCATGCTACTAGCCTTGGTTTATAATATACAACCACCCCACTTGTAAGCAAAGGGAACAAGCTTCTAAAATATAAGGACTAATACTACTCTAGCTATATACCACAAAATGAATATATACAACGAGTGGGAGATGAAGAAGAAACTCACTCACCCCTCTAAGTCGCTAATCTACGGGTGCGGTCCGTTAAGCTGAAGATACAGGAGATCCTCGGCTCCTTATATAGATCTGGCCAAACAAAACTAGTGGGGTCAAAATACTCAAATAACAAGTACCACAATTAAAGTAAAATCGAGGTTGAAGCAAAACTCATAAAATAATATACAAACAATCAACGTAATCCAAAATGATAATTGGTAATAATAATGATCGAGATAAGTGTGGTTCCTAGGAACTATCTGATATACAATACTAAAATAAATTGCAATGTCCTGATCTTGAAGGATCGATAATCGTCATTGAGCGTAAGTAATGTCGTATAAGTCTAAGTTGCGCTTGTACAAGGCACGAATATGCACAATAAAAAATAAATTAAAATTAGATAAAAACTGCAAAGCTTTAATGCAGAAAACCAAATAACAACAATAGAATAAAGAACATGATCTTTTTTATTCGTTACTTGTAATGGTTGTTAACCCAATTAATGAATTAGGTTTTTTTCATCATGGTTAATATATTAAGTTTAATATTATGAAATCACTAATGATCATGCAATTAATGTAGTGTCTATACTTAACTTGGGATACTCCTAATGTGTAATAATGATAACATATTTTTTTACTCTGTGTATTGCTTTGTCCGTCTAATATGTATTTGCAAAAAGGTAATAAGCCACATCAATAATGGACACATGCAATGAAAAATTTATGATTGGCCAAAGACATGCTATGTTACGTCCCGATTCCACAAGATCATTCGTCCTCGCTTTGGTCTATGTAGAACTGATCATCCTCGCTTGGGCGTGATATCATGCAAGCCTAAGTTACGTTTGAACAAGGCCAAGTCTTGTACAATAATAGAAATAGACTATTCAGACAATACAGCAGCGGAACATTGATTACAGAGTTTGCAGCAGCGGATAATATAGCGAAAAACTAAAGTTAACACAATAATACAAGGAACAAATTCTCTTTTATTGATAACTTTGAAACGATTATAAGGCTCCCAATATCTCTCTGATACACACCATACTTAGCTTATAATCTCTCATAAACTTTACAAAATTACAATGATACTGTTCCATACATTACATCCCTTTATATAAAAATCTAACATTTTTGTATCTTCTTCTGATTTTCGGTTCCTGAAGATGAGAATCTGACTATCGCTTCGGACTATCCATTTGAACATCTCGTCCATGCGAACAAACTGGTAGGGAATTAGTACATTAACGTACTGGTTAAAGACAAAGGCTACATCGTTTAAAATTATTACTAAGTATTCATATGAGAAAACTAGCATTATTAGTGATCTTTCAATCTTCTACCTACGTTTATTTCATGTAATACACGATCATAGTTAGAAATCTCCCACAAAATTCAAGGTGCACCCCACAAAATTACCATAATACATGAAATCTCCCACTTTTAACAGAAACTATCAATAACTAACGGTCAACTCCTTTGATCTAGATAAATAAAAAGAGAAAGTATGAGTTGCATCCCACTTATTTTACCATAATTCAAGGTGCATCACACTTATTTTACCGTAATTCAAGGTGCATCCCACTTATTTTACCATAATTCAAGGTGCACCCCACTTATTTGAGGATATTTTGGTCATAATTCAAGGTGCATCCTACTTAAATTTAATGTCCCGTCTCGCTTAGTTCAACCGGAGGAATCGAAATGCAACGACGTTTGGACATTGCCATGCAACGGCTTGCTCAAAAGCCCGATCGACCGAGGCACCTCCTCGCTCATGTGGGTGGCTTCGATAAACTTGTCTCAGCTTGGCCTTCACACTAATAAATGAAAGTTTTTATTGTACTGAATAAACTTGATAATAAAAGAGATGAATCCACATAGCTGAAAAAAATCTCATTGTATCAAATGTATATAGAATATAGACTTGTTAACTGGTTGTCTAGATATCACTCCACGATTGTTTTCAAAGTTGGCACTCGGTCTTTTGACCTCACGTATTGAGTTAAGTAAAAGTTATTCCATGATCGACTTAACGTCATAACAGGCACGTTCCTACAGTATCAATACTATTCATAGCAGGCATGTTCCCATGGTTTCATTTCCATGTTCCCACGGTATCAAAGCTTGTCATATAGAGTATGACTTGGTTGGTGGCACTGCATGAAACACGATTGGGTCAAGTTAAGCAGAAAAGCTATCAAACAGTCGTTCCCGGGTTTGAGACAAGAGATGTTGATATGGTAACATGGAATTTCTCGGAACTGGTAGTCGTCGAGCTAGTCTCCAGTTTTGGAAGCCGCATAGAGATAAGAAATGGGAAAAAATAAGATGAGAATTGGTCTTATAAGTACGTCAGATTGAGGAGAGTCTTGCATGGTCATGGACAACTTGTGCACAAGGTTTTAGTCCTATAACGATTGCCGGAGCACCGGGATCGATTCGTACCTAGGGAAACAAGTTCGCCGTGTTCGACGTACTGGTACGGTGCATTGCAGAGCGGTTCAAGTAGTTTGACTGAAGGATGACTCTAAAATGCTTGGTGATTCGAGACATTCAGTGGGCCTAGCTACCTTGCTACTGAATGATCGCCTTCTAACCTATCAATGTCCAAGATGGCTTGAATTGCTAGTGGCCCCTCATATAGATGAGTATGAAATGCTTGGTGATTCGGGACGTTCAGTGGGCCTAGCTACCTTGCTACTGAATGATCGCCTTCTAACCTATCAATGTCCAAGATGGCTTGAATTGCTAGTGACCCCTCATATAGATGAGTCTGTGTACTGAGCGACAATCTGTATGCACGATGTCGGTTGAGTCACAGGAAGTGTAAGCATGGCAACAATGAGTCAAAAAAATGTGTACAAGATTTGCAACACAAATATGGAGCCTAAGATTTGGCTATAGAAAAGACACGTGCTTCGACATGAGATGTGACGTTGGTTGTGTGTCAATGACACAATTTTACGAGTATGGTTTGAGTCGGTTGTATGTTAAAACGGAAAAGACCGTAATACAAGTATGAATGGGTTACACTGTGTTGCAAGGTACGGCCTCAATGTTGCCACACCAATGGATCTTATGTATTGCTACGACGTTTGCACAACTAGGTTTTGTAGCACGATCATGATGTTGCAACACGAAGTAGTGTTGTAGTTCTGGAATAAAATTGATCCTAAGGCAAGATTAGAAAGACTACAAAAGAACAAATTGCACTAACTAAAATAACACGTTGGTTTTTATGGGTGGGCGAGGGGCTCACTCACCAGTACGGTTGTGTACTGATACCCCGCCAGTTTTTATGTATAGGTTCAGGCATCAGCACGCTCGGGGCAGAGCTTGCTTGGACATGCTGAGACATGGAATTCCTTAGTGTTTCGAAGCGCACGACCACGTTGAAGAGTTCACCTATACGAGACATAATGTATGGATATCGCCCTCTGAAGCATCCGCAAGTTGTAAGCCTTGGGGCATATGTGATTGTAATTGAGAGAAAGGAGAGAGCTGAGTATTTGTATTCAGAGTGAAAGTGACTTGTAATCTTGGCTTCACGCACTTGTAATCTTATTTTCAATATCAGTACAGAGTATTATTTTATATCTATCTTTAAATGTTCAACTTTTCTACTCGTGACTTCTGCGCGATGATTTCGTCGCTTAGCCTGTAATATGCCGTTATGGATCTCACTTTGCGCGAGCACAACCTAGGCTCGTGCGGCATCACGTCCTAGCGAGAACAATCGGTTCTGCAGAACCCAGACGTGACATTAAATGTGGGGTCAAAGGAGTTGACAGTTAGTCATTAACGGTTTCCATTAAAAGTGGGAGGTTTCATGCATTATGGTAATTCGATGGGGTGCACCTTAAATTATTGTAAAACAAGTGAAGGACAACTCAAAATTTCTCAAATATTAATGGATACGTGGCAAACTATATATATATATATATATATATATATATATATATATATAGAGGAATGATAGGCATCCCCACACTTTTTGCATCCCCATATTCATATCCGTTGGATGTGCTTTAAGTCATCTAATCTTAACATTTGGTAAATCAACGGTTAAGATTAGATGACTTAAAACACCATCCAACGATGTAAATAGGGGGATGACTTAAAACACCATCCACCGACCACTTGGGCCGCATGCATCTCTCTTAATCACTAGACTAGAGGTCATTTGCATATATATATATATATATATATATATATATATAGAGAGAGAGAGAGAGAGAGAGAGAGAGAGAGAGAGAGAGAGAGACATATCAAATTAATTTAATTGTTGGTAGGAAATTCTTAAACATTTACAATTTGATGTTCTACACTTTTGCTTTTGGACAAAGCTTATGAGCTAAGCTCAATTTAGACTCAAAGTTGTCAATATAATTCAATCTCATCAAGCTTTTTAATTTTATGAGTAACACGCAACTAAGAGCCAGTTAAGTTTTGAGATGTTTGAAAACTCGTAGTATAACTTTTCAAGTTTTCGAAATACTTGTATTTTGTCGCAAAATTTATTCATTTTAATGATGACAGAATGGAATAATTAAAGTCCGAGAAGTAGAAAGTAAACATGATCCAGTATCCTTGCAACGGAGAAGCAGAGAATGGAGGCCTCAGTGGTATCCAAAAAAATGCAAATGTTGATGATCATTCCTCCAAAAGATGGAAAGCCAATGACAAGTTATATGTTAAATTCTGAATTTTGGAAATTTGCTCGACGAGTTCCATATGAACGATCATAGCCCCTATCAAAGTCCTGATCTTCCTTTGGCTTACGCTCAAGAACCCTATTCTCATTAGGGGCAATCTTTTTATAAAAATGGTATTGGAATAGACACTTGTGAGAGTATAAAGGAGTTAATTAGTCAAACGGATTTCATGAAGTATTTTTAGAAATAGATTTTTTATAAAAAAAATTCTTAAATCATATAGAAATTATATACTTGGTTTGGTGGGGTAGTTTAATTATTAGAGCAAGGACACGCGGGGAAAGGTTATCGGACACTGGCTGCATTTGCAGTGTCCCATTCCGGGACCAGTCAGCCTCCAAATCTGGTGGTGTGTAAGAGAGTCAGTCACATGGAGGGGTGGTGTGGTCACCCCGAGTCCTTCTCACGTGCACCTGCCTCGGCACCCTCATTGGATAGAGGTAAACATTATTCGATTTTGAACCGCAAATCGAACCGAACCAAATCGAATAGAAGATTCGGTTCAGTTTCGATTTTGAAAATACTAAATTTTCTTATGATTTTAGATTTCGATTCCGTCCAAAACCAAAAATTATATATATATATATATATATATATATATATATATATATATATATATATATATATATATATAAAAGCAAAAATTTGATTTGGTTCAGTTTGATTCGATTATAGATCATTTCAGTTCGATTTTGATTTTGTTTATTCAGTTTTCGGTCCAATTCAATTTCTGATTATTTAGTTCGGTTAGCATCAAATTAACCGAATGCTCACCTGGTACCCATGGATACATCTCATATGAGATTATTCTGATGAACTCTAGCTTAGTAGCTTGTTGCAGACTCTGAGCACCCTCATGAATACATCTAATTATTTTTCTTGTACAATGAGCTGCTCATATAGTTACGGTTAATACACTAACTTATGCAGTGAAGCTTAATATTTTGGTGGCTGAAATTTATCAAAATTTCTCCGTCATAGGATGTTAACTAAACTTATTTTGTGTAGAGAATAATAATGGGATGATTTTATTGATATATAAACTACTTATAGAGGGTCCAACTCCTCTTCACAATATATCTTCCGATGTGGGACTAGAGTCCCTTATTGGTTCTCAACACTCCCCCTCAAGATGGACGATAGATATTAATCATCCCCATCTTGTTACATAACTTTGACAGACTCAATGAACTAAGACCCTTAGTCAGACAGTCTGCAACTTGTTCTTCTGAGCGAACATGGTCAATCTTCAGTATCCCTTGTTCCAGCTTCTCCTTGATGAAGAATCGATCGATCTCGATGTGCTCCGTTCTGTCGTGCTGAACTGGGTTGTTAGCTATACTTATTGCAGCTTGACTATCGCTCAGAAGATGTAACGGTGCTCCCTTGTCCAGCTTCAACTCTATTAGCAGGGCTTTCACCCACAACAACTCTGACACTCCCAGAGCCATTGCTCTGTATTCTACTTCAGCTGACGACCGTGCTACCACTGACCGTTTCTTGCTCCTCCATTAGACCAGGTTTCCTCCTACAAAAATACAGTACCCCGTGGTAGACCTTCTGTCATCTATACAGCTTGCCCAGTCTGCATCGCAGTATTCCTCAACTTCTATGCGTCCATTCTTCTTGAACCATAGTCCTTTTCCCGGCGTCCCTTTCAGATATCTCAAGATCTGAAACACTGCTTCCATATGACCTGTTCTTGGATCATGCATGTAGCGACTCACTACACTTACCGCAAATGAGATATCAGGACGAGTGTGTCCCAGATAAATCAATCTTCCTACAAGTCTTTGATACCTTTCACGATCAACAGGCTCTCCTGCTTCTGCTTCCAACTTGCACTTCTGGTCAATTGGAGTGACTGCTGCTTTGCATCCCAGCATCCCTGTCTCCTTTAGAAGATCTAATGCGTATTTTCTTTGTGAGAGGTCAATTTTTTGTTCGTCGTCACACACCTCGATACCCAGAAAGTACCTCATTGCTCCTAAATCCTTCACCTCAAACTCTTTTACGAGTTTTGACTTCAGCTTAGTAATCTTGACGTCATCATCACCTGTGATTAATATATCATCCACATATACAGCAAGTATAGTGATGTGGACTCTTGCATGCGGGAGAAAGACCGTATCATCTGCATTTATTTGATGGTATCCCATGCCTATAATAGCCTTTCTGAATCTGTAAAACCAGGCTCGAGGAGATTGCTTGAGCCCGTATAGCGACTTCTTTAGTTTACACACTTTACCATGCGACGTCCCTCCGTCTGATTCTGTCGCGTAGCACCCTGGCGGGGGTTCCATGTATACTTCTTCTTGCAAGTTCCCATGGAGAAAGACATTCTTCACATCTAACTGATATAGCTTCCACCCATAGTTTGCTGCAATGGAAACCATAGTTCTCACCGTGCTCATCTTTGCTACTGGGGCAAACGTCTCATCATAGTCGATGTCGTATGATTGTGTGTATCCTTTTGCAACCAACCTCGCCTTGTAGCGCTCTACTTTTCCTTCTGGAGTCTCCTTCACTGTGTACACCCATTTGCATTCCACAGCTTTCTTTCCTTTGGGTAATGGAACCAGCTCCCATGTCTTATTTTTCTCTAGTGTCCCAAGTTCTTCCACTACCAAAAGAAGTCATATCAGCGACGAGTTTAGCGACGCTTAATGAAAACGTTGCTATTATTTGGCAATTTAGCGACGTATAATTTTTACGTCGCTGGACGTCACTACTACCGAAGTTCAGCGACGTATTGCGATTAATTTTTTTATAACAAAATTTTACGTCGTCCAAAGGTCGGTAAACGTTGCTATTGTTTTACTATTAGCGACGTTTTTGCGACACTAGAATACGACGTCGCTATATTTTAGAATATAGCGACGTTCAGCGACGTCTTTCACTGACGTCGGTAAATCTTTTCCATTAACCCGATCGGATTTTCCTTTCCTCCCATTCTCACACGAAAATTTCTCCAAATTTTTTTCCCCCATTCTCCGCCGTCGCCCAGCCTCCTCTTCCACCGCCTCTTCGAGCTCCTCCTCCTCCTCCACCGCTCCTTCTCCTCCACCGACCTCCTCCTACTACTCCTCATCTGCCGACATGCCTCATCCTCCTTCTTCTCGTTGCTGCGTGCTCCTCCTCCTCTCCGAGCTCCTTCACCGACCCCTCCTCCTCCTCCACCGCGAGCTCCTTCTCCTCCTCCTCCTCCTCCTACTCGGCCATCCCAAGATCCCCTCCTCCTCCAACCGAGCTCCTCCAACGAGTTCCTCCTCCTCCAACCGCCTACACGTGCCGCGGAGCTCCTCCACCGCGAGCTCCTTCTCCTCCTCCTCTCGGCCACCCTCTTCCTCTATCATCTCCAAAGCTCAGGTAAATACTAACCCGATATCTCTAGTAGCCATTTGACATGGACACGACACAGACACGAATACGACACGAACATATATAATATATGTGCTAATTCTCTTTGAGCAGTTATGTCATTTTGTAACATATATAATATAGGCTAGTTAGGGACTGGTTTAGGGGTGCTATGGGGCGGTTTGTGACAGCAAATAGCTGAGTTATAGGGACTGAAATGGGACAAGTTTAAGGGGCCTATTAAGGACTGTTATGGGACAGTCTATGGACTGTCATGAAGGCTGAATATAGGACAGGTTTAGGGGTTATATGGATTGCTATGTGGCAGCTAAGGACAGTTATTATGGACTGGTTTTGGAGTGCTTAAAGGCTGCTAAATGGAGGACTAGTTGGCTGTCAACCTTGGACTGGAATGGGTGTGTTAAATGGGTTGATATGGCTGATATGGTTGATCCCCTGCCCCTCCCCCTCACTGCTATTAAATAGCAGTAAGTTACTACTACTGCTGCTACTAAATAACAGTCCCCTTTGGGGACTGTTGAGTCTCCAGAGATCAGTCCCCTGGGTGGGGACTGATATACTCCAATGCTGTTGTTCACAGCAGTGAAGTCCCCCCTTTTCACTCCATCAGTCACTCCCTCTAATCCCTCACTCTCTCTAACTCTATATATACACACACTACACAAAACCAAAACCCCACACTCTCAATCCTCCCTCTCTAACAAATACACATACACTCACAATATCAACCAATTTCAACTCTAATTCACCACCCCATTGGCCGAACTCTCACCCAACATGAACACAAATGTAAACACACATAATATCACATATATATACGTATATATATGCCACAAATATATATATACATATATATATATAGAGAGAGAGAGAATAACATATATATAACCATTGATATATATATATATATATACATATATACATATAGTTAAATAATATGATACAATATGGTACATAGAAAAATACATCTCTAAAGACGACAAGGACGACAAGGATGAAGACAACAAGGATGAAGACGCCTGCAGATTTTATGGTGTCGATCACTACAAGGCATGTGGTAGAGGAAAGTCTGTCGGTGCCAGGAAGCCTACCTCTTCGATGCACTACTTGTCGCTGATGCCGCGGTTGCAGCGGTTGTTTATGGTGAAGGAAAGTGCAAAAAATATGAGTTGGTATAAGCGGGAACATACCGAAGGAGTGTTGGATCACCCATCTGATGGAGAAGCATGGGAGCACTTTGATCGAGAGTATCCACATTTTGCTTCTGATCCGCGTAATGTCAGATTGGGTCTCTGCTCCGACGGTTTTACCCCATTCGGACTTTCGGGATCCCAGTATTCGTGTTGGCCTGTAATCGTCACCCTGTACAATCTACCGCCTTGGATGTGCATGAAGACTCCGTATATGTTCCTCACCGTTATTATCCCAGGTCCGAACAATCTAAAAAGGAACATCGATGTGTATTTACAGCCATTGATTGATAAGTTGAATCATCTGTGGGAAGTAGGTTCCAACACGTACGATGCATCTAGAAAACAAAATTTCCAGATGCGAGCAGCACTTATGTGACCATAAACGACTTTCTGGCCTATGGAATGTTATCTGGATGGAGCATGCATGGTCGTCTTTCATGTCCGTATTGCATGGACAGCACTAAGGCTTTCCGTTTGAAACACGGAGGCAAACCGTGCTTCTTCGATTGTCATCGACAATTCCTGTCGAATGGTCATCCGTACCGGAGGACCAGGAATGCTTTTCATGCTGGCGTTGTGGAGAAGACTAATCCCCCGCCAAGGTAGCCCGGATACACGATATGGAAAGAGATAAAAGATTTACCAAGAGCTATTGAGCAGCCTGCTACGGGCTACAAGTGTGACGAATTTGGTCGCACTCATAATTGGACGAAGAGGAGTATATTCTGGGATCTTCCATATTGGAGCACCAATCTGATTAGACATAACCTTGATGTCATGCATATCGAGAAGAATGTGTTTGACAACATAATTAATACTGTAATGGACATAAAGAGGAAGACGAAAGACAATCCAAAGGCTAGATTGGACTTGGAAGAAATATATAGACGTCCTGCATTGCATTTGATAGAGGACGGGAATAGGAAGTTGAAGCAGCCTAAGGTAATTTTCTCACTGGAGAAGAAGGATAAAGTGAGGCTTTGTAGGTGGATTCAAGGTCTGAAATTTACAGATGGGTATGTGTCGAACTTGAGAAGATGCGTCGACCTCAAGGAGAACAAACTGACAGGTATGAAGAGCCATGATTGTCACGTATTCATGGAGCAGTTAATTCCGATTGCATTTTGGAAATTCTTATCGCATGCAGTTTGGGAACCATTGATGGAGCTTAGCATATTCTTCAGGGACCTTTGTTCTAAGAAATTGCTTGTTGATCGTCTAGAAAAGCAAGAGAAGGATATTACGGTAACACTGTGCAAGCTAGAGAGGGTGTTCCCTCCTGGATTCTTCGACTCTATGGAGCATTTACCAATTCATCTTTCCTATGAGGCACGTGTTGGTGGACCCGTCGAAATGTACCCATTCGAGCGACATTTGAATCACCTAAAAAAGAGGTAAAAAATAAGGCTCGGGTCGAGGGTTCTATTTGTGAAGCCTATATTCTCGAGGAGATTACAAATTTTTGTTCCTCCTATTTCAAACCTCATGTTGCTACGAATAGAACGAGGGCTCCGAGAAACGACGACGGATATCAAGAATTTAATGATAGAATACTGAAAGTATTCAATGCATCCGAAAAGCCTTCGAGGAAAATGAAGAAGAGATATTTGAATGACGAAGAGCTAAGGGCTGCTCAGTTGTATGTATTACTCAATTGCGACGAGGATGAAGTGGAGAAGCTAGAGGGGTAAGTAACTCAGGATGATGAGTTTACGTCATCTCAATGTAATAGTATAAGCTAATATTATTGTACTAATCGGCGGTTGCTTCATTGTTTTCCAGCACATATAATGATGAGTTGAGGCTGGTTAGACCCTACCTAACAGACGAAGCATTAGAACAAGAAATGAGATGTCATTTTCCTTCTTGGTTGAGGGAATATGTAAGTACCTCGGTAATTACTGGCCTCTTCTAATGCAACTGTGCAATAAATAACTTATTATCTCTTCTTTGATATTCAGGTCGATCGTCTAATTTCACCCGAGATTGAATTAATTAGAACTCTTACCAAGGGACTAATTATATTTGTTAAAATATGGCCAAGTTATTGTGTCAATGGCTTTCGGTTCAAGTCGACAAATGCTCCGATCAGAGACAGCTTCCTGGATCTTGATTCCACGAAAAATAGTTGTTTGTGTATCAAGTATTCGAACTACAAAGACGTCGATCCAGAAAATAATTTCTTTGGCATCTTGCGAAAGATTGTGGAGTTGTCATACAATAATGGCAGAGAACCTGCAAAGATCGTGTTGTTCAAGTGTGAATGGTTCGATCCGTTTGAAAATCAAGGTTGGAAAATTGACAAGCATGGTCTTGTGGATATAAACTACAAGCGTAGATATCAAGGCTACGAACTGTTTGTCCTAGCAACCCAGGCTCAGCTCGTGTACTTCACAGCTTATCCGAGATGGAGAGCAACGAAGTCTGACTGGTGAGCAGTATGCAAGACTAAAGCTAGAGATACTTTTGATGTTGACGAAAAAGCTTATCAGGAGGACGAGCTACCTCTTGTAACCAATATTATCGATGTGGACTCCACGGAAGTTACGTATTACACGACACATAATGTAAAAGATGTAGAATTATCCGAAGAGGAAGACGAAGCCGACGAAGGCGAAGATGAAAGTGAAGATGAGGAGGAAGAGGAAGATGAGGTCGAGGAATACGAACAAGATGATTATTCTGAGGATGATTGAGAGAGATATACTTATCTGAACTTAGATGTTTCTTCTAGAATATATTATCTGGACTTAGATGTTTATTGTAGAATGTATCATCATATGTTATCTTGGTTATTATCTTGTCTTTGTTATACTTTTATATTTCTAGCCTCTATTATTTGTTGTACTTTCATATTTCTAGTCTCTATTATTTGTTGTATTATCATATGCTGTTTTCAGGTATGGAAGGTCGTCACGGATCATTCTGAAAAGGGGGACGACGAGGTCATGATCCTCCGATACTTCCTACAGGTACTGCTAGAGGATGGGGTTTTCCTTCGGTACCTCCTACTGGTACCGGCTCTGGATCCTCGTCGCCGATTACTCCTCAATATCGGACAGTAGCTGGGCTTGCTGGGATGACGTCACGTGGCATATCTCATGGGACGAGTAGTTCCAGGCATGTTGAGAGTGCTCGTCCGTCTAGCATTCCTGCTGCTGATACGACGACGGAGACGGATAAGTAGATGGCGGAGGTTGCACCGACGGCCGAGGCGGCTACGCCGACGGGTGACCAGCATCATGCAGATGATGCGTGCGCATCTCCGGAGGAGAGGAGGACGGAGATCTGGGCCGATGGTACAAGGTGTTTTGGTTTATAATTTTTTATGTTTTTATCATAAATTAACTTTTTTTCATGAATATAATATATAGATATCGTCCCCCAGAGGTACAGAGACACCTAGGCCACATGCTGAGGCATAATTATGGTAGTCCTTGGATTAACTACTCTGATAGTCCAGACGAAAGGAAGAACTACTGGTTTACGCGCTTCAAGGTTAAAATAGATTTGCTTTTAATATGAATCATATAATTAATTCATATTATATATAACTGATAAATATTTGGTTTGCGCTCATTTAGCATATATTTTTCTATCCACCGCACCGGGCCGAACTTATCGAGGGTATGTTTCCTGCCGTCGCTGCCAAGCTGATCCGCGACGCTATTAAGGATCAGAAGGATCATGATCGTGCCGGAAAGCCGATCAAAGGTTGGATCACCCCTGATCAGTGGAATGCGATGAAGGCTCGATTCGACGAGCTAAGGTACAAGGAGAAGTCGGAGAAGGCCAAGGCGGCTAGGTTACATGCCTCGAAGTGGTGTGGTGGGTCGATTCCGATGACGGAACATTTCCTTCGTCTGGTATGTCTTTCTCTTTTAGAAATATTATTTTAATACAAAATTGATAAATTATTACTAAGATAATATATTTAATTACAGGTAAGGAAGGTCGGTAACACCGACATGGTGACCGTCTTCCTGGCTACCCATCGGAAGGATGAAGGCCTTATTGACGAGAGGGCCGAGCAGACCTATGTAAGTATTACAATACGTTATCTTAATTTAATACTTCGTGTCAATTTTAATATAACTTAGTAAATATGATGCAAATAAATATTCATGTAGTTAATAATAATAAGTACATTAATTAGAAATTAGAAATTATAGAGTATTATACATACTTTCTACGCCGAGTATCAGAGGCTGCGGGAACGGGCGGCTGCTAGTGCACCTAATGCAGGAGAGGCCGGTACTTCTTCGCAGCACACTCAAGCTCCATCGGCGGACGAGCTGTGGATGACCGTCGTTGGTGGACTCCATAGGGGTACGTACTACGGTACGAGATCCTATGGCGCCCTAGTTACGACCCAGTCCTCTAGGACATCTCCTGCTAGTGTGCATGGTCCACAGCCGTCCCAGGAGTCTGCCCGAGTCCACCAGATGATGGAGTCTCTCCGTGACGACCTGCTACGACGGATCGAAGAGCAGTCTCAGCACCTTACGGACGATCCTGTGCTGCTAGCACGATTGGATGCGCTCGACCGTGGTATTATAGAGCTCATGGAGACGACTGAGAGGACAGAGCGCAGTGTTGGAGGATTAGAGCGCACGGTGACGGAGCTGCAGACAGCTCAGGTGACCATGACTGATAGGCTGAGATTGGTGACGGATTCGATGCTCCAGAGCAGTGATAGACTGTTATCTACCATGGATTCATACAACCAGCGACTTACAGCGTTGGAGCGTGCTGGTCCTCCGGGTGCACCTTCATCGTTGTCGACTCCGCCGCCTCCACCGCCTTCTTCATCGACACCGACTCTACCGACGTCACTGTCTGCTCTAGTATCAATTTCACTTGAGGAGTATGAGTTGTTCTTACGCGGCGGAGCCCCTCCTGTACCAGATCCCTAGTAGTCCTAGTTAGGACTGTTTGTTTGTGTTTGTTTGATCCTTTGTTTATGACTTGGATATTTGTTGGTTGTGTAGACTTGGATGTTTGGATCATATTTGTTGGATCCTATTCTATTTATTGGTTGTGTGTAGACTTTGGTTATTTGGTTGTAGACTTTATTATTTGGTGTAGACTTGGTTATTTGGATACTTGTTGGTTGTGCATATTCTATTTGTTGGATCATATTCTATTTGTTGGATCCCATTCTATTTGTTGCCTGCTACATTGTGTTATACTGTTGTTTATGTTATTATTCGTTTCAATTGGATATTAATGTGCTTCTGTGGTTTACGTTTACCGGTGTTGAGTGTTTCACCGAAGGGGTCGGCGAACCCAGGGAGAAAAGGATATCTGTTATACTGTGTCTTTATGGTTATCTTTTTAAACTGCAGGAAGAAAATGACATTCTGTATTTTATTTTTTTATTTTTTTTGCAGATTTAGCGACGTTTACCGACGTTTACCGACGTCCACCGACGTACGTTTGCGTCGGTAAACGTCGGTAAATCTGCAAAATTTTCCAGGGTACCGACGTCCATATACGTCGGAGACCGTCGGTAAACGTCGGTGAACGTCGGTAATAATCCCAGGAATTACCGACATTTAGTGACATTTTAAACGACGGTAAACGTCGGTAAGTTCCCAGGATTTTACCGACGTGTCGCGACTTTCAACACGTCGCTAATCCACCGACGAAACGATGGTAGACGTTGGTAATATCCCAGGATATACCGACGTAAATATACGTCAGTAAACGTCGGTATTTGCAACATTCGGCAATGTTTTAAAGATCAGCGACTTACATTTCCGCGACAAGTCCAAAACGACGGTAATTGCGTCGGTAAATTTTTTTAGCGACGAAATTTGTCGTTTTAGCGACGTTTTTAGACGTCACTAAAACGACTTATTCTGATAGTGTTCCATAATTGCGGCTTTCCACCTTGGATCTTTCTTTGCTTCCTGCCAATACTTAGGCAAAGAAGTAGAGTCTAACGATGCAATGAAGGCTCGATAATTCGAAAAAATGTTAGAATAAGATAAAAAGTTGGCAATATCATATTCATAATCATCATATCGACTAGGAGCCTTACCCGCATTGATGCGAGAAGATCTCCTTAAGGGAGCAATAGGTGGTCGAGAGATCATACCATCCGAGTCGGAGAGATCCGCATCAGAATCAGAGTGCTTCAGTACAGGGACAACATCTTCAAGAGTTGGGGCAGGAGTAAACGAGGGACTTGGTACAGTAGGCACTGGGCAGGGACTTGGTACAGTAGGCACTGACGGCACAGTACTGGACTTCTGCAGCTCTTTTTTCCTTGTCTGCTTCTTCCCCTGCGTAATATATGTATCTTCTTCTTCATTCTCCGTATCGGAGTCACTGCTCTCGCCTCCTTTCATCCAATTTTTCACGACCGGGCACGGGACTGATCCGACTACCACGTTTGGACTTATTATCTCCCCCTCACGTCTAACACCCGTTGTGTTAGATGTGTCACCAAACGCTGAACCTTCATCCGAACCATAGTATGGTTCCTGCTCTCTAAATGTAACGTCCATGCTTACAAACAGCTTCCGCTCAACGGGGCTCCAACATGCATATCCCTTCTGAGTCGCCGTGTACCCGACAAAGACACACTTAACCGCTCTAGGATCCAGTTTGCCAACTCCTGGCCTATTATCTTGGACAATACACACACATCCAAATACTTTTGGTGGAACAGTGTACGTTATTGCACCAGTAAGCATCTCCGACGGTGTCTTCCAGTCCAATACCTGTGATGGCATTTTGTTGATGAGATAAGAGGCCGTCAATACAGCCTGCCCACATAAGTATTTCGGGACATTCATAGCCAGCATCATCGTCCGTGCGACCTCCAGCAGGTGCCTGTTCTTCCGTTCGGCCACACCATTTTGTGCCGGTATATAGGCACATGAAGTTTGATGTAGTATTCCATGAGTGGATAAATACTCAGCAACCCTCTTATTAGTATACTCCGTCCCATTGTCAGACCGTAGACATTTAATTTTGGCGGTATATTGTGTTTTCACCCAGCAATGAAAATTCCGAAAAGCCTCAAAGACGTCACTTTTATTCTTCATAAGGTAGACCCATGTCACGCGGGTATAACAGTCAATAAAAGTGACGAACCATCGAAAACCGTTAATACCGGTTGTAGGACAAGGGCCCCAAACGTCCGAATGTATCATATCGAATGCAGCTGAACTCTTATTCCACGAGCTCACATACGTGCTTCTGGTATGTTTTTCTAGCTCACATGCATTACAAAATAACTTCTCTTTATTAGCCCTTTGATATAAGGACGGATATATTCGACTAATAACTTTAAAGGAATAATTCCCGACACGCTGGTGGTGGAGGAGCAGTTCGTCTTCCACTGCGACGTGAAGCGTCCAGTTGTACGTCTACAACTAGAGATGCCAATGCTTTGTCCAGTTCGATCATGTCCAAGTACCATAGCCCCTTATGCCATGTGCCAGTCCCGAGTCATCGTCCTGTCCCCTTCTCTTGAAAAGTTACCTTAGGAAGTCAAAGGAAATAATACAGTTTAGATCTAGGATAATGGCACTAATAGATATTAGATTGACAGAAAAAGATGGAGCATGTAAGACATTGGTGAGAGTGATGGAAGGGGTGCATACGACAGTGCCTTTACCCATTACAGGTCTGGAGGTACAATCATCAATATTAATGCTCTTCGGCATCGGTAGGTGAATATAGTCTTGGAATTCACCGCGGGACCCCGTGATATGGCGAGATGCCCCAGCGTCCATAATCCAACCTGGTTGACGGACAGATGCAAGAGCACGTGCAGGTAAACATGTGCTGGTTTGGGCAAAGCAAGTGATGTGATCCTCCGAGGTAAATGACGTCCCAGGAGTGAATTGACTGTCGTCTGAACCCAGCTTCGTGCCTCGTAACCTCGCAAGGAACTCCCTCTCATGAGGGGTTACTTCAGCCAGTTGGTTTTCTCCCCCTTCTTCTGCCAGATTTGCTTTGTGTCCTCCAAAATAATTCTCCTTTCTACCAGCATATCCGCCTCTACCACCATGACGTCCTCCACGGTCCCATCCGTGATCACTCAACTGACTTCGCAGGGGTTTAGGACAAAATCTGATGTAATGCCCTGAGTCACCACAGTTGTGGCAGACACCGCCCACAAAGGGAGGGTGATTGAATGCGGCAAGGGCAGACTTGTCAACAGCAACTTGCTCCCCCTGGAAGTTGCCCTTATTGGGCATCAACTTCAATCGAGCTTCTTCTTGCGCCATGGCAACTATGGCTTCTTCCAAGGATGGAAGCCAGGTTTGTGCTAGAAGAACATTCCTTCTCAGCTCAAACACAGGATTGAGCCCCTTCAAAAACTTCATCATCCGCTTACGCGAAACATATTCAAGAAACATCTGAAAATATTTCACAAATGCTGGTTCGACCTGTGCATCTTCCATCCCAAGAGGATCATAGTGATCCAGATCAGACCAGTACTTCTTCAACAGGGCTGCGTACTCGGAGATGGTATGTTCGTCTTGTGCCACCCTATCGAGTTCATTCTGCAGTTGGAAGACCCGCATAGGGTTGCCCGAGCCTGAGTACATATCCTTCAAAGTCTGCCATATATCAGCAGCAGCCTCCATCGCCTCTAAATTGCTCGACACCTGGTCGGTCAATGAGGCTGTCAACCACCCAGCCACTACGTTGTTGACAATCTCCCAAACCACAAACTCCTTTGATGAGGGGTCGACTGGTGCCTTGGTTTGGCCATTAACATAGCCAACCAAGCCACATCCTTTCAGCGTCCGCATCGTCTGTCGCTACCACTTCAAGTAGTTGGACGTTCCTTCCAACTTTGTCTCCAGCTTTTCTAACTTTTCCATTTTGTAGGGTGACAGATCCACATCAGTATGGGTCACACGTGAGGTCGCCTCGGTTAATCTCTTTGATAAGATATCATCAACCAAGGCCTTCATCTCTTCTGCCGTCAGTTTACCATCGATTGAATCCATGGCGTCTTCAACTATGATTCGTCGTCTTCGTCGTCATCAAAGTCTTCAACAGAGACTTGACGAATGTACTGTGAACTTGGCCAACACCGGCGCACACATGTAGATCCCGATATAAAAATCGGGGATGAAAAACAAATACAACATTTGATAATTCCAAACGGCAAAATATAGGAACAGATGATGCAAATAAAGCAATTGACTTTCATCTGTCTTCGAAATACGCCCCCTTTTTTTCTTTCTTTCTTTTTTCCTCTTTTTTTCTCTCTTTTTTTCTCCTTTTTTTTCTCTTTTTCTCTCTCTTTTTTTTGAAAAGATGGCTAGGGGTAGGGCTTGAATGGGGATGGTACGACTATGATTAGGGTTAGGGTTTGGATGGGGCGGCTAGGGTAAGGGTTAGCATGTGCGAGGGGGGGTAGCAGCAGGGGAGTTCGGCCAGGGGGTGGGGTAGCAGCAGGTGGGGTGTAGAAGCAGGGGGGTTCGACCGGGGTGGGTCGGCAAGGGGGGGTTCGACCAGGGGGGGTCGGCAAAGGGGGTCGGCCAGGTGGGGTGGGTCGGCAGGGAGGGGTTCGACCAGGGAGGGGTGCGAAAAAACAAACTTTGCAAGCACTTCTAAAGAAGGTGCAAAAAAAAACATCAGGGGCGCTGCACAGCAGGTCCTGTGGGGGGGGGGTCCGGGGGCGCTGCACAGCAGGTCCTGTGGGGGGGTCCGCGGGCGTTGTACAGCAGGTCCGGTAGGGAGGGGGGTCCGGGGGCGCTGCACAGTAAGTCCGGAGGGGGGGCAGGTCCGGGGGCGCTGCACAGCAAGTCCGGAGGGGGGGGGCAGTTCCGGGGGCGCTGCACAGCATGTCCGGAGGGGGGGCAGGTCCGGGGGCACTGCACAGCAGGTCCAGGGGGGAGAAGGAAAAAAGTTCTTTTTTCTTTTTGTGGAAGGGTTATGGCTCTGATACCATGTAGAGAATAATAATGTGATGATTTTATTGATAGGCTATTGCCACTACTTATAGAGGGCCCAACTCCTCTTCACAATACATCTTTCGATGTGGGACTAAAGTCCCTTATTGGTTCTCAACATTTTGACACTACCGAAAGATTTCTTAGGCTAAAACCAATTGAAAACAATGTTTTAAAAACAGAACATATGATGGAACCGATTTTTTTGGGTACAAGTCAGACCGAATTCAACCGAGGCTTAAATAGAGTTGATTTAGTTTGATTCAAATAGATAAGATATCCATATTTACTTCTTGATTTGGTTTGGTTCTTAGTATATTGGTTTGATTTAATTTTACAACTATAAGGTCAATCAAAGCCAACCAAGAATCAATGGTCCAAATTTCACGTGATAGTTTATTTTGATTTTTTTTTAAAACAAAATTGGCCGGTTCAATTGTGAGCCGGTTCGACCGGTTCACCGGTTGAATCCCGATTTTGGAAAGAAAAAAAATCGACGGTTCTTTAAAAGATCTGTTCTAGTCGGATCAGTCCGATTTTTTTTGGCATAAACAGATTAGACCCAGTCCAACCGCCGGTCCAATCCGGATCTTACAACACTGATTGAAACAACAATTCAATTCTAGTCCTATATTTTTTGCATACCAAAACTGTAATGATTGTAGTACTTGTAACTTGTCTACCTGCCTGTTAATAGGATCTTAAAATATAAATTACAATCCACAATTCACATTAGCTGAAAATTCCAATTTAATTTCCTGGTTTGGCGAAAGATATATAAAAATTTCTGCATGGACATAATATATACATATTTCTTTCTAGCTGCTTTCAATAGATACTTTTGTTTTAATTTGAGAAGTAGCATGAATACTAAACCCAGCCATAGATATTCTTCTTACCAACATATCATTAACAATTTGTTATATATATAGGAACCCCAAGGTCTTCTTCTTACACCAAGGCCGGCCTTGGGGTAAGTATGACAAGCCATAAATGCTTGGACAACCCTCCAGACTCCTAAGTCCTCACATCTCCACCAATAGAGTCTCTGCAGTCCATTCCAACTCCTGCCTGACAGTTGAACTAGCAATCCCCCGGGACCCATATTTGGAATTTCCACTCAAAAAGTTTCGAGTAGCTCATGAGTCAGGAGGGGAACTCAAAATTCGAGTTTCACGCCGCCGACTGAACCGGAGATACCTTTTTTTGGAGTTGATATCAGTTCAAAATTTATAACTTCAGTTTGTTATAATTTTTTTGATATCGTTTTCTGAAGTCAAGGACAAGGGACAACCAAAATTAGCTCCGATTAGGACAACCCAACCTCCTGGACCGGCCCTATCTTACACTATGGAGCGGCACTAAAATTTCACCCACGTTTTCACTAATACCCGACGAAAACACCTAAGATCAACAAGTCTTCCAAAAGTTTAATAACACACATGATACAAACTCAAATCAAAGTCGAAACCGAACGAGATGTATCGGTGGGCTTCTACTGATACTAAATTTGAGACAAATGCGTACACTTTCGAGTATTCTCTTGTCTTTGATGCAGCCCTCCGACTTCGAACGTCCATTGATCATCTTCCTAGAGTGTACATAGCCTCCTTAGATGATATATGATGCCCAATTTTTATATCTGTATAGGTTGTTTAGGCCCCTAACCAAACAATAATGCTAAGTTTACTACTAAATGTTTACAACCTCTCTTTCCCCTCCTTACATATGGGTCCCATCCGGCCCCACCTCCCCTCTAACCCTCATGCTATAGAAGCCGGCCACGTGGCCAGTCGTAAGAGGGTGGTAAGCATTTGATTGTAACTGTAGCACTACCCAAATCGAGACCCTCCAACTCTCCCAAGTAGTGCGTGTTAGGTCTTTTGTCCCTGATTCTCGCTCCTAGTTTGTCTAAGCCTCCTTATCAATCGGACACATCCGTAACCCCTAAGAGGTCACATAAGTGTCGAATTGTGTCTATTTTAGATCCCCTAGCCTTATTATTATTCCTTAGAAACCTACAAAAGACTAAAGATAACACGATCTCGTGTATCTTCAAAATCTTGCCATCAAATCATGTACCTACAAATGTTGTGCACACCCCTGACTTATGGTCACAGGTCTTTGTTCACAGTCACAATTATGATAACCAGGGCCCATCACAGGTTACATCAACAGGCTAGGGAGGGAGAGGGAGCCAAGAAAGAGGATTCGTTTGCTGGGAGGAGAGGAAAGGAGATTAGTTCATTGATGAGGGAAGACAAAGGGGACACCTACAACCTACAGAAAGAAGCCAAGAAAAAGATACAGAATTGATAAAGACTAGAGCCTAAATTGTATGTGCTTCATTGCAAGAGTTAGGGACCTATAATTCCTCTTAAAGATGTGCGATACGCCTCTAACCCTAATCTTTTGTAATAAGAAATTTCACTAGAAGTGTATGGCAGGGACCATAGATGTATCTATTGGGGTCCAGTCTCGATTCGAGGTGTGTGAAAGACAGTCGGGATGTCATGAAACGTCGATGGGAGTTGCAACGAAAAAAAATGGAGGATCGATGGCTAAATCGGACTTGTACTGAGCAAAAATAGTTGCGGCGGTATACCGCAGTATAGCAACGTTATATCGAATCAGAATCGGTTCAGTTTGCCTGGCGGTACATCGACGATATACGGCAGAATACTGACGGTATACCACATGTCGGCGAATACTTCAGACGAGGGCCCATGTCAGCATTTAATTTGTCTGTGTGATAAAATACGGACACTAGGATTAGTGATGGACTATTTTAAAAAAAATTCTAAACCCTAACCTATTTATAGAGGTTGAGGGGGTTACCGGTGAGAAGCTCATACGGAAGATTCAAGGATGCAAGTTCATAGAAATTTAAGAGAATGTTCATTCTTTGCTCATAGGACTCGTCATTCGTGACTTCAAAGAGGAGATCTATTCAAAGAGTCATCTTCTTTGTTCGGGAAGATACTCAAAAGGTTGGGTAAGTGATTTTATTATAATTTTTTTCATTCTTCTTGAATTTGGTGAGGGGTGGCAAAGGGTTCAACATACGCGTAAGTAAACAGGAAAGCAATCTCGTGTTTGATTCGTGGCGCGACTTAGCAATATCGACGCACTCGCCCTTACACCGACGCAAGGTGAATACGCCTATCCGTTTTTCCTGTCATGTTATAAGTGCCCTCTATTCAGGATCCATCCATGCAGGATATACGTATACCTTGCACTTCCAAACCCATCGCCCCTAACTATATGAAGGTCACTAGCTTTTCGGGCTTCGAATATGTCATGAACTCATCCTAAGGAGAACATAGAAAGAGAACTAAATTGTATGTTTGCATGAATCAATACAATACTAAATGTCGGTTTGTTAAGTAGGTTTTTGATCAGTACAGCAAGGACGAAAGTACTAATCTCCCACTAGTTTGCTAGCAGGTTCAGGGATTGGTCTGCTCGCGGCGGAGCTTCGCTTGAACGCGTTGAGGCTTGGGAATGCCGAAGCGTATTGAAGCGTGCAACCGTATTGACGCTCGGATATGCAAAAGGATTGATGCGGCCGAGATATAGAAGGCATGATGTATGGAACGGTAAAATCTTTTGTGTGCAAGAGAGAACCTAAGTGTTGTAGCCAACCTGGCAAATTCCGTTGGGCTATCGAAAGCCTTTGTAAATCTGATTTCGAATATCAATAAAGAGAATCGTTTCGTATACTTTGTTTTCCTTTCGTTGTTAATGTTCAACTCAAAGATAACCATTTGAGAACTTGTCATCTTGTCTTGTACGGGCGCAACTCCAGGCTCGTGCGGCATCACGCCCCCTGCGAGGACGATGATTCAGGTGATTCCGGGTCGGGGCGTGACAGTTGTATCAATCTTGCATCTTGTTGAAAGTTATATAAATTGAAATTTGTTCAGGTGACATAGTCACCCAACATATACTGTATTTAATCTGTCTTGGTGCTTGCATCAGACGGTGGTTTGTTATCTTCAGGTGACTTGACATTATTTTTGTTGCGGTCCGTTTCCAACAGTATCACCAAAAGAAGTCAAAAAACTTTGAATAAAATTTGTAAATTTGTAGCAATGGAAATAAGTTTATATCACGAAAGAAGTACTCCAAATTTTCAACACGGACGACTGGTCTTTAATTTAGGATCAGGCGTCATAGAGAATAAAATAGAGAGGCGAAATAAGCATTAAGATTATTTCTTCAATACAACTTCTTGGATTTTTAGAATTGGGCTCCAAATTGGAACTTACTATTCTACAAAACGAGTTTCTACAATCTAGAATCTATAAATTACGAGTAATGTCATGACCATGAGAGGCCTTTTTATTATTATTTATTATTATCATCCTGTGAACTAGCTATCACAAACCCTAATGCTTGCATTGAACCAACAGCATAACCTGCTGCAATAAATATTGCTGTCTTGAGAAATAAAAGTCCCCCTGTTTGGTGTTTCTTTCAATGGTGCTTTTGGCACAACCAAACACATCCTGCATGGTCTTCTTGATTAGCTTATATGGGATGACAATATATTGTGCTCGAACCAGCAAAAAAAAAAAATCTTTTTATTTATTACTTGGTGGGCTCAAATGACTCGAAACATATCCATTGTCACATTCATGAAAGCTTTATGTAGGTATCTTTTACATCATCAAGCTGGAATTCTCTATCAAAACCCATAATATTGCATTTGTTTTTGTTTGGTTGGTGTCTTTGACTATAACATTTCTGTGCACTATTTCCCACCCAACAAATGCCTATTTGCAAAATGCCTCCGGATGCGGCCTATCGCGACCTTTCGTATGTGTATCGCATCAAATTCCAACTATAAACATATATAGGGTCAGCTGAAAACTTTGTTTTGATGTAGCTGGAGACATTTGTTTAACAACTCTCTTAAGATTATATTAGCTTAAAGTCTATCTATGATAGCTATCTCGGGGTTACAACTGCAGTTGAAACTTCAGTTAATTTTTTATTTTTTATTGCACCCATAATTAATATAAGCACCTTTCAAATTCAATCAAACCTTCCTATTACAATAGATGAGAAATGTTGCTTTCAATATATAAATATTGAAGCAACCAATAATAGAGAACCAACATTAAAATGTTTATATGTTGTTGGTCTTCTCTATAACTTTGCTAATTTCAGTGCAACGCATGTGGTACTTGGTGTACTCTCTTCGTATGGTCCCCTGAAGGCACGTACCAACCCCTTATTGTTCTCACTGGAGCACAGACAATAACATGTGCTACGTTACACGTACTAGCCAATTATATTTGAACATTTTATAGCAGAGAGTACGTATATAATTAAGAAGTGTGAAGCAGGAAGACTCTGTTCATACCGTAACCATATCCCTTGCCACTTTAGTTAATTCAGTAATGGATAGAACTGGCCAATTAAAATCAAGCACAACATGGACAATATTATTATCATTCAAGAGACTTCCTTAATTATGCTGAAGAAGTCCTTGATGTTGTATTATAAAACTCCATAGTTGCAGTATATTATTGGGTTATTTAGTAATAGAATCTCGTATAATAGTTAAAATTAGGATTTGGGTCTCAAAAATAACCGGTGTTAGAGTTTGCGTCTCCAAATCACTGTTCATTTGTCTACGTGAACACTAATTTGGAGATCCAAACTATAACGCGGATCATTTTCGAAATCGAAACCCTAATATCCAGACCTGTTACTAAATAACCCTATATCATTATACCACACTTCTGCTGCAGGTTAAAAGCCAGTCTGAGAGTATATATTCTTTTATAAACCAGTTAAAATAAGTGCCGAAGAGATTCAAACATGAGTTACTATTATAACGTATGTTCAAGTACATGCCGCACTACACCTAAACTCTTGAATTGTTTGTGAGGGTTGAAGACTGTATATTTACATATAATTATATTTTAACACTTCAATCAAGATATCATTCTCACATCATCAAAGTATCTTTCCTTCCTTTTGACTAATATTTTATGTAAGATCATCTGGTTTTGACCGTTCTTTTAGCTCGAGTAGAATGGAGAGTCATTTATGGCTAACAGATTTGTGATTGTAGTATGATAACATGGTCCTGGTCGCATCCATAGTCCATGCTATATTTTTGGTTTTAAATAACAAAGTATTTTGCCTCGAGTAAAATAGTATCATTTTAATTAGAATAACTTTTTCTCCCTCCAAATTATTCCTCCAAGTCATCTCTCCTTACACGACAGCTGACGTGACATATTAATATGGCAGCAAATATGGTAGAATTTAAAAAAAAAAGAATAAAATTGAAATTGAAATTGAAATTGAAATTGAAATTGAAATTAGCATTAACGTAAATAGCATTAACGTTAATATTAACAAGGAAAAACTTGGATAATTAATATTTTTGGTTAAAATTTGTAATGTCCATGTTAGATGACAGATAATATTATTTAATATGTCACGTCAGCTGCCACATAAAAAAGAATGGTTTGGAAGGACAATTTGAAGATGCGAATAGCATTACTCACTACTGTGGTTCGAGGTGTGGTCTAATTTGAAGCTTCAGTCTTTTTGTGGCCTATAGTGTTCACATCATGTAGTGTAAGTGTAACTATTATTGTTGATAAATGTCAATTATCTGATTAGGATTCCAAGCTCGGTTCTTAGAAGAAAAAAAAAAAGATGCACGTAACAGCGCTTAACAATCATAGAATCAATCATTAACCACATTTCCAACTATTATAAAGTTCATAATTGGGGATCATCAATACTAACATGAGAAGTTTTTATTTCACCACATTGCTCTACAAGATCAAATAATTAAACAAACATTTAACTACCTAATATAATATATTTATAACTAAATAATTATAACTCAGGTAGTTAAGGTGGAATGTATTTTTCGTGATTGTTTGAGTTTAATTCCTACAAATGACAGTTTTTAAAATAAATTCATATTTAATTTTTTAATTTTTTTATGCATGTGTACATCACTAAGTATACTATGAAGAATAAGTCTTACAACATAAAAACACATTCATTTCACCACGTAGTTTTACAAGATCATACTATGAATACTATAATAAGTCTATAACATAAAAAGTTTTTGCTTCACCACATATAGCTTTACAAGATATCATACTATGAAAGAAAAGTATATTTTGCTCGCAAAAAATGGACCACGGATTGGCCTGCAAAGCTGGCTGCCCCCTCCTCCCATTGGCTTGGGTCTCCCTCCACTGTAGCGGCTAATGGACGGCCACCATGTGGCTTGCGGATCAGTTGAGCCTAGGGGTGAGCATTCGGTTTATTCGGTTCAAACCGAACCGAATAACCGAAAATCGAATTGGACCGAAAACCGAATAAGCAAAACCGAAACCGAACCGAATTGATCCATAACCGAATCAAACCGAACCGAATTAAATCGGTTCGGTTTTCGATTTATTCGGTTTATTCAATTTTTCGGTTTATTTACACTTTTTTTTGTTAATATATATAGTAACTAAGTATACCTAAATTTATTTAGTATATACCTATAGTATATACATATGTATATTCGGTATATACCTATATATTAATACATGTGTGTGTGTGTATATATATATATATATATATATATATATATATATATATATATATATATAGTAACCAATTTTTCTTATTCGGTTTTCGGTTTTGGACCGAAACCGAAATCCAAAACCGAAACCGAAACCGAATAAGAAAATTTAGTATTTTCAAAACCGAAACCGAACCGAATTTTTTTAAAACCGAACCGAATCTCTTATTCAGTTCGGTTCGGTTCGGTTTTCGGTCCAAAACCGAATAATGCTCACCCCTAGTTGAGCCGTCCGTTTTTGCGGGTAACGTAGCATGGACTATAATTTTACTAGAACATTTCCAATACGGAAAAGCTATTTTGTCCGCATACGGGCCAGCCTGTCTGACCGCGTGACACTTTCTCATTGGCCTCCTTCTGTTAACGTGGGACCCATGTCGACGTCCTGCCAATGGGAGAGTGTCACGTGACGGACGGTCTAGCCCGTCCGTGGGCAAAATAGCAGGATTGTTTCCAATATCACATATGTAAAATAATATCATGTACTCTTTGTATTGTTTAGCTTCTCATTAATGGAACGCGCGCAGAGGAAGATTGTTGATTTCTCCTACGGATTCTCTCAAAATAAAATACTGTCAGGTACTTCTTGTTCAAGAACTTTGGTGTTTCCGTGCAACGAAATAATTATGCAACAATATTGATAAGATGTAGAATCAGCCATTGGTAGTCTGCATGAGTTGTTCAAGTTCACAACCAAACCATCAATCTCGTATCATTAGATTGTACTTACCTCTCTTGGACGAACATTTGTATGTGCTCATAAGCTGACCAGATTAGATTTTGCAAGGGAACACAACTCATTGAACAAAATATCAAAACTAAAACAAAGATAGTTGGGTAAATGACAAAAAAAATCTTTCCTAGATTGGCCATTTTCGCTAAAAAAGATCACATGCTCTTAAATTCTTCACTATTTATTTTTTGTTGCAAAAAACTCTCAAATGACAATTTTATCCTCCCCCCAACTCCTTCCACGGCCGTTGGGAGAGGGGCTGGGTTGCCAGCGGCCCCACGGGGAGGGCTGCGTGGGGTCGGGACAAGGGCATGGGAGGACAACGGGGGGCTGGTGAGTGCGGGGGAGGGCCGTGCGGGGCCGCGAGAGGTCGTGGGGGAGGCTCGCGGGGGACGGACGAGGCTGGGGGCTCGCCGCCGGGGGGAGGGCCGGCGGGGGGAGGGCAGGGGGGTCGGGTGAGGCTGGGGGTCGCCGCCGCCACCGGGGGGAAGAGAGGGGCAGGAGCATTTTCGGGATTAAAATTTTTAATTTTGACTGGAGGGACCTTATTGAGCGGATTTGTAATCTTAGAAGGGACGAATTGCTAAAAATGGCTAATAGGTCTTAATTTGCAAAAGTTGAATATCTAACGAGGATTTTTTTGTCATTTACCCAAGATATTTTAATGGATTCAAGAGTAGCTTGTGAGCTTTAGCAAACAGAAAATTTTAGGGTACTAAAAAAAACTTGTTGGAAATAGATAGAGGTGAAAAAACTTTGCAACTTTTTTATGCCCAACACATTCCGTCAGACCGATTGACAGAGTTTGTACTTACCGTATGACGGAATCAACCATCCCCGAATGTCACTATTTTTATACCACTTTAAGCATAATTGTTTGCCACTATCCGTTACAATCCTAGCTGTTAAACATATAACATGCTTGATTGTTGTTAGACGGTCTAGCGGAATATGTTAGGGCATAAAAATTTTGCCAAATAATCCTAATGGTACCCTAACTGTAGCGTCCGAACATTTTTGCATATAAGTTTTCAGTACTCGATTTTGGCATCACAACTTTTTAAATTGTCCTTTTGAAACATTTTTCGTCAATTTTGAAGCACATCGAGACCACTTCAAAAGCATATTTTTTGTATAGAGTGCAATTTAAATACTTATATTGTCGGTTATTCGCGTGAAGTGCTTCCGATGTGCTTTAAAACTGACGAAATGTGCTTTAAAAGAATAATTTATAAATTGGGTGCCAAAATCGAACTATAAAAAGTTAGGATATGTATGCCAAAAATGCCCGTTTGAGAGCTATAATTAGAGTGTCACTAGGATAATTAGACTAAAATGTTGTTAAAAAAAAAAAAAAAAATTCCTCTATCTATTTCTACGAAATTTCTTTGGTACAATAAATGTTTTCTTTCAGTAAACTAACAAAAACTCCCCATATAGCATCCCGGCAATTGTAAACTAATGAGATTATCCTCTAAGCACTCGACCCCGGCAAAGCTGTAATCGAACAGATCCGACCAAATCGACAAAATTGTTCGATATGTCAATTTTCCCTGTCGCAGATTGGTCTGGATACCAAATACAAATCCACACCCCTAATTTCAAGTAGCTGGGCAGATTATACTTGACTAGTAAATTCACGTGACATAAAATATAACTTTTTTTTTATGGCAGTTAAAATATTTAAATATATTTAAATTTAAATTTGTTATTTATATGTTTATATTTTAATTATAATTTATTATACACTAGTATATATGTACGTACGTTACACGTACATAAATTGCTATTAGAAAGACTAAAAGATAGTTGATGTGATTATTCTAATCTTTATTAAGCCTACTTAGGAATACTAAAACACAGCTGCCTTAATTATTCTAAATTTATTATTATACAAGTATTATCATTTTATTATATATATAATTTTTATACATGCATGTAAGACTATTTAGGAATACCAAAAAATATGTTCCATAATTACGTATCTGCCCCTATTAACTTTTATGAATAATTTTAACTAGTAAACATATGTAAGGATATATTTGGAAGAAAAAAAAAGCCTCACGGTAAAGCTTAATTTTTCTCATTATATAATAGTATAGATATATTTTTGTATTTTAATTAAAATTTGTTACAGATATACGAGTAGATAGTTAGATAATTATATATATGATAGTTAAGCTATTAGTTAGTTTTTTTTTCCTTTGACTTTTAGTTGTGATGGCTCACTTAGACTAATTTATAATTAGGGTAAATGACAAAAAACCCCTCGTTAGATATCCGTCTTTTGCGTAGAAAGACCTTTTACTCACATTTAGCAAATAAAGACCCCCGCAATCTATGACTTGCCCGGTCAGCCCCCTACCGTTAGTTTTGACCGTTAGTTGACCGTTAGTGATTTTTTTACATAAAAAATTAAAAAAAAAAAACCTAAACTACCCCTCCCCTTCCCACTAGCACCCCCCTCTTCCCCATCAGCACCCCCTCCCCGCCCCGGCGAGCTGCCCCCCTCCCCGGCGAGCCGCCCCCCTCCCCGCTCCGGCGAGCCCCCACTCTCTCCGCCCCGGCGAGCCCCCAACCCTTCCCGTCCCGGCGAGTCCCCCCCCCCCCCCCTCCCCGTCCCGGCGAGCTCCCCCCGTCCCCGCCCCGGCGAGCCCTCCCCCCCTCCCCGCCCCTGCGAGCCCCCACTCTCTCCGCCCCGGCGAGCCCCCAACCCTCCCCGTCCCGGCGAGCCCCCACTCTCTCCGCCATGGCGAGCCCCCAACCCTCCCCGTCCCCCCCCCCCCCCCTCCCCGCCCCGGCGAACTCCCCCCGTCGCCGCCCCGGCGAGCCCTCCCCCCCTCCACGCCCCGGCGAGCCGCGGTGAGCCCCCCCCCCCCCCCCCCCTCCCCTCTCCTCGCCCCGGCGAGCCCCCCCTCCCCTCTCCCCGCCCCGCCGAGCTCCCCCCTCCCCACCCCGGCGAGCCCCCTCCCCCCTCCACGCCCGACGAGCCCCCCCCCCCCCCCCCCTCCATGCCCCGGCGAGCCCCCCTCCCCTCTCTCCGCCCCGACGAGCTCCCCCTCTCCCCTGCCCCGGCGAGCCACCCCCCCTCCCCGCTCCGGCGAGCCCTGCCCCCCTCCTCCTCCTCCCCGCACCACCGGAGAGAGAGGGAGGGGGGGAGAGAGTAAAGGGGTAAAATGGTCATTGTACATGCCACTGAACTCCAGTTAACGAAAAATGGGCTAAATGAGTATATTTCATACTTTTGGGTTTGTTAAGAGCATGGGATCTTTTAGTGCAAAAGGGGCTAACTCCACTTAACTCCAGTCCTTTATAATTATGACTAAAAGTTAACTTTGAAAGAAAAAAAATTCTTTTTTTTCTTAGTTAATTGATGATATACTTACGTGTTCTTAATTAAAATTAATTGAGTACATAAGCCACTCATTTTTGGACTATTTTGAAGTGCTTTATAATTGTAGATATATCCTTATACCAAAATATCAGTTATTTGAGAATAAGACAGCTCGATCCTTGATTAATATACTTGACACTATATTGTAACACCACTCATATAGTCAAAGCTAAAATCCTGAATCACAAATTGCCCTACAATTCATAATAAGGATCAACCTTACAATTAATAAACATCACTAAATCTCGACAGCAGCAAAAAATAAAAACTAATAAACACTAGTTCATAAATAAGGAATATCTGGTAGATTTGGAGTATTTTACTTGACAAAATAATGATTAGCAAGAACATATGAAGTTAGCTTACGACTGTGTGGCTGTTAACCACGAAGTTGACAGGTTCAAGCCCTTTCTCTAGCGCCTATTACTTTAAAGCTTTTTGGTCTTTCAATCATGGCCACATACACCAATAAGAGCTTGCTCTCTTTTTCTCTCTCCCAATCATGGCCACACAACAACAAAGCATTGCCTTTTGTCTTTCAATCACTACTGACATTCCACGTTTGGTTCCCGTGGATGCCCAAGAAAATAAACGGAAGAAAAATAATAATTTTCAAAATTTTTTTTTATAATTTCACTTTTTTATACCAATAACTCATTCAAGGATTCACTTTTTTATACTAATGATTTACTTTAGCTTCCAATTTTTTTTATCTTCTCAAATACCAAAATTTTTAATAAAATTTATAATTTTACAAAATTAATTAATTAATTTTCCTTCATTACTTCTTATGAACCTAACGAGGGTTAAGGGTCTGCTTGACAATTATAGGGGTAGTGGTTATAAGGTGTTTTTAAAGTACCGATTATGAGCGGTTACGAGGGTCCAATTTTGGATGGTTTTTAAGTAGCGTCTTTTAAACCAGTCCAATACATGCTTGGCGATTACTAACGAGTGGTTCTGAAATTTTTTTACACGAATAAAATTAAATAGGGAAGGACATCAGTAGTTATAGTTATATATTTTTTGTGAGGATATAGACAGAATAAAATAATAAAGTAGCTCAAAATTCACCGATTATGAGTGTTTATAAAAGCACCCAAAATTACATTACAACCGATTTTAAAAAAAAATTGAGTCGACCAAAATCAGTGCTTCAAAAAAATTAACAAACAGAAATTTTTGTAAACGGTCGGTTCAAAAACACCCCAAAAACAATAAAATTACCGTTACCAAGTGTAGTGCCCCGTCCCGCTCAGTCAATCGGAGGAATCGAAACGCCGACGGCGTTCAGACTTAGCCTTGCAACGGCGACTCGAAGACATCGCTCGGTCGAGGCGACCGCTCGCTCAGGTGGGATAGTTTCAGTGAACTTGCCTCATCTTAGCCTTCACATAATAAATCACATGTTTTCAACTTGCACAAGTAGGCTTGATAATAAAAGAGACGAATCCACATAGATAAGAAAATAATCCCGACGGGTCGGATTGAGTTAGAATATGGAAAGGTCCAACGGTCGGCTTAGAGTTGGTGCACGGCATGCTTTGAAAATGACACTCGATCCTTCGTCCCGTGGCTTGGGAGAAGAAAAGTTGGTTTGAGTTGGCGAAGTTATGAACGTAGCCTAAGTCATAGGCGTCGCCCGCATAAATGCTTCATAAAGCATGCACGGTCCCATCGTCCAAGGCTTGGCACAGCCTTGGCTTGTCTATGAGTTAAGTTGCGTTGAATGACTTGTGACATAAGTCTAGGCACCCAAATGACTTGGTCGTTCAAAGTCGAACGCGTGTACGACACGTTCCATCAAGGCAAAGCTTGACGCAGTCTTTGCTCGTCAAGTTGTTACGAAATTAAGTTAGACAAGTTATGTTAGGCTATCGGAGTAGTAGCAAGCACGGTCCTACGAGTTCTACGGCTGGGTATAACCACATAGTCTTAGGTCTCAAGGTCCGTCATATAAAGTATGACTTGGGCGATAGCGTCGCGTAGAACGTAAGTCGATTTAAGGTACGATGCACGGACTTAGTGTTTAAGGCATGAACCACGATTGATTTATTGAGTTTGAAAAAATGGGGGCTTTCAAATAGGCATTCCTAAGTTGAGTGGAATGATAGGGCAAGAAAGAAGAATGCTCACGACCGTGAGTCATCGAGGCGGTCTTAAGATGTGAGAAGTATTGAACTTGGGCCTGAAAGAGATGGTAACACTGGAAGAAGAATCGCTGTGTGAGACGTCAGTTCGAGTCGAGTCTTGCATGGTCATTGGACAACTTGTTGACAAGGAGGAGTTTTCACGAGCGGCAACCCTGGACGCTATGGGACCGCGTCGTCCTGGGGGGGAACACGGTATAGCTGTAGCTGGACGAACCGCTCGGATTATTCGGAAACTTTCAGCGAGGCTAGCTACTTGCGTTGAAAGGGTCGCCGAATAGCAAGGCTATAGTCCATGATAGCTTGTGATGTTAGTGACCAATTCATATAAATGGGTCGGCACAGACGACAATCTGCGTGTGTGCCTTTAGATTGAGTCAGTTGAATGTGTGTACAGTTAGAACACAATATTTGGACCTAAGATTTGGCATCAACATAGGCGACGTGCTTCGGCACGAGATGCGGCGTCGGGTCTTAAGTTGTTGGCATATAAGTTGTATAAGTTGGTTTGAGTCATCTTGAGTTTAAGTCAGAAAATGCCGCAAGACAAAGTCGGTCAAGTGACACTTAGTCCACAAGTCTTGATTGGGTCTGTTGGTGATCGAAGTAGCAGGGGCCGCGAGGCGACGATATGGTTAAGTCACATTGAGTTACGAGGCACGGTATGATGGATTTGTAGCACGGTCACAAGGAATTGGGTACTATCGCGTAGTTGCGTCTCTGATTACATGCCAAAGACCAATCACGACTTGATAAGTTTACGTTGTTGTTGTAAGTACGGAATGGTCTAGAGACACAAAGTAGGCCAATGTGTCGGTCCTAAAACTGATCCTAAGACAAGACCAGTAAGACAATCATAAAGGGACTATGTTGCACAAGGTAAATCAAACGTGTCGGTTTTATATGGGTAGACGATGAGCTCATTCCACCAGTACAGTTGAGTACTGACACCCACATAGTTTTCATGTGCAGGCACGAGTAGAAGCTCGTGGCGCAGAGCTCGCTTGGATGCGTCGAGGCACGGAGTTCCTTGGCGATTCGAAACGTGCGGCCGCATGGAGTCAAGACTTATACGGGACATAATGTATGGACGTCGCCTTCCAAAGCACCCGCTGGTTTAAGACATGTATTGAGAGATGAGAGAGAGCTGAGGAACTTATAATGTGAGATGAGTGAGCTTGAGTGAGCTTGAGAGACTTATAATCTTGGCCTTGTGCCCCATTGTAACATTTGTTTCAATATCAATAAAAGAGTGTTTTGAAATGACTTGTGTTTTGCTTCCAAATTTCTGCTGCTGTTTCAATGCCTCTACTTGGGACTTCTGTGCGACGACCCCGTCGCAGCCGCTGTAATCGGTCGTTATGGAACCCGCCTTACACGAGCGCAATGTAGGCTCGTGCGGCATCACGCCTTAGCGAGGACGATCGCTCCTACGGGAGCAGGACGTGACACCAAGCAGACCCTAAAGGGTTAACAAAAGCTTTCTCCTGCATTTTTCAGCCCGTCATCTCAAGGTTCCTTCAAGAGTTCTTTTTAACCAGTTCTCCCAAGTTTCAATGTATAGTAAACTAATAATAATTAATAATTATACTAGACTGCTAGCCCTTTAGAACTTTTTTTGGAATCAAGTAAATTATTTCTGGAATCGTTTCTACTGGAATTCGAACTCTTGACCATTCGGACCGCATGCATCTCTCTTCACCACTAGGCTAACAAAAAAAAGGATGTTCACTATCAGTAGACTAATTACTTGGTAGCTGGCAATATCAATCTCCTATTCCAAACGGATTTGCTAAGTCATCAGACACATGCATGCATGCGTGCAGTGCGGTGCAGTGCAGTGCATGGAGAGATCTCTGATACTGTAGCTAGGAGCAGTGGCCAAAATTGTCAACAGTTTCATCCTTGAACCCCATGACCTGGTCTCACTTGCAACTAGCTGAGTTGTGTGCCACTTTTGAATGCAACCATCAATCAGGAAGGAAGGATGATGAGAAGTGGCACAGTCCAAAGAAAAGGAAAAAAAAATGATATAGAACTGAACCCCCAGCAGTTGTTTTATGATCATGTCATGATACAAACACTTAACCTAACTAATATTCTAGTAACAAGAATTTTCTTATATTAGATGTTCAATCCGTAGCTCACCCACTGTCTTGTGTCAGTCCCACATGCACAGGCACAGCCCAAAATCAAAGATGGAGCTCATCATCAATCACTGCAGGATCCATTTGTCATTTGCGCAGACAGAAGGACTGGCTTGGCGGGGCCCCTAACCACCAGGAGGAGCACAATCAAATGGCCTGAATGAATGATTGGGGATCCCATCAACCACAACAGTGCTGCTCATCTTTACTATTCCAATTCTTTTATGCTTTCTTTTCATCTCTCCTTTCACCTCTCCTTTGGACAGAAGTTTACCAATCCCACTCAAGAGCCAACTAAAGGTGAATGTTCGGTATATTCGTTTTCATCCGAGTTAAAATAGACAAAATCGAATAATTCAAATTTTTAAAAATTTAAAATCGAAATCGAATCGTAATTATAGTCAAAATCAAACCGAACCTATAAATCGATTCGGTTTATTCGATATATTGGGTTGGACTATTTTTTTATATTTAATAGTTCAGACCTAAAATGTAGTTAAACTATATTAAAAATATATAGTTTTTATGTATGTGTTTGTTTGTTGTATTTTAATGTTCGTCCTTATTAAATTATCAAATTAAGTTAAATTTTACAACACATACACAGAATTATTATTTTTAATATATATATATATATATATATATATATATATATATATATATATATATATATATATATATATATATGATTGAAAATGATTATATAATTATGTAACTTTTATTCGATTTTTAAACCGAAATTTAAAACCGAATGTAACAATTTTTTTTAGTATTTTTAAAATAAAAATTAGCCAAAAAAATTTAAAATTGAATATGGAATCGAATATTCGATTTGGGCCAACTTGATTGACGGTTCAAAACCGAATAATGGTCACCTCTACTCCTTATACGTGTGATGTATTACTGTCCTTTTCCCTGGATCATTATACATCATGTAGTAAAGAAATGTAGAACTATATATATGCAATCATGCATGTCATTGATGTACCAACAAGCTGCTGCTCCTATTCAAGATTTCTATAATAAAAATGGATCTCACCTTCACCATCACCCCCCACCGAGCCATTGCCACTGATTCAGCTCCCATGTGACCTGTCCTTGATCACTCTGGGTATGAATTAGTCAGGATACATGATACAGCAAATGGGTCCTATTCGACCAGAGTCCTACGATGAAAGGCCCCCCAAACTGTCCTATTTATAGGGACTTGGCCCCAGCAAATTGTACTGCCAAATTAATAAAGGTGACTGCATGATGAAGAAACAACCAAATTTTTTCAGCAGTTAAAATCCTATTCACTTTATGATCCAGAGTTGGTGCCATATGGGATGGGAATGGGATGGGCTGGTTGGAGAGTCACTTTTAAACCATAAATTATAGGCTCCCAATGCCTCCAAAATACCTTTCATAGACTACACAAGCACACAGAACAAGAGGTGAAAAGAGCACATGGACTTCTGTTGGGTTTTGGAATAAATTTTAACTTCACTCTATTCAAAAAAATTTAATTAAATATTCTGAACTTGGATAGTACTAACATAATATCCTCTCTTAACTAATATTTTTAACTTGAAATCCTTCGTTTGTCCAATGTTGAATTTTCAGTGAAAAAAATCCAAAACTGCAAGTCGCTGCCTCCCCTCCTCCCCCCCCTCCCCCCCCCCCCCCCCCCCCCCCCCTCCACACACACACGCACACACACACACACACACACACACACACAAGTCGCATCCCCCCTCCCCGCAACACGCCCCTCGCAGTCCCCCTACCTCCTCAACACGCCTCCCTCACGATAGCTACTGCCCCTGCTGGCTGTTACTGCGCTCTCCCTTCGACTGCCAGTACCCCGCGAGCACCCCTCCGACTGCCATCTCCCCTGTGGTTGTCGGCGTCGGAGAAAGAGGGAGCTGCCGGAGAAAGAGGAGGGAAGGAGAAAAAATGGCTTTTTTTATTAACACCGTTAAGACAAAATTGGAAATAGGATATTAAGTTGATGTCTATCAATGATCATAGTATCAAGTTAAAAAACTAAAACAGTTGAAGGTATTAAGTTGTAATTAGACCTTGGGCCGGGCCGGCCCGGCCCAGCCCGGCACGAGCCCGATCCGACCTGGCCCCGTATATTGGGTCGTGCCGGACCACATATATTGGTCCATAACATAGATCCAGCCCGGTCCGGCCCGAAGCCCAACCCGACCCGGCCCAAGCCCGATCCGACCCCGCCCGGTCCGAGGCCCGGCCTGAAGCACGACCCGGTAGCAACATCCCCTGCACAATCTCTTTAATTGGTCCCAAATCCTACCAGCTAACAACAGTGCTGTCAATTTCACAAGGAAAAGAAAAGAAAAATATGTACATAACAAACAATCTGTGTTTCAAATCTAATTTGTTCCGCTGCCTAAAGCAACAAGTGCAAGTGGTGGTGGCCACTGTTATTATTATGATTATATAGTGTAGTAGTGAATGAATTGAAATGAATGTTTGAACTGAATTGAAATTCAAATCGTTTCAATATATATTAGTTGCAAGTTGCTGCAACAACAACATATATGCATGCATCCATACATCAGCTTAGTCAAAGTCGGCCTAGTCCTTATATTGGGTCGTGTTCGGCCCGGTCCGACCCGAAGCCCACCGTATCGTGGGTCATGTGCCGGACTGAACTTAAAATTTTCATCCATAATCCGGCCCGACCCGTTACAATTCATGGGCTCAAGAGGTCCGACCCACTTGACAGCTCTAGTTGTAATGTAGCCTTGGATTTTAGATCATATTTGATTCACTAATTTAAAGAATATATTTTTTTCATTTTCTATTTGATAGTCCATACCCACAAATCTGAGAACTATTTTTTTAACATGGAAAAAAATAGAGGAGAAGATGGTTTCTCTCACAACGCATGGGATAATTTTTTTTCCCTCCTTTTCCAACATTTATTACGAAATTTTAGGACAATAATATCCCTATTCAAATACGTTGTTGTCTATTTTACTATTATTTTAGGTTTTTCATGATGTTATTATTATTTTAAAATATAAAAATATTATTGGAATATTAATATATTTTTCTTTTATTTTCTACATCAATTAAATACTTTATTTTTCTTCTTTCACTAATTAAATTACTTGATTCACTATCAGCAAACGAGGTGTTAATGTATGATGTATCAAACTGGTGTCTAGGACCAAAGTTGCTGTGTGGGGGCACCTCAGTCTCTCTTTTTTGTTGTTGTTCGTCTTGGGAGTGAAATGGGTGCATGGAGTAAAGCTGCACCCCTCTGGGTGGTCTGAAAGCAGTGGTGCGGACAGCTCGCTGCCCCTATGGCCCATACTATGGTGGCTTTGAGCCCAGATGTGACCATGCTCTGTCTCCCCCACACTACGCTAACCCTCCTATAAGTGTGATGGCATCAAAATTTTATAAATTAGGAGTAGGAATAGAACTTATTATTCTACAAAACAAGTTTCAAAATTCTGAATGTAAAAATTGGACCTGAGGATGAACCTTACTAAGGATGCTTAACAGCCAAACCCTAACAAGTCCGGCATACCCGTGCAGCCTGGCTAACTAGGGTACTGGTAAGCTCATCGAACAACAAGAAACAATCTTTCAAACGATGTTCATTAGACTACGTAAACAGTGAGATCCAAACTCTAACTATATGAGAAACTTTCGTAATTTCTTAGAAACAAATTCCAAGGAAAAAAAAGAAGCTTGATGGTTTAAACTTTGTCAAGAGAATAATGGGCTATCGAAATTAATTAATTATAAGTGTTTCATTAAACAAATGAATCAAGATCGGAATCATCAGATTACAGGACATTACAGGACATAAAGACAAACCTTGGCTGACCGAACGTGCTAATGATGGCCATACATGTGTGCTATCTTTCCTTTTATCTACTTCCTATATCATAGAAAAAGCATAGGCTTTACAAAAATAAACGTACAAAAGACTCACATTTACAACACTCGCAGAGTTCAGGGAAAGAAGAAAAAGGAATCTCAATCAAGCTGCCGGTAGTGCTTATGGAGTGCTAAAGTCTAATGATCAAGTGTTCTATTCGACATGCTATATATAATTCCTAACATCTTTAATATATGTAGATGAACCCCCGTAAGTTATGCCAAATTCATGGCTTGTGTTAGTTTGGGGAAATAGGGACCTACTTTTTTTCCTTGATATGGAGAGTACTTCTACAACATTAATTGTTGCCCTAGGCCCATAAGTCATATTGGGCTATGGGCTCTACAGGCTAATATGCAAATTTGAATATATATATATATATATATATATATATATATATATATATATATATATATATATATATATGGGAGCGGATCAAAAGTCCTCCTTAGAAAACTCTCTAAAAAACCCCTCACTCTAATTCGTAATATTAATGTTAATATTAATGTTAATGTTAATATTAATATTAATATTAATTTTTTTTTAATTTTTTTATATTAATGTTAATGTTAATGTTAATATTAATATTAATGTTAATGTTAATATTAATTTTCATGTTAAGTTTAATGTTAATTTTAGTATTTAATGTTAATATTAATATTAATATTAACATTAAATTACGGATTAGAGTGAGGAGGGTTTTTAGGGGATTTTCTAAGGGGGGCTTTTGATCCGCTTCCTATATATATATATATATATATATATATATATATATATATATATATAGACACACACACACACACCCCCCCCCCCCCCCCCCCTTGTTACGAAGAAAAATAAAACGAGCTATAGACAGTGGCCTGGTGAAAAGATCGATAATCTGGTATTTATATTGAGTTTATGGTGTGCTAGCGAGGTTATCCATAACTGCATCGCGAACAAAATGAGAGCACATCTCAATATACTTGGTCCTTTCATGGAAGACAAAATTGCTTCTTATAAAGATGGTTGCTTGGTTGTCACAAAACATAGAAAGTGTATCGGTATACTGGATACAAATGTCTGGTAGTGATGTCTTGAACCACATCATCTCACCGATGGTATGAGTCATCGCTCCATATTTGGCCTATGTACATGGTATGGCAACGACAATATGGTATGAGTCATAACCAACTAAGAAAAAGTTTCGTCATCAAAACTTAAGAAAAGAACCTACCACTAGGAAAACAGCGAAGGAAACTTTTTCTTCATTTCAGATTCGAGTTCTCAGGTCGACTCTACGACCGAATGGTTTCTCCAGAGAACGCGAACGAGGGAGATCGCATGATTTCAAAGTAGCTAGTCCTTGCACTCTAAGACTTGGACCGGCTCCTCCACATATGATAAGTCTGCCTTCAGCTCTAAGTGACCAAAATCTACCACGTGGCTCAAATCGTGCACGTATTTTCGTAATTGTGAGACATGAAAGATATTGTGCACATCCGACAGTGCTGGCAGCAATGCGATTTGGTAAGCTACTAGGACGATTCGCTTCAATATTTGGAAGGGACCCACAAATTTTGGACTAAGATTACCTTTAACTCCAAACCTGGCTACTCCTCACATAGGCGTCACCTTTAGAAACACATGATTGCCCTCCAGGAACTCAAGTGGTCGTCGATGGGTATCCGCATATTTCTTCTGCCGACTCTGAGCCATCTTTAATATCCTTCCTGTTTGCCATTAAATATCAAGCACAATAAATTACAACGGAATTGAACTTGATTTTAAACTCGCTTGTACAAGAGAAAACCGAGGAAATAATCTAAGTACAATTGTTTAGTTTTGATTCTGGGGGTGACGATAGAGGCTCGGGAAAGTGTAAGAACTTTGCCTTACTCCTTGGACTATCTGACGCGCTCCTTGCTCTTGAAGAAATTGCCCTTCGTAGGTTACTAGCCTTGGATTGCCAACCATTTGCCTGGGTGTGGTACCCTGCTATTTATAGTATTTTCTGCAATAGTAGATTTTTGGGCCGCATAAATGGCCACGTGGCCACGTGTCTCTCATAGCGCACAAATACTCGATCTCGGGCTGCCAGCTGGTGGGGGCTGTTGAGATTTTGTTGTAGCGAATCTGGGTGGTTGAGACTAGGTCAGCCTGCCACATGTCTCATCGCAAGATATGATCAGTCTGCTTGAGTCATTTTGAGCCGTATAGGCCCATCAGAGTTTGGCCATGCTAGGCCGCATAAGACTCATGCGACAGTCTTCCTTAGTCCGTATGTAGCTTGGAGACTTTTGAACTGCATAGGTTCTATATTCTGGGCCGCATAAAGCTCATGCGGCTCAGATTGCAGTTACCCTTGGCCGCATGAAGTACATAGATTGAGCCGCATAAGGTTCATGCGGCTCGGGTCGCAGTCCTTTTGACCGCATGGCCATGTCCAGTCTAATCAGGTCTTATCTTCTTTTTGTCAGAGTGTCAGAGTTGTCAGAGCTGTCAGTCTTGCCAGAGTTTGTCAGCTTTATCAGACCAGAGTTTTGTCAGCTTTATCAGAAAGATTGATCAGCTTGGCCGCATAAGTAACTATTCTCTCTGCGGTTCAAAAGTCAGTCTGGTGAAGATGGGCCGCAGGGGACGTGCTGAGTCTGTCATGCGGCTCTTCTTTATGCGGGTCAATCTGTTCCAGGGTACTCATGCGGTCAGTTGTGATCCGCATGAACCCTATATTTTTTTTTGCTTCTACAAGACCTCCTTCAAAGTTTTCAAATCGCAAATTTGGAATACGTTGAATAAGAAGCATGGACATATATCAAGCCGCAGAAAAATCTTCGAGTCAGGAGAGACGTCGTACCGTAGGGACATTTTCGGGCCACAGGTAGATCTTGTGCCGCAGGAAGATCTTGTGTCGCAGGGAGAACTTGTCTGCCAGCTGTCACTGCTGCATTTAATGCCTTAATTTGGTTTTTAATTTGGGCTCTTTTTTCGAGATAAAGCTGAAGGTTACTAAGGATTAAATCTCCAAACGTCATCACTATCTTTAATGGATACGAAAATCGAAGCACTGATGACGGTTATTAAGGATAAAAATCTCCAAACGTCATCATTATCTTTAATGGATACGAGAATCGAAGTGGTGTTCATCTATTTTCACTTTGAGGAGCTATAAACATGGGCCATATGGAGAGTTTTTCCTTCAACTTTTTCTCCTTCGTCTTCATCATCTTCGTCATCTTTCTGTCCCGGTTAGCCATGGATCCGAAAGCTTCCAAGTCGACTGATGCTACAGCCACAGTAAAGGGGCTCGCCCCTCCGTCGAGTGCTACAGACTCTCCTCCCGTTCATTCTGACGTGCAACCCTCTGTTAAGGGAAAGGACGGTGGGAAAGCGATGACTTAAATTTGAACGGCCATATCGCATATTCTATGCACAGGCTTGTCATAAATTGCCTCTGCACTTTGGACATGATCGATATATCCCCCATCTCATGGGACTGTATGTGTTTTGTATGATGGGACCGTATGGGTTGAGCCGCATAAGCGCCACTGACCTTCATGGATGCCTCAACTTGAGCCGCATAAGCGCTACAGGGCTGAACCGCATGGATGCCTCGTGACCAAACCGCATATACATCTCATTACTAATCCACATAAATGTTTTATGGCTTAGCCGCATGAACATTGCATAACAGAGCCGCATAAGTGCTTTTTAAGACTGACCCGCATGCGTCTCATGTTTTAGCCGCATGAACATTTGCATAACAGAACCGTATGAGTGCTTTTAAGACTGAGCCGCATGCACATTCCTCATAACTGGGTCGCATAGGGTCTATTTTGGCTGGGCCGCATGTGTTACTTAATTTGAGTGCATACGTTCCCCTTATAACTGAGCCGCATAGGCTCTGCCTGACTAGGCCGCATAACTGAAAAGGAGCCCATTCACTTTATTTTTATATGACTATCTTCTTTCTTTGATTCTTCCAGCATCCATGCCGAAGGCTGAGACTGTTGTGAAGGAGGAGATGCTGCCTCCTTTCGTCAAACAAGAGTCACCGTTTGTTAAGAAGGAGGTGATACAAAAAATTAAGGTAAAAGAAGAGCTGGCACCCATCAGGGAGGGAATTACTCCCAAGATTGAGACTGTTGTAAAGGAGGAGCCCAAGTCTGAGGGTAGTAGCACTGGGAGTTCTAACCCTCCTGCCTCCGTCGAAGACCTTAATCAAACAGATCTTTTGTATGCAAAATGGCTGAGAGAATGGTATATGCCTCAACACAACTATGATCCTCGACTGTAGGGATCCATGAGTTGCCATGTAATTGCTGCTTTCGGGAATATAAAACAAAATCAGTGTAATCCTTTACTGGAGATGTATTCCTATGAATGTAATTGATTTTGAATAAACGAAATACATTCACTCTATTCTTTATTTGTGGTATCTGTGGTGCTTGTACTAGAGGACCTAATACAGCATTTGTGTTTGATAAAGGACATCCTACTGGAAGACTTTTTTATGGACCTATTGTCCTTTTGTGCATCTGGTAATGCGAAAAAATAGATTTGAATGATATTTTGTGGACCTACTACTCTTCGGTACACTGATGGTGCGAGTAATAGATTAGGATAACTTTTGTGGACCTATTACCCTTCTGCGTACTGGCGGTGCGGGTAATAGATTTGAAACAAAATCCAACAGAGGTAATATGGACGTGATAGGTTTTGTGGTCTTAATACCGTATCTTTTATCCCGGGTTGGGTACAGGTGTTAAGTCGGAAAACTATTGTATCAGAGGTAATATGGACGTGACACACGATAATCAGGCATAATCTTTGGTGGAATGGATTTTGAGACAAAACCTAACAAAGGTAATATGAACGTAATAGGTTTTGTGGTCTTAACACCATATCTTTTATCCCGGATTGGGTTCAGGTGTTAAGTCAAGAGACTATCAATATCAGAGGTAATATGGACATGATACACGATAATCAAGAATAATCTTTGGTGGACCTATTATTCTTCTGTGCACTGGTGGTACGAGTAATAGATTTTGAGACAAAACCAACAGAGGTAATATGGACGTGATAGGTTTTGTAGTCTTAACACCATGTCTTTTATTCCGGGTTGGATACAGGTGTTAAGTCAGAAGATTACCATGTAGGGCCTAAATATCAAGTTGCGCCCCAAAAATCAGGTTGCGCCACTGATATGAAGCCCAGAGAATGAACTGCGCCGCTGAACAGGTTGCGCCATATATCAGACTGAGCCCAGTCCTATTGTGCCAAAATCTACATGGCGTCTGACATTTAATAGCCATCATTACCTGACAACACTGACAACTAACACCACAGTGAACGAGAAAAATCTCTTTGAATTTCGCGAATTGTGCTGCTCGAGGGGAGTTGGTTGATAGCTGTCATGTACACTTTGTAAGTTGCGCCTAGGCACAATCCAGACAAAATCTTTAGTTGTGCCTAGGCGCAATCTGAATGACTTCTGTTCAAAAGCTGCCATGTGTCTAGGCGCGGCTCAATCAGGCACAGTTGACTGAAGTTCGCGCAACCAGATAAAGCTGAGACAATTTTTATTTCTAAAGCAGGATGACGTAGCGCACATGCCACTAATCTCTCAAGACGTGTCTACTATCCTGTACACGACCATGCGCATCTCAATCACATGATACCACGCATCTAAATACAGTTAGTACACGACTTATAACCGAATGAAAGTTGGCGCAACAGGAGGTTGGCGCAACCCAGTATGGCGTAATCCAGCTTCGCGCACATCAGAATAACTGTTAAAATAGTTATTTCCTGAACTCTATAAATAGAGTTTCCAATCATTGTAAAATAATCATATACATACGCACAGAGATCAAGAACTCTTGTAAAATTGTTGCTGTATTCTCCAGAGGCTACAATCTTCAAGTTCACATAGCCCAAGGGATAAAGTGATCGTCTTCTGATCAGATTCCTACAGTTGTGCTTCCCCAGAATTTATTGTACTTTGTACTATTATTTTACAAGTTTGGAATAAACATTTTTTATTTTTGCAAATAAAATGGCGACTCTGCTAGGGATGACTTTCTCCTACGATGAGAAGGTGACAACTCAATGTGACACTGCGTCGATCGGCAAGACGCAGAAGACTCTGGTTGTTCAAGTCAACCAGACAGCCTACGAGAATATGATCAACGCCAAGAGCAACAAGCGCACTGTGGCTATCGCCAAGAACAGTACTGTGTGGACTCCTAAATCTCCCGCAGTTGGTGTTGCCCAGGCGCAACTTGAGTGCTCAGTGGCCAAGGCGCAATCCGCCTCAGTGGCATCGGCACAGCCTGCTTCTGCTGCCAGGCCACAATCCACTCTTCCTGCTGCTCGTGTGCAGCCTACTACCCATGTTGCTGCCAAGGCGCCACCAGTAGCCTATATTACTAGGGTACAACCAGTAGCCTATAGGACTATGGTGCAACCCAAGCAATCAGTAACTCAGGCGCAGTCTGCTGCTTTGGCGCAACCCAAGGGAACTAGTCTTTTGGCTATTCCCTCTTCTAATTCTCAAGTTCTGAACTTGGAGAATCAATATTCTAGTGCCAATACTAGACAGAACAAAGGAAAGAGTCCTCTGACACTTCCTCAATTGGCGTAATTCATGCCTAAAATTGTCTCACAACAGAACAAAGGGAAACGCTTTTTAGCTAACCCTCTATAAAATAAAGGAAAGCACCCTTTGGTCTTTTCTCAAACTTTTCTGGTCTATGACTCAGAGGAAGACACATCAGATTCTATTCCTTTAAACAGAGGTCTTTGGATCTCTGATATCGGAAAGAATACTGATCAAAGAGGTATCTTACCAACCCCTATGGGGTCTGGTCAAAACCTTTCCAACGTGCAAATTTCAAGATCTAAGCAAGAAAAATTGAGCGTATCACAAACGGAGACACCTAGAGCAGAATTTTCTGATTTACGCGCTTATCTCAATAGAGTCAACCAGTATCAACTTTGGTGAAACGTAAGAACCCTATGCCAAATGCCAATCTATACCAGAAGCTAAAGTTTGAAAAGAAGGACCCAACCACTTATGCTAATGAGTTGAGTACATCTTTGTACATTCAGGGAACAAAACATCTGAAGAATAGGAGACATGTTCCTAACATCATTAAGGAATATGTTCCTCCAACTTTTTCTCGTCCTGTAGTTGTAACTAATCTCCGGCAACGTCTTACACAAAGACGGAAGATTACAAGGATTTCTCCCTCACCCCCAAATCATGCTTCAGATCGCCACTGCCTTCATAAAGTCGTCATCAACTGTTGTTGCCAATCGGCTCGGCAATCTGTCTTCGATCGTCTGAACTATGCTTCAACTCCTGAACATATAATAGAAGACGAAGAAGAGCTATTATATGCTTTTGTCAACATGACTTCTCAAGGCACTGGGGGTAGAAAACGTCCAAGAAGTAATGCATCTCGTAATCCCAGTCAACAATACTTAGATCGAATTCATGCATCTAGTGATGGTGTCTTTCAATACACTAGATCGAGAAATCGATATTTGAACCAATGTGTCTTTAATCAAGAAGATCTCCCCATCACTCATGTAGGAGAGGACTTTTTTCAGAGTTTGATGCAGATAGTGAAAGTTCTGAACAGACTATCTCATCAATAGCAGCAAGACAAGTGGCAGCATATACCATTACGGAAGATCAAGATGCCTCTACTTCAACTAGTCAAGAGCAACGAATTATTGCACTAGAGGACAAATTGAAGACCATGGCAGAAATGGTTACTAGCATGCACACTATAATCGTGGCTCAACATACAGTACCATCGATTGTAAACCCTGCTATAAATCCTGAGCTTATAGCATCTTCTGTACCTGTTAGTCTGGGGGTACCACCTCCTCAAGTTGCCTCTATGCCAATTCAAGCTGATCCCAGTCAGTCTGGTGCTGGGGGTGGTAATTACCACGCTGTTCCTCCTCCTAATACTTCTAACCAACCCATCAAATCCCAAACATCAGAGGATGCTAATAAAGCTGTAAAACTATTGCGCACTCAGTTTGAGGCCTTCAAGCAGAAGGATGGCCTACAAAGACTGGACATAAAGCAACCGTATCCTACAGAATGAAAGGAAGTTCCATTCCCTCCTAAATACAAGCTTTCCACCATTATGTTGTTTGATGGCAGTACCTCTCCAAGTCAGTACATCAATTATTTTGAGGTGATGACTGATCAATTATAGCCAAATGATGCTCTCCTTACCAGAGTGTTCGTCGGTTATTTTGCCGGCGCAGTATATAACTGGTATCGCAGCTTGCCTGGTGGCTGCATAACTTCTTTTGCTGGTTTCAAGCAAATATTCTTGGAACGATTTTATGAGGGAGTCAATGATATGACAATGTCTGCCCCCATTAAGATTAAACAGAGGCACAATGAATCCATAGAAAGTTTTATTGAAAGATTTCGCCGAGAGGCACTCAAAATGCCTTTAGGAACTCCATCTGCTGTAACAATAGACACTTGCAAATCAAACTTGTTGCCTATTATCAGTATGTGGACAGGATCTACATAATTCCAGGATTGGCCTTCTTTTATTATAAATGCAAAGGCGGTAGAGGTTAGTGCCGAAAAGTTTAAACAGTTAGGAGTTCAGATGACTCATCCTAACCAAGATGAACATTCTACACCCGGGGGTAATAATCGCCAGAATAACCGTAAGAGTAAAGAAATGTTGGCCATCAATCTCAAGGGCAAAGAGTCTTTGGCTGTCAACGTCGCTCAGACAGCGCCTACTCCATCAGCACCACCACAGAAGACAACTCGTCCAAAGGAAGAGTATTCTTTCGATGAAGGTGATACTTTGAGCATCTTCGATTGCTTGATCAAAAGCAATAAACTTCAACTTTCAGAGGCAAAAATGGCCAAAAGAAGTGGGTAAAATCGATCATCCTAAATATTGTGTTTATCACAGATTTATAGGGCATCCCACCAGATCATGTTATGTGCTCAAGGGCAAAATCTAGGAATTGGTCAATTCTGGAGCAATTACTCTTCAACAGGATGAGAAAACGGTGACCGCTAATGTGGTTTCTCTACAATTCGGTGATTTTCCACCACAACTTGTACAAGATGGTCTTCCTACATCATCTTCTCCTGCTGAGAATATACCATCTACATCTCTGCCTATGGTTGAACCATCTCCTCCTAAGCCAACATCAGCAGATAAGGGGAAGCAACATGTTCGCTTTGACAAAGCACTGAAGAAGTCCTCATCTATTGGACTTGAAAAGCCTTACAATTTTGACATATTGGCTCAATTGGCCAATACTCCAGCAAGATTTTCAATATTTGAACTCTTACATCTCTCAAAAGAGACTCGAGAGACGTTAAGTAAAGCTTTGATGTAGGCTGACGCTTATTTTACTCTTCTCAATAAGCCTGAAAAGGAGCCAGTCAGTTGTGAACATTGTCATAGTGTATTTGAACTAATGTCCAATATTACTTTTACACAAGATGACATATTATTCGAAGATAATCGTCATGATCGTCCTCTCTATTTCACGGGATATGTAGATACTATGAAAGTCGATCGCATTCTGATTGACTCCGGGTCTGCACTTAGCATCATGCCGAAGTCTTTACTGGATGCTTTGAAAATTCTAGTGCAGAACCTCTCTACAACTATCAATACCATCTTAGGATTCAATCAAGGAAGAAGTGAACTTTTGGGGAAGATACGCCTAAAACTTTAAATTTGCAATCTTTATACAAAGGTAACTTTCTATGTTATCGACAATCATGGCTCATACAACGCTTTGTCGGGAAGGCCATTCCTCCACGAACATAATATTGTACCTTCTACTCTCCACCAATATTTCAAATATATGGATGGTAATGGAGAAGTCCAAAAAGAGGTTGCAGATCTGAATCCTTTCGAAGGGGTTGAAGCATACTGCAACGATTCTCGCATGTACAAGAAAGAATTCATGAAGGTGGTACTAGCAATGGACAAGGATAAAGAACAGAAAAATGTGCCGAATGATACACTGGTGATCCCGGTCAAAGGTTTTACCTCTTGTCCTCAGTCTTCCAAACTACTGACTATCTATCTTCCTTCCCATGAGAAGAAGCCCAAGGGTGATAGTCGGGAACAAAGGGAGCTCACCTCTTCTGAGCTGCTTGTAATCGATCTTCGTCGCAAGAAGACTCCTCTGCCTTCTCATTCTTCTTCTCCTCCTCTTGTCATTAATCTGACTAAGCCTGCTAAGGCTAAAGTTCCTGTTATAAATGATGGTGTAAAAATCAATAAAGCATCTCCTTTGCAGTATACTGATGTCTCTTACTATACTCAGTGTTATTTGGACATGCTAGATAGCTTTAAACCACTTACAATAGAAGTCGTATCATCTCTTTGAAATACGGTATCACTGGATTCAATACAAGAGTCATACTTCATAGTACCGTCCCGAAAGAAAGATGAAAAGCCTATATTCTTCAACAAAAGAGAGGAGCCAAAAATCATGCTCTATAACGATAATAGAGATGATTCCGAAAGGCTATAATTACGCCGCTATAGTCCTCAATCCGAAGCAATCATCCGCAAAATGGGCTATGATTTCAAAACTTGCCTCAACAACGGTAAAGGGAGGTGAACTCCTCTTCGTATTGTTGTTCCAAAAGAAAAATCACAACAATTCCACAGTAAAATGAAACGGGGACTAGGTTATGCTTCACCACTCCTAACTCCAGAACCTTCTGAATCTGATGAAGAAGAACGATCAAACTCTTCTGATTCTATTTCATAGGATTCTGACACCAGTATTGGTCATGTTCATAGGGTGATAATATCTTCTAACATGGTGTCTGCCGAATTTTCGGAAGACGATGAAGATGATATTGAAGAAGCTCCTGAAGTGGACCCTTGGACACAAAAGATGGACAATCAGTGGGAACTTCATTTTAAACAACGAGAGCCACCTACTGAGGATCAACTAGTCCAGATCGATATTGGAGGGGAGGGCATATCACGACCAATATTCATTAGCAAAAATCTCCCAGAGGATGATAAACAAGAATCGATTCACCTTATTCGTGAATATATTGATGTCTTCGCCTGGAGTTATGAAGATATGTCGGGATTAGATCCTCAAATTGTAACTCACAAGCTTAATATCTTGCCGAATGCCAAGTCGGTCAAACCACAACAATGGCGATTCAAGCCTGAAATGATGGATACAATTGATGATGAAGTCAAAAAGCTTATAGCTTGCGGTTTTATCAGAGAAGAACAACATCCTGACTGGGTAGCCAACGTCGTCCTAGTCCTGAAGAAGACCAAAAAGGTTCGAGTTTGCATAGACTTTCGGTATCTTAATGATGCTTGCCCTAAAGATGAATTCCCTCTCCCAATTACTGATGTCATGATCGACAATACGTGTGGATTCGAACGAATTTCTTTCATGGATGGGTTTTCTGGATATAATCAAATCCGGATGAATCCTGAAGATGAGAAACATACTTTATTTCATACTTCTCGTGGAGTGTACTGTTATATAGTCATGCCGTTTGGTTTAAAGAACACATGTGCAACTTACAAGCGGGCTATGAGTACTATCTTTCGAGATCATCTGCAAAAGACTGTCGAATGTTATGTTGACGATATTGCTGTCAAAAGTTGTCTCAAAGAAGATCACATTCAAGATTTAAGAACTATCTTCAATCTAATGCGTCAGCATATTTTCTTTGAAAACTGAAGTGACTGTTCATTCATTCACTTTCTTTGATTTATCATTCATTTTGTATTTATTGTCTCTTATTTTAAATGATATGAATTCATGTCCTTTAAACCTCTGAATTCTGATTATTTATATCAGCAACTTGTCACGTCTTTATTACCTCTGATAAAGTTGTCTATTGAAGTAATAGTATTGCTAAACTTTATATTCTGCCACGTCCACATTACCTCTGAGCAGATATAATGAATATTGTTATTTTCTAAATCATGAAATATATCATGTCCAATACCTCTGAATATATTTTCTATTTTATTACTTATATCTATAACAAGACATGCAACAAGTAATGGAACCACATAAAAAAACTTTATTATTTTCTTTCTGCAAAAGAAGAAAAAGAGTACATTGTAGAAAGAAGCAACAAAATTTGCCTATTTTTACTCCGAAGGATAGAAGATGAGTTCTGCAATTTGTTTCTTCAGAACCTGAATTATTTCATCACGAGAATCTAGCACTCTCTGCCTAGCTTCAACTCGTCCTGATTCAGGATCGAAAGGTTGTAGGGTAGCAGTTCGATGTTTTAGCTCTTCATTCTAAAGACGTTCAAATTCCTTCTTCTGGTCCTTCAAAATATCCACCCGATCAATAGCAGATTGGTACAATTGACTCTCTTATTCTATGCTCTGCTTAGAAGTTTGGAGTTCTGCCTGAAGTTGAGCAATTTTGGCTTCTAGATCAGCAGCCTTTTTCTCTTCCTCTATAGCCTTGGTCTTGTGACTCTCAGCAATAATAGCCACATCAGAGATTTGAATATCTAGCTCAGAAGATTGTCTAGTGAAAGCCAGCAGGAATGTTTCAAAATCAGCTTTATTAATTTCTGCTTCTCGAACCATGGTTTCATATTCCATGTTTACTAGTGGCTCAATATCTCCTATTTTCAGCTCCTTGTAAGCCTTGATCGACCTCTCTAGCTCATCCAAAATATGTTCCAAAAATGAAGAGAAAAAGGCTTCGTCTCCTTGACTACGGATGCCTTCGATCAAGACTGTAGTGGAAGTTCTAACAGTACTAAAAGGGACATCCTCTCTCTCCACAACTCTATGAACTAGAGGCTCCAAAGACGTAAAGAAAACTATCATGAAATAGGTCACCACAAATTTGTTAGCTGCCAGGGATACTGGAGTAGCTACTATGTTTGTAGAAGTCTTCACAGCTTTAGCAGGTGGGGGTACTTCATCTGGAGCACTAATATGAGAAGAGCTTCCTTCTCCGGCTACAGTCCCATTGGGCGCTGCTGCAAATCACATATGTTATAACATATAATGCTGAAGATGCTATGAAAAATCGTTCATAGTGGGAAACTTACCTGAGCTGAGTACATTATGAGGAGTCTCAATAGCTTTAATTATCTCGGACTGAAGTTTGGACAGAGTCTCTGTAGACATGGTGGCTTGACTACTCCCTACTTCTGATTCAGTCGGAGGTGGTAGAGTTACTGGAGTTTCATTTACTAATTCAGTTGCCACCTTAGACACTTCAGACGGCTCAGTAGTCATGGGTTCATTAACTTCAAGAAGATTGACAGGTTCCTTATCATGAACCACATCCTTCTCGTCTTCAGCAAGTGAAGGATCTTCATCAACTGGGATTTCTTGTGATGATAATGCATTCGCTAAAGTTTGTTTTTCTTTAGCAATGTTGTCCCAATCTTTATTGTAAGTTTCATCATCAAAATCACAATCGTTCAATGCATCAATCACTGCCTCTCCTGAATGAGTAGATATTTGAGCTTGTAAAGTATCTTATGGAGGTAAATCCTGTTTTGGAAAGGAAGCTTTTGGACTCACGGGAGTTGGAGAGAGAATTGTTATCCCTGCTGCAGCAAGTACATTGGCAGGAACATTTACTGTCATGATGGTGGATGGAGCACGGGTTAAAGGGATGGCGATGGCCTTCCCTTGGTCAGCAGCAGTCCTTTTTGGGGCTATGTCGTCGAGGAGAAAGTCGGAAAAGAGGGTTGCAAGAGTTCAAAAAATTTCCTCAGAAGATTAAAAGTGAAAGTAAAGAATCACAGTGGATTAAATAGGGATTATTTATAGCCAAAAGTCGGAATCCTAACAGTCACCCCCAATTGTGCACGAAAAATCGTAATTGGTAGTAACAGACTGCGGTTGACTGGCGCAACTTGACTCAGTCAAAACTTTTATAAATTCAAAGTATTTCAAAACTTTGAAATGGTTTTTAAGTTTTGAAAACTTTGAAGGAGGTCTTGTAGGGCCTAAAAATTAAGTTGCGCTATGAATCTACTAACTAGTGATCAAGTTGCGCCCCAAAAATCAAGTTGTGCCAATGATATGAAGCCCAGAGAATGAACTGTTCGTTGAACAGGTGCCATATATCAGACTGAGCCCAGTCCTATTATGCCAAAATCTACATGGCTTCTGACATTTAATAGCCATCATTACCTGACAACACTGACAACTGACACCACAGTGAACGAGGAAAATCTCTTCGAATTCCGTGAATTATGCTGCTCGAGGGGAGTTGGTTGACAGCTGTCCTGTACACTTTGTAAGTTGCGCCTAGGTGAAATCCAGACAAAATCTTTAGTTGCGCCTAGGCGCAATCTGAATGACTTCTGCTCAAAAGCTGCCACGTGTCTAGGCGCGGTTCAATCAGGCGCAATTGACTGAAGTTTGCGCAACTTGATAAAGTTGAGATAATTTTTATTTCTAAAGCAGGATGACGTAGCGCACATGCCATTAATCTTTCAAGACGTGTCTACTCTCCTGTACACGACCACGCGCATCTCAATCACATGATACCACGCGTCTAAATACAGTTTCACGACTTATAACCAAATGAAAGTTGGCGCAATCCAGCTTCGCGCACATCAGAATAACTGCTAAAACAGTTATTTTCTGAACTCTATAAATAGAGCTTCCAATCATTGTGAAATGATCAGATACATACACACAGAGATCAAGAACTCTTGCAAAATTGCTCATGCATTTTCCAGAGGCTACAGTCTTCAAGTTCACATAGTTCAAGGGATAAAGTGATCATCTTTTGATCAGATTCCTACAGTTGTGCTTTCCCAGAATTTATTGTACTTTGTACTATTCTTTTACAAGTTTGGAATAAAACTTTTTATTTTTGCAAACATACCGGTACCAAAGGTAATATAGACGTGACACACGATAATCAGGACCATGAAGTTTGCTCAGAGATAATGATAAACTGGACAGACTCCTGTGAGGTAAAGCATTAGAGTAGGAGTTCAGAGGTATCATCTGTAGAAGCATGGAAAATAATAAAGAAAGATCCATGCGGCCAGAGAGCCCCATACGGCTCAGAGAAGTCATGCGGCTCAAGGATCCATGCGGATCAAGGATCTATACGGCTCAAGAAAGTCCTATGCGGCTCAAAGAGGAGCCATATGGCACGCAAACAGATCTCTCGTTCGTCCTTTACTGCATTAAATGCCTTGACGACAGACATCTCTGACAGTTTTGACACAAAGATATTATTATGACTCCTTCATAATGACGGACTCTTTGGGAAGCGAAGAAAATCTCTGACACGATCCCCCGAGAGTCAGAAATCGTCATGCGGCCTTGACACGTGGACAGTCGTATACGGCCCAAGTGGAGACTCCCCCATGCGGCTCACGAAGATCAGCCCCATGCGGCTAACAGAGATTAGCCCCATACGGCTCACGAAGATTAGCCCCATGCGGCTCACGAAGATCAGCCCCATACGGCTCACGAAGACCAGTCCCATGCGGCTCACGATGACCATCCTCATGCGGCTCACGAGGACTATCTCCATGCGGTTCACTCATACTCATGTGGCCCAAATGTTCAAGGGGGCTATTCTTAGACAGCCTTGACACGTGGCCAACCTTATGCGGCCCAACTTTCCTGCAGCTCAGATTTCTGCTGTTATGACACGTGGCATGATAGCAGGGCACGTGGCATCAGATTGATCGAAATCCTCCAACGAATCCCAATAAAATATTGGGATCAAATCAGATCATTTGCAAATAAGCCAATTAAAGACACGTGTCGAAGAATCCGAGGTTGGCATGACAAATCAGGTGGATTTATGTCAATCAGCATTAATTATCCATAAAAGATTTGACGCAATCACATTTATTGCTCAAATCTCGATGAACGGTCCAGATCCAATGATCCTTAGCCGCCGACTTTCAAGAATGGGCAATCATTGTAAACCCTAATGAAGCCCCCCACTCTTATAAATAGCAGGGTGCCATTCCCTTGCGAACACACACGGAGACGGACATACACACAGAGATATACATAGAGAGCCAGAGAGCCTGAAGAGAGAGCATTTCTTCATCAACGCCCAGCAGTTCTTCTACAGAGCCAGGGCTGCACCCGATCGTCCAAAGAGTAAGACAGAGCTGCCGTCGCTTTCCCGAGCCTCTATCGTCATCCCCGAGAATCTAAAATAAACAATTATATTTAGATCGCTGTACCTAGATTTTTGTCCCTATGCTTTCTTTGTACAAGCGAGTTTGTATTGTGAAGTAAAAGTCCAGTCCTCCGATAATTGTTCTGCTCTTTTATATTTCATGACAAATACGATGGCGACTCTGCTGGGGAGAAACTTCTCCACGGCTGAGGAGTTGGTGACGCAATCGGATGCAGCCAAACTTGGCTCCACGCAACAGAAGATGGTCGTCCGCTTCGACCAACAGGCGTTTGAAAAAATGCTCTCTGAAGGAAGTGCTGGCCCGGTCCAGAAGCGAACCCGCACAAAGAAAGCTCGCTGCGAGTGGAGGCCAAAATCATTTGCTCCTCCACAAGCTCTGGACGGGGTACTCTCTGCTACCCAAGACGGCAAAGGCGACTCTCATACGGCTCCACTTCGAGCCATAGAGGACTATGCTGTCCCCAAGTCCGACAGAGAAAAGCACTACGATGCTGGACTTACAGGGATAAAGAACGACTTTATGCGCCCCAAGAAGAAGCCGAACACTCCTGTGGCCAAATCTGCCAACCACATGCAGGAGGCTCATCCGGGTGAATCTGCCAGCCGCATGAAGAAAGTCTATGCGGCCAGATCATCCAGCCGCATGAAGAAAACTCATGCGGCTGAGACTCCCAGCTGCATGAAGAAAGCCTATGCGGCTACATCTGCCAGCAGCATGAAGACTACTGATGACAGCCGCATGACGCCTACTCCGCGCGGCTCTGTCTTCGACCGCCTCTCTTATGGTCCTAATCTCTTGTGCTCCCAAGAAGACATGTCTGACTCTCTCCAATATCACTTAGACTCTTCCTACTATGTGCCCTTACGTACTAGAGCGAAGAAGTCTAGGGCAGCGCGAGCTTGGCAAGCTCGATCCGCTGATCCGACCTCTGACCATCCGAGCGTCCCGCATACCGTTATGCGGGCCTCAGATGGGAAGTTGTACAGAACCACTCGAGTCCAGCCCCCGGCGGCAAACATACATAGAGGTTCGCAAAAGTCTTCCAAAATCCAGGGAGCAAACATGGTCGATCCAGACCCATCTGACTTGCGTGAGGCCATCCTCCACAAACGCAAGGGAAGAAAAGATGCATCGGGGTGCAAAGAGTCCTCCCATGGACGTCAGTGCACCCAAGTCATCGTCAACTGCTGCTGCAACAACGCGACGGTGCAAAAAGACCGGCAGTCCGTCTTTCAAAGACTGCAACAGCCATTTTCAGAAAACGAGGCACTTTTCGTCGTCTCCTGCAACTCTGTTCAGAAAGTCCCCGCCGATGGGAGAGGGAAGAAGACCAGTGCTCCTAGCCCAAAGATATCAACCACTATGACTAAGAGACTATCATCTAAGCGAGTGCCCACCACCGGAGTTTTCTAAGGTACCCGTTCTAAGACGAAATCTGCTACAGTATGAGATTCGTCGTCCACACCACTGGGGGTTGCTGGGACTGGGGGTAGCACTCCTCCGAACCTCCACGACAATTCGATGTTCCAAGAAGACGAGCCAGGGGAAACAACTCTCCCATCAGATATAGCGAACCCCGATATCCCCGAGGATGTCCATAATTCCCAAGACGAGCCAAACTCGAAAACTGGGGGTACTGTTCCTTCTGAGTCCGAACCAGAGGAGAATATTTCCACAAACCCCGCTGACTTCTCACTACAGGGGTACGACTCGGAGGACACTTCCTCTACCGCTCCGTCCATCTCTCCTCACGTAAAGACGGTATTCATGACAGACAGTAGCCAAGGTGGTTCTAGTGATCGCCAACGCATCGACACTCTCGAAGCCATATTGCTTGCCTTGGTCAAGTCTGTGGACGAGATTAAAGCGGCCCTTCCTACTCTACAAGGAGGGATGCCTGGCCAAACAAGTATGGGTCCCGCGATCAATACGGACTCGAATTCAGCGGTACCAAACCCGGACAACAATCCTCCTGAAGTAACGGCCCCCACCGCTGTGGATGAGGCCCGAGAAGCGAGAAGAGAGGTCGAGGAGCTCCGAGCCATGTTTCACGCTCGAGAAAACTCTCAAGACCTCAGAATACGGCAACCGTACCCTGCTGCCTGGAGGGATGTCCCCTTCCCGCCAAGATATAAGCCGTTCAATATCAATCCTTATGATAGCAAGACCTCCACAAGTTGGTACATCACTTACTTCGAGGTCACCACCGACCATCTGCCCCATGACGATGCCATCCTCACACGATTATTCATCGGGGCATTGGAAGGAGTCACCTTCGACTGGTATCGCAACCTACCAGACAACTGCATCCACTCCTTCGCCGGCTTCAAGCGCATGTTCTTGGAGAGATTCTACGAAGTAGGGCAGGACATCACCATGTCCACCCTCATGGACGTCATCCAAGGAAAGAAGGAGCTGACAAGGAACTACATTGAGCGGTTCCGCCAAACTGCCATGAAGTTGTCCTCTGGAAACCCGGATTCCTCCTTGATTGAAATTTGCCAAAAGAGACTGCTCCCAACAATCAGTCTCTGGATGGGCGAAAGTTAATTCAAGGACTGGAAGACGTTCATCATCAGTGCCACAAGCGCCAAAGAACGATTGAAGAAGGCTCGCCAACTGGGATTGCACATCACAGAGGGAGAGGACGAAGGCAGGCGTCCCAACGCCAACACCAACAATGGGGGTAGCTACACCAACAATCAAGACAACAAGGATAAGCAGGCTATGGTGGCCGACACAGCACAAAAACCTGAGCCAAAGCCGGCAGACAAACAATGGCCGTAAATCACTTACTCCTTCGAAGACGGTCACGTCAAGTCCATCTTGGACATGCTCACACAAGGAGACAGAATTCAGCTTCCTCCACCAAGACGGGAACCTCGGTCGGCAGAGATGGAGAACCCAAAGTACTGCCATTACCACCGCTACGTCCACCATGCTACACACGACTGCTACCAGCTGAAATGGTACATCCAAAACCTCATCGATTCAAACGCTCTGGCTATCAATTTCGAAGAGGTAACCGTGGCAGCCAATATGATATCAGTATAATTTGGCAGCTTTCCTCCGACGGAAACTCAAGACGGTGTGGTCCCCATCCCTCTTACGACAATAGAGATTGCGAATCTTCCACCTCTTCGAGATCAGGCTGTCGGTCTAGTGCCTCTCACCACATCACGAGGGGAGGTCATGTGGGTCCATCCAGACTTAGTATCTGAAGTGACTCAGTCCACACTATCCTCCATTCGCAAGAGCAAGAGTAGAAAAGTCAGGTCCTGCTGCACAATCTCGACAGATATCGAAGAAGCTACAGCCGTCGTCACTCGGTCTGGTGCACAATCCCAACCCTTGGTTGATAACTCAGCTAAAGATCATCAGCCCGCTACAACTGACGCTCCGGGACCTGCTCAGCCTCCGACGACCGATAAGCCTAGGCCGAAGGAGACTCGCTTTGACAAATCCCTCAGAAAGGAGGCACCGCAGGGGCTGGAGAAGCCCTACAACTTCGACATCTTAGCGCAATTGGCCAATACACCGGCCAAGTTGTCACTATACGAGCTTCTGAGACTCTCAAAGGATGTTTGTACGACTTTGAGCGATGCACTCCAGAACGCCGACGCGTACCTGGCTCAGGTCAACCTCACGGGAGAGAGCTCGCCTGCAGATCTCCAAGACAGTGCTTGTACGGGAGCGATGCCCAACATTGTCTTCACTCCGCAGGACATGCTCTTCAAAACCAACCTACACGATCGCCCGTTATACTACACTGGATACATCGGCAACGTAAAGGTGGATCGGATGCACATTGATCCTGGCTCTTCCATAAGCATTATCCCGATGGGTCTGTTACATCATCTCTGCATCCCAATGCATCGCCTGACGCCTATAAGCACCGCCATCAGCGGTTTCAATTCGGGCAGGAGCTACCCAATTGGGAAGATTCGCTAAAATGTCAGATTGGCGATCTCCAATCAGAAGTCACCTGCTACGTCATAGATGCAGACACTTCTTACAACATCCTCTTGGGGCGCCCGTGGATACACGATTATATGATCGTGCCTTCCACGCTGCACCAGTGCTTCAAATATGTCGACAAACACGGCTTCGTGAGGACAGAATTTGCTGATATCGATCCCTTCAAAGGGGTCGAATCCTACTACTCAGACTCCTGCCTATACGAGAAGTCGAAGAGGCACATAGATGAAGAAGATGTGCAAGCCCGTACCGAGACAGCCGCAGGATTAGAAGAACCTCTGACGATCTACCTCCAGGCACGCAAACCTGGCAAGTCTGCACCCCTTACAGCCACTCTGCGTAAGGACGCAATCAGCCTCTCGGCACAAGAAGAGCTGATGATAATCCGGCTGCCAAGGTCTGGCCAAGTGCCAAGACCCACAACAGAGCCACTGACAATCAGGCTTCCGAGAGTCGGCCAGCCGCAAATGGAGAAGCTCTATCCCTCCGACAAGCCAATGATGATACGCCTTACCAAGAAGGGTCGTCACCCCGATACGAGGCCTGGAACTTCTAGCGAACCAACCACTCCCCGCCCAGCATCGAGCACCAGACTGGGGGTCCCTAGTCTGCCAACAACTCCACGTTCTGCTCCACCAGCTGAACCTCTGACGATCAAGCTGCCCAGGTCGTCCTCTCAGTCGTCATTTACACATGGGGTAGCCGAAGAGGAACCGGAGCTAGCAAAGTATGTGGCTGCCCACACTGATGTTTCCTCCGCTGATGATGTAATCCCACTAGAAAAGATACCTTACTTCATCAATAAAGGGCTATCTTTGAACTACCTCGAGCTTAATAAGCTTTGTACAATGTATGCTATGGAACACGGTATAGGCACTCACCTACACACACAGGTGACAAATGTGTACACCGTAATCCAGCTTACTCCAGTGGAAGATGCTTATCGCATAATCGAGGGAGGGGACCATCCAATCATCTTCGGTCAGAAAGACGATCCGCATCCCTTCACCGTAGAAGAAGTCGACCTTGAATCAGATGCCGGAAGACTGCCTCTTTATCTTTATAGCCCCCAATCCAAGTATCTCATGCAAAAACAGGGGTATGATCTGGAGACGACGCCAGGCTTGAACTACGGCACTGGACGACGATTACCTTTGAATCCACCAGCCCCGGCTGGCAAACCACGAGACTACTATAGCAAGACTCGATGTGGGTTAGGGTATGTAACACCTACGACTACCCTGAGAGTTCAGATGAAGAATGTGACTGGCATTCACATTCAACCGGGTCACCAACTTTTGACTCAGATACCATCATCGGAGATGTATTCAGACAAGTCTTGTCAGTCAACATGGTATTCGACGACGCTTATGAAGAAGACGAAGACATCCCTGAAATTCTCGAGTTAGAGCCGTAGGCCCAACAGTTGGATGCACAATGGGAAAAGCGGTTCGAACAGAGGGAACCTCCTACTGAAGATGAGGTTATACAGGTCGACCTCGGCAGCGAATCTTCTCCAAAACCAATCTTCGTCAGTAAAAGCCTAACAGACGAAGAGCGAGAATCGCTGCTGGAACTTGGAAAAGAATATATTGATGTGTTCGCCTGGAGCTATGAAGACATGTCGGGGTTAAATTCCGATATTGCTCTTCACAAACTCAACATTCGGCCGGATGCAAAGCCAGTCAAGCAACAACAGCGACGCTTTCGCCCGGACATCATGGATGCGATCGAAGTCAAAGTCAACAAACTAATAGCTAGCGGCTTCATTCGTGAGGAGCAACATCCTGACTGGGTCGCCAATATAGTACCCGTTCTCAAGAAGAATGAGAAGATTCGAATCTGCATCGACTTCTGCAATCTGAACGAGGCATGTCCCAAAGATGAATTTTCCCTCCCTATCACAGACATTATGATTGACAACACTTGCGGCTTCGAACGTATGTCATTCATGGATGGCTTCTTGGGGTACAACCAAATCAAGATGTCTCCTGACGACGAAAAGCATACATCATTCCGAACACCGATTGGCACATACTGCTACACAGTCATGCCTTTCGGTTTGAAGAATGCCGGCGCCATATATCAAAGAGCCATGAGCATCATCTCCAGAGATCACTTGCGCAAGACCGTGGAGTGCTATGTTGATGACATCGCCGTCAAGAGTCGCTACAAGGGTGACCATCTGCAGGACCTGAGGACGGTATTCGACCTGATGCGAGCACACAATTTGAAAATGAACCCTACGAAGTCCTTTCTGGGCATATCCAGCGGGAAGTTCTTGGGCTTCATCATCACCGTCCAGGGTATCCATGTAGACCCTGAGAAGACAAAGGCAATAATGGAGATGGGCCCCCCGAGAAATCTTCGCGAACTCAGAGGCCTTCAAGGGAGGCTAGCTTACATCAGGAGGTTCATTTCTAACCTCTCTGGGCGATATCGACCATTCACCCATCTCATGAAGAAAGGCATCTCATTCGTATGGGACGAAGAATGTCAGCGTGCCTTCGACAGCATCAAAGAATATTTGTCGAACCCTCTAGTCCTGGTGGCCCCGGTTGCTGAAAAACCATTCCTGCTCTACGTACGAGCAATGGAACATTCCCTCGGCGCCCTGCTGGCACAAAACAATGATACATGACATGAACAAGCCATCTATTACCTCAGTCGAATGATGATTGGGCCGGAGCAACGATACACCGCTGTGGAGAAGGAATGCCTCGTCCGGGTGTTCGCCATTCAGAAGATGCGACACTATGTTACTGGACAAACCATACATGTGATCTCACGAGTCAACCCTCTCAGGGTCCTTATGACTAAACCAGGGGCACTCAGCTCTCGTCTCGCTACATGGGCAATATTGTTGTCCCCTATCATATGATCTTCGTCCCGCAAAAGGCTGTTAAGGGTCAAGCTCTGGCAGACTTTTTGGCAGTCTACTCAGGCTCGTAGTCATCCAGAATATATGAAGAAATTCCAGATGAGGTTGCCAACTCGCATGCAACCTCTCACAATGATATATGGCGAATGTTCTTCGACGGTGCTTCGAGAACTGGACCCAAGGGCAACATCGTCGTCGGAGTCGGGGTGGTGCTGGTTTCTCCTTCCGGATTGGTGATCAATCGCGCTTACTCTCTCACAGAACCCTGCTCTAACAACGTGTCCAAGTACAACGCTCTGGTCATTAGCCTCCAACTTGCAAGAGAGCTGGAGGTACAATATTTTGAAGCATACGATGATTCTCAGTTAATCGTCAATTAGATCCGGGGCTCGTACGAAGTCCGCCACGAAGACATGATCCCCTATCACCAAATAGTGATCGACATCATCTCGTCATTCGAGGGGTTCTTCATCGAGCATGTTCCCAGACTCCGAAATATCGAAGCCGATGCCTTAGCAGGCCTGGCCGCTTCTCTAGCAGTACCAAATCATTCTCATCAATCGGTAGATGTGATAGGCCACGAACTGGTCTGCCCCAAGAATAACGTTCAATTCGTGGCAAATTATTTTGCCCAGACGATCGATGATGTCCCAGATTGGAGACAACCATTCATTGACTTCGTCGACTACGATATCCTCCCTGAGAACCCAAAGGAAGCCACCTCCATCAGACGGCATTCTCTCAGATTCTTCTACGATACAGAGCCGAAGATGCTATATCGCCGATCCTACGACGGATTATTGCTTCGGTGTCTGTCAAATACAGAAGCCAAAGAAGCCATACGAGAAGCTTATGACGGGTCTGCGGGGCCCATCAGCCTGGCCCTAAATTGTAAGACCATCTTCGCCGAATGGGCTACTACTGGCCCACGATGGTAGCAGATGCAATAGACTATGATAGAAAGTGCAAAGCTTGCCAAGTCCACGCGAACTTCATCCACCAACCATCCGAATTTCTACATCCGACTGTGGCGTCCTGGCCATTCGAAGCATGGGGGATGGATATCATTGGTCCAATTACTACTCCACCTTCCTCCCGAGGACATCATTTTATACTCGGAATCACAGATTACTTCTCCAAATGGACGAAAGCTGTCCCGCTTGCAGAAGTCAAGACTTCAAACGTGACCAGCTTCCTTAAGCATCACGTCATCTATCGCTTTGGACTGCCCCGAAGGATCATCTACGATAATGGTCCACAGTTTGCAAGCCACGCCTTCTATCGGTTCTGCGACAAGCACCGCATCCAGAAAATTGCTTCGACGCCATACAATCCAGCAGCAAATGGGTTGGCAGAAGCATTCAACAAAACCATCATCAAGTTACTCAAGAAATTCGTGTCGTCCAATAAATGCGACTAGAACGAGAAGCTTGGTAAATGCTTGTGGGCGTACCGCACGATAGTCCGAACGGCCACAGGGAATACACCATTCTTCCTGGTGTACGGGAGTGAGACAGTTCTCCCATTGGAGACTCAAATACCCTCACTCCGTATCGCCCTCACTTATCAATTGACGACAGATGATAACTATCGACGTCGACTACAAGAGTTAGAGGCCTTAGAAGAAAAGCGCCTCCTGGCTCAGCAAAGGATCGAGCTATACCAAGCACGTATCTCTGGAGCCTTCAACAAGAAGGTTAAAATTAGAACATTCCAAGTGGGCGATCTCGTTCTGGCAGTCCGGAGGCCGATGGTCATGACTCACAAGACTGCCGGCAAGTTCCAACCAAAATAGGAAGGTCCATTTATCATTGAGGCTGTATTCTCCAACGGTGCTTACCGTCTCGTGAAACAAAATGGAGACTTGCTCATGTTGCCCGTCAACGGCAAGTTCCTAAAGAAATATTATGTCTAAACGATATTCCAGATCATTGAGTCATGTACCCACTGGTGCCGCTGAACTCACAACCACAAAATTCTAAATTATTGAGTCATGTACCCACTGGTGCCGCTGAACTCACATCAATAATATCCCAGATTATGGAGTCATGTACCCGCCGGTGTCGCTGAACTCACACCCATAATATTCCAGATCATTGAGTCATGTACCCCCTGGTGTCGCTGAACTCACACCCACAATATTCCAGATCATTGAGTCATGTACTCCCTGGTGCCGCTGAACTCACACCCACACTATTCCAGATTATCGAGTCACGTACCCGCTGGTGCCGCTGAACTCACACCTCCAAATTCGAAAATTATCGAGTTATGTACCCGCTGGTGCCTCTGAACTCACATCCCGGTCACTCTTTCAGATAGTAAGTCATGTATGACCATACCTCTGAATTTTCTTCCTGGAAGAGATCCTCCCTCATGATCCACTACCCGTACTCCCAGTGCACAAAAAGGATAACAGATCTACAAATTTCCAAAACGGCCATGTCCTCATTACCTCTGAGTCATTTCACTTCCGCCAAAAACAAATCACCCCTTACATAGAACTTCCATGTCCTCATTACCTCTGAGTCGTTCTATGTACCCTCCTTTATTGAGCCCACTCCTGCCATGTCCTCATCACCTCTGAGTGGGAAGGCTCCGTCGAGGAAACCTTCATGCTTGTCATGTCTTCATTACCTCTGAGTAAGTATGGTGATTCCCTTTCGACTTATTATCTGTACCCACAATCGGAGTACGCCAAGGATAATAGGTCCACAAATATTCTCTGTCGAGTCCGCCCCTGCCATGTCCTCATTACCTCTGAGCAGGAAGACTGCACGGTAAAATCTCCGTACTTACCATATCCTCATTACCTCTGAGTAAGTATGTTGGTTCTCTCTCGTCCTATTATCCGTACCCTGAACCAGGGTACGCCAAGGGTAATAGGTCTACAAATGTCCTATGTTGACCACAAATGTCCTCTGTTGACCACAAATGTCCTCTATTGACCACAAATATCATCCGTTGAGTCCACTCCTGCCATATCCTCATTACCTCTGAGTAGGAAGACTCCATGGCAAAACCCTCGTACTTGCCATGTCCTCATAACCTCTGAGTAAGTATGTCGGTTCCCCTTCATCCTATTATCCGTATCCTAAGTCGGAGTACGCCAAGGATAATAGGCCCACAAATGTCCTTTGCTAGGTCTCTTAGTACATGCCCACCATTCCTCATTATGCCCCGGGAGCCCAGCTACTCCATGGCATTCTATATCCCGATACTGGGAACGTCCACGACCACCTTGCCGTGGAACTGTTCTAAGTATCCCCAGTCAAACTTGTTACCTGTACCTAAAACTAAGGTATGCCATGGGTAACAGGTCCACAGACAAGTCCCCCATGTGGGGCAAACATCACCACAATACTACAAGCACAAACGAGCAATACAAATGAAGGATAGAATGGAAAGTATTCTTTATTTGAAAGACAAAAAATGCATTACATGTTTTGGGACCACGTCTATCTCAAAGAGAAAAGAAAAGAAAAAACAGGAACAAAACCAGAAAAAGGCCGACTATAGTTCGGCATTACACAATTCCAAAAGGCGGTTTCTCACCAAGATAGACCCTCGCTCAAGCCGCTGCCTAGCTCGGCGCTCGGCCGCTTGGGACAACTGCTCAGCATCATTCAAGTACATATATGCCTGCCAATCATTTTCCATCTTCTTTAAAGCAAGTTCCAGGTTGGCAGAAGCTCTACTAAATTTGTCAGCCTCCTGAATAGCAATCTCTTTCTCAGTACGAGCAGATTCGAGCTCGGACTCCAGGAAGGCCGGCTTTCTCTGGAGCTCAAGAATCTGCTCCCGGGTGTCAGTTACCCCGCAGGAGGCAGTCGCTTCCCGAGCCGAGCAATCTTCAGTACGACGGCTCCATTGATCGTACAACTCAGTCAGGTTCTGGCGATCCTTCAATATAGCTGGCTTGAGCGATTCCCGAGCAATCCTCACCTTTTTTACCGTGGTTGCGAGGAAGGTACGCTCTTGGTCTATTGCCACTGATAGATCAGCTTATCGTAGTACGCGAAGCTGGGCCACGAGACGGTCGGCCTCTAACAGCTTAGGCTCCAGAAGCGCCGCTAGTCCCGCCCCACCGGAAAGTGTTCTAAGGATATTAATTTGGCCACCGGCACATTGATGGGCCATAGCAAAGGGAGTCCCCCTCTCCACAGCTGCCTCAATCTCCCTCTTCAGGTGGCGTTGGAAACTGTCGACCATATCCTGGGACACTTCATCCAAAACTGCTGTAGAGGACGGCGTCAAAGGGAGTGTGGCAGGCAGTACCAAAGGAGTAGCCTCAGAACTTGCTGTCCCTGTCACCAGGGAAACGAATTCTATGCGAAAAGATGCATGGATCGCAGCTAGCTCCTCTTCCGTCGCCCAAAAGGCCTGGATACTTGGTAGAGCGGAAAGGTTAACTCCCGAAACCCTATTCGCAGAGGATGACGCAGAAAGCATCGTCCCTTGCTCCAGCTGTGCTATCACCAAAGCTCCCGAACTTGATCCAGTTGGAATCCCTTCAGTATGGGTTAGAAAAGAAGGAGGTACACGTGCTTCCATCAGATTCTCTCCGGTAGAGTCCGCCCTGGCCATGTCCATCACCGGCAATAAAGGGGTGGGACCTGCACGTCCAAAGCAATCATTAATACATGAAGGATAGGGTGATAGAACAAATAGGCCTCCTCACAAGTTAAGAATATGGTTTATATTACCAAGGGAAGAGCTCGGAGGCTGCAGCTCGTTCGAAGCTGGCATGGTTTCCCCATCCGTAGCTTCCAACTCAAATTCAACCGGTTTCTCTGCCCCAGCTACCCCTGAAGGGGAGCCAACCTGGTCAGTATCATCCTGTTGAAATTCAGTTATCTTCGGGACAGGTGCAGGAGAACCCCCGCCCCCATCGGTTGAGGCCTCCGCAAGGTAAGACTCCCCGGCCGTCTCTGGAAGAACCCCAACAGGTGTGATGGCGGTGCACATATCATGGATCAAAGTTGACAAGGCTGGATAGACTTCAGTAGTCAAGTTCCGAGAAGCAGACTCCCCGGACGCCTACAAGGAGCAAAAGAAAAAAAATGACTAGGCCGTAATTTAGAAAAAAGAAGGAAAAGGCGGTTGAAATTCCAATCACCTCAGAAATAGCATCAACATCAATAAATAGTCTGCGACGTCTTACCGCAGCCCGCTTTGTGGAGTAGGTTCTGCCTTCGTCAGTAGACAGACGCCTTCCTCGTTGGCGCGAAGCACCAGGCACAACAGGTAGATGATCCTCTACCTCTTCGTCCAGTACAGTAGGAGGCTGGTCCCCCACCTCCTCGTCCGAAGAATGCGAGGAGTCATCGGCAGCCTGCTCGTCATCCTCTTCGTCTGTCGCAGTGGACTCTGAGTCTGGAACAGGAACCCTATTCGCCCCTCTCTTTCTCTTTTTGGAACCCTCGGGCTTTTCTGCCAAGCCGGTCTCTACAATGAAGCTGGTGTTCATGTCAAAGTTCACGGGAGATTTGCTCGCCGCAACGTGATAAAGAGCCGCAATGTACAGAATATCCCCTTGTGTATTAGCGTCAGGGACTGAGAAGCTAGCCCGAGTATGAACATCATTGTAATAGTGCCACGCCCGGATGCCGTCAAGGACACTGCCCTCGAAGCCCAGGCAAGCACTGGGGCAGTCAAGGAACAGCTGACTATATCCGAATTGACGAGAAAACCTGTTAGGCAAATAAGGCTCCAAGTATACGTTATTTCGATAACGATATACTAGGTGCGCGGGGCGAATGTTGCACAGCCATAGAAGCATCTTCTCAGATAAGAGCTGGGGAGGCTCAATGCCATCAACGTGTACCCTCCTTACTTCTCTAGGGGTAAACTGAGGAAGAGACACAAAGAAGTCAGGCCCGTTAACTCTCGCCAACGCTCTCCGACAAGCCGGCATGGTGTCGTACTCCCAAGATTGATGGCGGTATCGGAAAAAGAAGGCGTCATCAGCAGTGACATCATCCTCTGTCCCGGGTCTCATCAATGACCGGTAATGCATCAATAACCATCCCATGAGATAGTGGTATGGTAGCTCTATCCGCTCAAAGTCCAGCGTCGTCTCGCGAGTAATGACTTTAGACGAAAAGGCATGGAGGCCGTGGTATATGCTACACACCATAGCCGGAAGAAGGGCCAGTCTTACTTTGAAGACCAGCTTCACAGCCGGAAGAATGAAGTGGCGGCTGATCCTTTCCATAGAACCTGCCCCTCCCGAGACTATGCAATTTCGTAGCCATACCATCAAGAACCCGGCCAAGATTGCTTTCTCGGACATCTGTCGGGTACCGTAGTGGAAATAACTGAAGGAGTCAGTACGGCTCCCAAATCTATCATGGGTGGACCTCGACCTTTTTGCATTAAACAACAGGTCCTTTACCTCCGCCTGAGTTTGGGGACCTCGAGAGGAAACCCGGCCGGAAGGACGTAATTTGAAAAGATACGCGACCCAGGCCGTAGTATGGGGGGCGTTCCCTTCTGAACTATTATTCTTCTTGATAACAGTCTGGTGACAGATGCTATGGTGGCACAGCAGCTCCCGGTACACAGCGACGAAACTAGGAAATCGTCGATCCAGATCATCGAATTCCTCATTCGTTGGGGTGTATACTTCAAATGCCTCGCCTCCCCACGACAGCTTGGAAACAACATGCATCTCATGGAGAGCAAGTCCCAAATCCCCTCCGGGCACGAAGAAAGTCCCCGTACGTCGGTTATACATCTCCAAAAGGGCCATGAACAGCGGCTTGTTAATAGGCAATCCGTAACAAGTGCCCCGAATGGCATAGTAAAGGTCAATCTCCCGAAAGAGTTTCTCGTAGTTCCTCAGGATCTACAAGGAAAGATTGGCCTATGTGGGAATGAGGTTTATCCAATTCAGCAGCGACAACCTGCCCACAGGATAAGATCCTTTACGAGCGAGCTGATTCAGGAAGGTATCAGCTCGAGTGAAAGTGAAGTTGGGCCCAGACACGTTTATAAAAGTACCAGGAAGCAGCCCCATCACACTCTGGCTGACTGACTCCTTACCTGCACATGCTGACCTAATACTCATATTATAGTGAATGTTGCCCACGAACATCCCCTGTTGGGTGGGAGTTAGGAAGCCCGCCATTCTCCTACTCAACGGCACCATATTAAACCATGAGAGGGAAAAATGCTGTTCCATCTCGGGAACATGGATATCCACCCCGTCTACAGTGAAGTCCCAGTTCTCATAAACGTCCAGCATTCGAAAGTTCTTTACGGATAAGGCATCTCCAAAGAGAAAAGCTGGTTTCAGATATTCTCCATCCAGTTTCTCCGAATTCATAATAGTACAAAGAAAATAGAAAGGCTGGTTGTTGATGGCAGCTACCCTCTCCAAAGGCTCATTAGGGGGAAGTTGATCTGTTATATGGCGAATTAGGCCGTCAAGCCGTACACCCACGGCAAACTGAGCTGAACCCACCAGAAGCTCTCCAGCTGGGTTGGTTGGGAGATTCACTGGAAAAGAACAAAAGAAACAGGATTAAAAAAATAGGTTAAAACGAAACCACTTAGAGTTTCTCAAACAGAAGCTTCTATGAGTCTATGCGGCTCGGATCAACGAAGCCTTATACGGCCCAATTCAGCTGGGTTTCATGCGGCACGGCTTCAATAGAGCCTATGCGGATCGGGTCAACACAGCTTCATACGGTCCAATTCAGTTGGGAGTTCCATGTGACACTGATTTTATAGCTTATGCGGCTCGGATTAAAACTTATGTGGTTCTATCTCGCAGAAGAGCTTATGCGGCACGATTCAGCAAAATTCTATACGGGCCAGCTTGTCAGGAATATATGCGGTTCCGATCAAAGGAGGTCCCATGCGGTTCAAACACAGAAGCACTCCTGCGGCTCAAATCTTTCTCATGCGGCTCAAAATATAGGGTATGCCCTATGCGGCTCGAATATGAGGGGGTTATGCGGCCCAATCAACATATGAGGCTCCATCATGGTCGAGCTTGGGCGGTTCAATAAAAATGAAGGATGAAGGCTTGCGCATATGTTATGCAACAGAGCCATGGGTCCTTGAGGGTTCAAAGTATTCAAATCCATTTCTTACCCTTGAAAGCGGGGCGAACATCAGGATGCACTTCGGGCACAGCAGCCGACGAGGAAGCCACCTTCTTGTCTTTCGCAGCGGTGGAGACGACCTTGGAAGATTTGGAGGCCATTTTCGATAGTCGGAGAATGGAAATATGGAAAGAAAGAAAAGACAGTAACAGTTGGGGACGAAGGAAAAAGTAAAAAAATCCCTCCGACTGAACTCATCCATATTTATAAACAAAACCAAGGCGCTTCGATTCTCCTGCAGAACGAAAACCAACTCTTCGGTTGTCGAGGCGAGCCACCTAAAATGAAGGCCATACTCCTGGGATCCCGCCCCGAAAAGTGACCTCAAAACTGACAGCAAATCAACAGCATTTAATACAAAAGATCTCCATACGTGGCAAGATGACATGGCAGAAAGTCCCCACGGCTGAGACACTTTTGCGGCCCGAAAGTTCCTGCGGCTGATTAACTCAATGCGGCCGAAACATCCATGCGGCCGAGTCATCCATGCGGCTGAGACATCCATACGGCCGAGACATCATATGCGGCCAGAAGAACACATGGACATGCCTCTTATTTAAAGTATTTCAATTTTGCAAATTGAAAACTTTGAAGGGGGTCTTGTGGAAGCATGAAAAATAATAAAGAAAGATCCATGCAGCCAGAGAGCCCCATGTGGCTTAGAAAAGTCATGTGGCTCAAGGATCCATGCGGATCAAGGATCTATACGGCCCAAGAAAGTCCTATACGGCTCAATGAGGAGCCACGTGGCACGCAAACAGCTCTCTCGTTCGTCCTTTACTGCATTAAATGCCTCGACGGCTGACATCTCTGACAGTTCTGACACAAAGATATCATTATGACTCCCTCATAATGACGGACTCTTTGGAAAGCGAGAAAAATCTCTGACACGATCCCCCGAGAGTCAAAAACTGTCATACGGCCTTGAACATGGACAGTCGTATGAGGTCCAAGTGGAGACTCCCCCATGCGGCTCACGAAGATCAGCCCCATGCGGCTCACGAAGATCAGCCCCATGCGGCTCACAGAGATTAGCCCCATGCGGCTCACGAAGATCAGCCCCATGCGGCTCACGAAGACCAGTCCCATGCGGCTCACGATGACCATCCTCATGCGGCTCACGAGGACTATCTCTATACGGTTCACTCATACTCATGCGGCCCAAATGTTCAAGGGGGGTTATACTTAGACAGCCTTGACACGTAGCCAGCCTTATACGGCCCAACTTTCCTGCGGCTCAGCTTTCTACTGTTATGACACGTGGCATGATAGCAGGGCACATGACATCAGATTTATTAAAATCCCCCAACGAATCCTAATAAAATATTGGGATCAAATCAGATCATTTGCAAATAAGCCAATTAAAGACACGTGTCGAAGAATTCGAGGTTGGCATGACAAATCAGGTGGATTTATATCAATCAGCATTAATTACCCACAAAAGATTTGACGCAATCATATTTATTGCTCAAATCTCGATGAACGGCCCAGATCCAATGATCCTTAGTCGCCGACTTTCAAGAATGGGCAATCATTGTAAACCCTAATGAAGCCCCCCACTTTTATAAATAGTAGTGTGCCATTCCTTTGTGAACACACACGAAGACGGACATATACACAGAGATATACATAGAGAGCCAGAGAGCCTGAAGAGAGAACATTTCTTCATCAACGCCCAGCAGTTCTTCTACAGAGCCAGGGCTGCACCCGATCGTCTAAGGAGTAAGGCAGAGCTGCCGTCGCTTTTCCGAGCCTCTACCGTCACCCCCCAGAATCTAAAATAAATAATTGTACTTAGATTGTTGTACCTAGGTTTTTGTCCCTAGGCTTTCTTTGTACAAGCGAGTTTGTATTGTGAAGTAAAAGTCCAGTCCTCCGATAATTGTTCTGCTCTTTTATATTTTATGGCAAACATCATCGTACATGACTCGCCATTCAGGAAGATGCGATAGAGTGTGAGTTCAGAGGTATCATCGTATATGACTCGCCACTCAGGAAGATACGATAGAGTTTGAGTTCAGAGGTACCATCGTACATGACTCGCCACTCAGGAGGATGCGATAGAGTATGAGTTCAGAGATACTTGGTGTACATAACTCGATAGTTTTAAAGATTTAATGGTTTGAAGGAGTACCAGCATGTCTTTAGATATTGTATTTTTTCAGAAATTTGCCATTTATGGACATCATGAGTAAGTCCCCATTCTGTTTTGTGAGCCGGTATGCTCCGTTGGAGAATACGGCCTTGATGATGTATGTACCCTCCCACTTGGACTAGAATTTGCCGGCAGTTTTATGAGTCATAACCATCGGTCTGCGAATGGCCAAGACGAGATCGTCTACTTGGAATGTCCTCTGCTTGACTTTCTTATTGAAGGCTCGAGAGATGCGTGCTTGATAGAACTCTTTACTTTGTTAAGCTTGCAAGTGCTTCTCGTCCAACGCTTCCAATTCTTGTAGCCGTCGACGGTAGTTATCGTTCGACGTTAACTGGTAAGTAAGGACCACACGAACTGAGGGGATCTGAGTCTCCAATGGAAGAACTGCCTCGCTCTCGTACACCAGAGAGAATGGTATATTTTCCGTAGCCGTCCGACTCGTAGTGCGGTATGCCCATATGCATTCGTCCAACTTTTTATTCCAGTCGTGCTTGTTCGAAGATACAAACTTCTTAAGAAGCTTGATTATGGTCTTGTTAAAGTCTTCAGCCAGACCATTAGACGATGGGTTGTAGGCCGTTGAAGCCACATTCTGAATTCGGTTCTTATCACAGAATCGATAGAAGGCATGGCTTACGAACTATGGACCGTTGTCATGAATGATCCTCCTTGGCAGTCCAAAACAGTAAATGACGTGATATTTTATGAAACTGATCACATTTGATGTCTTTACCTCTGCCAACGGAACAGCTTCCGCCCATTTGGAGAAGTAGTCGGTGATTGCGAGAATAAACCGGTGCCCTTTGGACGACGGCAGGGTAATTGGGCCAACAATGTCCATTCCCCATACTTCAAATGGCCAAGAAGCCACTGTTGGATGCAAGAACTCAGGTGGCAGATGTATGAAATCTGCGTGAATCTGACAAGCCTTGTACTTCTTTGCGTATCGACTGCGTCTGCTACCATCGTAGGCCAGTAGTAACCCATCCGACGGAGACGGTCCTACAACTTCGGGCCCAGTTGGTGAGCCCCGCAAACGCCTTCGTGAGCCTCGCATAAGGCTTTTTTGGCTTCTGCGTTTGACAGAAATCTTAGCAGTAGTCCGTCGTAAGATCGCCGGTACAATATTTTTGTTTTTGTGTCATAAAAGAATCTGAGAGAACGCCTTCTGATTGAAGTTGCTTCTTTCACATTCTCAGGCAGGATTCCGTAGACTGCAAAGTCGATGAATGGGAGTCTCCAGTCTTGTACATCATTGGTTATCAGGGCAAAGTAACTTGTATCTAGTTGAACGTTGATTTTGGGACAGACCAACTCATGGCCTATGACGTCAACTGGATGATAAGCATAATTTGGAACCGCCAAATAAGCGACGAGGCCTGCTAGGACGTCGGCTTCAATATTCTGGAGCCTAGGAACATGTTCTATAAAGAACCCCTTCATGGTTGCTATGATAGCAATTGCTGTCTAATGATAAGGAATCAGGTCCGCGTTGCGAACTTCGTACTAGCCTCAGATTTGATTGACAGCCAACTGTGAGTCGCCATATGCTTCTAGGTATCTGAATCCCACTTCTTTTCAAGTCGGAGCCCGATGACCAAAGAGTTATATTCTGCTACATTGTTTGAACAGGGTTCCGTGAGAGAATATACCCGGTTGACCACCAATCCAGAAGGAGAAATTAATACTATCCCGATTCCAGCGACGATATCACTATGGGGCCCCATTCTTGAGGCACCGTCGAAGAACATTCGCCAAACGTCTTCATGTGAAGTCATGTTTGAGTCAATGACTTCATTTAGGATTTCTTCATAGATTTTGACTGTTTCTGAGCCTGGATGGGCTGCCAGAAAGTCGGTCAAGGCTTGACTTTTGACAGCCTTTGCAGAATGAAGACCATGTCGTAGGAAGATAACAGTATCGCCCATGTGGCTAAACGAGAACTTAGTGCGCCTGGCTTGGTCATGAGAATGCTGAGGGGATTAACTCGCGAGATAACATGGATGGCCTTCCCTGACACATAGTGTCGTATTTTCTGAATGGCGAATATCAAGGCAAAGCATTCCTTCTCTACGGCTGTGTACCTATGCTCCGGCCCCACCATCATTCGGCTGAGGTAATAGATGGCTTATTCGTGTCCCGTATCATTATTTTGTGCTAGCAAAGCACCGAGAGAGTTTTCTTTTGCTCGTACATATAGCAGGAAAGTTTTTCCGGCAACCGGGGCTACCAGAACTGGCGAATTCGTCAGGTATTCCTTAATGTCATCAAAGGCGCATTTGCATTCCTCGTTCCAAACGAAAGAGACACCTTTCTTCATAAGTTGTGTGAAGGGTTGACATCACCCTGAGAGGTTAGATATGAACCTCCTGATGTAGGCTAGTCTTCCCTGAATGCCACGGAGTTCACGGAGCTTCTTCGGCGGACGCATCTCCAGGATTGCCTTTGTCTTATCGGGGTCTATGTGAATGCCCATGGAAGTAATGACAAAGTCCAAGAACTTCCTGCTGGACACACCCAAGAAAGACTTGCTGGGATTCATCTTCAAATTGTGTACTCGCATAAGATCGAACACTGTTCTCAAATCGTGTAGGTGGTCATCCTTGGAGCGGCTTTTGACGGCAATATCGTCAACGTAGCACTCCACTGTCTTGCGCAAGTGATCTCTGGAGATGACGCTCATAGCACGTTGATACGTAGCACCGACGTTCTTCAGGCCAAAGGACATGACTGTGAAGCAATACATGCCGATCGGTATTCGAAATGACGTATGCTTCTCATCGTCAGGAGATATTTTGATTTGATTGTATCATAAAAAGCCATCCATAAAGAATATGTGCTCGAAGCCACACATATTATCGATCATTATGTCGATAATAGAAAGTGGGAATTCATCCTTAGGACATGCCGTATTCAGATTGCAAAAGTCGATGCAGATTCGGATCTTTTTATTCTTCTTGATGACTGGTACTATATTAGCTATCCAGTCTAGGTGCTTGTAAAGACCATTGTTCGTATTACATATTTTGGTATACGTGTACGTTTTTAGACCCGTAATGCATGTCTCCTTGTTTGGTTCGGTCCGACTTGACTTGGTTCAGCTTGGTTTAGCATGGTTCGGTTTTGCTAGATTTTTTGTGGACCAAACCACTCCCACCTACCACCACCCTCTTCATTAAATATCCTACCACACAATTCTCTTTCCTTATTAACTCTTCTTTTCCCCACCATTACTTCTCCACCAACCTGAGAGTGGAAGGTTTAGGCAAGTGCACCTTGCTTCATGGAGGAATCCCACTTTTATTGTTTCATTGTTTTCCTCATGTGTTTCTAACCCACTTTAGTACTTAGCATTTTTCATTTCTATGGTTAAATTCTTATAAATCTAGCTTGTGGTATTTTCGGTTTCCAGGAGTTTTGATCTATCAAACTTGTATATTTTGTTAGTTGATGGTTCCATGTTGTAGAGAATTCCATTTTACCCAAATTTGACCGACGAGAGTTTGGATTTGGGTTCCTATTATGGTTTGGAGGAGCATGGAGGTCATGATATTTGCATGGATATGTTCTCTGTGGGAGCCATTAATTGTACTTTGAACCGCATGAGCATTAATTGCATGCCCCTTTTATTTTAGTTTGCTTGCAAGCTTGCATGCATTTGCATGCAACTTGCTGAGCCGCATAGGCCATTAGCTGGCCTTTTATTGTTTTGTGCTTAGCAAATACATTTAGCAAATGAGCCGCATATGGCCTTAGCCACAGCCGCATGCCATTGTAATGCATATTTTAATGCATTCACAGCCACATACCATTTTAATGCATTCTCAAATGCATTTCTTTAATGCATTATAATGCATTGCATTAATGCATTCTCTGATGCATATTAATGCATGTCCTAATGCATTCTTTAAACCATTCTTTAATGCATTGTTAACTGCATGCATATGTACGTACATAACTTAATGCATGGAATTGCATGCATTTTGTTGAAATGCATTATTTAAATGCATTTTTGTCAGATGCATAATAATGCATGTGTTAGCACTTTGCTTGCAACTTGGACGCATTAAGCATTTTGCTTGCAACTTGGCCGCATAACATTAGCTTTTATTTAATGCATTTAGTAAAGTGAGGTGCATGGCCACTTGCATGGGAATGCCAAGTTTGCCGCATAAGGACCATTGTCAGCCGCATAGGCCAACTCAATTGTTGGCCAAATAAATAAATGCATGCAAGCAAGCCTTAGACGCATGTATTGGTGCAAATAAATAAATGCAATCAAGCAAGCTTTAGCAACATGTATTGGTGCAAATGCATGCATCAGCCGCATGCCAGCATACATTTAGTATATTAATGCATACATTAGGTGTTAATGCATTACATTAAGTATTGGTGCAATACATAATTGCATGCATTTAGTATATTAATGCATTATACTAATATAATATAATTAATACATTATATTAATGCATTATATTAACGTATTAGATGCAAATTGCATGCATGCATGCTTATATATTTAAGCTGGCCGCATGGCCTTAGCATTAATTGTAGCCGCATGCACAATTAATATTTAATTCCTAAACGTATGTTGGTGCCATATTAATTTCATGTATGCTCCCTGACATGATGGTGATCCGTTGTGGTACACTTTTGACAAATGACATGACATGATAGTGGTCCGACGCGGCGCACTCCTGACAGTGAACATGACATAACAAGATTGAATGGCCCGGACATCGTGGATGATTGTGTTTGTATAATTGAACCGATAATGTTTGTATCATGTCTAGGACAGGAATCCCTGAGTACCACGGTCAGGGGTACCTACTATAAATGGCTAAGGCTAATAACTAGAATAATTCAATAGTCATGAGAGATTTTTTCCAGCTACAGGCGATCCCGTTATTCCGGCCACCATTGTGGACTTGTAGCCTGCCGACGAGTAGGGAATAAGTCTAGATTCACTGATATAAGGAAAGAACGATATACTGCTTAATGAACCCAAGTCGCCTGGATAACCTGGATTAGCTGCAGGGCTTGTGGTTGGAGGAACATCTCACTGCATGTTGTGATAACCCTAGTTAGCTAATGTAGAAAGCCGTAGTCACTGATTGGCCGGGAGCGATTGTATGGTATGGTTTTTAGTGCTCGACTATTGCAGGCTTGATCGCATGATTGTCAGTTTTAACAATAAAGATCAGGGGCTAGGTTCTGCTCAGGCGAAGGGTTACAACCCCGGTCCTTGTTTGGTTTAAGGGTTGTAACCTGGCTCCCGGAGCAGTTTTGAGTCCTCTCTTCGTTTATTGTATTATTGCACCCCACGTCACGCTGGTAAAGTTTTACCTTACCAACATGAATTGGAGACGGAGTTCTATTCAGGTGAAGGGTTACAACCCCGGTCCTTGTTTGGTTTACGGGTTGTGACCTGGCTACTTGAATGGTTCCCTCATACTCCATCATGACTGTTGTTATTCTTTTAATTTAAGTTCTTTTTACTGCTTTAATATATTTTCTGATGTGCTAGTTTTAGTTCTTAAGTGAAGCCTCCTTTGTGGCACTTGCCCTTTCTGGGATCTGACCCAGCTGGTTTTGTGTGGCCAGATTTTGGAGCAGCTTCAGAGGATCTACTGACCTTCCAGCCCGATGGTGACCATCAGGCGTGACCAGGAAAACGAGTGGATTTATTTTTGCTCTCCCACTCTATTGTAAAATTTTTATTTTGAGACGTTTAGCCGGCAAGCACTTGTTAGCTCGTATTGCATACCTTATTATTGTCTGCCTACGGGCTGTAACATGATTGACAGATCATAGGGTTGATCATGTATGACTAAACTCTTGCTAGTCCTCACATTTTGTAACGACTAGCTTCATGATCAGCTGGATATGTAATATTTGGGACGCCTTACTATTGTATATTTGGCGATCTTACATCTTGTAACTTTACTTGCTTGCTTGAGATTGAGACAATTAGGCTTGTTATCGACCATAGGAGACTGATGGATTGTAGTTAAACACTCATATATCTAGACAGCCGTGACCGTATGGTAGAATGGATTCTATTTCATTATACGTAGCTGGCTATGTATGCCCCCGCTCTCCAGTATTCTGGTTCTGGGGCGTTACAGTGCTGCTCCTCGCGGATGAAACCGCTAGCTATAAGCTTGTTTACTTTCGTTTCGATGGAGTTCATGATGTCTGGACGGAACCATCGTTGCTGTTGCTTGACTGGTTTTACGTCCAGATGAATATTGAGCTTATGAAGTACGATATCGGGGTTTAGCCCTGGCATGTCTTCATAGCTCCAGGCAAAGACGTCGATACATTCTCTGACGAGCTACAACAAGGACTCCCGCTCGCCGTCTGTCAGGCCTTTACTGACTAAGATTGGCTTTGGAGAGCATTCATCACCGAGGTTAACTTGCATGACCTCATCTTCAGTGGGAGGATCACGAAGTTCAAAGCGTTTCTCCCATTGTGTATCCAGTTGTTGGACCCACGGCTCCAATTCAAGAGGTTTGAGTAGATCCTTGTCTTCTTCTTCAATGTCAGCGGATGCCATGTTGACAGATAATGTCTGCCCGAACATATCTTCAATGTTATCGTCGAAATCGTATATAGGTGATTCGGATGAGTGAGAATGCCACCCGTATTCCTCATCGGAGCTTTCGGACGTTGTTGCTGGTGTAGCATAACCGAGGCCGCATTTGGACTTGTCGTAGTAATCCCGAGGTTTCTCAGACGGAGTTGACAGCTGCAGAGGAGATCGTCGACCGCTACCGTAATTCAGACCTGGGGTAGCCTCCATGTCATACCCCTGCTTTTGCATGAAGTACTTGGCCTGAGGACTATACAGGTAGAGCGGTAGTCTCCCGGTATCGGGTTCAAGATTAAACTCTTGAGGCATGAAGGGTTGAGGACCTTCTTTTCGGCCAAAGATAATCGTGTGATCCCCTTCTCTTCTGCCTGGGACTAGGAAGTAGGCATCTTTAATAGAAGCAAGTCGGTTTGCGGTATAGACGGTTGTCACCTGTGTGTGCAGGTTAATGTCCCGACCGAGTCTCGCAGTATACATCAGATTGAGTTTATTACACTCAGGATAGTTCAATGGTAGCTTCTTATTAATGAAATAAGGAATTTTGTCCACAGGGATTACATCATCAGGAGAGGGACTATCTACCTTTGCAACCAGATACTTTGTGATTTCTGTATCCTCTTCAGCTACCCCCTGCGTGACCGGAGGTAGGGACGCTATCCTGGGCAACTTGAACACCAAGGGTTCAGCTTGTGGCATTGGCTTCCCTGAGGGTGTCGGGTCGACACATAGTTGTTGGCTCGTCTTGGAAAGACGTATGACCATCAGCTAGGCAAGGGACTTTATGTCTTCCGATTGCTTTTGACTGGATCTTGGCAATCGGATCACCATCGGCCCAATGATGGGCTTTGGCTCTTGGTTTTGGGAGTCGGATGACCATCGGTTCCAACTGTGCAGCTGGAGCGGGGGAACTGGGCACCTCTTTATGCAAAATTACAACATGGGGTGCGGCTTTGCCCGGTTTACGGGCCTGGAGACGAATTCTCAAGGGTTCCTCTGGCCCTATGATGGCCTCCAGTTCGTCAGTTATATGTTTCTTGGATTCGTCATATAGACACGCCTTCGAAGAGTAATAAGACTCAACCCCTTTGTAGGGATCGATGTCGGCGAATTCAGTCTTTATGAAGCCGTGCTTATAGACATACTTGAAGCACTGGTGGAGGGTGGATGGCACGATCATATTGTCATGTATGCACGAAAGCCCCAAGAGGATGTTGTAGGACGTGTCTGCATCTATGACGTAGCAAGTAACCTCTGTCCTCAGGTCGCCGATCTGATATTTTAATCAGATCTTTCCGAAGGGATAGCTCATTCCTGAGTTGAAACCGCTAATGGCGATGTTGGTCGCCGTTAGCCGGTGCATAGTGATGCCTAGGACTTGAAGGAAGCTTTTCGGGATGATGCTTATCGACGAGCCAGGATCGATGTGCATCCGGTCCACCTTGATGTCGCCTATGTACCCAGTGTAGTACAAGGGGCGATCATGTATGTTGGTTTTGATCAGCATGTCCTGTGGGGTGAATACGATGTTGGGCATTACATCCGTACAGTTGCAGTCCTGGAGATCTGCCGACGAGTCTTCCCCTGTAGGTTTGACCTGATCTAAGTAAGCGTCAGTATTCTGGAGCGCTTCGTTCAATGCGACACGAAGATCCTTGGAGAGCCTTAGGAGCTCGTATAACGACAACTTTGTCGACGTATTAGCCAGTTGTTCTAATATGTCAAAGTTGTAAGGTCTCTCCAGCCCTTGAGGTGCATCTTTACGGAGCGGCTGAAGAACAGGTAGGCAACTCTAGAGGGGGTGAATAGAGTTTATAACAATAAAAATTAAACTCTTTTCACCAATGGTAAATAATCAGAGTAGTAAATGCAGAAATAAAAAGATCAAGAGAGCATACGCAAACACAGTCGTTTTTAACCTGGTTTTCCTCGTAGAGGACTAGTCCAGGCCTGAGAACTCTAGCTCAGGATTAAATCTACTATTTGTGAAATAGTAGTTACATCCCGTGCCTTTTTTTTATCAGAGCACGTCAACTTCTTACAAAGATCGCTGTGGCGATGCTTGGAATGTTTCAAGCGACTTTCTTAACTCTTGCACAAACTCCTAACTGAATAGCACTGAGCACTTTTAGGCTTAGGAAGCTTGTGGCTAGTAGATGAGATTGTTAAGGCTTGTATGAGACATATAGAGAAGAGAAGAGGAGAGAAGATAATTGGATGATTGAAAATGAGAGAATTAAAGGCCTATTTATACTAATTGGGATAGGCAGAATTTGGCCAGAATTCTGTGTCAAGAATTCAAATTTTTGGCCGTTGGAAAACTAGCATACAACAAACCCTAAAAATTAGGATCCTGTATTTTAGGAGATAGAGTTCGGCCCGAACTCTGTCTGGAGGCAGAGTTCGGCCCGAACTCTGTCTCCATGCTGACAGAAAGTTCAATGGGCCTATGTGGGCTAGTTTTAGCTTAGTGGATCTTTTGGGTTTGTTTTGGGGATAAGGGTTAAGCCAAGAATATCCAGTGCTACTCAGTTTATATTTAGCTAGACTCAATAAATGTAAAATATTACAGACTCCGAAAATGGGTACACTACAGGAGAGAGACGACGTCCGTCTTGCACTGAGTTCTGTCTTGATGTGTCATATTAAATTATGACAAGTATCATATTGTCAATTCGTCAATATTTGGTTGAATGTGATTTGGGTCAACAATCTCCCCCATATTGATAATTGACAAAAATGATATTTGTATATTCAATGTTCATACCTGGACACAAGTTGAAAGGAGTATATATGCATAGAATGCAGTAGGTCCCCCGTAATAGTAGCTCCCCCATAAATATAGCTTCTCTGTAAAACCAATGTGCCTTATCCTGATATACATAATCTCCTCCAAAACATAGATGTCACACAATATGATAGAAATAAGAATATCAAATAGATCTTCCCCTTTTGGCATTTATCAATTATGAATATCAAATATGAATGTCAAGCACAGACATGCAGAAGACTGTATAAAAGATTAACTCGTAAGCACACAATATAGGTCAAAAGAGAATAATATGATAACCGCAGATAGAATCTAAAGATCCACATAAACTGAAAATGTACTCATACAAGAAAATGAAACTTCATAAACATAAGTCCAAAAAGCATAAAACTAAATAAGATCATCAGCAGTAGCAGCAGCAGGTACGGAACCACATCCATCATGGAGCGCGAGATGGTCCAGCGGTGTCAGATGGATCAGTATCCGAACGACGAGGATCCACAAAAGCTGCATCCGGATCCAGATATCTCATGATCCAAGGGTCGTCGATACGGTAACCGGCACGAGATGGATCCCGCTCTATAGGAAGGGGCATAGTGGGATGCCGAGATATGGTGTATCGAATGTCATGTAATGAGTTGCTGATGGCACTCATCTACAATATGGTAAGATAATCGAGCTGGATCTAGCAGTCATCCTCCAACATGAAATGATTGCGAAGCATGGTCTGGATAGACTTGAGAGTGGCAGGAGGTACGGGCGCAGGTTGCCCAAGAGCAGTTGCATCAGCCTGAGCATCAGACCCGGAATGCTCGAACTCAGCGGGAGGCTCGACAGCCGCTAGAAGCCGCCGCACCTTAGACAGAAAGGCAGGGGCTAGAAGGAACTAGCACTCATCCCGAGGAACATGGAATGCACGAAAGACCATCGGCAAATATAGTACATAGACAAATGATTTAGGCCGCTTTCGTGCGCTAATCATCCAGTCCATCATAGTGCACGAAAGGTTGAACGGGACATGGAAGTGAACATGATATAAAACAGAAATCTCAAAATAAGAGACTTCATCAGTCGATCCCGCTTTGGGCAAGATCGTGGAGAAGAAGATACGATGAAGCTTATAGAAATATGGGCTAAGGAATTTAGCAAGTAACTTGCATGTACGTGTGTTTAGAGTACACAAATCGTCCTTGAAACTCTCAAGGGATGACCCATCAGAAAATTAAAACTTGCGTGCATCGACAAGTTTTTTTTCCAAGAGTTGGGTTCCGAAATCTTAAAATATTCCGCAAGTTCAAAATCATCGAAAGAGATGTCAATTCTAGCAACATGAGAATATATACGTGTGTCGTCAAATGTGAGATTGCAGTAAAATATTTGAATAGCATTCAAGTAGATAAGTGAATTTGTAGAAACTAACTCATCGAAACAAAGATCATGAAACAAAGAGTCATATCTAAAAAAGATTATAAAATGATGGGATGACCCGCGTACACACTCCATGACCGAAATTTATTGAACCATTCATTGGAGGCTTCCAATGAAACAAAAATTCGATCATTGAACGTGTTGGGGTCATTAGGTGGTGGTGAATTGAAAAGTGGATGAATAGGTTGAACATCTTGAGGAGGAGGGTTGGATGAGGAATCACCCTCGGTTCTAGCCCTATTTCCCCTATTGAACAACCTAGGTGCCATTGATAAATAAAAGGAATTTAAAATTGAGATGTGAAAAAGAGAGAGTTATACCTCAAGAGAGTAGTAGAATATGGAAGAGAAGGATCCAAATGTTATGCTCCTTGAGTTTAGGGAAGAAAACCACACTAGATGGAGAATTCCAGGGTTAGGGTTTGGAGAGGATGAAGTTTGAGAGGGTTTAGAGGAGGCAATGGATAGGAGAGAGAGGGAGAACCCGAAAATATGAAAGGGGGTTCGGCTGGTCAGGTTGATCCTGGACCGTATGATCAAAATGACTGGATGGCTGAGAGCAACTGGGAGTTCCGTAATGACCAGACCGAATTTAGTCCGAACTCTGTGTGAGGTAGAGTTCGGCCCGAGTTCTGGGTTCTGGAACCAGGACTGAAAACAGATTAAAAAATTTCCAAGTTGGAGAAAATTGAATGAAGTGATAAAGATTGAAAATTTTCAAATGTAAATGGCCAAGTTAGAAAATTATAAATATAAATTGAATGGAGTAAATGTAAATGAAGTTAGAAAATTTGAATTAAGCAAGTTATAAATGAAATTGAACCATGTAGTAAGTAAGGATTTATGACAAAAATCATTACGATAAAACTTGCTATGGGGTAGCTGTAGGGGCCGGATCCCAGCTAGCGGTAGTTCGAAGACTAGTGCACCGTGTCGCTTAGGCTTTTACGCCTTGCTGTCCGAAGGACCCTTTCGGCTTATACCCATAGCAAATTCATCATAAAGAAACATGATATAATCGATATTTACATAGGCCAATTTAATAAATAACCGTTTTATCCAAAATTCCTAATTCACGACAAAGAAAGTTGAATCGCTCTTCGGATAGTGGTTTAGTAAAGAAGTCTGCCAGCTGATGAACAGTGTCAATAAATTCTAAATTTATAGTGTCATTTTGTTGATGATCACGCAAAAAGTGGTGACAAATTTTAATGTATTTCGTGCATGAGTGACATATAGGGTTCTTAGTCAGGTTGATAGCACTAGTATTATCACAAAATATAGGAATGTGCATAAAAGATAGGTTGTAGTCTGTAAGGGTTTGTTTCATCCACAAAATTTGTGCACAAAAATGACCAGCTGCGATGTATTCAACTTCTGTTATGGATAGTGCGACAGAATTCTGCTTCTTGCTAAACCATGAGACTAGAGCCTTCCCTAATAAATGATACGTGTCGCTCGTACTTTTACGGTCAACTTTGCATCCCGTAAAATCAGCATCTGAATAACCAATAAGGTCAAAGGATATGGATTTGGGATACCATAAGTCCACTGTAACAGTACCCTTAAGGTATCGAAAGATACGCTTAACAGCGGACATGTGTGATTCCTTAGGACTAGCTTGATAGAGAGCACACAGACAAACACTAAACATGATATCGGGACGACTAGCAGTTAGGTAAAGCAGACTACCAATCATACCTCGATACTTATGTTGGTCAATAGGTTTATCGCTTTCATCAGGTTCCAGCTTGGTCGTAGTAGCCATGGGAGTGCTGATTGGTTTGACGTTGTCAAGATCAAACTTCTTCACCATATCTTTTGTGTATTTTGACTGGTTGATGAATGTTCCTTGCAATTTTTGTTTGACTTACAATCCAAGGAAGTAGGTGAGCTCCCCCATCATGCTCATCTCAAATTCGTTCTGCATACACTTAACAAAATTTTAGCATAGATTTTCATTAGTGGACCCAAATATGATATCATCAACATAAATTTGAACTAAAAGAATGGTGTCTTGAAAACTTTTGATAAAAAGTGTAGTGTCAATCTTCCCTTTTGAAAAACTTTTATCTAATAAGAAATTGCTTATGCGTTCATACCAAGCTCTGGGGGCTTGTTTGAGGCCATATAGCGCTTTCTTAAGCTTGAAAACATGGTCGGAAAATTTGTGATTTTTAAAACCAGGGGATTATTTTACAAAAACTTCCTCCTTAATAAAACCATTCAGAAAAGCTCTTTTGACATCCATTTGGAAAAGTTTAAAATTCTGAAAGTATGCAAAGGCATAAAACATCCGAATGGATTCAAGTCTTACAACAGGAGCATACGTCTCATCGTAGTCGATACCTTCCTCTTGGTTGTATTCTTGAGCTACTAGACGAGCTTTGTTGCGAGTGATTGAACCTCTTCATTTACTTTGTTACGAAAAACCTATTTAGTACCAATAATCGAATAGTTAGCTGGTTTAGGAACGAGTTCCCAGAACTGGCTTATTTCAAATTGGTTGAGTTCTTCTTGCATAGCAAAAATCCAAAATTCATCATTAAAAGCTTCTAAAATTGTTTTAGGCTCAATTTACGAAATGAAAGCAGTGCTAGCAATGGAATCTCTTAACGATGACCGAGTACTTACTTTGCGTGATACCTCACCTATTACCAAGTTTACTGGTGTGATGGCTTGAACTCGAACTTCTTCGGTAAGCCCTCCAGAGAATTGGTTGCAGGGGTGGTATTCATCGACGTGGAAGTTGATGGTTTAACATCATCGTCGAAAATATCTGCTGTATCAAAAGTCACATTAGTAGATTCTTCTACAATCATTGAGCGTTTGTTGAACACTCTATATCCCTTACTCTTGGCAGCATAGCCAAAAAAAATACCATCGTCAGCTTTGGCATCAAACGTGCCTAAGTCGTCTTTGGTATTTAGGATAAAATAGCGACAACCGAACACTCTAAAATATGAGACATTAGGAGTCCTACCATCATAGGTTTTTCTTCAAAATAGGTCGAATAAGCACCCTATTTAAAATATGGCAAGCTGTACTGATCGCTTCTGCCCAAAAATATTTCGGAAGTAAAAATTTATTCAACATGACTCTAGCTATATCGCCAAAAGTTCTATTCTTCTGCTCCACAACACCATTTTGTTGGAGAGTTCTAGGACAAGAAAACTCATGATCAAAACCATTTGTTTTACAAAACTTTTCAAAATCAAAATTTTTGAATTCGCCTCCATGATTACTTCGGATTCGAGTAATCATGTAGCCTTTTTCGTTTTGGACCTTTTTGGCAAAAATTTTGAAAACTGAAATAGCATCGCTTTTGTTTGAAAGGAAGAAAACCCAAGTAAATCTTGAAAAATTATCTACAATAACAAAAACATAGAGTTTTCCACCTAGACTGGCTACTCTACTGGGACCAAATAAGTCCATGTGCAGTAATTACAAGGGTTTAGTAGTACTTACAGTGTTTATGGATTTAAATAAAGATTTGGTTGCCTTATTCAGTTCACATTCGGCACATACCGTGTCCTTCTTGAATGTGATGTCAGGCAGACCTCTTACTAGCTTCTTTGTCGATAGCCTGGATATGGTATCCATTTTGGCATGACTAAGATGCTGGTGCCACAACCGTCTTTCATCTTTGTGGGCATAGAGGCATCTTCCTGTACTGTTAGTATTTCTACATAGATAGAAAATATAAATGTCATTTTCTCTTATCCCTTCAAAAGCAATGTCTCCCGTTGACCTATCATAAATGTAGCATTTATCTTTTCCAAATTTAATATCATATCCATGATCAGCAAGATGACTAATACGGAACAGGTTATGCTTTAACTCATTCACTAAGCAGACATCCTTCATTACAGGAGAAGGAGGATAACCAATAGTACCATTACCTATGATGTAGCCCTTTAAATTGTTACCGAAGGATACATATCCTTTCCTCTTCATCGATAGTGATGCAAAAAGATTTGCGTCTTTAGTCATATGTCGTGAGCATCTACTATCGATAATCCACTTACTTTTAGTTAAGGGAGGAAGGTCCACCTACATCACGAGTGGATGTGACCTTTGGTACCCAAGTTCTTGTGGGTCCTGAAATGTTAGTCTTCGGTACCCATGTATATAGATTAATATCAACTAATTTTCTAATTCTACAATGTCGTAAGATATGACCATGTAATCCACAGTATGTGCAAGTAGCATGCCTATTTGTGTTAGGAGCAGGTTGATAGTGATGTCGATATGCAGTATGGTGATAGTTATATACAACAGCAGGATAGTGACTATATGTAGCAGCAGGATAATAGTTATGTCTATGTGCAGTATGGTGAATAATTATGTGAAACAGTAAAAAAATGACTGTGTAGCAGCATGATAATAGTTATGATGCCTACGTGCATGTGGTTTACTTGCTGCATACGTGTACATATAAGCATGGTTACGTGCTGCATGTGGGTGACGTATTTTACTGTTATGAGTGGTCTTGTGTTTTGTGTGTTTTTTATGACTGTGTGATTGGGTTTAAGGTTGAGCAACCCGTTTCCCCAATCTGATCTCTAATTTCTTAGAGACAGTATTCAGTTCATTGCACTTAGCATTCAGACCATCAATCTTAGCAATAGAGATCTTGTATTTGTTCTTTTCTTCAGCAAGCTCTTTGTTGAGTGCTGAGATCTCACGTGTTTGCTTTTCAATAAGTATTTTGGCATCATGTAAGCCTAATTTAAGCTTGGACACCTCATCAGTGACTTCCGTGGGTGGAGTGTCTCTAACATTATCAAGTAAAGAAGAAAGATTTTGAATCTCTATTTCATAGCTTTGATTTTCTCCTTGGCATGCTTATATTTACTAATGACTTTCTTGTGATCATTTAGTAAGTCATTAAAAGTATCGCCAAGTTCATCAAATGTAAAGTCATCAAGTGTTACCTTCTCGGATGTTGCCATTAGGCAGACATTAGCAGTGTCTTGAGGCGAGTCATATTCTTCCTCAGAATCACTGGCTTCGCTTTCGTGCCAAATACAAGTATTGGCGTACTTTCTCGAAGAAGGCTTCTTGTAGGACTTCTCATATTTATTACCTTTCTTTGCATAGGGACAGTCCTTTCGAATGTGTCCCATCTTTTTACAGCCGTAGCAAGTTGGTTCTTCCTCGTCGTCTTCTTGTTGTTCCTTCTTCCTTCGATTGAAACGAAGGAACTTCTTGAAGTTGCGGACTAGAAGAGCTTAATCATCACCTTCAGAATTGTCGTCGTCAGTCTCTTCAGGATCAGCCCTTCGATGATGAGCTTTTAGGGCAATCTCTTTTGCCTTTGGAGCAGGTTCGTTGAAGTCTTTGAGGTCGAGCTCGTGGGTCATCATCTTTCCCATCAAAGTTTTCATAGACATTTTGGTGAGATTATTGCCTTCTATAATTGCTGTTACCTTAGGGTTCCAGATCTTCGGTAGCCCCCTGAGTAACTTGCGGATCTTCTCATGATTGGAGTATTGTTTGCCAAGGGATGACAGAGGATTGATGACGTCAAGGAACCTTGTGAACATTTGGGTGATCGCCTCATTCGGCTTTATCTTGAACGCCTCGTATTCTTGAGTTAGACGACTGATCTTAGATTTCTTGACTTGAGTGGTTCCTTCATGTGTCACTTCCAGAAGCTTACATACTTCGTGCGAGGTGGTGCATGTCGAGACCCTATTAAATTTATTCCTGTCTATTGCACAGAAAAGAGCACTAATAGCTCTAGCATCTAGACTCGCCTATTTTTTTCCTCGTTAGAATATTTGTCATTGGGTTTTTAGATGAGATCCCCCTCGACAACTATTCTAGCGGGCTTTTTGTAACCATCGGTGACAACGGTCCACAGGTCAAAGTCTAGAGACTTGAGATAGAAACTCATCCTAGTTTTCCAATAGGTGTAGTTGGTTCCATCAAATAGGGGTAGCCTATGAGTGGACTGTCCCTCACCATGGTTGGAAAATATAGGTTGTGTGGTTGCCATGGATCAGCTCTAGTATGTTAGTCCTTGTTGAGAGAACAGAGCTCTGATACAAATTGAAGAACATGTAGGCAACTCTAGAGATGGGTGAATAGAGTTTATAACAATAAAAATTAAACTCTTTTCACCAACAGTAAATAATCAGAGTAGTAAATACGGAAATAAAAAGATCAAGAGAGCATACGCAAACACAGTCATTTTTAACCTGGTTTTTCTCGTGGAGGACTAGTCCAGGTCTGAGAACTCTAGCTCAGGATTAAATCCACTATTTATGAAAGAGTAGTTATACCCCGTGCCTTTTCTTCAGAAGAGCACGTCAACTTCTTACAAAGATCGCTGTGGCGATACATGGAATTTTCCAAGCGACTTTTTTGACTCTTGTACAAACTCCTAACTGAACAACACTGAGCACTTTTAGGCTTAGGAAGCTTGTGGCTAGTAGATGAGAATGTTAAGGCTTGTATGAGGCTTATAGAGAAGAGAAGAGAAGATAATTAGATGATTGAAAAAGAGAGAATTCAAGGCCTATTTATACTAATTGGGATAGGCAGAATTTGGCCAGAATTCTGTGTCAAGAATTCAAATTTTTGGCCGTTGAAAAACTAGCATACAACAAACCCTAAAAATTAGGGTCCTGTAATTTAGGGGACATAGTTTGGCCCGAACTCTGTGTAGAGGCAGAGTTCGGCCCGAACTCTGTCTCCATGCTGACAGAAAGTTCAATGGGCCTATGTGGGCTAGTTTTGGCTTGGTGGATCTTTTGGATTTGTTTTGGGATAAGGATTAAGCCAAGAATATCCAGTGCTACTCAGTTTACATTTAGCTAGACTCAACAAATGTAAAATATTACATACTCCGAAAACGGGGACACTGTATGAGAGAGACGACGTCAATCTTGCACTGAGTTCTGTCGTGATATGTCATATTAAATTAAGACAAGTAGCATATTGTCAATTCGTCAATATTTGGTTGACTGGGATTTGGGTCAACAGCGGCCTCTCGAAGCGGGTTTCCTTCGGCTTGGACTTGTCTGCCGATGGAGGCTGAGATGGCCCCGGAACATCAGTGGCGGGCAGCGTTGCCGATTGAGGGTCTTCAACTGAACTACCCATAGTGGGCTGGACTTGTGCCCCAGACAGGGTAACAACGGCCGCTGCTTCCTCAGCTTCGGTTGAAATTGTGTGACAGGATCTGGTCTTCCTGTCCTTCTTCTTGTTGGCTGGAGATGACACGGCCTTGGTAACTTCGGGCACTAATTCGGGGTACACCCACATGATCTCTTCTCGTGACATGGTGAGAGGTACCAAGCCAGTCGTCTGGTCCCAGACGGGGGAAAGATTAGTAACGTCCATCGTTGCCTGGGGATAGGTATTACCCCGTCTTGAGTGCTTATTGAAGGAAAGTCGCTGAACTGAATTGACACCATGTTTGCCGCCATGGTAACCTCTTCAAAGTCTAGCGACAGGACTTTGGAGTCGATAAGATTTTGGATGTACCACTTTAATTGAAAGCAGTCTTGAGTGGCATGATGAACATAGCGGTAGAAATGACAGTATTTTGGGTCCTCCATCTCTGCCGCTCGGGGCTCGCACCTTGGTGGAGTGAGTTGGATCCTGTCCCCTTGCAAGGGCATGTCGAAGATAGGCTTGACATGACTATCTTCGAATGAGTAATTGACATGGGGCCACTGAGCTTCTACCTACTTTTGCTCAGGCTTCTTGGTTGTACCGGCGACCAGGGCCAGTTTGCCCTTATTGTCCCGGTTATTGGAGGTGTCGTCGGTGTTGTTGTTATTAGAGGCGGTACCAGGACGTTCGCTTTTGACCTCTTCGTCTGGGATGTGTAATTCCAGCTGGCGAGCCTTCTTTAACTTCGTCTCCGTATTTGTGGTGCTTATGATGAAGGTCGTCCAATCCCTGAACTGATCTTCACCCATCCAGAGGCTTATTGCGGGGAGCAACTTCTTCTGGCAAATTTTAATCAAGGAGCTTTCGGGATTGCCTTGGGACAATCTCATTGCAGTTTAGCAAAATCGCTCGATATAGTTTCTTGTCAGCTTCCTCTCTCCCTGAACGACGTCCATGAGGGATGACATTATCAAATCATGTCCCACTTCGTAGAATTATTCTAGGAACATGTGCTTGAAGCCGTCAAAAGAATGGACGCATTTGTCAGGAAGGTTGCGATACCACTCGAACGCGATCTCCTCCAATGCTCCGATGGATAATCGTGTGAGGATGGCGTCACTATACGACAAGTGGTCGGTAGTGACCTCGAAATAAGTCATGTACCGACTAGCAGAGGTCTTTCCGTCATATAAATCGATATGAAACGGCTTATACCATGGTAGAAAAGGCACATCTCTACATGAAACGGGATACGACTACCGTATTCTGAGGTCCCGGGAGGAATCTCGGGCATTGAACATTGCCCGAAGCTCCTAGGCTTACCTCCTTGCGTCCTTTGCTTCATCTGCAGCTAAAGGAGCAGAGACTCCTAGAGGATTGTCATCTAAATGAGGAGGGGTTGTGTTGGAGTCCGTGTTGACTGCAGGTCCCAAGCTTGTTTGTCCAGGAGTCCTTGCTGGTTGAGTCAGCAAGGCATCTTTGATTTCGTCTACTGACTTGACCAAGGATGGGAGCATGGCTTCAAGTACTTGTAGACGTTGTCGGCCAGTTGGCGCTTCATGATCATCATCGGCCATAAAGACTGTCCGTACGTGGGTAGAGGTAAAAGGGATCGTAACAGAGATGCTCTATATGTCGTATCCTCGTACCGAAAAATCATCGAGGAATGTCGGCCTGTCTTCCTCCTCGAACTTAGAAGGGGTGTTACCCCCTGTGCCGGAAGCGACATCGTCTTGGCGAGGGCGGTCATCCTCAGGGATGTCCACGTCTATTGCATAATTCCAGTGGATCGTTACCCCATGTGTATGCTCTTGGAATACCGGGTTGTCGCATACTTTGAGGGGACTGCTACCCCCGGCCTTATGTACCCCCAGGGAGGTCAAGGATGTACCCCAGGTGTTGAAAGCTTCTTTTTGGATCGAGTGCCTAGGTAGACAACCCCTGTGGTTGCCGGTGGCAGTCCTCCAAACGAGAGTTTTCTTGTAATACTGGCGGAGATTGTCGGGCTGGAAGAGCCAGTCTTTTTTCCTTCCTTGTCGGGAAGAACCTTCCGGATTGAATTACAGAAGACGACAGGAAATTCCTTGTCTCCCGAAATTTGCACATGTTTCTGAAGTTGTTGTTGGAAAGGTGCTGGCTGCTGCAGTCGTTGGAAAATAGACTGCCGATCTTCAGGTGCTGCCGACTTGTCGCAGCAGCAGTAGATAATGACTTGGGTGCAACGACGTTCCGAGAGGGGCTCATCGCACGCCAAGGTTGCTTACTTCTTCTTGCGTTTGTGAGTAATCACCTCTCGCAAGTCGATAGCGGATTGATCTACCTTTGCATCCCATTTGTGGACTCGGGTATCCCGATCACGCCAGTGAATAGGTGTCATGTTTACTTCCTGATCTGAGGCTAGTAAAAGCACTTGCTCTCGATCGTTGGAGGGAGACTTTTGAGACCCACCCTGTCCGTTAGCCCTGGAGGACTGGACGTGGGTGGTTCTGTACAACTTTTTATAAGGAGCCCGTATAACAGTTAACGGTGCCCGCTGACGGTCAGCAACTTGGACAGTTGACTGGGTTTGTTGGGCCCGCACTGCCCTAGACTTCTTTGACTTAGCACCCGAAGGTGCATAGTAAAAAGATTCCAGATTGATGCATCCTACATTCTCAGTGGGCCGCATAGAGTCGAAACCGCATGAGAGACAGTCGAACACAGAGGTTCTGACAGGGCCGCATGAGACACTCTGCCGATGGCCAGGATTGGCTGCCACAAGGGCCATCTGCCTGCGGCCAGAGTTGGCTGCCGTATGGGCGATCTGCCTGCGGCCAGAGTTGGCTGCCGTATGGGCGATCTGTCTGCGGCCAGAGTTGGCTGCCGCATGTGTCATCTGCCCATCTCTCTTATGTGGCCTCTTCCTCGTCCGCATAGATTTTCCTTGTGCCTCCAAAAACTCAACATCGTAGTATTTTCTTTGCTGGATTTGGGGACAGTGGGGTTATCTACGGTCGAAAGCAAGGCCGCAGGAGAGTCTTGACCACCGTCTTGGGCCGCAGAAGGAGCTTCTTCGAGAACCTGGTCGGGGGAAACAATTTTGCACTTCGACATTCTGTGGGGTCTCTTTGGGTTGGCTTACTTCTGCGATGGACTGGCGCTCCCTCCTGAGAGCATTTCTTCGTATGTTTGTTAGTCAAATCGAACTACGAGCATTTGCTGCATAGAGCCGAGCTTGGACGCGTCAGATTGCATCACCAACTTCTCATCAGAAGAGAAGGATGTCCCCAACCGATTCGCCATCGTGTTTGCCATTAAATATCAAGCACAACAAATTACAACTGAATTAAATTTGATTGCAAACTCGCTTGTACAAGAGAAAGCCTAGAAAGAAAGCCTAGGAAACAATCTAAGTACAATTGTTTAGTTTTGATTCTGGGAGGTGACGATAGAGGCTCGGGAAAGTGTAGCAACTCTGCTTTACTCCTTGGACTATCTGACGTGCTTCTTGCTCTTGAAGAAATTATCCTTCGTAGGTTACCGGCCTTGGATTGCCAACCATTTGCCTGGGTGTGGTACCCTGTTATTTATAGCATTTTCTGCAATAGTAGATTTTTGGGCCACATAAAGGGCCACGTGTCTCTCACATCGTACAAAGACTCGATCTCGGGCTGCTAGCTGGTGGGGGTTTTTGAGATTTTGTTGTAGCAAATCTGGGTGGTTGAGACTTGGTCAGCCTACCAAGTGTCTCATCGCAAGATAGGATCCGTCTGCTTGAGTCATTTTGAGCTGCATAGGATCTTCAGAGTTCGGCCATGCTGGGCCGCATAAGACTCATGCGACAGTCTCCCCCTTAGTCCGCATGTAGCTTGGGGACTTTTGAACCGCATAGGTTCTATATTCTGGGCCACATAAAGCTTATGTGGCTCAGATTGCAGTTATCCTTGGCCGTATGAAGTACATAGATTAAGCCGCATAAGGTTCATGCGGCTCGGATCGCAATCCTTTTGACCGTATGGCCATGTCTAGTCTAATCGTGTCTTATCTTCTTTTTGTCAGAGTGTCGGAGTTGTCAGAGCTGTCAGTCTTGCCAAAGTTTGTCAGCTTTATCAGACCAGAGTTTTGTCAGCTTTATCAGAAGGATTGATCAGCTTGGTCGCATAAGTAACTATTCTCTCTGCGGTTCAAAAGTCAGTCTGGTGAAGATGGGCCACAAGGGGCGTGCTGAGTCTGTCATACGGCTCTTCTTTATACGGATCAATCTATTCCAGGGTACTCATGCGGTCAGTTGTGATCCGCACGAACTCCATATTTTCCATGCTTCTACATTTCCTTATTAGTTTGACCATCGCCACAGTTTGCTCCACTAGCTTCGGACCGAGAATATGTCATTTCCCGATTTCATCCCAACAAATGGGTGATCTGCACTTTCGGCCATACAAAGTTTCGTACGACACCATTTGGATGCTGGATTGATAGCTATTATTATATACAAATTCGACCAACGGTAGATGAATGTCCCAGCTTGACTTCAACTCGATTGCACAGAGTCATAACATGTCTTCGAGAATCTGTTTCACCCGCTTTGTTTGGCCATCGATCTGAGGATGATAAGATGACCTAAACTTCAACTTGGTCCCCAATGCTGACTGAAGACTACACCAGAAGCGTAATACGAATCACCCATCCCGATCTGAGACGATGGATACTGGGATCTCGTGCAACCGAACTACTTCATCAAGATATATCTGAGCAAGGCGATCGACGCTCCAAGTGACTTTAATGGCAATGAAGTACGCTGACTTGGTTAGCCGATCGATTACTTTTCCCTCGTGGCATCTTCGACAGGCCAACAATAAAGTCTATAGTGACATGATCCCACTTTCATTCGAAAATGGCAAGCTTCTCCATATCTCCGCCCAACCTCTAGTGCTCTGCTTTAACTAGTTGACAGGTCACACACTGCGACACGAAGAGTGCCATGTCCTTTTTCATATCGTGCCACCAAAAGATTGTACGAAGGTCCTTATATATCTTCGTGCTATCGGGATATAAGGACTTTTGCACAGTGCTTCTCCGACAATATATTCTTTCGCAGTTCTAAATCCTCCGGGACACATAGCTGACCCTTAAGCCGTAACACTCCATCCTCGTCTTTCACAAAGTCGGTCGCCTACTCGTTGAAACAAGCTCTAGCATTTTTTTTCATGTATGGGTCGTCCTTCTGAGCAAACTTGACCTTTTCTAGCAAGCACAGTTCTAGCCGCAACGGTGCCATGCTTGCTCCCACGAATCGAACCCGAAGTTCAATGCTCATTTCCTCTAAGTCATGCAGTAGGCTTTTGTTTATGGATAGCGAGGCTATGTATTTTCTTCTTAATGCATCTGCTACCACATTTTCTCTGCCAGACGTATATTCAATCGTCAAGTCATAGTCCTTCTTCAGTTCTAGCCAGCGCCTTTGTCGTAAGTTTAGCTCCTTTTGGGTAAAGAGATACTTGAGGCTCTTGTGATCCGTAAAAATACTGCACGCCATGCCATAAAGATAGTGATGCCACAGTTTTAACACGAATACAATCGCCGCCAATTCCAAGTTAAGAGTGGGATAGTTCTTCGAGTGCGCCATAAAGATCGTCAAGTCATATTACCTTATTTTGTTGCATGAGCACACACCCCAAGTCCTGGCCGGAAGCATCACTGAAGAACTGGAATCCCTAATTCCCTTCTGAAAGTGCAAGTATCGGAGAAAGACGAGTCACTGCTAACTCCTGGAAGGAAGATTCACAGTTGTTTGACCATTCAAACGAGACTCACTTTTCGTGAGGCGAGTCAACGGAGATGCGATCTTTATGAAATCTTTCATGAAGCGTCTGTAGTATCCCGCTAAGTAAAGGAAACTTTGAATCTCATTGACCGACGTGAACCATTTGTAATCAACAACAGCTTCAACATTTTTTGAATCAATTGATATGCCTTCGGCGGAGATGATGTGCCTAAGAAATGATACACTATCTAGTAGAATTTTCACTTCTCTGCTTCGCATACAACTGATTATCATGAAGGGTCTGAAGCATGGTCCGCAGATGATGTTCGTATTGCACTCTATCCTTCGAATAGACGAGAATATTGTCTGTGATGACTACTACGAATTTATCGAAGAACGGACAAAACAGCCGATTCATAAGATCTATGAAGGTGACAGGGACATTCATTAGGCCAAATGGCACCACCAAAAACTTGTAGTGGCCGTAACGAGTGTGAAAACCTGACTCTGGCACATCGTTCGGCTTGACTGTGAGCTAATGGTAAACCGATCGAAGGTCAATCTTCAAAAATATTGAGGCGTCCTGTAGCTGATCAAAGAGGTCATCGATACGGGACATGGGCTATTTATTCTAGATGGTGGCTTTTTTGAGGTCGCGATAGTCTATGCAGAGATTCATCGATCTATTCTTCTTCACAAACAATACAGGGGCTCCCTATGGCGAGATGCTAGGCCGTATGGATCTTTTGTCGAGCAGCTCTTGCAACTGTAATTTGAGTTCCTTTAGCTCTGTAGGAGCCATTTTGTATGGAGCTTTGAAAATTGGGCGGGTGTTGGGGAAGGTGTCGATGGTGAACTCAATCTCTCGAACGGATGGCATGCCAGATAGCTCTTCCGGGAACACATCGAGAAATTTTGTCACAACGTTCGTTTGATTTACGTTTGTACCATCCTGCCGTATGCCATGCACAGAAGCAAAGTAGCATTCACAGCCGGAATGCAGCAGCCTACGAGCAGATATCGCAGAGATCACCATACAGGTCGTCGATGCTTCACCACACGAGTAGCAGAATTCGGTCTATTCTGGCAGGCGGAAGGTGGCCATCCTTCCAGCACAGTTGTTGGTAGCATTGCAAGCGCCGAGCTAATCCATTCCCATTATAATGTCATAGTCCTTGATATCGAGAACTATCACATCTAAATATATTTTTCTACCTCCAAAACAGATGATTCCGTCTCTGCAGCTGGCTCTAAGTCCAGGGCAACTCCAGTTGGCTCCACTATACCTCCAAGCTTCTGCCCATAGTATGTGTCACACAAAGCCTTCATCTCACCTGCAACATATCCAATCAGGAGCGAAGTAAAGTATATCTAAGGTAATGAACAAATACGACATGAGGTGAAAAAGAGTATAGGGTACAGGAAATGAGAACATGAGTGCTGAAAAGTAATACAGGGAACCCAGGGAACATGAAATAAACCTGAACATGAATGTACAAGAAAACCTGACATGTGTAATATATTTGAAATACATCCAGGATGTTTGACCGGCCTGAGTAGTACATAGCACATGAATAATGGTACGGCTTAGGTCATGCGTGCACAGTGCGAGACCTAAGCTATTTACATGAGTTTGTTTGGGTTTGGTCACACACCTGTAGTATTTTTCCTCCCAGATACAAGCAAGTATAAGGAACATGAATCAAGAGTACAAGACAATATCGTATAACATCGTGTCCAAAATAAAGGTACAAGACATGAAGTAAATGAACAAAAACCAAAAAGTATTCTTGCCTTGCTCAGGATGATCAAAAGTGGGTAGTATAGCTGGATGCCCTCCTGTTTAATAAGGTAAGTTGATTAAACTCTAATCTATTTAACAAGTAATTAGCCATGCATCTTCTAACCATATACTAACCATAGAATATCTATAATAGTATTCTAGATATGTACTAGTTCCAGCTAGCTAGGAAATATACTAACCATATCCAAAATATTTGTATAAATACTAGTATTTTGAAATATGATTTCTTACCAAGTACAAAATAATAATTATTAAATCATTTTTTATTTGTGTTTGTAAAAGAAAAACTAACAATAATTGTTATTGCAACTATAACCAACCCAATAATGCTAGCCCCTAATGGCCAATTTATCATAATAGACCCATTTGTGCCTTCTTCTTTGTTGGCTTCAACCCATTGCTGACCTGTACTACTATCACCCATACTCCTTTTTAAAAGTTCCAAAGCAACAGGTAGAGCCCAACATATAATTTCAAATTCGAACCTTAACAAACACTAATACCAGTAACCGGAATATCCTTCATTGAGAATTAATACATATTGGAATTCAAACTCCATAGTATAGGAACAAGGGAATTATAGCAAAAACTCAAATCTCAGAAATTAAATACAATTTAACCAATCAAAAATATAAAGCAAAATTAAAATAAAATACTGGAATTAGACTCTTCAATATGTACAACCAAATTGAATAAGAATTCAACTGATAAGAGATCATGCTCCCTGCTACTCCCAAATCTCCTACTCCAAATGACAGCAACACACGCACACAGTCTGGACACGTACACACCATTTGCACACGACCATTCAGCACTTAAATTTGGTACACCAGGATACCATACTGGACACGCCAACTCCCAACAACCCTTCTATCCTGGTGTAATGTCTGTGGTTCGTATTACGTATCTTGGTATACATGTACATATTCTTGACTCGTATTGCATATTTTTTTGCATGGTTATTTTGGCATTTCCTTCTTAGTTCGGTTCAACTTGTTGCTGGTTCGGCTTGGCTTGGTTTTAGGTGGACCGAACCCCCACCTACCACCACCACCCTCATTTATATTTTCACCAAACACTCTCTCTCTTCATTACTCTTCTTCTCCACCATTTCTTCTTCACCTACCAGGAAGAGAGCTTAGGCAAGTGCAGCTTGCTTCATGGAGGAACCTAAAATTTTATTGTTCTATTTTCTTCTCCACGAGATTCTAACACACTTTAATATTTAGCATTTCTAATTTCCATGGTTCATTTTGTGTAGATCTAAGTTTATTATATTTTCGGATTTTCTGGATTTTGATCTGCTTAACAATGTTATTTCCAAGTTTTGATAATTTCATGTTGTAGAGAATTTTGTTCTGCACTATTTTAACCTATGGAAGTCTGAATTTCGACTTCGGATGAAGGATTTATGAGCCTTGAAGCTATGGATTTCATAGCTCTTCTTCTCAGACCAATGGAGAAGAAGAACAGTCTCTCAGCCGCATGGAGTACTTGACCGCATGGACCTTCATGCGGCAAGTCTTCGAGCCGTATGGCAATTCTCAACCACATAAGACTTGTCCTCTCCAGGCCGCATAAGACTCTACTTGAACATAGCCGCATGGCCCTGTCGGTCTTCCAGCCGCAAAAGCTCATCATTCCCACAGCCACATGAAGTCAACTTCTCAATCGCATAAGCCTAGGCATAGTTCAGCCGCATGAACTCAATCACTTCTCAACCGCATAAGGCTTGGACATTTCCAGTCGCATATACTTATTGATCCAGCCGCATGCGCTCGGCGCTTTGAGCCGCATAGGCCCACAGTACTTCCAACCGCATGGCAATGCTCCTTTTCAGCCGCATAAGGCCTTACTCCCCGCGAGCTGCATGAGACCCTTCATCTGCAGCCGCATAAGGTCCTACCAATTCTCAGCCGCATGAGACTCCTATCTTTCCAGCCGCATATACTTGTTGAACTGCAGCCACATAAGGCCCTACCAATTCTCAGCTGCATGAGACCCGTCCCTTGCTCAGCCGTATAGGGTTGCTATCCCGCTGCCGCATGAGCCCTTTTCTTTCCGCAGCCGCATAAGCTTGAGTTTTCGCTACCGCATGGCCCTTCCACAGTTTGTCCTTTTTATTATTATTATTATTATTATGAAATATCATTTGTGCTTATGTCATATAAGTTCTGATATGTTCCCTGGACACGATAGTGGCCCGCCGTGGCGCACTCTTAACAAGTAAACTGACATGATATATCACGATATGCTGTTACGACAGCTAACCTGACATGACAAGTATGAATGACCTAGACACCGTGGACGATTGTGTTTGTACAAACAAACGAGTATTGTCTTGCGTCATGTCTAGGATAGGATTCCTGAGTACCACGGTCAGGGATACCTACTGCAATTGACTAAGGCTAATAAACTAGACTAATTCAGTAGTCATGAAGAGATTTCCCAGCTACAGGCAATCCCGTTATCTGGGCGCACCAAGTGGACTTGTAGTCTACCGACGAGTAGGGCACATTTCCAGCACACAGTCACGTGTTGCATCCTTCATAAACGGATATTCGACCTGAATAACCTGGATGGTCTGCAGGGCTTATGGCTGTTGGGATAATCTCATTACATCTTGCTAGTAATTAGGCCTGTGATAACCTTAGTTAGTTAAAGTATCAAGCCGTACTCTTTGCTTGGCCGTGATTGATTGGATGGAGTTTAGCTCAGTTTAGTGTTGTCCTGATCTTGTATAAGATTGTGGCATGACATGATTACTTATGCTTGCCTCAACAATAACGATCAGGGGTCCAGTTCTGTTCAGGCGAAGGGTTACGATCCCGGTCCTTGTTTGGTTTAATGATTGTAACCTGGCTCCCGGAGCATTTCTGTGTCCTATCTTCGTTTATTGTCGTATTGCACCCCTTGCCCTGCTCGTCATGTTTTACCTTACTTTAATATCATGATTATTATACTGGGCATAACAATAAAGATTAGGGGTCCAGTTCTGTTCAGGCGAAGGGTTACAACCCCGGTCCTTGTTCTGTTTAAGGATTATAACCTGGCTCCCGGAGCAGTTCTATATCCTCTCTTTGTTTATTGTCTTGTTATCTTACCAATAGTAATTGAGGCGGGTTTCTATTCAGGTGAAGGATTGCAACCCCGGTTCTTGTTTGGTTTAAGGGTTGTAGTCTGGCTACCTGAATGGTTTCCTCGTGCTCAATTTATTATTGTTATCTCGATTATTATCAGTATCTTTAATTATCTTAATATTCTATTGTGATATGCTGGTTTTAGTTCCAAAGTGAAGCCTCCTTTGTGGTACTTGCTATTTCTGGGGTCTGACTCAGCTGGTTTTGTATGGCCAGATATCGGAGCAGCACCAGAGGATCTACCTACCTTTCAGCCAGATGGTGACCACCAGGCATAACCCTGGCAACGAGTGGGTTTCTTTTGTCCTCCCACTTTATTGTAAAAATTATTCTTTTGAGACGTTTAGCCGGCGAGCACGTGTTAGCTCGTATTGCACCTTTTTTTACTGTCTGCCTACGGGCTGTAACATGATTGACAAATCCTAGGATTGATCATGTATGACTGAAACTCTTGCTAGTCTTGACATTTTGTACGACTAGCTTCATGATCATCCGAATATGTAATGTATGGGATGCCTTACTATTGTATATTTGGTGCTCTGACATCTTGTGACTATTATTGTTTGCTTGAGATTTAGACAATAGGCTTGTTCATGACCATAGGTGACTGATGGATTGTAGTTAAACTCTCATGTATCTAGACAGCTGAGACCGTATAGCGAGGTGGGTTGCACTTCAATATACGTAGCTGGCTATGTACGCCCCGCTCTCCGGTATTCTGGTTTTGGGGCATGACACCTGGCCAACACACACCTGACTCAAAGAGGAGAATTGATGATTCATTAATCAAATGGAAGAATGACATGAATACCTGAAAAGGAATCAACAGGATTGAGAGCTTAACCCTATGTGTTCGACACGATCACTGAACTCCTCTGCTCTCAAAATTTTGCTGCAGTATTTCAACAACCGGTGGTGTATAAGAGGAAGGAAAACTTTAGAGGAACTGACATGTTCGAGAAAAATACACCAAGAATTTAAAATAGCGAGAACTCCAGATCAGATTACTCACTGTACCTCAATTGTTGATTAATCACCAACTCGACTCAACCAATTTCCAAGATCAACCAATGAAACTCTGTCATGAAGTTACCGATCAGAGTTTGAAAGACAACATGATCTGTATTTTCAAGAAAAGAAATTTACAGAAATTATCACCAGATCGGGACGGCTACTGATTGAGTTGAATCTTCTCAACCGATCTGATCGATTCAAACCCAGAATTAGGCGATCTACGAAACGAAACAAATGATCGGATCACAAACAACTCAGCGAAACTTGAGATCAAAAGAATGACTCACCAATGCTTTGAAGAAAACTCAAGCCATTTGGGGAAAAATCACCATCTCGTCGTCGGTCAGACGTCCTCGGAATGATCACAGCCGGAATTTGAAGGATCGACGCAGAACACGAAATGGATTTGCCATTTTCGATCTTGAATAGTTAGATCGATCGAACCCAGAGAACTGGAAGGGAAAGAAGCGGAACAGAACTCACCGCTTCGCCGTTCACCGGAGATGAGACGCTCGTCGTATCGCCGCTGCGGAGAGGGACGCCGCAGTACCAAATCTCGCGGTGAAGGGATGGAACCTCATCGCCGGCTAGGGAATCTACGTCGCCGCCATCTTCATCTTCGGTCACCGAAAAGTGAGAACTAGGGTTAGGGTTTCGTGGCCATGGGGAAATGAGAAGAGTCACAAGACTTCTTGAGAGGAGAATCAAAATAAGAATGAGAGCATTTGCTCATTCTTTCTCTCTTGAGCTTATATATACAGTAAGGAAAATTAATTGGTGATTTACAATTGAGTCCCTCCACCTAATTGGTAATTACAATAAATGCTATAAAATCTGTTAGAGAATTAGTTAGGTGGTTATAAGTTTGTTAGGAAAAGTGGGGACCATGCTAGTTAGTTATAACTAGTCAAGAAATTACCACTTATGCTACCAATTCTATTCTTTCCTCCAAGTAAAAATTAGAAAACTTATTAAACAAGAATTTACTCAAAATAAAATTGGAAAACTTTAAAATTCTATAAAATTTTTGAAAAGCGGGGTTACAGTATTGGCGCTCAAGGCGGAGAGCGTAATTCAGGGGCTCGTCCATGGTCTTGTATTCTGGCACCGATATATTTGCAGAGATAGAGGGTCGCATACCCACTTCGAGCCGTCGAGCACGCCTCTTCGTGGTAGCCACGAATGCTCCCGCAAATTTGGCTAATTTATTGAACTCTGTTGCGAAATGCCACACCGTCATATTCCATTGTCTCAACTGCATAAATTCATTCTCCTTCACCTATCGAACGTCGACGGAAATATATTCAATTTCAAACGCCTTTCGAAATGTGGCCAAAATAATCGTCGTTGCATCGAAGTGTTCGCTTTTACACGGCCTACCAGTCATGCACATTCAGTCGAAGTTGAAGTTAAGCACAGACGAGTTTCTTGAACTCATCAACGCCTAGGAGTTCAAAAAGGCCTTCTAATTCGTCAAACCAGTCGATCGCCAAAGAAGGGTCCTCAGTGCCGCTGAAGGAATTTCGACAAGTTTTCTTGAATTTTGACACCTCAAAATTGGAACTTATCGGTGTTGCATGTTAATGTTCGGTCTTCTCTTATTTGACTTCAGTCCGTCGGGCTGCAGGCTCTGTTACAGCCTGGGTCGTAGCAGAATTGTTATTGGCCATAACTTTTTGGGCAATCTGTTGGAGAGTATCAAGCTACTTCTGCTGTATCTTGAATTGGTTCTCAAATCAATTTTCAAATTAAGCCTGTCGTGCCTCAATCTGACATCGGTGGATCTCATTCTGGCGCTGGTTGGCTTCGGCTTGACATTGTTGTGCCTCAAGCATACGCAACATCCGTTCTATGGGGGCGTTCGAGGGTTCATCCCTTGAGTTTCTCGAGCCGCTCGAGGCACTCTCCTCGTTAATGGTCGCAGCTTCTTCGGCTTCTGGAATATGAAGGCAACTCATATTAATTTCAAAAAATATTACAGACTCACCATATAGAACAACTCATCTCATCGAGGTGGGATCAACGGTACGAGACTCAAGCGGAAGGCCAAAGAACGTAAAGCCGTGCTTTGACACCATTATATCAAGTCTCAATTTCGAAGAATCGATAGTCGTCCTCCGGACGTGATACTGTACGAGCCTAGGTTGTGCTCACACAAGGCACTTTCATAAGATTATCCGAAACACAACAACAAAGAGAGTTGCAGAATACCTTGACACACATTTGTATAGAAAAAACTTTGCTTTATTGATAATGAACATCATATTGCAGACTCGATTACAAAGGTGCCATGAGGGCTTACAAATTGATTTTATTACAAAATGAACGCTGATAAGATGGTCGTTCCATAAACTTACATTCTTTTATACATAAACAACAAAACACTCTCGTAGACCTGGAATTAGAGAAAGTTGGTGCGACATGGGTCCTGATCGAAGTTTTTAAAAGGTGAGAGATTTTCCTTCACACACTAGCAAGGCTTCAAAATGTTGTAGCATCACCTTCAGTTCCTTGGCACACTATCTAGGGTCAGAGCACCTGTGTCGAGCGAGGATCAATATGTTCACGTGTACTGGTACGTGGCTAATTAATTTATGTGCTCTTATTTGGTTCAATGATTTAGGTGAAACATACAGCGTATTTTAATGATCTTTCAAGCCATTCATAGTCACTTTCATGCAAGCAGTTTGACGAAACATAAACAAGGTAATTTATGCCGGAACTTATCTACGGCAGAGCGTGCCATACAATATATGGTGTACCATGTCCTTTCCTGTCAGATTTATATCAATATATTCTAAATAGTATTTAGGTGAGGGTCACTGGCAATTCAAGCCATCTGGATGTATAGCCTGGTCGAGATGGCGACCCTGTCGGTGTGGGTAGCTGGCCCCATTGAAAGTTTTGAATGATCCATGCTAGCATCCACTACAGCTATCTTGCATTCCTCCTAGGCCGAATCGGTCCCATGGCCCTCGGTTGTCGTTCGTGGAAACGAAAACTTGTGCACAAGTTGTGCATGACCGTGCTAGACTAAAGTTAATTATTCAAGCATGGTCTATGAAATCTTTGAGAGTTAGCAAGCTTTCAATGTGTGTCGCCTTATCGTTGCAATATTCATTAATCGATTCATCTTTATTTTGCACAGATCTATAGTAATTATGGCATAAGAAAGCATGCATCAGTTTCATGTTATAGCAGTTTTATGGCAAGTGTACGTGAGGAATCTTGCTACAATTTATTGATTCTGCACTATAAAGACAAGCATATCTTCTTTATATTTATGATAGATTTAACTAGAGGGTCGAGGGAAAGGAGGGTCAGCCACTCACCTTGGGTTGTTCGATGCGAGGGATCGATTGGTTTGCGCTTAGCCGTTGCCTACATGATCACCTGAAATCGCACAATCAACTAGTTAGAACACAACGCTATTTATTAAGTTCGATAGGAAGTGCGAAATTCGAAGAACGAAGCCATGAAAACCATCGAAAAATTCACAAAAACGTATTCAGAAAACAAGCCAAAGCCAAAAAAGCAAGTGCGGCATGAAAAGTTGAGCAACAGGAGGTCTCTCCCGACTCAGCCGCAGAGTCCATCCTCGAGACGCAACCCGCTGAATATGGAACTTGATTCCAAAGAAGCCATTCCATAACGAATAAAGGATCTTAATTCAATCGGTCCCGTTCAATCGATTCAATCGATCCCGATCTATCGGTTCCGACCAAATCGATAGCGACAGTGTTCCTTTATCGTGCACTCCGTGGATGAAAAACGGAAAACAATGTAGGGACAGGACACTACATTTGGTTCGTTTGAAACCGAATAAACCGAATGCTTAATCATATTCGTGTCTATTTCAATCCCAACAAAATACCTCGACTGACCTAAATCTTTAGTAACAAAATGTTATGAAGGTGGAGCTTGGTCTCTTTAAGATTTCAAGGTTATAACCCAATAGTATTATGTTGTACATTTACCATAAAAGTAATTATACTAGTTTGGTGTTTCGAATAAATACTGAGTGGTCTGCGTGATTATTTATGAACCCGACTATAAAGACCAATTGGCTAAAAAAAATCAAACCAAGAACTTGGAGTCTCTGCTACCATTTTTTACAAAAAGTTACATTTAGCAAATCATTTCAACAGTCATTCAATACCAAAATTTTAAACTTTTCACACCTCCACTTCTTGAAAGCACCAAAACGAAAGGAGTGAAAAAAATATACGTATACATAACGTATATATGCGACACAATCATGCTATATAATATGTATGCAAAATATCAAATTTTTTTTTTTACTTTGACGCACTTCGTCGAATGACCTGATACAACTCAACAAGAGCACTAATGCAGCTAGATAGAGACACCATCTGAATTTACAACGCAGAAGACCAACCATCCGGACTAGTACCGGCCATATCAAACAAGATAAGTTGGCAAATCGGGGATGGTAAGACATCGTTAAAGAGCAAAGTTTCTGTTGATGTTTTCTACTTAGCTTTGGAAACTTTTAGTCCCACATTGAAAAACCACAATGATATATGTTACAATATAATAGCTATACTTGTGTTGGTATATGCACCGGCATGGAGCGAATGACTCGTGCTTGCTTTCGGCACAGTCAATTCTGTCAAGCGGTGCTGTCAGCTGTCAGCGTAAGGCGTGTAAATAGAGCCCCTCCTCCACCATTTGAGTTGGTTGGAAAAATTAAAGAGAGGAGAGAGAAATAACCACCTACATCCCGAGGGTCTATGTGCCTCTGACAGACTATGCGCCACATAGAGCATTATGCTCTCATCTTAACAGCTAATTTTATGATAAAAAATTTCAAGGTCCGTATCAAATAGTATCATATCCTCCATCATGACTATTGGTTGCAAGTGTACAATACAGATGGTGAAACCGACATTGAAGTGTAGTTTTCCCGAAACTAATTTTAGTGCAAGTAACCTTGGGCTTAGGCATGTCAATGGATAATCAAAAATTCGAATCTGATTCGATTCTGTATCTGAATTTTTGGATATTATTCGAAAATTTTGAACATCGGTTTTGGGTATCCCAATATTTTTTGGATATTATATTTTTCAGATATGAATTCGGATATTAAGTTATTCGAATCCTTTAATATCCGATCCGAATTTAAATTACATATTTCAGATATCAAATTCGTATATATATATATATATTCTACGAAATCAGGGAAGCAGTTTATCCCAAGCCATATGGTGGACTTTGATCAGCTGAATCTGCAAGCAGACTTATCATATGTAGAAGAGCTTGTGCAAATCTTGGAACGCAAGGATAAAATGCTTCGAAATCGTGCTATTTCTTTCGTCCGTGTGCTCTGGAAAAATCACTCGGTCGAAGAGTCGAACTGGGAACTGGAGTCGGAGATGAGGAAAAAGTTTCCTTCTCTATTTTTCTTAGCGGTAGGTTCTTTTCTCAAGTTTCGAGGACAAAACTTTTTCTTAGTTGGTTATGGTGTAGTACCCCGTCCCTAAATCATGCTCCGTTCTCCGTCCACGAGGTGCGCGAGAAAGGAACACTGTCGTTATCGATTCGGTCAGGACCGATATGTCGGGATCGGTCGAACGGGAACGATTGAATTAAGATCCTTTTTCATTATGGAAAAGCTTCTTCGAAATCAAGTCTCATATTCTGCGGATTATGCCTCGAGGATAGACTCTGCGGCTGAGTCGGAAGAGACCTCCCGTTGCACTATTTTTTACGCTGCACTTGCGTTGGTTTTGGCTTTGGTTTTCTGAATGCATTTTCGTGAATATTTTCACTGCTTGCGTTTCGAACTCGCATTTGCATATCGAACTCCTTGGATAATACAGTATTTTAATCAGTTGCTTGTTCGATTTCAGGTAATCGCGTAGGCGATATCTAGCATGACCAACAAGTCTTCCGCCTCGAACAAAAATCAAGGTGAGTAGATGACCTCTTTTACCTCGACCCTCTGATTCAAATCAAGAACTTGGGATAACTGTATCAATTTAGAGTGAATTACTCTGAAAATATAAGTTTCGCATCAAAAAGAGAAAAGATAAGGTTCTAGAAAAGAGATAAAATTATTTCATGATTTGTAAAACCAAAGAAATGAATCGATTATATAATTGTCGCAATGATACCATAAAAGGTGCCTTTAATAACGTGTTAACTTAGCACGGTCATGTACAACTTGTATACAAGGGCGACTGTTTCTTCGGACGGTATTTCGGGGCCACGGGACCGATCCGGCCTAGGAAGAAACACGATAGCTATGCTAGATTGTACCGCGGGTATTCGGTGCTCCTTCAACGGAGTCCCTACCCACGTTGAACGTGCACCGTCTAAACCAAGCTATGTCCAGAATGGTTTTCATGCCAATGACCTCCGCAAATATGCACTAGTTAAACTTATGTTATACAATATGACAGGGAAGAACATGGTAAGATTTATGTTGCACGGTACGCTCTGTCGTGGGTAAGTTCTAGCGTAATATCTTCTTGTTTATGTTTCGTCAAACTGCTTGCATGAAACTTACTAGGTTGGCTAGATAGATCACTAAAACAAGTTGCATATTTTATCAAAAAATCTTGAACCAAATGAGAGCATAGAAAAATAATTAGCCACTCGCCAGTACATGTTGATTGTACTGATCCTCGCTCTCTACAGGTGCTATAAATCAGGAGGAGCGTGCCGCGTGATTGAAGGCAGCGCTCGTGTGTTTTGAAGCTTCGTCCGTGCGCGTGAAGCCTTGATCCAATCTCTTGAAGACTCTGCAACTGTCCAAGCTGAGATGTCTCGACTCTCCCCTATCCAAGGTGTCTGCATACTTTGGTTGTATAAAGGGGTGTGATGTATGGAACGGCTATCTCATCGACGTTCATTTTGTATCGGAGTCAGTTTGTAGCCCGCGCGGCGCCTTTGTATCAAGTCTGTAATATGATGTTCATTATCAATAAAGCTTAAGTTTCTTCTGTATAATGTGTTCAATTTACTCTGTGCACTCTCTTGTTATTGTGTTTCGGATAACCTTATGACTATGCCTTGTGCGATCGCAACTTAGGTTCGCACGGCATCACGCCTAGGGGACGATTGTCGACTCTATAGAATCGGAACGTGACATATATATATATATATATATATATATATATATATATATATATATATATATATATATATCCGAATTCGATATCTAAAATATGTAATTTAAAATCGGATCAGATATTAAAGGATTCGAATAACTTAATATCTGAATTTGTATCCGAAAAATATAATATCAGAAAAATATTCGGATATCCAAAACCGATGTTCAAAATTTTTGAATAATATCCGAAAATTCAGATACAAAATCGAATCAGATTTGAATTTTCGATTATCCATTGACAGGCTTAAGCCCAAGATTATAATATATATATATATATATATATATATATATATATATATATATATATATATATATATATATATATATATAAAAGAGAAGATGAAAGTGTTTTTTTCTCTTAAATAATTTCTTTAAGATTCATTTTAACTGTAACTTTTCATCTTCTATTTTAATATCTACGAATTAATAATATTATATGTTCCCATGGCCATTGGCCACACATATCCATGTGCATACTTCTTATATTTTCCATGCATGAATGTATATACATTAGTAATTACTACATATTAACTATAATTTAGAAGATGAAAGGTTGCCCTACTGGGTGGGTACTACTAACTAATATTTATTACTCTCAAGTCTCAACTTTACTTTATATTAAATAGTTTTTATTATTCTCCAATTTCTAAGTTGTAACTGCATTTTTTCATGTTCAAGCCCTTCAACTGTCCAACCCCTGTGTCGACAGGAATCATCCATCAAATAATGTTGTGTTTGCGTCCCTCAGTATCCAAAACCTCCCCAAGCCAAAACCACGACTTCTGTTGCTTGGCCGAGAACCTTGTCGAGAAGATGTGCTTACTGTCGGTCGAGTTCACCACCCTCACCCTTACTATTTTGTGACACCTAGCCATTCAACCATTCCTCTCCAACAACGCAGCTCCGGTCATCTTCCCAACCTCTACACAGTTTTTTCAGACTTCTTTTCATCTTCTACTCTTATACCTCTTGTATTCAAAGTATAAATCATTTTGTGTAGCTGGTTGATCGATTGTATATTGATTATTGTTTTGATTTCTACATATTAAACTAAAATCTGGTTATATCCATTTTAAGGAATATTTATTATCTGGATTGTACAGATTGTCATAGTTATCAAATTTTGAATATTTTGGATTTCGTCTATTCGGATAATAACTAAAATTTTAATATTTCGTATTTCGAATATATGGATAATAACAAGTGACTAGATAGATTCGAATTTTTTTAGCTTATCGGATCGAATCGGATTTTATCCGATATCCGTTAAACTAAACGTATACGAATTCGGAGTATCAAAATAAACATCCGTTCGGATATCGGATCGAATCCGGATATTACCAAAAAATGGAATATGAATATTGTCCTATCCGTACCGATAAACATATATTGACACCCCCTACTTTGGCTCTCCTCTTAGCGATCAGCTTTTAGCTTGGATAAATTTCCAAGAAATAAATTGGCTGATCACTAGGGAGGTTGTTTATGTACACCATAGATAATTAATTAATAAGCAACACAGAGAGAGAATCATGCATGTATATATTCAATCAAGATGTGACGCTGTAATAGTTAGGAATAAACTGAAAGATTATAGGCTGTTTATGTACATCACATATTTAATTAAGTAACATTGAGAGAGCATCATAAATATATCCATCCAATCAAGATGTAAAGTTGTTCACAAAAACCTATTTTGTTAGAAACATAGACCAGAATCTTTGGGAAGCATGACACTTGTTTTCTAATCTTCTTGTCTACTGTGTATAGAAGTTTAACATATATTAGAAGGGTTGCTTTTATATCTTAGAATTTTATATAATCTACACTTATCAATGCGCACTTGCTAGTTACTTCAACCAAATAAAAAACAAAGGCTACAAAGTATGTTTCTTCAGTGGGTCTAGGACGTATGGACCTGTCAAATGGGCGGGCTGGTCCACTCCAGCATGAGTTCGGTTCGAAAAAATAATCCACGTATCGATCCGATCCGATTAATTGTAGGTCTAGACCGATCCGTTTCAGTATATCGAAATATGTCGGATCTCATATCTCGGTCCATAAAAAAGGCAGTCCAGTCCGGCCTGATATAGCTAGACCGTATTTTTTAGAAAGAAAAAAAATCCAATCCTGAGATGAACAAATATTTTATTTGAAGCATTATACACCACAACATCTATGATAGACCATTTGTTCTCTAGGAGTTGTATGACTACCCCTTCTCAAAAAAGAAGGAAAAAAAAGAATGAAGAAAAAATACAAGAATGTTTATATTGATGTTCAATACAGACAAAGAACTATTCAGTTGGATTAGCTAATGAATTTCTATATCTTGCCTACTCGCTTGGAGCCATCTCCTTTGTCTGCCATCCTCTCTCATGCCAAAAGAAAACATCTCTATCCTTTATTTCATAACCTGAAATTCTTCGTGCTGATCCTATTCGCCTTTTGGTTATTTCGAATAAATGCAAGAATATTTGGAGTACTCTATATTGGTCAAGCCAGTATAAAGAATTCAATATCTCAATGCACATTTAACTCCATGGTTTTGACTTGCAGAGTATTATATGCTTGCAGCTAAGTGCACTTTCAAAATTGAAGATTTTTATCTACTTAGAATGTACCGAGGTCCGGCCCGGTTCGAAACCCACTGCATGGGCCACGTGCCAGACTTGGCTTATATTTTTACCATTTCGTTTCGGCCCTGCTCACTATAATGCATGGACCTGAGAGGTCTAGTCCAGGCTCGGCCCACCGGCCCGACATACTATAGTGCATGGACCTGAGAGGTCCGGTTCCGGTTCGGCCCACTATAGTGCATGGACCTGAGAGGTCCGATCCAGGCTCAGCATGTCTTTTGGACCCGCTGTTTTTAACTCCCACCATTTTTATGAACAGAAAAAATAATACATACCGTGGCTTGATCCACTGATCTTCCGCTACCAAGTCAGTATCTTATACATCTCCTCAGTAATTACAAGAGTCATTCGAATTCGGTATCCCTCGCGACAGTTTTTCTGCCCAGTTATGCATGAGCATATATGGGGATTTTATTCTACATGTTATAAGACAGTAAATGAAAGTAAACGTGTTTGTTTTGTTTTGTATTTTTTGTATTTTTTGTATTTTTTTGTATTTTTTTCTTTAGTTAATGGTTTGGATAATATTTAGGTAGCAAGTACGTCCTTAGAGCTGTCAAGTGGGTTGGGCAAGTGGGCCGAGCCGGTCCAGGTTCAGTCCACTATAGTGCATGGACCTGAGACGTCTGGTTCAGGCTGACGGTCCGGAGAAGAAAAAAATCATTGCCCTAGGGAGAAATTAGTTATGCCTTGTCCTTGGCAAATAAAAAAAATATAAAATATAAAATATAAAAAATATAATCCTTGGAGTAAGAGAAAGAAAAAAAAAAACTAATAAGAGGTGGCTGTTGCCAATATTATTTGATATGTTAAAAGTATTAGAAAGAAAGGAGATTCTCTCGCCCAATGTTGTAAAAACCGGACCGGACCGACGGTTGGACCGGGTCCAACCGGTTTAAGCCAAAAAATCGGTCCGGTTCGACTAAAATCGGATCTTTTAAAGAACCGTCGGTTTTTTTGTCAAAATCGGGTTCAACCGGTGAACCAGCCGAATCGGTTCACAATTGAACCGGCCAATTTTGATTATTTTTTCATTGTAAAAAAATTCAAAATAAATTATTATGAAAAATTTGGACCATTGGATTCTTTATTTGGTTTTAATCGACCTTATAGTTGTAAAATTAAACCGAACTAACATACTTATGATCAAATCAAACTAAACTAAGAAGTAAATATGGATATTTTACCTCTTTGGACCAAACTAAACAAAGTCTATTGAACTCCAATTGAACCCGGTTGAACCACGATTGAATTCTGGTCCAACCTATACCAAAAAATTTCGGTTTGATCATCGGTCCGGTTACCGGTTTTTAAAACATTGCTCTCGCCTTAGTTTGTAGTTATTTATTGCCTACCTGCATGTGCACGTCAAGTTCATCCCCCATACGGCATCGACAGGCTTCCTCCTCCGCCTTGTTATAGACCAAGTCCTCGTTTGCTTCTCGAAAAAGGAAATGAAAGAAAATCTCTTATTTTTTCTTAAATTATAATTTTTATTAAAAAATATTAGGTGTTTGGAATTATCCGAAAACTTGTAAAAAAATGAATAATTGAGAGTGAGAGTGTGAATCCATGGATGAGTGCCAAATTATTTTTCTTCCCTATTTTTTTCTGAAATTTTTTTTTCTTGCTCATTTTTTTTAGCATCCGAACACTATAAAAAAATAAATTTTCTTTTACAAGGTTCTGAATAAGCGAGCCGGCCTAAAAGAAATCCAATGTCCCAAGAGCCTTGGTTCTTTATATTGAATTCTGGTCTCGTTTGGTTCGCGTTCGTGGAATTGAAACGAAACTCATTCTTTGTTCTTTCATTTCTTTGAAAAATTACAATGGAAATGAATCCTTCGGTTGGTGGAAGAAAATATTTTTTCTTATTTTTAAAATCAATTTTCTTTCCTACTCATTTTTTTTTTATAACCAAATACTGAAAATGAAAAACTTTTTTTTCCGTCCTACTTCCACGAGCCAAGTGAGGCCTAAAAAGCAATCCAATGTCCTAAGAAACTCCCCCCTTTTTTTTTAATCTTTCATGCGTGTGTCTATGCATTTCTTCTGTAATCATATAGGGCAGGCAACTAAAATAAATTAGCATAAGAAAAATAAATGCAAGTTTCTCTAAAATTCTTTGTGACTAGAACACCTAAAAGCTCTTTTCAACATTGATGCACATTGTATTTAGAGTTATTTTTGATATTCTAAGGTTCATGTATAAATATTAAAAATATATTTTTTTTTTCTTTAATCATGCTAAAAGAATTTTTTTTTTTTAACATTCTAAGATTCATGTTAGTGTAATTTCTAAAAAGATAGAGAGATCTAAATCTAAAAATAAATTTTTTTACATGAGATTAAAAGTTATGAGATCTTTCAATTTTTTTTAGCCATGTGGGGTCGCACATCTTACACGATTCCGGCAATAGATCTTTCATAATGTGGGGAGATGGTGTTTTGAGAAAGAAAAATATTTTTTGTGCCTCCAAGACATGATATAACTATAGGAAAATTAGCGAGAAGCATGGATTGTTGTTGCTACTGCTCTCGCTTTTAAAAAACCAACCTTCCTATGAATAGTCCCTCATCAGTTGTGTATTTGTGTTAATAGTGCACATATATATATATATATATATCTCTTTACTCTTTTTTGGTTCATTGAAGTCTCGTGTAAGTAGTCCTATAGGCCACACGTGCATGCCACCGCCATTCGGTTCAGTTCGACTCGGTTTGGTTCGGCACGCATAACGGGTGCGGATACGTTTTCACACCTGCGGGCGCCGAATGTCGATTCGATTCATTCTTCGGTTTCGAACTGAGACCCTAAAAAAATCTCATTATCGTTTTATTCTTTTAAATTCTGAACGTTTGGCTCATAAATTTTTCCAACATAAATTTCATTTCTCCCACATTTTTATCATTTTTCTTTGTGTTTATTTGTCTTTATTCTTCTATGTAACGTCTGGATTAAATTGGCTTTTATTTTCCTGTCTGTTGGAGAGGACTAAGAATAGCCAATATATATTTATATTGAGGTTCTTTCTCTTCTCAATACACAGAAATCTCTACGTAAAATCTCTCTCAAATTCTTGTCTTACCGAAGCTCTTCTGTTCTTCATCTTTGCTCTGGACAGAGGTAAGTCAGGGTTGCTCTCTTCGAGTTGTGTGCAACGACGAGATATCGATAGAACGGATATTTTAACATAGGAGCATTCGAAAAAGCGTTGCACACAGACTCAGATTAACTTTCAGGATAATCCATCGTGCACGACTTTTTCGAAAGCCAATAGCCTTATAATTTTGTTTATTTTGTTTGCAAATTTTAACAACAAAAAAGGAGAGATTTCTAACATGAATTACCCAACCCTCCATGCAAAACGTTGATCAATTGCCTGCCCCTTAATCGCTACCTAATAACCGTCTGCTGCTCTTTCAATAATAGGTGGGCGTGCACACAAGCGAGCGAAGAGACCTGTGAGAAAGGTACTAACGATCAAGGGGATGGCGAGTGAAGCATTTGTCATTTATTTGCACATTGGACGTGTCTCACGGAAAATAATGTTTTGTCTACGGATTCTGACGGGGCCACATGGCAGCAGCCACCCTCCCCTCTAATTTTAGAGCTTTGCTATGCCTACAACCAATGCTTAGGGCATCTCCAACCCTATTGTTACTTTGGAGCATCTCCAATTCATTATGAGTTTGGAAAAAAAGAAGTAGGGTTTTTTGAACAAATAACCCTGTTAACAACTTTTATTTAAATGGTAACCCTACTTTGTTTATAATGTAAGAGATAACCGCATTTTGGATGGATCTGTTATCCAACTGTTAAACTAGACACATGATTTTTGTTAATAGACATGCGATATATTAAGTTACTAAATTACCCCTCTCTTTAATCGAAGGTAACAATTGTCTTTTAGTCTTCTTTCTCAATCATAAATTACAATGGCTGGAGAAATAAGATTCCTTAATTACTGACTACATTTCAGTTCAGATTTAAGCATAATGACATTATTGCAATCTTATACTTTGATGTCATTCTTGAGCATCATGCTACATTTTGGAGAACGTTTAATCTGATCACTGGAAAACATACAACCATGGCTAAAATGAAATATGAACAACAAAGCATGATACATATATTGGTTCATAAATGACCTCCAAAAAAGGCCTGGTAACTACTAAAGCATATAAGTTCATCTTCATCACTTTCAAATATTTAACCTCATTGATAGTAAAAAAAAACATAGTTCAACAAAATATACTTTATCAATATTGATTAAATTTCAGAGTTAAATGTTCTCCCATACCATATTCAATAAGTGACTCTTGAGCAGCAGGCTACATTTTCCATACATTTGATATGCTTTCCTTCATCAAATAACTGCAACTTTTCTATAAGAAAAAACTAATTAAGGAAAAAATTGCTCTGCTCTTCGATGGAATATACAATAGATAATTTACATAAGCCCAACAATGTCCATTATCAAGTAAGTATATCAGAAAACATAAAACCATGACTAAAATGAAATATGAACAACAAAGCATGAATACATATATTGGTTCAGAAATGACCACCAGAAAAGGCCTGATAAGTTCTAAAGCATGAATACTATATAGTTCACCTTCATCACTTTCACATATATAACCTCATTGGTTGTTAAAAAATATAGTTCAACAAAATATACTCTGCATTTAATAAATCAGTAGTGAAGAGTGCAGAGATGACTCTATCATTTGGTATTTGCTCTATCTGAAACTCATCTATAAGTAACTGATGTGTTCTTGTGATCCGCCGTGTCCAAGCATAGATGATGAAGCCTGCCATGACTCTCCTTCAGTATGGCCCCTTTGGTTGTTTTGTGTAAAAGCTCCTCTTGTCTTGACTTTCTTCCTACTTGAAGTTGAAGATTTAGTACCACCCATGTTGCATCTTTTCTTGTTGTGGCCCAATTGACGACAATTACCACACCTTCTTTTCTTCCTTGGAGCAGGTTCATCAGTATCCCTTCTCCTAGCCATCCTTGGTCTGCCTGGTGGTCTTTTTGTTATAGGAGGTAGCACCGCTCTATCAGGCTGCAAGTAGAAGTAACATTTATAATGAAAACAATATAATTCTAACTGATTTTAATTTTAGTAATAAATTTTGTGTAGTTTTCTATGAATATAAAAAAGAGATGATCACTTACAGCCCCCCAATCAACAATGTCTTCCAAAGGACATATAGCACCAGCATATGATCTTCTATAAGCTCTCATAGTGTAACATTCATGGCAAAAGCTACGGATATGTATAATCACATAATTAATCAGTTCATACAAGCATTAACATTAATAAATTTATAATCCAACTTAAACTCATTTAATAGAGAAAAGGGCACTTACTCAGGCCAGTTAACTCTCAAAGAATGCAGTATAACAACTGCATACATGCATGGAAACCCACTCAATTGCCATTGTACACATGAACAGATTCTCGCTTCCACATCAACAATCCATGTTGAGTTAAAACAATTCTCCACTTCCCATTTGACACCATCTGAACCACGATAAACAAAATCTTTCATTTTGTCTCTCATTTTATCCAACCATCCTACGGCAGTAGGAACCAATTCATTCTCATCCAATGAATTTCTAAGATTTCTTCTTTTGTGGAACATGGTCATCATCATAGTGTGATATTTTTTTAGCCAACATGAGCACCGGTTTGTCCCTTAAATTGATGATCCAGTTATTGAGTGACTCACTAAAATTGTTAGTGATATGTTCAGATTTAGTGGTATGGTCAAAATGAGCCCTTGCCGAGGTGCGAACGTCCTCATTCATCAAAAAATCATGGGCATCCTTGTTTTGCTTCTGCAGCTCCTCCATGTGGTTTCTAAACTCATTGATCTTGTAAGCTTTTGCTGCCTTCCACACAATGCCCTCAAGCATCTTTCCCGAATATTTTTTTTAAAATTTTTAAACATGTGCCTGAAGCAAAATCGATGATTGCTTTCTGGAAACACATTTGACACGGCTTGGATAAGACCCTTTTGTCTATCGGAGATGAATGTCAACCTAAGTGGGTGTCTAATCAAGTGTCCACCAATCTGTTCTAGAAAATTGGTCCAATTATTTGTGTCCTCAGACCTGCATATGTAGATAGCCAATGGAAATAATCCATTCCTGGCATCTAAACTAGTTGCTGCAAGTAGAGCACAGCCATATTTTCCTTTAAGGAAGCATCCGCCTAGACCAATAATTGGCCTACATCCACCAATAAACCCATCCATGGATGCTTTGTATGCGATACATAAATTGTTAAAAGTGCAGAGAGCAACATCCCTAGAACAAGTAGCGATGTTTTCTCGGTTAGAGAGAAGTATTTGATTGCACAATTGTGGGAGCTTAGCATAACTTTCTGCATAACTTCCATTCACTTTCTCAATGACCTTACATCTTCCTGCCCATGCAACATGGTAAGAAATTTTTACCTGAAAATTATGCCATATCTCGTCTATGATAGCAGTTGGTGTCCATGTATTCTCATTTTGTCTGATCTTTAAATCCATCACATCAGCAACCCAATTTGCATCAGCCATATGATTCTTGAACTCATGATCTGCCTGGCACCTGTGTTCGTTCTTTAAGGTCTTGATTCTAAACGTAGGTTCATCTTAGAGTTTGCTTGCAAAAACAAGCCAAGGACAACCTTCTTTATGGTTCTTACACTTGGCCCTATATCTTTTTTCCTCAGCCTTCTCAGTCATATATGCATACTTATTTTTGATTGCATAAGTCTTCAAGTATCTCTTAAAATGAATACATGCAACATTAAATGAAATTAGAACATGATATATATATGAATTAGTGTAAAAAGGAAAAATCAAGAGAAAAAACTACTAATAACAATGAAACTTAATGGTCATACTTGATTCGAACTCCATGCCAACTCGAAGTGTCCATGGTGCCTCCTGGATATCATCTAAATTCTTATACAATTCCTCTGTCTCCTTTACAAAATCAGAAAACTCAGTTGATAGAGGTTTCTCAGTATTGGTATTTGATGGCAGTATCATAACGGCATCGGCCACATCATTAATAATATCACCTTCAGAAACTTAAGCTTGTACACTTTTGTATTCATCAAGATTCTCCTACTCTAGTTCCCTATCACTGCTTGCTACGCTACGATAATCTTCTTCAGGATTAACTGGCCCAGGTTCAGGTTCATCATCAACATCATTAAGACCAACATTCCTATGCAACCACGGATCAAAATTTTCATATGTATTAGCATCAGCTTGACTAGTATGGACCATTTCATTCTCAAACAAACTGGTATATCCAACTGTAGCTATCCAGAAGTCATCATCACTATAAATATTTTCACCATTGCTGCAAAAATAGTGAATTATTAAAGCCATTAACTTGAGCAGTAAATTATTGAAGATGTTAAATCATATTCATGATCATTTTTATATTAAAAAAAATAATTAGGAAGACAAAGGAAAAGATAATAATTATGCATATAACTTGAGCAGTAACATTAAACCATTCATGGTTGTTCTTTCTTTTTGTTGTCCACTATTGGAAAATTTAAGTCATACCAAATGAAACCAAAGTGTACTATATACTGCAAACTTGCTTCTGGACACAACTAATTTGTTTCAGGTACAATAACCTTTCAAGATAGCTCCATGAGTAGCAGCCATCTTGTTGCACATGAGGATTTTCAACTCCTCTAGCATATTCTCTTCAATGATTCAACGAGGATGTGTGGTTTGCATCCTGACACACCTTAACCAACCCAGCCAAAACCCAGCCCTCTGACACAGCTTAATCGGAAGAACTACCTAAGTCCTAAGTTGACCTTCAATTATCTTCATAATCGCACTGGTAATAACTCCATGTGCGCCCCAGACTCCGCAAGCCATCAGAGTCTCCTCTGCTCTTCTCACCTAGTCGCGTGACCTCCAGTCGCCGCCTTTTGACTGGTCGACGAGTTCCCAGCTAGTGCTGGCCTCGTCCTCGACTGTTCCTCAGTGTCCTCCTCTGATATTCTCACCTCGCCTCCGTGAACAGTACAATCATAAAAAAACTCCCAAATTCATTGTAAAATCCAACAAAATAATCCCCAAAAGATTAAGAAAAAGATCAGGTCTAGCTAAATATCTACTCAATTCTGAATCAAAAAAAAATCCTCGCCAAAGAAGAAGGATCAAGATAGAGAATGTAGAAAGAGCTAAGTTAAAAAAAATACATTCGTATACTTTTCTAGCTGAAGAAAAAGCGTAGGTGTCCCGCGGGAACAACTTAAAAAGAAGGGCGCGTGGCTCCTCCCTCCATCGACGATTCACGATTAGGGCTGGAGGAATCGGATAAGGATAAGGAGCATCAGTTGGGATGGAGCACGTGGTGCTCTTCGATCCTTCCGATTAGAAAAATAGGACAAGAAATACTTTGTTTTGGATTGGTTACCCCTTCTTTCCCTTTCTTCTACACAACTGCCGACTTGAATTCAATGGGGGTGGAGGTCAGCAAACCCTAAAAACTTGTATGTATACTCAATATAGATAATGTAAATCCTAATTACATGTAGAAGTATTCAAAACAAAAATCAAACAACAGAGACATACTTACCGATTTTTGTCACCATTGTAAAGTTTCAAAACCAAAAATCTCTTGATTTTTTAGTATGAGATAACAGCCATTTCAAACCCAAAAAACATTCTCTCAATTGAGAAAGAAGGCTAAAAGACAATGGTTACCTTCGATTAAAGAGAGGGGTAATTTAGTAACTTAATATATCACATATCTATTAAAAAAAATCATGTGTCTAGTTTAACAGTTGGATAACAGATCCATCCAAAATGCGGTTATCTCTTACATTATAAACAAAGTAGGGTTACCATTTAAATAAAAGTTGTTAACAGGTTTATTTGCTCAAAAAACCAAAAAAAAATGTCACATAGGAATGACAAACTTTCATTTCAAAAATTATTTTCCAATGCAAATATAGAATTAATCATGAAGTTGACATGACAATGACAATGTGAAGTTGGTTGTCTAGATCTAGACAATGCACTTCACAATGACTTTGTCTCCACATCATCAATTATGAATAAAAATATTTATTTAAAAATGAAGAAGTGGAGGAGTAATCTTGGAAGTTGAAAAAAATATTTTTTATTGTTTATCAATACTTTTGCATTGGAGAACACTTTTTTATCTCATTGTCTTGTGTAAATATCATCTTGCCACATAGGAAAGACATTGTCTTGTGCCTCATGCCACATAGGAATCACAACACAAAACAAGACAATAGGGTTGGAGATGCTCTAAGAGCATCTCCAACCCTATTGTGAGTTTAGAAAAAATGATTGCCACATAGGAATGACAAACTTTCATTCCAAAAATTCTTCTCCAATACAAATGTAGAATAAAACATGAAGTTGACATGGCAATGACATGGCAAAAAGAATGTGAAGTTGGTTGTCTATGTTGACACAAAGTCACAGTCAACCAAATATTGACTACATTGACTAAATAATGTCTGTATTAATTCAATACGACACACGACGTCTGCATTCCGTTCAAGACAGACGACAGCTCAGTCTCCGGTTCTCAGTGTGTTTTTGAGTCTGTATTTTATATTTTCATTGAGTCTAGACTTGTGTACTCTGAGTCATGCTGAGCTCTTGACACTTAGTCTACAGCCTACCCAAAATCCCAAGCTCCACTGAACCAAACACTGCCCAAAAATCCCCTTTGAACCACTCTGTGCTCTGGAGACAGAGTTCGGGCCGAACTCTGCCTCCACACAGAGTTCGAGCCGAACTCTGTCCCCTAGAAATCAGGAACCCTAATTTTAGGGTTAGCTGGTTGCTAGTTGTCCAACGGCCAAATATTTGAATTTTCCTACCCGAATTTTGGCCGAATTCTGCCTATAAAAATACTATAAATAGGGCATGAATTTTCTCATTCTAAACCATCCAATCTTCTCTTCTCTTCTCTCTTATAGCTGAAATAAGCCATACCCTTCCCATTTACTAGCCACAAGCCTCCTAAGTCTCGAGTGCTCAGCATCTCTCAATTAGGATTCTTGTGCAAGAGTCGAAGAAGTCGCTTGGACAATTCCAAGCAAATCGCCACTGCGATCCTCTGTTAGAAGTTGACGTGCTCTTCTGAAGTAAAGGCACGGTTGTAAACTACTATTTCATAAATAGTGGATTTGAATCCTGAGCTAGAGTTCTCAGGCCTGGACTAGTCCTCCACGAGAAAAACCAGGTTAAAATTGCTGTGTTTGCGTATGCTCTTTTAATCTCCTTTTATTTTCCGCACTTTACTCTGATTATTTTTATTGGTGAAAGAGTTATTTTTAATTGGTCATTTTTCTATATATACTCTATTCACCCCCCCTCTAGAGTTGCCAAACTGTTCTTCAATTGGTATCAGAGCTCTGTTCTCTTTTTAAGGACTAACATCCTAAGAGCTGATCCATGGCAACCACACAATCCTTGATTTCCAATCATGGTGAAGGTCAGTCCACACATAGGCCTCCCCTATTTGATGGAACTAACTATACATATTGAAAAACAAGGATGAGCTTCTATCTTAAGTCTCTAGACTTTGACCTGTGGACTGTCGTCACTGACGGTTACAAAAAGCCCGTCAGGATAGTTGTCGATGGTGACCTCATTGAGAAACCACACGACAAATATTCTGTCGAGCAGAAGAAACAGGCAAGTCTAGATGCTAGGGCTATTAATGCTTTATTCTGTGTTATAGACAGGAATGAATTCAACAGGGTCTCCACATGCACCACTGCTCATGAAGTATGGAGACTTCTAGAAGTGACGCATGAGGGAACCACACAAGTCAAGGAATCTAAAATAAGCCGTCTCACTCAAGAATACGAAGCCTTCAAGATGAAGCCAAATGAGACGATCACTCAAATATTTACAAGATTCCTCGACATCATCAATCCTCTATCCTCGCTTGGTAAGCAGTACTCAAACCATGAGAAGATTCGTAAGTTACTCAGAGGGTTGCCAAAGATTTGGAACCCTAAGGTGACGGCCATCATAGAAGAAAACGATCTCACATCAATGTCAATGGAGACCTTGATGGGTAAGCTCATGACTCACGAGCTTGACCTCAAGGACTTCGAAGAGCCTGCTCCGAAGACCAGGGAGATCGTACTCAAAGCTCATCGACGAAGGGCTGATCACGATGAGACCGAAGATGATAACTCGGATGATGAAGACCAAGCTCTCATGGTTCGCAACTTCAGAAAATTCCTTCGCTTCAATCGAAGAAAGAATGATTCACAAGAAGATGATAAAGAAAAGCCAACCTGTTACGGTTGCAAGAAGACTGGACATGTCCGAAAAGACTGCCCATTCTTGAAGAAGAGCAACCGCTATGAGAAGCCATACAAAAAGAACTCATTAAAGAAATATGCCAACACAGGAATTTGGCATGAAAGTGAAGCGAGTGACTCCGAGGAAGAAAAAGGCTCTCCTCAAGATACAGCAAATGTGTGCCTAATAGCAACTTCCAACAAGGTATCTAACGAAACTCTAGATGACTTCTCTTTTGATGAACTTGGCGATGCTTTCACTGATTTACTCGATGATCACAAAAAGGTCATCGGTAAATACAAACATGCCAAAGACAAAATCAAAAGTCTTGAAGATGAGATACAAAGAATTTCCTTACTTCTTGATAATGTTAGAAACACGACACCCACTAATGACCCTGATGAAGTATCCAAGCTTAAATTAAGCTTACATGATGCTGAAGCACGTATTGAGCAACAAACTCAAGAAATCACTACACTCAACACGTTGCTTGCTGAAGAAAAGAGTAGACACAAGATTTCCATGACTAAGATATATGGCTTAAATATTAAGGTTGATGAACTGCAAGCTGTTTCTAAAAGATTAGAAACCAAATTGGGTAAACAGGTTGTTCAACCTCAAACCCAATCACATGAGCACAACACCACTCATGCTAGTCAACCACGTCATTCTCATGCAGCACATAACCAAGCATTTATATACACAAACTTTCACAAACCACGTGCACGTAAGAATAATTCTCATTCAGTACACAATCATCATGCACAAAGACACAATCAACATCACTCCACACATAGGAATCATCATGCCATGCCATATAGACAAGATCATCATGCAATGCCATATAGACAAGATCATCATATGCCATATAGACAAAATCATCATGCCATGCCATATCAGCATGTCACACATCATAGACAATACCATCATGATATGCCTCATAGACACCATCACCATGCCACTCATTCTATGCATAATCATCATCACCATGCTAACTCTTCACATCATGACCATCCTCATCCTGTTGCTTATAGATATTATTCTCATGCTCCTAGTATAAATAAGAATGCTATCTGTACTTACTGTGGATTACATGGACACATCTCTCCACAGTGCAAATTTAGAAGACTTGTAGATAAAAAGATATATACTTGGTTTCCAAAGACTAACTTTTCAGGACCCTCAAGAACTCGGGTACCAAAGGTCACATCTACTCTTGATGTAGGTGGACCTTCCCTCTTCAACTGAAAGTAAGTGGATTCTCGATAGTGGATGCTCGCGACATATGACGGGAAACACAAATCTTTTTGCATCACTATCGATGAAGAGAGAAGGATATGTATCCTTCGGTAACAATCTCAAAGGGCACATAATAGGTAATAGTATCATTGGTCATCCTCCTTCTCCTGTAATAAAGGATGTCTGCCTAGTGACCGAGTTAAAGCATAACCTGCTCAGCATTAGTCATCTTGCTGATCATGGATATGATATTAACTTTGGATAAAACAGTTGCTACATCTATGATAGGTCAACAGGAGACATTGCTTTTGAAGGAAAAAGAGAGGACAACATATATATTTTTTATCTTTCTATAAATACTAACAATGCAGGTAGATGTCTATATGCCCACAAAGACGAACGACTACTTTGGCACCAGCGTCTTGGTCATGCCAACATGGATGCTATATCCAGGCTGTCTACCAAGAAGCTAGTGAGAGGATTGCCTGATATCACATTCAAAAAGGACACGGTATGTGCCGAATGTGAACTAAACAAGGCAACTAAATCCTCATTTCATTCCATCAACTCTGTAAGTACTACTAGACCCTTGCAACTACTTCATATGGATTTATTTGGTCCTAGTAGAATAGCTAGCCTTGGTGGCAAACTTTATGCATTTGTTATTGTTGATGATTTTTCGAGATTTACTTGGGTTTTCTTTCTCGCTAATAAGAGCGATGCTATTTCAGTTTTTAAAGTTTTTGTAAAGAAAGTTCAAAACGAAAAAGGCTACATGATTACTCGAATTCGAAGTGATCATGGAGGCGAATTCGTAAATTATGATTTTGAAAATTTTTGTAATGCAAATGGTTTTGATCATGAATTTTTTTGTTCTAGAACTCCTCAACAAAATGGTGTTGTGGAGCGGAAGAATAGAACTCTCGAAGATATGGCCAGAGTCATGTTGAATAAATTTTCACTTCCGAAATACTTTTGGGCAGAAGTTGTCAGTACAGCATGCCACATTTTGAATAGGGTACTGATTCGTTCCATTACGAAGAAAACACCCTATGAGCTTTGGTTTGGGAGAACCCCCAATGTTTCTTATTTTAAAGTTTTTGGTTGTAGATGTTTTATCCTTAACACCAAAGACAACTTAGGCAAATTTGATGCCAAAGCTGACGATGGTATCTTTCTTGGTTATGCCGCCAAGAGTAAGGGATATAGAGTTTTTAATAAACGCTCACTTATTGTGGAAGAGTCAACAAATGTGACTTTTGATGAAGATAACAGTGCAGTAAGTACTCTTGATGATGACGTTGAGCCATCAACTTCTACTCCAATGAATACTTCAACCAAAACTGATTCTCTGGAGGGTTTGCCTAAGAAATTCTCTTTCAAACCTTCTCATCCAGAAAATTTAGTAATAGGAGAAGTTTCACGTGGAGTAACTACTAGATCATCACTAAGAGACTCCGTTGCTAGCACTGCCTTCATTTCACAAGTAGAGCCTAAAAATATTTCTGAAGCCTTTAATGATGAATTTTGGATTTCTGCTATGCAAGAAGAACTCAACCAATTCGAGAGAAGCCAAGTATGGGAACTCGTTCCTAAACCGATTAATCACTCGATAATTGGTACTAAATGGGTTTTTAGAAATAAAATAAATGAAGATGGTTCAGTCACATGTAACAAAGCTCGTCTAGTAGCTCAAGGATACAACCAAGAGGAAGGTATCGACTACGATGAGACGTACGCTCCTGTTGCTAGACTAGAATCCATTCGGATGCTTTGTGCTTTTGCTAATTTTCAAAACTTTAAATTATTTCAAATGGATGTAAAAAGTGCTTTCTTGAATGGTTTTATTAAGGAGAAAGTTTATGTAAAACAACCTCCTGGCTTTGAAAATCACAAATTTCCCGACCACGTGTTCAAGCTAAAGAAAGCACTTTATGGCCTCAAACAAGCCCCCAGAGCTTGGTATGAAAGGCTAAGTAGCTTCTTACTTGAGAAAGGTTTTTCAAAAGGGAAAATTGATACTACACTGTTTATAAAATCTTTTAAAGACACTATTCTATTGATTCAAATCTATGTTGATGATATCATTTTTGGGTCTACTGATGAAACCCTCTGTCAAGAATTTGCCAAGTGTATGCAGACGGAATTTGAGATGAGCATGATGGGAGAGCTCAACTACTTTCTTGACCTGCAAGTAAAACAAATGGCTAATGGAACTTTCATCTGTCAATCAAAGTATACCAAGGACATGCTGAAGAAGTTCGATCTTGACAACGTCAAACCAATCAGCACTCCAATGGCTACTTCAACCAAACTCGAACCAGATGAGAGCGGCAAACCTGTTGATCAACGTAAGTATCGAGGTATGATAGGCAGCTTACTTTATTTAACTGCTAGTCGTCCCGATATCATGTTCAGTGTTTGCCTATGTGCTAGATATCAAGCTAATCCTAAGGAATCACACATGACCGCGGTTAAGCGTATCTTTCGATACCTTAAGGGTACGGTTACAGTGGGCCTATGGTATCCCTAGTCCACATCATTTGACCTTATTGGTTACTCTGATGCTGACTTCGCTGGATGCAAGGTCGACCATAAAAGTACGAGCGGTACGTGTCATTTATTAGGAAAGGCTTTAGTCTCCTGGTTTAGCAAGAAGCAGAACTCTGTCGCACTATCCACAACAGAAGCTGAATACATAGCAGCTGGGCGTTGTTGTGCACAAATTCTGTGGATGAAGCAAACCCTTGAAGACTATAAGTTATCTTTCATGCATATTCCTATATTCTGTGACAACACTAGTGCCATTAATTTGACTAAGAACCCTGTCTGTCACTCACGCACTAAACACATTGAGATCAGACACCACTTTTTGCGTGATCATCAGCAAAATGGCACGATTAACTTAGAGTTTATTGACACTGATTATCAGCTAGCAGATTTCTTTACTAAGCCATTATCCGAAGAGCGCTTCAATTTCTTTTGTCATGAACTCGGAATTTTGGATGAAGCAGTTATAAGTTGAGACTCACCTGCGTAAATATCGAGTATATTTTGATTCTTGTACGACGAATTTGGTATGGGTACAAGCCGAAAGGGTCCTTCTGACAACAAGGCGTAAAAGCCTAAGCGACACGGTGCACTAGTCCTCAGGACTACCGCTAGCTGGGATCCGGCCCCTGCAGCTAACCTATGGCAAATTCGAAATATTGAATTACAATATATTTCCTTGTTTATTATATGGGTTGTTTCGATTTAATATTGCCAAATTTATTTTTCTAAAGTTCATTCTGACTTTTGTACCTCTCTATGTACTTCATTGAATTCTTCAAACTTTTTATGCTCTCTATTTTTTCTTCAACACTTAACCAATTTTTCATCTTTTCAGCCTGTTTTCTGTTCTGGACCACTAATCCAGAACTCGGGCCGAACTCTGCCCCTAACAGAGTTCGGGCCGAGTTCGGTCCCTATTGGTCCAGCGTCGGGATCAGCCTCTGCCGTTGGATCAGTTTAGATCATACGGTCAGAATTTCTTCCGACCAACGAAAACCCTCTCTTATATTTCGGGTTTTCATCTCTCTCCTTCACTATTACCTCCTTCCTCACCTCTCCAAACTCTTTCCTTCAAACCCTAACCCTAGTTTTTGATCTAGAGTGCTCCATTGCTCCTCAAAATCAAGGGAAAGGGGTTTATCATCATTCTCTTCCACTGTTTATCATTTGAGGTATCATTCTTGTATTCTATACTTCAAATTATTTTTTTTATGGCTCCTCGCTTGTTCAATCGTGGAAAGAGGATTCGAACTGAGAGTGTTTCCTCTTCGGATTCTCCTCCGTCAATTGAACAAATCATTGAACAACTTCAACCTCCTCATCCGTTGTTCAACCCACCTCGTCCTCAAAATCCTTATACCTATGACAACCGATTATTTGTCTCACTAGATGCATCAAACAACTGGTTTAGTGACTTTCGGAATCGTCAGGTATTCGCAGGACATCCTATTAATTTTTTTATATTCTCTCAATATGATTCTTTATTTCATGACCTCTGTTTTGATGAACTAATCACTACCACTTCGGCTATCTATAGTCATGCTGTCCAAATGTTCTACTGCAACATGACCTTTGATGACCTCCATATTTATTCACGAGTTGTAGGTATTAATATATCCTTTGACGACTTTGACTTAGCAGAATTTCTTGATCTTCCAGAGCCCACTTCTTGGGAAAAGCTTGTTGACGCTCGATCGTTCCGTTTTCCCGACGGGCTTTCCCTTGAGAGCTTCAAGGACGATTTGTGTACTCCATACACACGTTCTCGCAAGCTCACGGCTAAATATCTCAATCCATATTTTTCTGACCTTCATTGGATAATCTCTAACACCATTCTACCCACAACAGGTTCTCCTGATGACATCACTTATCTTGAAATATCTGCTCTTTATCATCTTCACTTTGGAATTTCTTTCAATCTTCCACGTTCCATGATGGACTGGATGATTCACTGTAGGAAGAAACCTCGAGCTCTGGTTTATCCTTTGTACCTTCCTATAATCTTTCGTGCATTTCACATACCACTTGACATCTGTCCGTTTTTGCCTGCTCCTGCCTTTCTGTCCAAGGCACGACGCCTTCAGGCAATCGTCGCCTCTCTTGAGACTTCTGAGCAGTCTGCTGATGAGGAGCCTGACGCCCCTCCACTCGGTCAGGATGTACCACTTCCACCTGCCACTCTTGAGTCTATTCAGACTATGCTCCGGGAGCGTTTTGACCTTGAGGACGAGCGCTGGACCCAGCTGGATTATCGTACTACTCTACAGATGAGTGCCCTCGGCAACTCCCTGCATGATATACGGTACTCCATATCTCATCATCTGTACATTCCCATGGAGCGGGATCCTGCGCGCGCGGGCCATCGCATTGATGATCCATGGGTCATGCGTTACATGGATTCGTATGCTGTATTTCTGGACCCCCGTCGCTCCTTCCCTGGTCCTTCAGACCCTCCAGGACCTTCTCGTGCTCCGTGATGGAGATTGGCTCGATCTGCTGCTGCTACTGCTGATGATCTTAGTTGATGCTTTTTGATTTCAGTTATTTAGTTTATTATGATTTTATGTCCTTGGTTTTATGTACTCAAAACTCTGGTTGTGTGTTTGACACTTGGTTTTGTGGATGACATTTTATCATAGTTTTACTTTATGCTAGTGACTCATTTTGTTTAGTCATACACTGTTTCTTCTCTGTTTGGTGTGGTTGCATCACTCTTCATTATCTATACTACAGTTTATATTGCTAACTGCCAAAAGGGGGAGAACTATGTATATTTTCGTATATCTGTTTCGTCTATCTGTGCTTGTTTTTGCTTTTGGGAGATATTATTTATCAGGCCACAGGTTCTATGCATTATTTACGGGGGAGAGCTATTACTTCCAGCTCGGCACCGTTCACTGATCACGGGGGAGCTCTTCTTTTTAGCTCGGCATCGATTATGGGGGAGCTGTGTTACAATCAACTGTGTCCAGGTATGAATATTGAAATATACATATATTATTTTGTCAATTATCAATATGGGGGAGATTGTTGACACAAAGTCACAGTCAACCAAATATTGACTACATTGACTAAATAATGTCTGTATTAATTCAATACGACACACGACGTCTGCATTCCGTTCAAGACAGACGACAGCTCAGTCTCCGGTTCCCAGTGTGTTTTCGAGTCTGTATTTTATATTTTCATTGAGTCTAGACTTGTGTACTCTGAGTCATGCTGAGCTCTTGACACTTAGTCTACAGTCTACCCAAAATCCCAAGCTCCACTGAACCAAACACTGCCCAAAAATCCCCTTTGAACCACTCTGTGCTCTGGAGACAGAGTTCGGGCCGAACTCTGCCTCCACACAGAGTTCGGGCCGAACTCTGTCCCCTAGAAATCAGGAACCCTAATTTTAGGGTTAGCTGGTTGCTAGTTGTCCAACGGCCAAATATTTGAATTTTCCTACCCGAATTCTGGCCGAATTCTGCCTATAAAAACACTATAAATAGGGCATGAATTTTCTCATTCTAAACCATCCAATCTTCTCTTCTCTTTTCTCTTATAGCTGAAATAAGCCATACCCTTCCCATTTACTAGCCACAAGCCTCCTAAGTCTCGAGTGCTCAGCATCTCTCAGTTAGGATTCTTGTGCAAGAGTCGAAGAAGTCGCTTGGACAATTCCAAGCAAATCGCCACTGCGATCCTCTGTTAGAAGTTGACGTGCTCTTCTGAAGTAAAGGCACGGTTGTAAACTACTATTTCACAAATAGTGTATTTGAATCCTGAGCTAGAGTTCTCAGGCCTGGACTAGTCCTCCACGAGGAAAACCAGGTTAAAATTGCTGTGTTTGCGTATGCTCTTTTAATCTCCTTTTATTTTCCGCACTTTACTCTGATTATTTTTATTGGTGAAAGAGTTATTTTTAATTGGTCATTTTTCTATATATACTCTATTCACCCCCTCTAGAGTTGCCAAACTGTTCTTCAGTCTAGATCTAGACAACGCACTTCACAATGACTTTGTCTCCACATCATCAATTATGAATAAAAATATTTATAAAAAAGTTGAAGAAGTGGAGGAGTTGTCTTGGAAGTTGGAAAAAAAACTTTTTATTGTCTCCTCAATACTTTTGCATTGGAGAGAGTTTTTCTATCTCATTGTCTTTTGAGATATAGTTTTGCCTCATTGTAACGCCCCAGTCCCAAAATACGTAGGACCAAGTACGTAGACATGCCAGCTGTATACACACGAAATACATGGACCTCGTATGTATACATAAGCTGTAAAATGTAGTAATCCAAGATAACTAAATCTCATCCACAATGAAAGGAATAATTATATAGAAATCAACTTGAATATTTATGATACAATCGTTGCGCGGAGACAAAGTCCACTACCAACTAATTTAAATAGAGAAGAAATATACAAAGAAAGTGATTGGTCGAGCGAAGCAATGACAAGTCCAAAAGCAGTCATCACGAAGGAAGGAATGGCCTTAGCTAGAGCACCTGCAGAAAACATGAACACACATCTGGGAAAAAAACCAGGTCCTCAGAGGGACGTAACAAGACACATAATATCATGCCGATAAACTGAATAAATAAGCTCAACAGAAAAGTATGCATGAGTAAAGGGTCCTAACCATTCTATGTGATATGCATTTTGAGGACAACGTTCTACGCAGGGGCTGTAACGGATTCACGCAAGCAAGTAATAGAAAGTGGCCAGCAAGTAGCGCTCATCCGAGACGCTATCGACCTGGGCAGAAGGTAGTGCTCATGAGAGTCACCCTCGGCCCAAAATGTGTGTAAAAATAAATGTAGCCCCTACGCTAATAACTGTCCCCTCCCCCCAATGATACTATACATGTGTCGACTCCACGACACTGTTTAATCCTTAATAACTGCCAAAGTCTTCTACACAATCTATTCGCAGTTATATTCTAACGCATGCTTACGGGGGATCAGCCCACACGCAAGTGACCTCTATATGATACTCACAACTCTCACACACAACTCGTGTACAATCGTGATAAGTCAATGAGACACACTAAATTTGACGGTAGTCCCTTAACTCTAAGCCAATTGTATAAAATATAGTAATTTGCATTTACATATAATTTAAAAAGGAAATAACTAAAACATACATGATATTGAGCAGGAAATTTAAACAGTAAAGGCAATGTGTCTTGCCTGAGGTTATGTGCAAAAGAGAATAATCCAGTAGCTCGAACCGACAAAATAAACAAGGCAAGAAAAGCCAACTCCCGCAGATGACTCCAGATGCTGCAACAAACATCACGAACGAGTTTGGAATATAAGATATGCCTAGGAAACGCCTGTCCAAAAGTTAAATTCTGGAACAGGGGCAAAATCGTAATTTCGGGTCAAAACGATGTCCGCCGTTGGACCCGCTTTGCACCGAAATGTGCGCCAGAACCTACGGTCTCTAAAGTCGTCAAACTACATGTCTACAAATTTATATTGATGAGATGAACCCAACGGTATGTCCAATTTTGGATTCCGGTGGACTTTGCACAAAATCACCCGTTGAGTGGGATTGTGAGCCCGCCAAAATAGCGTCCCGATCAACGGTCTCAGAATCGGACCAAACTTGGGTCACAGGACCAGAAAAATATTACGAGTCCAATGGCGCAAGTTTCATCGCGATATGATGAGTGTGCACAAAGTTGTGAATTAATTTGCAAAGGTCGATACGGGGGTATCTTGACGGATACGCACTGATTTCGTCGCGCACATGCAACGAAATTGGGTTCCGTCAGTTCCCACACGTCTACAACATCCATACGCGTCTTTCGATGCGTATAGTGCGCGACCACGTCGCCCGGTTTGTCGGGACAGACGCCGTATCGGAGTGTTTCTCTACTTTTTGAAAACAGAATTTACAGTTTTTCGGAAAAGTTTAACAACGTGTAACTTTCTACATACTAGATGAAAAGTAAATCCAAAAGGTGAGTTACAATCTCGGTTAGGTTGTCTTTGAATGCCTTCAATTAGTTTTTACGAAAGCTTAATGGACAGCAAGAAAAGTGGCCGCCAAGTTGGTGTTTTACGACAGTTTTTAATATTCAGAAAAGTGGGTTTTTCTCCAACTTTGTCTCGATATTTCGAGCGAGATGGATGGCCATGTCAAAATCCACCTAGGGGATCTCGAAGAGGGTCAAGTCTACTTTCCAGAACATTTTACGGATCGAAAATCAGAGTTACAAGTAAAAAGTTACGTCGTAGGGAAGTAGGGTACCTTGAGTGGAAAAACTGCTCCATGGGTGTGGTGGGGCTGACTTCCGATGCTCCGTTCGTCGTGCACACAACTCCGTTGCTGGTGAAACGAACTCGTAGGCGAAGAGGGTATGTTCTGCTAAAAGTTTTGTTTTGGAAGTCTAGGGTTTTGAGGTCTGTGGACGAAGTTATATATATAACAAGTTTGGATGAAAACCTAATACTACAAAACTTATTACTAAGTTGTTATGTGAACCCACAACCCATGGGTTGCGTGCTGCTGTTGTAGCTCGTGGGGGAGGAGAGGGGCCCGCCCACTTGTGTGGGTGGGTGAGTTGACTTTCTTTTTCTTTTTCTTTTTTTTTTTCTTTTTCTTTTCCTTTTTCTTTTTCTTATTCAAAACTTTTAAATAACAATATATATATATATATATATAACTATATATATAAATATGTATATATCCATAAATCTCCCAAAAATTTATTAAAAATTCAAATATCATTTAAAATTCAACCATCCAATTATTTAATATATTTGAGCATATCTACATACATATAAATTCAATTCTTAATAGATCAACTCAAAATAAAAATAGTATTTAAATAGGAAAACATGGTTATTAAATCTCCACAAATTTGAAATAAAAGTTTTATATTATCTACTATATATATAATACATCTAAATATATTTTTACATATATACACAAATTTAAATTGCCAAAAATGCAACGATGATAATATCACATTAATATCAAATAATATCAACAATAATAAAATGTCTATTTAATTTTCACAAAATAACTTTAGTAATAATAAAATAATAAAAATTGTTCCAACGTGTGAACTTTACCACACACCCTTATCAGGGTCCCGAAATATGTACAATATTATAAAATATTATTTAATAATAAAATACCAATAATTGTACAAATATTTAAATAATTAGAATTTGTACATCAAACTCTAAAATAGTTTAGAAAATATTTCTAAGTACATAAAATAAGTCTACATGGCCATATTTGGTCACCCTACCTGCTTACATGACCTTGGGTTTGGTCCGGGCCCAGTTCAGACTGAATTGGCTAAACCGGGTCATACAAAAAAAATAAAAACAATAATAAAACCATCAATTGTATAAATTTCATTTTTAAGTCTAATAAAAAAAATAATAAAAAATAGGGGTTTTACATCCTACCTAACTTACAAGAATTTCGTCCTCGAAATTTAGGAATAATAGGATAGATAGGGTTGAGGGGTAGGAAGAGTTTGTCAATACCAAAATATAATTAAATTTGGATGAGGCGATAAAACGGCGTTCAACACCACCATGCAATAGAAAATTGTGGAGTCGATATATACAAAAATATATCATGGTTATGGAATTGAATAAGAGTTGCTAGTGAAGGTAACAAAATTTTGAAAAAAAAAATTTAGAGAACAGTAAGAAATTGAGTAGGCCAAAGAGAATAAGTTAGACATTTAGGAAATGTGATTCCTTAAGGGAGAACTGGATACTAATCGACTTGGGCGAGGGTTTGATTAAGTGATGATTAGAATCACTCTCGTGCGTTCAAGAATAATTGGGAGGACACGATAACAATTCTAAGGTTAAGGAACGAGGAGTAGTTAAAGGTGAGGATACAGCCACATGAGTCGGTCGGTGGCTATCGACATTTGTGTATAATTAACCGATTGGGCAACCAAAGATAATACCTTGAGTCTATCTTAGCAAGTACAGTACCTTGTCTTTCCAAAATAAGTAAAAGGCAAGAACAACAAAGGTTTCAAAGACGGTGTTATATATTGAGTACGAATTGCGGGGTTCATAGACGGCGAAAATAATTCAAAAGAGAATTGTCAAGGCTGTCGCGGAAGAGATTCTAAGGCATGTTTAACTATGTCTCCATCCGCATAGAATAAGATATAATAAGCGAACCAAAGTGCAATAGGTTGATCAGACCATCATGCACCGGTTCTGATTAGACAATATGTTAGTGGGTGCACCCAATAAAATATGTCATGATCAAGCTTGGTAAAGAAATAAGCTTGTAAAACTGAAGCTACATTAGCAGCATGAGATAGCCAAAATATGAGCAAGGAAGGTACGACTGAAGGAAATTTTAAATAGTCCAAGATCTTTTAAAATCGAGTCTTGCCCGAAGTGTGGGCCTATACAGTTGTCATAGTATTTCTTTATTTATGGCTGGATAACTAGATAAGGTAGGGTCCTCTGAATTTATAGTCTAAATGAACTTACCAATGTGGTTCATGAGAAAAAAGGTTTGCTAGGTGGTGAGGTATTCTACCCAACTTACAAGAGTTAAACTAGTAGTGTGATGGGACAACAGGTCAAGCAATCAAGATAAAATGCAAATTTGAGCATTACGGAATTAAGTAGAACAAAATCACATATCGGTCGAAGGAATTGAGTCGAGATGGAATCCCTATTCGAAAATATATCGGTATCATGATAAAGATTATAGTTTGGCCATTTTGACCATAAGGTCATATCAAAAAATAGAGTACAAGGAGATGGATTTTGGTGGGACATGATATGTCTACAGGAAGGTGGACTTGTCTAGGTCTTACATATGAAATTTATTGGAAGAAAAAGTCTACTGTTGTACTCCAAATATGTAAGTCACGGTAAGGGATGCAAAATAGATCTAAAATAGAAAGTGGGAGTTCACGAGATGATAATTAATGCACAAAATAAAAAAATTAAGTTAAAGCATGAGATCAAATTAATTAAAGAATCCATAAAAATAATTTAGGAACAAATTTCCGGAGGGAAGATAGTCTTCTAGATGAATACAGTTAAGGAACCATTAAATCATTAATCAAATTGCAAGTGGGTTAGAAGTTCGCAATTAAAAGATCTAGAATTGAAGGAAGGTCGAGTAAGCCGAGGTGAAAATACCGTCACATAGCTAAGTAGATGACTAACAACACTTGTGTATATACTACTATCATGGTCATGGGTGACATGGCAATTAGTGTGGAATACTCAGTAGGGTTATCTTGGGGCCTACCATTAAAATTAAACTCAAGTTTCCTCCAAAAAGTTTCAAAAATAAACTTTCAAAAATAAACCACCAGAATTTGTATTCACTCCAAGCCGTTCAAATTCATCATAAAAATTTAAATCACTCTCATAAATCTCAAAGCAAAATTTTATCACGTTACTACTAACCTAATCCAAAATTTACGTTTAAATTCAACTATTTAACTCGAGAGTTCATAATTTACGAATCCATAAAAAAATTCATAATCAATCAAAATTTAACACTCTAAAATTTTCAAATAACTCATAATAAAACTCTTAGCATTTAAAAGCAATAATAAAAAATTTAAGCTTCATGCTATCATAAATTTTAACTTCCATTCATGCTAAGTTATTCCAACAAAATCACAACTTTTAAATGGTAACTTCCTGTAATCAATCCAAAAAATTTTCCGTCACATCCTTTGAAATTATCCAAAAAAATTTAATATTAGCAATCCCACATTAAACTAAAATTTTCAAATAATCTTATCAGTCAAAATCTTTTTTTTTTACCAAAAATCTAAATAGATTTGTAAATCCTCAATCAAAGGACACCATTTAAAATAAAATTTTCTAAAAAAATCGTTTTCATAACTTTCAAATATTTTAAACCAAAATTCACCGTCATTACTTCCACTTAAAATTCAAATTTACTAAACTCAAAAATCACGAGTTGTACGATGCAAATTTAAATAATTCCGATGGCCATTTTTAAAAGCTAAGATCATTTTCAAACCAAATTTATAACTGTTCAAAGGTGTATAACTATAATACAATAAACCATAAACATCAAAACTCGAAAATCAAATAATTTTATATTTGTTCAAGGATGTATAACTATCACACAAAACTCATAAATGTCAAAACTTGAAAAGCAATTAAATTTTTATACTTGTTCAAAGATGTATAGCTATAACCCAATAAAAATATCAAATCTCAAAAAGCCAATCAATTTCTTAAATCAAGGGTGTAAAGATTCTAGCTATTTTCCTGCAGTATCATAATAAAATTCTATAAATCCTCCGGTGTTTACTATTTAGAAATCTCAAGGTTAAAACTTTCCGTGGTAATATCCCACTTTACCAACTACTAATCATTAAATCACACAAAAAATATTTTTAACTCAATTAGAGTCTTGAATGTATTCCAATTGCCAATATAACCATTCTAGCCATGTGTTTGACCTATGAGCATATACTAGTGTAGTCATCTTTCTAGTTGACACTAAGCACAAAAATAAGAATCGACGGTAGAAAGGAATCAAGCAAGATGCAATTCAAGAAAGTCGAACGAGAGTCCAAAATTTGAAGTCAAAGGAAGAGGTCAAGCTGTATGGATGAGATTCCTAGATTCTAATCCTATGTTGCAGGTTCACATCGGTACAATTACGTAACCGAAGTGACAAACTCGACCTGCATGGGCCACCACAAAAACATGTAACGCCCCAGTCCCAAAATACGTAGAACCAAGTACGTAGACATGCCAGCTGTATACACACGAAATACATGGACCTCGTATGTATACAAAAGCTGTAAAATATAGTAATCCAAGATAACTAAATCTCATCCACAATGAAAGGAATAATTATATAGAAATCAACTTGAATATTTATGATACAATCGTTGCGCGGAGACAAAGTCCACTACCAACTAATTTAAATAGAGAAGAAATATACAAAGAAAGTGATTGGTCGAGCGAAGCAATGACAAGTCCAAAAGTAGTCATCACGAAGGAAGGAATGGCCTTAGCTAGAGCACCTGCAGAAAACATGAACACACATCTGGGAAAAAAACCAGGTCCTCAGAGGGACGTAACAAGACACATAATATCATGCCGATAAACTGAATAAATAAGCTCAACAGAAAAGTATGCATGAGTAAAGGGTCCTAACCATTCTATGTGATATGCATTTTGAGGACAACGTTCTACGCAGGGGCTGTAACGGATTCACGCAAGCAAGTAATAGAAAGTGGCCAGCAAGTAGCGCTCATCCGAGACGCTATCGACCTGGGCAGAATGTAGTGCTCATGAGAGTCACCCTCGGCCCAAAATGTGTGTAAAAATAAATGTAGCCCCTACGCTAATAACTGTCCCCTCCCCCCAATGATACTATACATGTGTCGACTCCACGACACTGTTTAATCCTTAATAACTGCCAAAGTCTTCTACACAATCTATTCGCAGTTATATTCTAACGCATGCTTACGGGGGATCAGCCCACACGCAAGTGACCTCTATATGATACTCACAACTCTCACACACAACTCGTGTACAATCGTGATAAGTTAATGAGACACACTAAATTTGACGGTAGTCCCTTAACTCTAAGCCAATTGTATAAAATATAGTAATTTGTATTTACATATAATTTAAAAAGGAAACAACTAAAACATACATGATATTGAGCAGGAAATTTAAACAGTAAAGGCAATGTGTCTTGCCTGAGGTTATGTGCAAAAGAGAATAATCCAGTAGCTCGAACCGACAAAATAAACAAGGCAAGAAAAGCCAACTCCCGCAGATGACTCCGGATGCTGCAACAAACATCACGAACGAGTTTGGAATATAAGATATGCCTAGGAAATGCCTGTCCAAAAGTTAAATTCTGGAACAGGGGCAAAATCGTAATTTCGGGTCAAAACGATGTCCGCCGTTGGATCCGCTTTGCACCGAAATGTGCGCCAGAACCTACGGTCTCTAAAGTTGTCAAACTACATGTCTACAAATTTATATTGATGAGACGAACCCAACGGTATGTCCAATTTTGGATTCCGGTGGACTTTGCACAAAATCGCCCGTTGAGTGGGATTGTGGGCCCGCCAAAATAGCGTCCCGATCAACGGTCTCAGAATCGGACCAAACTTGGGTCACAGGACCAGAAAAATATTATGAGTCCAATGGCGCAAGTTTCATCGCGATATGATGAGTGTGCACAAAGTTGTGAATTAATTTGCAAAGGTCGATACGGGGGTATCTTGACGGATACGTACTGATTTCGTCGCGCACATGCAATGAAATTGGGTTCCGTCAGTTCGCACACGTCTACAACATCCATACGCGTCTTTCGATGCGTATAGTATGCGACCACGTCGCCCGGTTTGTCGGGACAGACGCCGTATCGGAGTGTTTCTCTACTTTTTGAAAACAGAATTTACAGTTTTTCGGAAAAGTTTAACAACGTGTAACTTTCTACATACTAGATGAAAAGTGAATCCAAAAGGTGAGTTACAATCTCGGTTAGGTTGTCTTTGAATGCCTTCAATTAGTTTTTACGAAAGCTTAATGGACAGCAAGAAAAGTGGCCGACAAGTTGGTGTTTTACGACAGTTTTTAATATTCAGAAAAGTGGGTTTTTCTCCAACTTCGTCTCGATATTTCGAGCGAGATGGATGGCCATGTCAAAATCCACCTAGGGGATCTCGAAGAGGGTCAAGTCTACTTTCCAGAACATTTTACGGATCGAAAATCAGAGTTACAAGTAAAAAGTTACGTCGTAGGGAAGTAGGGTACCTTGAGTGGAAAAACTGCTCCGTGGGTGACGCGGGGCTGACTTCCGATGCTCCGTTCGTCGTGCACACAACTCCGTTGCTGGTGAAACGAACTCGTAGGCGAAGAGGGTATGTTCTGCTAAAAGTTTTGTTTTGGAAGTCTAGGGTTTTGAGGTCTGTGGACGAAGTTATATATATAACAAGTTTGGATGAAAACCTAATACTACAAAACTTATTACTAAGTTGTTAGAGCATCTCCAACCCTATTGTGAGTTTGAAAAAAATGGTTGCCACATAGGAATGACAACCATTTTTTCTAAAAGTACTTCTCCAATGCAAATGTGAAATAAAGTTTGGAGTTGACATGGCAATGACATGGCAAAGACAATGTGAAGTTGGTTGTCTAGATCTAGACAATGCACTTCACAATGTCTTTATGTCCACATCATCATTTGTGAATAAATATATTTATAAAAAGAACTAGAAGAGTAAAAGTTGTCTTGGAAGTTGTAAAAAATTATTTGTATTGTCTTCTCAATACTTTTGCATTGGAGATGACTTTTTAAACCCATTGTCATTTGTGAATATAACCTTGCCACCTATACAAGACATTGTCTTGTCCCTCATGCCACATAGGATTCACAACACAAAACAAGACAATAGGGTTGGAGATGCTCTTATGTGAACCCACAACCCATGGGTTGCGTGCTGCTGTTGTAGCTCGTGGGGGAGGAGAGGGGCCCGCCCACTTGTGTGGGTGGGTGAGTTGACTTTCTTTTTCTTTTTCTTTTTATTTCTTTTTCTTTTCTTTTTCTTTTTCTTATTCAAAACTTTTAAATAACAATATATATATATATATATATATATATATATAACTATATATATATCCATAAATCTCCCAAAAATTTATTAAAAATTCAAATATCATTTAAAATTCAACCATCCAATTATTTAATATATTTGAGTATATCTACATACATATAAATTCAATTCTTAATAGATCAACTCAAAATAAAAATAGTATTTAAATAGGAAAACATGGTTATTAAATCTCCACAAATTTGAAATAAAAGTTTTATATTATCTACTATATATATAATGCATCTAAATATATTTTTACATATATACACAAATTTAAATTGCCAAAAATGCAACGATGATAATATCACATTAATATCAAATAATATCAACAATAATAAAATGTCTATTTAATTTTCACAAAATAACTTTAGTAATAATAAAATAATAAAAATTGTTCCAACGTGTGAACTTTACCACACACCCTTATCAGGGTCCCGAAATATGTACAATATTATAAAATATTATTTAATAATAAAATACCAATAATTGTACAAATATTTAAATAATTAGAATTTGTACATCAAACTCTAAAATAGTTTAGAAAATATTTCTAAGTACATAAAATAAGTCTACATGGCCATATTTAGTCACCCTACCTGCTTACATGACCTTGGGTTTGGTCCGGGCCCAGTTCAGACTGAATTGGCTAAACCGGGTCATACAAAAAATAAAAACAATAATAAAACCATCAATTGTATAAATTTCATTTTTAAGTCTAATAAAAAAAATAATAAAAAATAGGGGTTTTACACTCATAAACAAGACATTGTCTTGTGGCTCAGGCCACATAGGAGCCACCTAAGACTCACAACACTTAACAAGACAATAGGGTTGGAGATGCTCTAAGAGCATCTCCAACCCTATTGTGAGTTTAGAAAAAATGGTTGCCACATAGGAATGACAAGCTTTTATTACAAAAATTCCTCTTCAATGCAAATGTAGAATAAAACATGAAGTTGACATGGCAATGACATGGCAAGGAGAATGTGAAGTTGGTTGTCTAGATCCAGACAATGCACTTCACAATGACTTTGTCTCCACATCATCAATTATGAATAGAAATATTTATAAAAAGTTGAAGAAGTGGAGGAGTTGCCTTGGAAGTTGGAAAAAATACTTTTTATTGTCTCCTCAATACTTTTGCATTGGAGAGAGTTTTTCTATGTCATTGTCTTTTGAGATATAATTTTGCCACATAAACAAGACATTGTCTTGTGGCTCATGTCACATAGGAGCCACCTAAGACGCACAACACTTAACAAGACAATAGGGTTGGAGATGCTCTAAGGCATTGTCTTGTGTCTCATGCCACCTAAGATTCACAACACAAAATAAGACAATAGGGTTGGAGATGCTCAAAGGATGGGTGAGTAAGATTGTAAAAAAGTTGTAAGAATTTGCTAGTAAACTTAACATGTTCCCTAATTTTATGCTCATCATCGAACTCTCGGCCAATAGGAGGGCTGCCATGTGCCCTACAGGCCAATCTGTGGTCACAACTGCAGGCCAAGTAGTGTCGTTCTTTAAACACACAATGTATTGCTGGTCACTTATGACAGACAAAAGCTTGGTCATTACCTTTCGAAAAATTACTGCATTGTTTAGAGCTGGAGCATGAGAAATATTGAAGAATGAATTATTTTATCTAATTTATGTATGCATTCTTTTATGTATTTTTTCAAGTTAAGGTTGACCATGTTATTTTATACGATTTATGTTTCCTACATATATTAGCCAATAGTTCTAATAAAATTTAAGAATATTTAGTTTTAAGGTCTCACATATATACATGGATATTATGGGTTGGATCTCAAAATTGACCGATGTTAGGATTTGGGTCTCGAAATCAATGTTCATTAGTCTATGTGAACAGTAATTTCGAGACCCAAATCTTAATATCGATTAATTTTGAGACTCAAATCCTAATATCCATATACATTTGAGACCCTAAAACTAAATAATCCTAAAATTTAAGGTTATTATATTCACAATATAGCCTTACCTTTTACTTGGCATCTGAGACTAGTTAGGTTCTATGCTCAGGATCTCGCTTCTCAACTTTTTTTGTCTATAGGTACTAGTTGTCACGTCCCGCTCCCGGGGGAGCGATCGTCCTCGCTAAGACGTGATGCCACACGAGCCTAGGTTGCACTCGTGCAAGGCCAAGTCCAGAAACACCGATTGAAGCTAGGCAAAAGAGTCGTACAGTGCCCCATTTGCAGCGGAAAGTAAACGAACACAAATTGAAACAACTCAATAGTCTTTATTGATATTCAAAAAGTATTACAACCGGCGCTAGGCCGAGATTACAATTCGCTCAAGCTCTCTCTCTCTGAAACATAAAAGGCGTGCCAAGTGGCTTACAAGATGGAAGGATTCATGGCGATATTTCGATACATTACGTCCTGTATGTGCTTCAGTTCCTTTGCAACGCTCCAAGGCTCCAGAGTTAGCTCCGTACCTTAGCACGTTCGAGAAAAGTCTCCGCACGCGATGAGGTTCTTCTGTACCCTGCAAGCAGACTATGTGGTTATCAGTACATTGTTATGCACTGGTGGGGAGGCTAGCTCGCTAACTCGCTATCATTACCGAACATGTTCATTTTACTTTTGTGCACCATCTATCAGTTATTGTCTTACTAATCTTGCCTTAGGATTAGTTTCATGGCATATGATTTAAAGCATATCTCGTGTTATTCGATGTCAAGTGTCACATAAGAATAACATGCGTAACTTACCATACTTACCGTATGATCTTTCATGTTCAAGGTAAACCAAGTTAGCCAACATATTATACATAAAGACTTAACGGATTGTATAAGCATTCATGATGTGTCGAGGGCGTGTTCCTGCCTCAGGTGGACGAAGTATTCGAGTTTGTCAAGTTGTGTTCTAATCAAAAGCTTTGTTTAGATGTTCATATTCACTCAGTTATTCAGTTTAGTTCACTCAGTTGTTCAGCTTAGTTCATTCAGTTGTTCAGACTTCTCAGATTTTCTTGTTTCAATGCAAGGTCTCGCACACGGAATGCCACAATTGAGCCAACTTAATCTATATGCACCGATCACTGGCACCACAAGCCATTTTGGACTATCCATCTTGGTATCGTGGTTCCCTATGTATCTCTTGGGTGGTCGAGCTCGCACCGAAGCCACCCATAAGCCATGATTCCGTCTAGGCCGGCCACGATGTCATGATCGTTGCCTTGGAATCCCTATTCATTTTCTTCCCTCGTGCATCGTGTTATCTGTGATCATTTCTTATTGTCTTGTCATTTTTAACTTAACGGGCTGTCATTGAGCCATAGGCTGTCTTTGAGCCATAGTCGATTACTAACTAGGTTGGCGGCGACATCCGTGCAGCACGGGTAGCGAGTCCCGTTGCACGTTTCCGTCATACCTGTCGCTAATCATTCTTGTCTTCTCTTATGCCTTCATTTTCTTTCATTCTTTTCTTTCTTTCACTTGTTCATTCGTTCTTTCATTCGTTCACTTACTCATTCATTTATTCGTTGATTCATTCATTCACTTATTCGTTCATTCGTTCATTCATTCATTATGCAGCTCCCTGTACGAAAACCACATTGGCGATCCAACTATGCCGAAGCCTTTCGATATTTCTATACTCTGCTCCGAACGACTATGTTGATAGTCTTCCTGCCTTATTTTAGTGAACCATTCATTATTTTGTGCTTCAAGTTGTAGTACGATCTAAGTGACAAGCATTTCGTTCAAAAGTTAATGTATAGACAATTCTACTAAAGAGCAAGGTGTGCCTTGGCACGAGCGTGGACTTGTGGTGCGAGGTTCAAGTAACGTTCCATGTTCTACACAATTATACAAGATAGGATTATTTTCTTAGCTAGGTGCATTGAGTCATTTTATTAGCATGCACGGTGCTATCGCCTAGCGATCTAGCAATATTCTCCGTATTATTATGTGTCTAGGCTAAGCAAAGACAGGTTCATCAGAGCCACCCACCTTAGCGATGATCGCATCGACCGAGCGAGACTCCGAGCGTGCATTTGAAAGTCTAAGTCTCGATTCTTCTTGAAGGGCCAACTTAATACTTGCTTCGAATTCGCATCGATACTTCATCGGATCGACGAAACTCTTCAAGTCAACGATTCATTTGAGTCGTTGCACATGCCGTTTGAATCGGCATTCCGCTAGGACGGAGCGGATCGTTACACTAGTCTCCATGTACGTGCTTTGCACGTATTTTAATTAGAATATTATAGGGCCAGTTATCGTCTTCCTTCTTTGTTATGTGACTATTCATGTGCTTGTGCTTTCTTTTTACAATGCCAAAAGATTTGAAGCACAAGTTTCGTTCTTTTTCTAATTTTCTATTGAGAATAATAACCTTTGAAAAATGGTCAAGACAGAAAATATTATTACCATTGGAACATGAAGAGTTGTATAAAAAAAAACTTGCATGCAAATTTTATTGCTTTGACTCTTAAACATAAATGGCATGCAAGTTGACATAATAACATCATGTTTATAAAATTCTCAAGAATATTTTAGGAATTCAAAAATTTTACCACCAAGTTTTCTTATTGTAAGCCCCTGTTATTTAAATATTTAAATTAAGGATTTTTAAGTGCAAATGATATTTTTAGCCTTAAAAATAATTTATTATAAATATTAGGAATTTTCTAGAATTTTTAGATAATTTTTTGATGATTTTTAAAACATAAAATATCATTTTGCAATTTATTAAATTATTTTTATAGCAATTTGTAATTCATTAGATTATTTTAAAGTCAGTTTGCAATATTAGAATTTTTTGTGCAAATTAAATTTTCACAGAACAGTACGGAGGGGTGTTTATGCAAATTGAGAATTGCATACTGACAGGCGGTGGGATATTTTGTAAATTACAAAATGTCAGGGGTTTTTCTGCAAAAGCGACCGCCGATCACCGCCTCTTCCTGTCGTCTTCCCCGGCGATTAGCCTAAACCCTGACCCTAAACCCTAAACGAAACCCTAATCTAACCCAAAATTTTCCCTATAAAGCCCTCCCCAATTCAAAACCCTAACCCTATTCCACTTCCCGACCACCCTAGCCACCGCCCTAGCCCTTTCTTCCCCAATACCCAAGCCGGAACCCTAGATCTAGGATCCCCGTTGTTCTAGCAGTCGTCGTCACCTCCGACCACCGCCAAAATGATCGCCTCAATGAGACAAACTCAGTTCGAATTTTTTCGACGACCACATCATCTCCTCCACCATACAGCAACCCCAACAGCCTTCGTTGGTCGGACATGTACATGTCATTCTTTTTTTGCTATGTATCTGTGTCTCGTGTGCATATAGAAGGGTCGCCGTATGTCGAGGAGTCTAGTGATGGCCTTGGACACGACTAATTCGTGTCAGAACACGAGTTCTTACCTCGGACACAAGACTCGGTGTCTGACTCGACCGCTCGTGTCCCTAACTATCAGGACATGGGTTTAATCAATCGGGTTTCGGGTTTGGTTAAGTCTATTGGGTTTAAACCTTTTTGTTAATGGGTTTGGGTTTGTTTACTGTTCATTGGGTCGGGTTTTGGCCCATTAGCCTATTGGGCTGGGTTTATATATATATATATATATATATATATATATATATATATAACAGTATAATATATAATATACTTATATATATATATATATATTTTATAAATATATATATAATATATGTTTTTGTTGGAGCTGCTCTCCGCGTGCTTTCCCCCTCGGGAGCTTCCTCCCGGCTGCTAGTCGGCGCTCGGAGGCCTCCTCCCCTTCTTTCTCCCCTCTTAGCGCCCTCTTATGGATCCCTTCCTCCCGTTCGCCGCCCCCCTGCTTCCCGGTGTTCGTCGCAGCTCCGTTCTTAGCCTGACGACTGCCTCGCCTTAGTCAGGTCTTCTTTCCCCTCCTCTTCTGCCTCTCCTATTCTGCCCCCCGTTCCCTCCCTAGCCTTCAGCTCCCTCCACTCCCGGCCGGGCTTTCTCGCCTCCCATCCTTCCCCGCAGGGGTTTCCGGACCCCCCCGGGCTCCGTCGCTGAGCGGCCGCCCCCGGTCATCTCCCCAGCTCTCCATTCCCCTCCAGCCCTCCCTCCCCGGCGGATTCCCTGTCGAGGCTCCCTGGCCCTGCTACCTGCAGGCGGCCGACCTCCGATCGGCGCCCTCCCCATCCGTTCAAATTTCAAATGGAGCTTTGCATTTCTTGGGTTGGGAGCCCCCTGCGGTGCAGGCCTAGGGCTCCCCAACCGTCAACCCCTCGTGCTAGCTATCAGCAGTTCCCAGTACGAGGCGGTCCCACCCTATTTTTCCAACTACACGTATAATAGCGCCCCTCACTCTCATTATTGCTGTGGGTCCCACTCTCCTCCCTCATCTCTATACGCTGATCGCGCACGTAATGTTGAACCATCAGAGTTTTATGCAGCTTAAGTGCGTAATGCTGGCCCATCTGCTCTTTACGCTGGTGCGGGCCTCGTGTATTATTCCTTTGTGGATGGCAGCTCCCCCTATATTAGACTTTACGCGGTTTCCTTCAAGCTCCGCCCGCACCCTCTTCCAGGCCTCCTTCTCTCCCGGAGCCTTCTGCCGCTCCTCTCATTCCCCTCACCATCCTTCCTCCCCTCATCGTGGATCCTCACCCGGGCTCCCCTGCTCCCGGTCCCTCTGCGTATGGCCCTAGCCCGACAGTTGCTGGCCAGGAGGACGTCGCCTTCAATCCAGCTGCTCAGGTCGCTTCGGTCGGTGTCGGAGCGATGACCACAGTCGTTGGTGCAGCCTCCTACTCTTATCGCTAAGTCTCCCCCTCACCCTCTGCCGATTCCTTCCTCGTCCGGCGCAGCCCAGGCGTCCTATGCCGCCATTCTTCGCCCGGATTTGGCGTCTGCTGAAGGTTCCCCTATCCAAGATGTCGATCTTCCGGACATTATGTATTCCCAGAATCCCATGTGCCAATCGTCCCCTTCTCCGATTTGGAATTATCCTCCCTATCTTCCTCTTTTCTCCACACATTCATCCTCAAATTTTCGTCCGGCTGTCCCAAACTCTCCAGGGTGCAGGAGACGATAGCCGGTTGGAAACTCACGGCAGACTATCGAGTTGCCCCCTAGATCCCCATTATATCCTCCTCCACCTATCCTCCGATCGTGATCATAGGACGGTTTGATCCAAAGGCACGTGCATGGTTGACTCCCACCAGATAAAGATCGTCAGGTGGTCAGCAAGCTTTAGCACCAAAGAAGACTCAGCTAAGGTCGCCGTCTGGGTGACCCTGCCAAACCTACCCCTAATTTGCTTTGTCCCAGCGGCACTCAGGCGTATTGCCAATTCCTTTGGGACTTATGTGGCCGTGGCCCCTGAGACCAGCAACTTCACTAAGGCCCACTATGCTAAAATCTGCATGGAAATCGACCTCACATCCGAACCACCAAATTTTATTACGATCGAACTGGGCAACCAAACCCACACCCAATAAATCTTATATGACAACCATATTCTGTTCTGCAACCACTGCCATTTAAGAGGTCACCTGCCAAAGCACTGTCACCGCCTCCACCCAGAGCTTAAGAAAAAATCCCGTCAGAACGATAAAGCGCCTCCGAGGGGATGACTCCCAAGGCCCCCCTTCTTCCCCTCCCAAATGTTTTTCCAATGATTATATCATGTTTTTGAATATGGCTAATCAATTAAGTTTAACATATTGACGTCACTAATATTCATGTAATCACTATCATGTTGCTACTTAAACTTAGTTTTGTCCTAATATTTGCATTGTCCTAAATGTTATATATCATATTGCTATGATTGTATCATATTGGTTTGTTTGTCTAACATGTATTTGTAGACATGCTGTAAGCATGATCAAACATGATCAAACTAGGACATATGCAATGAAGAATTATTGATGGGCCAAAGACGGCGTCATACAAGAAGATTTCTCTGAAATGCCTAACGACCTATCCTGGGCCTCGCATCGGGGTTCCGCTGCCCGGTCAGCGGACAGGGGTCGAGGGGGCAGCACCCCCCGTCAGGGGTTCGGGGGCGAAGCCCCCGAAAGGTATTCAGATTTCCAGATCTGTTTATCTTTGGACGATCGCCGTCAAGAAAAAATGCGTCTTCAAGTCTGCTCAAATATTTGAAGAAAGGCGTCATCAAAGGGCTCTTAGTTTTTCTATTTTATCAATGTATTTTTTTATATTTATTGAGTCTAGAAATACGATGTACACTACATCGTACTGGCAAATAGGCTACCCAAGAAACGTTTTCAAAATACCCTTTCATTTTGAAAACAAGCCCATTTATAAAAGTCCAAACTACTTCCTAACTGTTTGACTTTTTCAAAAAGCCCAAAACCAGTTTACAAAAACTCTGACAGAACTCCAACAGAACTCGGCCAGAGTTCGGCCCGAATTCGGTCAGAGTTCGGCCAGAGTTCGGTTAGTGAATGTTGCTTTTTGAACTTGGTCTTCCTGCAGTTACGGATCCCACCGAAATTTTCTCATAGAGTTCTGCCCGAATTCTGCCCGAATTCTGTCAGAATTCTGCCTTTGGAAAAACTATAAATAGAGAAGGATTTCGTTCATTTCAACACACTCATTCACTTTCATATCTCTTCTCTATAAGCCTATTACTTCTTCCAAAGTATTCTGAGCTATTCATTTTCAAATTCCAAGCCAGTTACAATCCTCTAGTCGATTTGCCAGTACGGTACGGTCTAAAAGTTTTAGAGCGGTTGTAATCAGAGGCTTGATTGAAGTTAGATACTTCACAATTGAAGTTGGTCGAGTACTTCGGATCAAAGCTCGCGTTGTAGAAGTTGCAAGAACTTCGGATGAAAACTTGTGGTAATTTTCCATAGTGGATTCAACTGGAAGCTAGAGTTCTTCCGACTGGACTAGTCATCACAAGAGAAAAACCAGTATATATCCTTGTGTTTGCGTTTGTTCTCTACTCTCTACTTTTTATTTACATATCTATGATCTTGTTACTAACAATTTTTAAATAGTTAATTTCCGCTGCCTACTCTATTCACCCCCTAGAGTATTGCGCTTTACAACTCGTTCCTACAATCGGTCCTACAATTGGTATCAGAGCCAGTACTGCATCGAGAGGTAATATATTCTTATCCCAATTGTTCCTACAATTGGTATCAGAGCGGGTTCTGCATTTGGAGGTATTATATTCTGATCCCAATTGTCCTATAATTGGTATCAGAGCGGGTTATACAGGTAAAGCGAGATAACATTGCTATTATATTCTTATTTATAACTGCTGTTACATAGATCACGGTATCACATATAGCAAGTATGTACTTCACAACTGAAGAGCAATCCTCAAATAGACTCCCTCTATTTGATGGAACAAACTATAGCTATTGGAAGATACGGATGAGCTTCTACTTGAAGTCTCTAGATTTTGACTTATGGTCAATTGTTGTCACCAGCTACAAAAAGCCTACTATCACTTCTATTCTTACATCCTCTATAATCAATAAGCCTTATTATAGTTACATGGATGAAGAGAAGAAGTTAGCTAGCCTTGATGCAAAAGCTATGCATATGTTTTATTGTGCTGTAGACACAAATGTATTCAATCTTATTTCTACTTGCACAACATCTCATAAAATTTGGAAAGTTCTTGAAGCTACTTATGAGTGCAGGTATGAAAGCAAAGCTAGCAACTCCAGAGAGAAGGATAGTCTTCATAATGATGCAAATATGTACATGACAAAATTAGGATTTAAGGTACAGCATAATCCCTTATACGAAGAAGAGCTTGTATGTGACAATTACAAGAAGATAGATCACATCCAAGAAGATTGTACTACTACAAGAAAGGAGAGTCACTACGAACAATCAAATGAAGGAAGATCATCGGGCATATGGTGTGAAAGTGAAGCAAGAGAGTCTGAAGAAGAAGAAGAAGAAGAAAAACCCCATCAAGCTGCAAATTTATGCACAATGGCATTATCTAACGAGTTACAAAATAATTTTTTTTCTGAAGAGAGTGAATTTTCTTATGATAATTTATCTGATGCTTTCAGTGATCTGTTAGAAGAACACAAGAAAGTATTAGATAAATATAAGCAAGCTAGAAAGGATATTCTATCCTATAAACGTGAGATTGAAAAGCTTACTTGCTTATTGAATGATGCTAGAAATAGTTCTTCTTCTGATAATTCTACTGAGATTTCCACAATGAAGTTTAGATTGCATGAGGCACTTGATTGCATTGAGAAAAGCACTCAAGAAAATGCTAAACTTAAGGAGGAATTAGAATCAGAAAAGAAGAAGTATTCTATTGATTCGTGTAGAATTGATGCTCTCTCTGCTAAGTATGATGAGATCTGTGCTAACTCTAAAAAGTTAGAGATTAGACTGGGAAAGCAGGTAGTACAACCTACGACTCAGTCTAACACAAGACACTTAGCACATCACAAAGTCACACACATTAGATCTTTTACTAAGGAAGCAAGCAAAGCTAAAGCTTCACATAACCATACTTTCTATTACAAGTATCCACGCATATCATATCACACTACTGCACATTCTCATACTACTACACATAGTACTAATATTAATTCTTTCTGTCATTATTGTGGTATGAATGGACATGTTTCTAATCATTGTCAGATTAGAAAACTTGTTGATATGAACTTGTACAAATGGGTTCCCAAAGCTAACAAATGTGGATCCAAGTATTGGATACCAAAGTCTTCACCTAATATTGCAGATGAAGCTTCTTATATCAAATAGAACCATGGAACATGTTGGTGATTGCAAAGCTACAAAGGTCATCTTTCAAGCAATTACACCAACAGAAGTGTGGTCACTAGAACCACTTTGGTAACATGCTTTCTAAATAGTTCTTAATATCTAGCATGTTCTTACAGATGTTTTGCGATTAGCTTTCATTGATATCTTTTTAATTGTTTATTGTTTGAATCAATGTGAGATATAACCCTAGCTTGACTAGCTGTTTAGCTTAAATGATTAGTTCATACTATATAGTGTTTATTTTCTATTAGTGTGACACATTTATCTATGTATGCTCTTTATTTTAGTTTTATCCTTGAAGCATGCATAGGAGCTTAATTTTGTTTTGGTGAATATGTTTTGACTCTTCGTCTTCAATTTTTTTTTAATGGTCACTTCTTATCGATTTGTCTTTAACATGTCATATTTACTTTGATTAATATTTTGTGAGTATGTATGTTTAGCACAATTCTTCTATTTACTTGAAAAGTATATACATATATTTTTATGTTAACCTTGTGCTTGCATAATATATTCACTATTGATTCTCATATTTTATTGTGCTTAACTTCTTATGAATCAATTACATCTTTGTCTGATAAAGTTAATTTATGCATGTTTCTGATCTTGTGATATTTTTTTGTTAATGATACATGAATAATTCATTATCATTCATATATTGCTCACATGTTTCTTATATTGTATAAATATCTTTATGAGGATATATGAGTTAAGTTCAAGTTCTATATTATATTGAAAAGTAGTTTCAAACTTGTGCTTATCTCATACTTAAGCTATTGATTTCTTTGAATAATTTTTTTTATGTTCTTATTTTTATTAGCTTCTTTCTCAAAGCCTCTTTTAATGATGGTATGTTTTTTCTTGGCTTTTTGGTTGACATTTTGGATACATGATATTTTTAAATATCTTGATCTTGATAAACTATTCCTTGGGTATTTACTTTTAGGGATTCTGGATTTCGACGATGTTCGATGATACTGCATATATTTCTTTGAATCTAAGTTCTTAAGAGTAGAAATCATTTTGGGAACAAGCCGAAAGGGTTCTTCTGTCATACAGGTATAAATAGCCTGAAGCGATACGGTGCACTAGTCTTCAGACTACCGCTAGCTGGGAACCGGCCCCTACAACTAACCCGAAGTGATCAATACTTTATAGACTTAAGATTTATTACGGTGTGCTTGCAACTATTATCTAGTTCTGGATCCAAGGTGCTGTCAAATCTCTTAGGTTCCAGAATACATCAACGTATCTAGGTTCTATATTTTGATTTACAAATGTTTTATATTTTATTGTTACCCAATGATTTTGTAGCACATATGGATAAATATAATTCATACATCTTATACCATATGCTACATTGTTCTAAGATTTTTCAAGTCCATAGAATATAATTGATTTTTCATATTGCACTAATTCTTCTTAAATCCTCGGTTATTAAAGAAGAGATTTATTTTGGGTACAAGCCTACAAAATGTCTGTCTGTCACCACGACTACGGTCGAAGCGAAGCGGTACTTAAGTGTTCTCCGGTGAACCTCCGTTAGCTGGGACAGTACCTCTACAGCTAACCCAAGATTGATCAACGCTTTATAAACTAAAGATTTATTGAGATCTAGTTGCAATTATTATCTGATAGATTTTGGATTTTAGACTTGATGGATAATAATCTCTCTTTATTTTTTCACAAAAGGTAGCATATGTTGATCTATCTTGTTGATTGTGAGATTCTATAGCATAGATCAATTTATGTCATCTTTTGACTTATACGATTATTCATCTTACTAATTTGAAATATCTTTTGATTGTTTTTAATGTTCATTTAATGGATATTTCTTCTTTTGTCTAAAGATGATTGTTTTTCGTATTCGTGACAACTCATTGAATATTATGGTCTTGTGATTTCATCTTTAGCTTGCGTAATATTCATGATTTTTGAGCTTTATATTATTATCTTCTTATTCAAGTTACTTACTGTCTACAACAGTAACTCGTTGCAGGGGAGAAGTCATGCAAATTGAATCTCTCTCTCAAAGCGTTTCTTTTTTTTAAACCTTACGGTTGTCAGGTGGACACCGTGCTAAGGCTTTAAAAGGGAAGAAATAAACTTTGATAAGAAGACCTAATATTTTTGAATTAGTTTTCTACTTCTGGAAATATGTCTTTGAATTTTATTTTAAAATTTTATCAATATTATATATTTTTTGGATATAGCCATGTAAAGGTGGAGCAGTTAATTGTTTCAAGTCAATTAGCCCCTTGACATGCCATATATCTAGAATACACTTTTCTTTGGACATTTATCTAGTTATGTTTATTTGTTCAAATGGATTTATTTATGATTTATGGATTCTTTTATTTGAATTGTTTCCGCGATTCGAATTGCCAGCTTTCAGTCTGAGGACTAAATGGACGCATTCGAACATTTATTAAGACAGTTTTCAAAATCTTTTAATGTCTTACAATATTTCTTTTATATATATATTGGAGATATATTTTGTTTGTTCATCTTTAAGCATTTATTCATTGGATATTTCTTTTATTTGCCTAAAGATGATATTTGGTTTGAGTTTGGAATTTTATATGCATTTGATCAAAGGAAAGAAAAGATGCATATCTTATATATCCCTTGGATCTTGTGATTATTTATCTATTTTATGCATATAAATTATTTTTGAACTATATACACATATTTTAAGGGGGAGCAAATTAATTATTTCAATTATTTTATGCCCTTAATATGTGGTATACCTAGTTCATCATGGACATATATTCTTTTACTTAAAATATTTTGTTGAGTTGTTCATGATGTTTGGATTTATATTGAGTTTATGAGAGAATATATGATTTTAATAATTATTTTTTAATTCTCTCATTTTTTGTTTCTAAAAGTTATCCTGCCAAAAGTAATTTAATTTATTGATAATCCTTTTGAGTTTAAACAGATTTGACATTTCGTATTGAGATTTTATCACAAAGTTCATGATTATTTGACTGATCATACTTTGCGGGGGAGCATTCAAGTCGACTGAATTTCTCCTTCTCAAGTATTTTGTCTTCATTACCTTCATGTTTATCTAATGGATATACATATATCATGCTATGGTAATTGAATTCAAATGCATGAACTTTGGTATAGATTTGTATAGATTCTAGTATACTTGTTTTGATTCCTTTTCGATGATTATACTCTTTATGGAATTGATTCACTACTTTGTATGGGCAAATTATGAATCATATTTTTCTATGATCATTGTTAAAAGTCTTATTATATTTTTGATTCTTTTATATATACTAGATCTGTGAATTTCTATTCCTCGTGATTTATTTATGACCAATGATTGATTCTTACTATATTGATAGATTTTTTTTTGGTCAAATGTGTAACACCCAGTTTTCCACAAGAGGGTAATTTTGAAATTTGTAATTATAATTATTATTTAATGATATTTATTTCATGTTATGATTTTAGTGATTTTTAATTATTTTTAAACTATTTAAATTCATGACTTATGATTTGGTGTCTTGCTAGTGTTCATTTCGAAACTGATGGGGTATTTTAGTCATTTTGTAATTTTAAGAATTATTTGGGATTATTAATTATTATTTAGATTTAATAGAATTAATTAGAATTTATGGGAATTTTTAAGAATTTATTTGGAATTGTTTGACTATGTTGACTTTTGGCTAGTGTTGACTTTGTAGACCTACCTAGAAACTAACCCTAGTTAGTGGGCCATGGTTAGGTCAAGTGACTCTAGTCTAATCTAGCCTGCACTTGGTTTAAGTCATTTTAGCAAATAGGATTTGAAGTCATAAGTCATGACTTGTGGTTTTAGAACCTTGTTTAATCTAATCTACTTTTAGCTTTGTAGCTTGGCCCAAGGCCCAACCTTATGACTGAACCCTAAACCCAAGCCCTAGTGGCTGGCCACAATATCCACATAGGGAATCCCACCATATAAAATCCCTCCCAAATCTAGGGTTGCCTCTTTTCTTTAGGAAGAGCCCTATTTTCAAGGAGGTGAGTTCTTGTCTTCATTAATTCATTATAATTCCATTATAGGTCCTAAAATCCCCAAATTAGTTGCAATAGTTTCTAAACCTGTCATTCTTGCTGTTGTGAATGTTTTGGTTCAGTTTGGCATTGATTAGAAGTGATTGGGATACAAGCAAGAGCTAGGAGGAGGCCTTTTCCATTGAAACTTCACCAAGAGGTATCTCCTTCATTTCTCCATGAAACTTCAGTTAGTTTTCATGCATAGGAACCCTAAGTGACCCCCCTAATGCCTGGATAAGATTCGTGTCCTGTGTCAGTGGTTTCGTGTCCATTCTGGACACATATCAGAAGACTGCACAGGGTGTTCGACCAAATGCCACAGAGGGAAGGTCGATCATGTTAACCCATTCTTTTTGAATAGGAAATAGGTTTTAGGTCCACCCTTTGGTTTCCTGTTCTTGTGTCCTAGTTTCCGTGTCATCCTGTGTCGGTTTCATGCTGTGGACACGCGCGCGCACACGACCGCGCGCTGCTACAGGGATCCCCTGTCTATCGGGCCCTGTAGCGGACACGACACAAACCCTCTGGACACGAAACTTTATGGGAGCCACGGGGCACCCACTGACACTCCATGTGTCAAGTTTCATGGGCCCACGTGGCGTTTCGAGCGAGAAATCCTCGACGCACGAGTCACTCTTTGTTCTGTGCTGTGTGTGTTCTTTCGTTCTGATACATGTGTGTGGACACGCCTGTGCGACACGACACGGCGGTGCAGGGTGTCCTATGGATAGCCCTATAGGTAGTGAACCTGTGCTATTGAACACGTGTCTTGGGTTGATCCGTGTTGTGCACACGAGACTCGTGCACACGTGCACGAGGCTTAGTTCCCTGCACTGTGTTCAGATTCTATTTTGGGTTTTTATTTCAGTTTGGACACGTTGTGTCCACTTGGGTGGACACCAATAGTTTGTGACACGTACACAATATAAATTTACATTACCAACCTCTGTAATTAGGTTTTAAACCAATTTCTTTAGTAATTGCCATTTTCCCCCATTTTCTGAAACATGGTATCAGCCATTCTATTCCCAGGTTTTTACATTTGAATTTTGGTTGATGTTTAACCTGCAAATTATTGTTAAATTCATGTTTTTAAGGATCAAACCAGTTCTCATACATGTTACCTAGCTATGGTTGATATGTGGTATTGATTAGTGAGAGTTTTGAGTTAAACTCCTTGTTGACTATTCACTTTATATCTGAGTTGTTCACATAAACCTGAGAATAGGAAGGAGGGGGAAATGTCCTTGATTTTCTGAGTTGATCCCAGGTTTTGTGTAGCCTGGTATAGGCCATGTTCCCTGTCTTATATTACACTGCCACATTTACTTTCCTGTACACATTATGTTATAGTTCAGTTCATTATTTTTTTTGTTAAAACTGAGATGTAGTAGTAGGGTTAAAACCTGAGATTGAGTTTGTTTAACCCAGTTGTAGGCTGTTTTGGGTTTCAGTGGATGTACATGAGTTGGTTGATACACTGTTCTTTAACTGGGTTCCTGTCTTTAACCTGAGAATGTATACAAATGTAATTTGACAACCTGAGAATTTCCTTACCTATCAACTGTTGTTCTAACATTTTTTAATGTCAATTGTTCATTGGAGACTGAATTGTTTTGCCTAATCTGAGCTTTGGTTCAAGTTAAACCTGAGATTGGTTGGTTAACTAATATAAATTCCTACATATTTCAATGTGACTTTCTCTTCACTGTTTAGTTTTTCCTGAACACACACACACAAGGATGCACACAGTTTTGCCTTCACTGCTCATTGTTGGAGTATTTCCTGCACATATGTAGCTTATGCACACTGTTTTTGTTCCCTTTTACTGCTATTGATTTCCTTGCCTTTCCTTTCCTGTTTCCTGTGAACACTGGATATACACACACACACACAGTATCTTCATTTCCTGCTCTCATACACTATACACTGTATTCCTGTATATCAAATTCCTGTACACCACCCTTCCCCACATTGTTAATTCCTGCACTTGGACACATCACCCACACACAAGTGTTGGCCATGTGGTCCTTACATATTTCCTGCACATTGTTATGTAGGCCTAATGCATAGCACACACTTTAATTCTAGTATATATGTATATATATCATTCCTCACTGTTTTACAATCTTTTGGCACACACACCCTTGATTGTCTACACACACATGCTTTTCCCTATATACACATGTTATGCATCCTAGATAGAAATGCCTATGGTGTGTGAAATGCTTTATGTCTATATGAATATACCTATAGTATTAGCCTAGGTATTCCTAGTATAGGTTCAATAATATTGTATCTATATATATAATGTGTATGTGCTTAGATATAAGGAGTACTTGAATGGTGTGTTGTCTAGAATAGAAGTATTAGACCTAGTTTAGACTTAATTAGACTTGGTTGACCTAGTTTGACTTCTAGGGTTGACCAAAGTTGACCAAGAGTTGACTTTGGCCTAGATTGACTTAGAATCATGTAGAATGCATAGTAGGACTCTACTTTGCTATTCTGGACCTGTTGTGACTTGTGCTGTTCTGTTTAGGAGCCAGACACCACTCCTTGGACAGTACGTTTCATTTTGGACACTCAGTTACAGGCGAGTACATTCTCTGATCATTTTATATCCTGTTTAGAATTATTTCCTGCAGTAGATTACTTTACTTGTACTGTCACGTTGGTCACACGGATTAGTACTATATGGATCTCTCCTTGGGATGTTACCCCCTTAGTGGGCGCATCGGATACTTTATGACATGTGTTTCATGTACATCATGTATTCCTTGCATCTGCGTTATTCATGTACACTCATGTTCTCTCATGTTCTTACATGTACGTTCATGTACTCTCATGTTCTTTCATGTACGCTCATGTTTGCCCATGTGTCTCTTGTATAACCAAAACATCATGTCCGTAACGTAACTTGAACAGATCCTTGTGTATTGATTGTGGGTAGGGGGAGTATAAATGGTCATGTGATTTACCCATCATGTACACTCTGTTACTTTTTATGTTCATCATGTACAACCTAAGCCAATTACATGCCATCTCGTACTCTGACTCACTAGTCACTGCTAGTTCTCTATGTATAGTAGATATTTCTATTACAGTTCTCTCTCTATTTACATACTGCACTTCCTTCAGTACTTGTATCTTACTTTACTGCATGTCTATATTTTCTAACCTGCTATGATCTGTTGAGATGTACTGTACTCGCTCCTGTCCTGACTGGACCTGTTGAAAATATTACAGAGGACGAGGAGGAGGCTGGTCTGGACACTTACTACGGGGCAGCCTTAGATGACACCTGCGAGCTGGACCCTCAGGAGGACCCAGCTCTAGCTGAGGATTTCATCCCGACTGTCTAGACTAGATTAGTTAGGCTGTTTATCATTGTAGTCTGGAGACATGTTCTAGTTAGACTTTATTCTGGAGTTCAGTATTGTATATATTCTTTCATCTGAGACCTTGTACTGTTGGATATTGCTGGGATTATCTTAGACTGTTTTTATCTATTTTATTCCTTGAGTTCTATTTCATATCGTGCTATCTCTTCCTTAGTTGTGATTGAGTTTACTATTGCTATGTCACCCCATTCGGGGAGTATAACTGTTTAGATAGATATTGTTAGATGTATGTTGACCTAGGACAGCGTTCTACCGCCGACACTGCGGCGTGGGCTGGGCGTTGTTACGTTCTCGTACCCTCACAGTGGGTGCGGGTCGTGACAAAATGACATTCAAAGCATATTTCATTTTTTTTATTTCTAGTTGGTAAACTATGTATTGATTGATTTCAATGTTTTTAAGTTCAACCAACTATGTTGTGTTTTGATAAATTTTTTAATTTTCTACACTTGTCGTTACACTGTTCTCCTAATCCTTGATCATGATTATTTGTGCCTTCCTCCTTTATTTATGCTTGAGTTTATTTTAGCTCTAATTACGGGGGAGCTTACTTTTTGATCATATCAAAGGGGGAGAAAAAAGTTTAAGTGAGAAATAAGTTTAAGTCAGCACACAATATTCTAGTATTATGTGTTTATTAGTGATACATGCATCTATTGTATATATATTAAACTTAAAGGATTTGCCATAATCAAAAAGGGGGAGATTGTTAGCCCAATGATTATATCATGTTTTTGAATATGGCAAATCAATTAAGTTTAACATATTGACGTCACTAATATTCATGTAATCACTATCATGTTGCTACTTAAACTTAGTATTGTCCTAATATTTGTATTGTCCTAAATGTTATATATCATACTGCTATGCTTGTATCATATTGGTTTGTTTGTCTAACATGTATTTGTAGACATGCTGTAAGCATGATCAAACATGATCAAACCAGGACATATGCAATGAAGAATTATTGATGGGCCAAAGACGGTGTCATACAAGAAGATTTCTCTAAACCGCCTAACGACCTATCCGGGGCCTCGTATCGGGGGTTCCGCTGCCCGGTCAGCGGACATGTGTCGAGGGGGCAGCACCCCCCATCAGGGGTTCGGGGGCGAAGCCCCCGAAAGGTATTCAGATTTCCAGATCTGTTTATCTTTGGACGACCGCCGTCAAGAAAAAAGGCATCTTCAAGTCTGCTCAAATATTTGAAGAAAGACGTCATCAAAGGGCTCTTGGTTTTCCTATTTTATCAATATATTTTTCATATTTATTGAGTCTAGGAATACGATGTATACTGCATCGTACTAGCAAATAGGCTACCCAAGAAACATTTTCAAAATACCCTTTCATTTTGAAAACAAGCCCATTTACAAAAGCCCAAACTACTTCCTAACTGTTTGACTTTTTCAAAAAGCCCAAAACCAGTTTACAAAAACCTTGACAGAACTCCAACAGAACTTGGCCAGAGTTCGGCCCGAATTCGGCCAGAGTTCGGCCCGAATTCGGCCAGAGTTCGGTTAGTGAACGTTGCTTTTTGAACTTGGTCTTCCTGCAGTTACGGATCCCACCGAGATTTTCTCATAGAGTTCTTCCCGAATTCTGCCCGAATTCTGTCAGAATTCTGCCTTTGGAAAAGCTATAAATAGAGAAGGATTTCGTTCATTTCAACACACTCACTCACTTTCATATCTCTTCTCTATAAGCCTATTACTTCTTCCAAAGTATTCTGAGCTATTCATTTTCAAATCCCAAGCCAGTTACAATCCTCTAGTCGATTTGCCAGTACGGTACGGTCTAGAAGTTTCAGAGCGGTTGTAATCAGAGGCTTGATTGAAGTTAGACACTTCACAATTGAAGTTGGTCGAGTACTTCGGATCAAAGCTCGCATTGTAGAAGTTGCAAGAACTTCGGATGAAAACTTGTGGTAATTTTTCATAGTGGATTCAACTGGAAGCTAGAGTTCTTCCGACTGGACTAGTCCTCACAAAAAGGAAACCAGTATACATCCTTGTGTTTGTGTTTGCGTTTGCTCTCTACTCTCTACTTTTTATTTATATATCTGTGATCTTGTTACTAATAATTTTTAAATAGTTAATTTCCGCTGCCTACTCTATTCACCCCCCTAGAGTATTGCGCTTTACAACTCGTTCCTACAATCGGTCCTACACCAAACTCACATAAACGATTTGGCTCCAGCGATGGCGAGTCAGACACAAGCAATGCCTTGATCCCTTCAACTCCCAAGCCCTCACCTTATCCAACCAATTTTACGCTCTTGATTCGGGGGACGCAGATGCCCCGCCGGAGATAGCGTACCCACTAATCAACCGCGCCATCACTAAAACCCAAGCTCTCACACTCTTCAACCAATTCGATGCTCTTGATTCGAGGAATGCGGAGCCCCCAACGGAGACAGAGTGCCCACCGGTATCGGAGAGCGTACAGACGATCGCCGACAACTTCGAAGTAGATCACAGGCTCACCAACGATGACCCTGTTGTGGATGCTTCTACAATTCTAGGGCCTAATATTTTACGGAGAGGACAACAAATCCAGGCCGCAGGCTACCCACTACAGTAAACCATCCTTCTAACGGGGAGCGTCAGTGACTCCTTAGTTATTCCTCCAGAGGACCCCATCCTGGACTCCGCTGGGGAATCGATCAGCCACCTCCCAGACCCTCACGAACAATCTAACCGGGACCATCCCCACCCGGCAAAAAGCAGTAGCATCAACCTCGAGTGGGGTCAACAACCAGCAAGGATCCGCGGAGACCACAACCATCCAAACTAGATCCGCTGCCAAGCGGAACAAAAAGACTACCACCCCATCCCTTTAAATGATAAACATCCTATCCTGGAATGTCCGTGGACTGGGAAACAAACCTACATTAAGGAGAGTTTCCAGCCTCCGAAAAATATACAAGATTGACATCATGACTATACTAGAACCCAAAATCACCACCAAAAGACTGAAATCCATCCAGTTGCAGCTGAATCGTCCCATCGTTATAGCAGGCAGACACGATATTTGGATCCTCGGCACTCAGGACGTCAATATCGGCATCATCCAGGAATCCCGACAGGCCCTTTCCTGCTGGTTGGAACACCCCATGCTTCCCGAGCGCGCTATCCTCTCAGCGGTCCATGGCAGCTATGATATCAAAGAGCGGAAACAACGGTGGAACGATCTCCTCGATATTCACCTGCACCATATCAGCTCTCCTTGGCTTTATATCGGTGACTTTAATACGATAACCTGCAGAGAAGAGAAAACTGGGGGCCGTCCACCCCCTATGCCAGCCATGCAAGACTTCAATAACTTTATCTTCTATGCTCACCTTAACTCCCTCCAGTTTACAGGTAATGCTTTCACCTGGTACAACATACAGGAAGGTGACCGTCGACAATATTCCCTTCTCGACAGAGCCCTCACGAATGACCAATAGCACGGAATAGGGATCGCATACAAATTATCCTATCTCAACTCCTACGAATCCGACCACGCCCCGCTGCTGGCGGAAATAAAAAACAACACCAATCCTCCCAAAAAGAACTTTCAGTTCCTCGATTTCTGGATCGAGCACCCCCAATTTTTGGGCATCGTTGTGGAAGCATGGAAATGCGAGGACTCACCCGACCCCCTGGTTCGGGTGAGCAAAAAACTCAAGGCAACAAGGAAAGCTCTGTCCATTTGGATCAAACTTTCCTATGGAGACATTTTTCAAGCCGTTCGGACCGCGGAAGACGATGTCACCCGAGCAGAATCCAGGTACGCGTCGGACCGATCCCTAGCGGCCAGGACAGCCCTCAACCTCACCAAGGCTATGCTCAAATTCAGGCTCAAAGTCGAGACTGACTTCTGAAAACAGAAAATGAGGTTGAAATGGGACAGTGACAGGGACAAAAACTCGAAATACTTTCATGCCTGTGTCAACGGCCGTAGATGGAAGCTCACGATTCACCATAGCACTGATGGTAATGGGAATATCATCACCGACCAAATGAGCATCCAGGTAGCCGTCGCAAAATTCTACTCCAAATTATTCACCAAAGAGACTGTCCACATTGACAACGCCTTCCTAGATCAAATCCCCTGCATCATCGACGAAACTGACAACGCCTAGTTGGAATGCCATCCCACCGAACAGGAAGTTAAAGATGCGGTGTGGGCTCTGAACGACCACAGCGCCCCTGGCCCTGACGGGTTTTCGGGGGTCTTCTTCCGCACGTGCTGGGACATTATCAAACAGGACATCATCGAAGCGGCTATTGCTTTCCTCGAAGGAGCCACTTACCCCAAAGCCATTTCCAGCGCCAATCTGATCCTCATACCGAAAAAAGATAACCCGGAGTCCTTTTGCGACTTTCGGTCCATCAGCCTATGCACTTTCACCAACAAGATTATCTCCAAGATCATCGCAACCAGAATGGCAGGTCTCCTCCCCAGGATCATCTATGTTGAGCAGAGTGGATTTGTTCATGGGAGAAACATCTAAGACAATATCATGTTAGCCCAAGAGCTAATCACCTGCATAAAATTTCCTTTCAGACGGGGCAACATCGCCGTTAAAATCGATATGGAGGAAGCTTACGACAGACTGGACTGGCAATTTATGATATGGGTATTTAGGGCTTTTGGCTTCTCTGAAACTTGGACCAACACTGTATGAAGATCCATCAGCAACTCGTAGTTCTCCACAGTCATTAACGGTCAAGCCGAGGGATTCTTCAAATCTAATCGCGGTGTTAGACAAGGCGACCCTCTTTTCTCCACTGTTTTTATCATAGCGGCTGATGCTCTCAGTAGGAACCTCAATAACATGATCAGTGTCCCGCACTTCCAACAATATCACACAGCTAGCGGATGTCCAACCATCACCCATCTAGCTTTTGCTGACGATTTACTTATCTTCTCATCCGGGGACGAAGGGGCAGTTCAAGTGGTCCACAACAACCTGCAGCGGCACTCCACTTACTCAGTCCAGAAAATCAACCCTTCCAAGAGCGTCATCTATGCCTACCACAGCATCAATACAGAGCACGCGAATAGCATTTCCAACTTAACATCCTTCTTTGTCGATCATCCTCCAATCAACTACCTCGGATACCCCCTAATGTACGAAAAATCCAATGTCAGGACCTTTCAGCCGTTAATCATTCGAATCAGGAACAAACTCGAAGGGTGGCACAATGCTACTTTATCCCCAGAAGGCTAGATGATCCTTATCAATCATGTGCTCACCTCCATCCCTATCCATACTATAGCCGCATGCTTTCCGCCTTTGAAGGTTCGTTCATCGATTGAGCATATCTTTTGTACCTTCTTCTGGGAGCATAGCAATGGACATGATAAGCATCATTGGGCGAGTTGGGGCTCAATGGCTCTTCCGACGGAGGAAGGAGGCCTGGGATTCACCAAACTCACTAACATCGTTAAGGCCTTTTCGATGAAGTTGTGGTGGCTACTTCGCACGAGCAAGAATTTATGGAGCAGGTTTATGAAAGCCATGTACTTCAAGCATATCCACTTGTCAGAAGCCACATCCAACAGCAGATCTTCAGCGGCTTGGCTTGTATCCTAATCGGGTATGACCTGGCCGAGCATGCCATAAGACTACATCTGGGCACAGGTGAATCTAACCTATTCTGGGAGAGATGGGCAGGGAACAGCTGATCGCTAGTCTCACGAAGATCCCGAAAGACTGTAGGATTAAGGACTTGTGGAACCATATTACTGACGACTGGGACTGGGATAAGATGCGTGATCGGGGCGGCACCGATATGGAGAACAGAGTCCGTCTCAGCGGTCTAAGGATCGGACGCGAGGCCGATGCATGGAGATGGACTCTCGAGGCATCCGGAGCATTTTTTGTTAGGTCGGCTAGATCCGCTATCCATGGGATAGGCCAAACGTATCATATTTCTGCTCACTTCTGGCACACCTGCATCCCTAAGAATTGGTCCTTCCTCATGTGGAGAGCCATTAGAAAGAAGCTACCCACTGACGACATCCTCAACACCATCGGGTTAAGCTTAGCATCAGCCTGCAATTGCTGCTCCGACCACCAAATGGAGACCATTGATCACATCTTCTGTCAGGGGAACCTGCCTAGAGGTATCTGGAGGACCCTTAACCAGCACTTCAGAATCGTTCCAGGTGGCGGATGCTTCCACGATCTAGCGGCCTCTTGGGGTAAAGCATCCTACGGACACCAGATCGTCGCAGCGGCCGCTACGTGGGTCATTTGGAAGAATCGCAACAAAGCGAGATACGAACGTCATCCTTTCTCTGTCGACCGGCTCATTCGGGAAGTCTCCCGCCAATGCCGTAAACGAAGCACCCTGTGTTCCCATAGTCCGAGCGCATTCTGGTGCTCGCTCCTTCCCTAACTCTGGTTGGCTGTGTTGTCCCCTTTTTTTTTTTCTTTTGGGTATACTTGTATAGACGTCTTCTTTTGAGCCTTGTATACGTGTCAGGTGTCAGCATTTTGAGCCTTGATTAATAATAAAGGGGGTTTGTTAATATATATATATATTTTTTTTGTTAATATATATATATATATATATATATATATATATATATATATATATATAAAAGAATATATATATATATATATATATATATATATATATATATATATATAAATATATATAAAAGAATATATATATTTTTATATATATATAAAATATATATATATATATATTTTTTTATATATATATAAAAGAATATATATATATATATATATATATATATATATATATATATATATATATATATATATATATATATATATATATATATATATATATATATGTATGTATTTTTTTTATATATATATATGTATATATATATATATAAATATATATATATATATATATAATATATATATATATATATATATATATATATATATATATATATATATATATATATATATATATATTATTTTATATATATATATATATATATATATATAATATATATATATATATATATATATATATATATATATATGATTTTGTGCTATATTTTAATATATGTAAATTTACATGTTATTTTATTATCAGTAAATATTATGGCTAAGTATATTTTACTGCATTAAAATATTTTAATATACATAAGTCTATATATTTAATTTCGTATTTTTATGTATTCTGTTAATTATGATCGTTATATTAAATATGTAGACATATGTATATTAAAATATTTTAATGATATATATTATGGCTAAGTATATTTTACTGCATTAAAATATTTTAATATACATATATATATATATATATATATATATATATATATATATATATATATATATATGTATATATATATACATACATATTTATATACTATTTATATATATGTCCTTATATATATATATATAATATATATATATATATATATATATATATATATATATATATATATATATATATATATATATATATATATATATATATATATATATATATGATTTTGTGCTATATTTTAATATATGTAAATTTACATGTTATTTTATTATCAGTAAATATTATGGCTAAGTATATTTTACTGTATTAAAATATGTTAATATACACATGTCTATAAAAAAAAATATATATACATATGTCTATATATTTAATTTCGCTTTTTTATGTATTCTGTTAATTATGGTCGTTTGAGTCCAGACCTAGTATAGGTTTTGTGGACTTAAATGAGTCTAAATACATTCAAAGTCTGTACGAGTCATATCGAACTTGATTTATGGCCTTGGGTCCCGTATCTGGACTTCGGTTCAATTTCATATACGTGGATAAATATATTAAATAATTAATTATTTACTTTCATAAACTGTACCTTGCTGTATTTAAATTTTTAGACAGTATATAAATATCATAAAAATCTAGGAAAAATTGTATTTAAATACTATATTAATTCAGATAATTTAATATAGTTTTTTGCCGGGATTTAGTTTGTATATTTTATATTTTATAAAAATAGGAATACATAACTCATTTTCAAAGTACTTATGTTTACTGATTTGTAATAAATATCTATATTAGTTTATAAATTCCATAAAATTAGTATAAATTTCAATAATTAACAAGGATCATTTTGGTACTTTATTTTATATATATTGGAGCTTTTTGCCTACCTTAATAATTGTTGAAATACAGTGTACAGTCTGATTTATTAATTAAATAATTATGTCTTGTGAAGTTATGTGTGATTTTGGGATATTTTTGTATTGGGACCTTACCCTACCTTAGTATAGAGACCATGCAAAGTTGGTTTAGGTATTGTGTCACCCTATATTGGTCTCTTATGCTAAAGTCATAATTTGGCTAGGTGTCCAGTTAGAATGTCATGTCACACCACTAATGTCCTAGTATTGAGCGTAGTATATAAACTAAGATTGCATATCCTTTTTGACAGTGATAGGGTACCGGACATCTATAGCTTCATATACATACCCTTGTTTTGCACAAGGCAAGTGCCCCTACAAACTTTATTCACTTCATATGACAATAAACTATGAATGAATCATATTAAAATACTATTTCTTGAACTGCAAGTCATATCTTCACATGCTTTATACTGTTCTCAGTACCTACCATGCTTTATACTGCTCTCAGTATCACTCACATGTTATAACTTGGGTTAAGGGGAAACTGATAGCAGAGTACGTGATCGTGCCCTCTTCTCCCGTACGTATATACCGAGCAAGGTTGACATTTTATATGTATACCTTGTCATAGGCGTACCAGCTGTATTTGTGCGTATGTACATCTATCGCTTGCTTACTTGTATGAAAGTATATTTTATATACTTGTGCCACAGTATATTTTATACCTATTGACGATCACGTACCTGCTCCAGTTTTAAATATTACATGTACATATGTCGCCATGACAAATGTATCCTTGACATGATAGATTGTGATATGCCATGATTCCTGTTTATTACACCTCTATTCATTCCATGCTCCGTATATTTAGTTTGTAGAATCAGTACTTGCTCCCTTCCTGACAAGATAACGTTGTAGGTACACTTACCGAGGAGGAGTTGCTATATGATTCCTATTATGGGGTCACCATTGAGGATCAGGCTTTACCCCACGAGGATGTACTTGCGGAGAAACTCGTCTAGTTTGTTATTTTAGTTGCTCTGGACTTTGAGAGCAGGACTGTCTAGACTATGTATTTTGTTACTGGACCTGTATCCAGTTTTATATTTTGGCTATGTAATGTGAACATATTCGTATGTTAGATTTTGTGTTTGTGATGTTTTTCTTCAATATGACAAATGGAACTGTTAGCACACTTTGATCTTTTACTATTTACTTTTAAAAGAACAGCTTACTACGCTATAACTCAAGCGTAGGCTGGACATGACTCGGCCCGGCCCAACAATTTGGGTAGTCGTGACATATTTTTAGTGGTGGCCCATGCAGGTCAAGACTAAGTTGTTTGGTTACGTCATTGTACCAAGCATGCCTGCAATTAGGAACTTAATATAACTAAATAACACTAGGAATAACATTTAGAACACCGAGAGGATTCCTAGGATTGCAACATAGGAAACTCATCCTAGCATAGGACCGTTATTATTAGACTTTTTGTTTGTTTGTGATTGTTTTACTTAAAGAGTTCTTCTAAGTTCTTTTATTTTCTATTAGATGGTGCTCACACGCTCATCCCAGTATGCCACAGCTAAAAATGGCGTACTTCCTATCCAACCGGCCGACCAGTTGGCCTAAGCACTTCTACCTCCACCTACCACACACCCCCACTCCACAAATCTACCAACCCAGATGCCTCCACCACCTTCTACATCACAGTCCCAGCAGGAACAGATGATTCCACCACCACCTGCTGCTATACCTACCCAGGCTTCCGTCACTCTCGACGGGAACCAGCTACTCACTCTAATCCAAGGGTTCCTGTCACGCCCCAGAACCAGAACACTGGAGAGCGGGGGCAGACATAGCCAGCTAAGTATAATAAAATGGGATCCACTCTACTATATGGTCACGGCTGTCTAGATATATGAGGGTTTATCTACAAGCCAACAGTCTCCTATGGTCAATAACAAGCCTAGTGTCTTAATCACAAGCAAGTAAGTAAATGTTACAAGATGTAAGATCACCAAATATACAATAGTAAGGCGTCCCAAATATTACATATTCAGCTGATCATGAAGCTAGTCGTTACAAAATGTGAGGACTAGCAAGAGTTTCGTCATACATGATCAACCCTAGGTTGCCAATCATGTTACAGCCTATAGGCAGACAGTAAATAAAAATGTACACGAGCTAACACTTGCTCGGCAGCTAAACGCCTCAAAAGAATAATTTTACAATAGAGTGGGAGAGCCAAAAATAACCCACTCGTTGCCAGGGTTCCGTCTAGTGGTCACCATTTGGCTAGAAAGCCGGTAGATCCTCTGGAGTTGCTCCGGTTTCTGGCCATACAAAACCAGCTAGGTCAGACCCCAGAAAGAGCAAGTGCCACAAAGGAGGCTTCACTTAAGAACTAAAACCAGCAATTAGCAGAAGAATATAATTACATAATAAAAGACAGTAATTAAGAAAAAGTATGACAGGTGATATACGATGAGATAACCATGGAACTATTCAGATAACCAGGTTACAACCCGTAAACCAAACAAGGACCGGGGTTGTAATCCTTCGTCTGAACAGAACTTGGCTTCTCCTACCATTTATCGGTAAGATAACTAAGAAATCAGGACATGTAACAATCTTGTACAGGATCAAGACAAGACTAGATTGAGTAAACTCTATCCAACATTCCACGACAAAGTAATAAGTATGGCTTGATACTTTAACTAACTAGGGTTGTCACAGGCCTAGTTACTAGCAAGATGTAGCGAGATTATTCCACAGCCACAAACCCTGCAGACCATCCAAGTTATCCAGGTCGAATATTAGTACAATAAGGGTGCAACACATAACAGTGTACTGGAAATGTGCCCTACTCGTCGGCAGGCTACAGATCCCAAGTGGGGGGTCCAGATAACGGGATTGCCTGTAGCTGGGAAATCTCTTCATGACTACTGGATTATTCTAGTTGTTAGCCTTAGTCAATTTTAATGGGTACCCCTGACCGTGGTACTCAGGGATCCCTGTCCTAGACATGATGCAAGACAAGACGGGTTCATTTGTACAAGCACAATCATCCACGATGTCCAGGTCATTCATACTGGTCATGTCAGGTTAGCCATCGTAACAGCATTTCGAGAAGTATCATGTCAGGTTTTCTTGTCAAGAGTGCGCCACGGCAGGCCACTATCATGTCATTATCATTATTACTTATTCAAGAGTGCGCCACGATGGGCCACTATCAAGTCATTATTATTCATCTTGTTACCAATCTGGAGTGCACCACAACGGGTCACTATCGTGTTAAGTGGGTCGTCGCAATTCAGGCCAGAATAAAAAATATACACTGTGATTATAAGCCCCATATTAAGATGAGAGAACTTGCAATAAAATAATTAAATAACATATCCTTGAAGCTAAGGAAAAGATTTACAACTTTTATGTTGGGAGTGGGAAGAAATTCTGACCACAGTTCAGGCAAATAAAATATTTAAACAATCAAAGTGGATCCCATGCGGCCCAAAAGTGGGAGAACATACATGCGGCTAAAGAGAGTGGGAGAGTCACCCATGCGGCCAGCCAAAGCTTATGCGGCCAGAAAATAACTGAAGGGGGCCATGCGGCCAGCAAGAAATATTTATGCAACCAGAAAAGACAAGGAGCGAGGAACCCGGAATAAATGCAAGCTTCCACTCAAGCAAAAGAAAAGGACACGTGGCCACTCAAGTACTGGGCCATGGGGCCTAAAATTACATGGATACAAACCTTGTGGGACCCTACTACAATTAATGCTTCATACTAATGAGGCCAGCACACCATGGTGTATGCGGCAAAACATAGCACGTGGCCACTCAAACAATGCATGCGGCCAAGAATTATTGGCCATGCACATATTATATATATGTGGCCATGCGGCCAAGTTAAAATGGCTATATACAAATAATTAACGTAAGGCCATGCGGCCAATCTAAGTTGCTGAATGCAACTAAAAGCTAAGGGCCATGCGGCTACAAAAATTAGCCATACAAATTACCAGCACAAAAGTGCATATGCGGCTGAATGGATGCAAGACCATGGCATTATTTAATATATGTTAGTGCATGCGAATGACAAGGCATTATTTAATATATACTACTAATGCCTTAAGCAAATACTAATGCCATGCATTATACTAAAGCATGCAAATGCTTTAAGTAATAACTAATGCCATGCATTATACTATCCTGCAGCGCATTAACTAATGCCATGCATTATACTAAAGCATGCAAATGCTTTAAGCAATTAATGCCATGCATTATACTATCCTTAGGCCGTACGGCCACAGTAAATGAAAAAGAAGGGGGGAAGAGCCGCATATGCTATGTGGCCACAAGTAAACAATGCAAGCATTTAATGCTTGCATGAAATTTAATCCATGCAGCCATGAAGCTTGCATGCATGCAAATAACATGGCCAAGCTTGCTTGCATGCGGCCATGAATTTTAATTTATAAGCATATTGAAATAAGGCCATATGCGGCTCAATTTAATTCATCGGTATGCTAGCAAAGCTTGTATGCATGCATACATTAAATACAACCTGGCATTGGCCTATGCGGCTCACCAAGTGGTTCCATACGGCCAGCAATGCAATTAAATAAATAATAATAATAAAAACCATGCAATTAATTCTTATGCGGCCAAGGCAACAAATTAATGCTCATATGGCTGGATTTGTCCATGCGGCAGGGGAGAACACTTGCCGCATGAAATAGTTATACGGTCAAGTACTGTCCTTTCTCCAATTTCTGAGAAGAAGAACACCATGAAGCCATGCTTCCAAGCTCCAAAATTCGTCATCCAGAGTCCAAATCCGAACTTCCATAGGTCAAATTGGGGCAGAATAAAATTCTCTACAACATGGAACCATCAAAACTTAGAAATAACAAGGTTAAACAGATCAAAATCCAAGATGTTCGAAAATGAAATAAATATAGATCTATATGAATTTAGCCATGAAAATTAAAAATGCTAAGTACTAAAGTGGGTTAGTAACACATGAAGAAGACAGTGGAACAACAAAAATAGAATTCCTCCATGAAGCAAGATGCACTTGCCTAAGCTCTCCACTCTCTCAGGTTGGTGGAGAAGTAATGGTAGGAAAGAAGAAGAGTTAATGAGGAGAGAGAAATGTGTGGTAGGATATTTAATGAAGGTGGTGGTAGGTGTTTTCTATAAAGAAATTATCTTTATTTGTTGTGTATCTGGGAAAATTACAACTGTAGGAATCCGATCTAGAAGACGATCGCTTTATCCCTTGGACTATGCGAAGAAAAAAAGCTCTCAAAATTTTGACAGTAGATATCAATGTATCTGTACAATGAATAAAAAAAGAACTCTATTTATAGAGTCAAAACAGTAACTGAAAAGATAACTACCTCACCACTAGTACATTTGAAAAGTCACGCAGACTCTAAATACACGCAGGGTTAGTGAGTAGTTACTGGACGTGGCCCGTAACTGTTGGACACATGGCATTAGTGCATGAGTCGTGTGCGAGTTACTGGGCACGCGAGAGAGAGATCGGTAGCATGGCTGCCACGTACTCTAGTTGAAATAAAATCCACGCTGTCTTGCTGAAGGCAAAAATCCACGCAGATTCGTTGACGCAGACTCGTTGAAGGCAAAATCCACGCAAGCTTTGAAGAAGAATACTTCAGAATTCACGCAGGCTTTGAGAAGAATAACTCAAAAAATCCACGCAAACTTGAGGAAGGAGAAGGTTCAGAATCCACGCAAACCGCCAGCTGTCTTGATTTGGCACGCTTCGTCTGACACAGAATCTCTGACATTGATTATATTGTCAGCCGCATTAAATGAAGATAAGACCCAAAGTCACGCCAACTTGGTAAAGAGTGAGTCTTGCTAAGGAAGATTTCAAAAATCATGCAAAAGACGGCGATGATCTCTTGAATTCTGTGCATACGTGGCATACGAGGAGACATTTCTCGACTGTTGTGTTGTCAGTCATTATGATTCTGACGTATGGCTGAGCTGTCTCTGCGTGACTTCTAAAGGAGATGGCCAGGCAGAACTTAGCGTATCTTTTGTGCTGCTTCTTGGATCACTCTGTGTGACCTGTTCTGATCAACTCAGCGTGACTTTCATTTTTGAGGCCTACAAAACCCCCTTCAAAGTTTTCGAAAAATGATAAAATATTTTCGAAATACTTTGAAAATAAAGATGATGAAAATGAGTTAAAGTCACGCTGAGATGGCTCCAAAGAGATATTTATCCCTAAATGATTGGACTGTTGGGATTCTGTGCAGTTAGGATCCCGTATCAAGCTCCTAAATCGAGACGAATCATGTTGGGCCGTTTAGAATGAACCTATAAATAAGCCATAGATTACTTCTTTCCTTCTTTACTTGCTTTTGAAAGAGAGAACCCTCAGAAGAGAACTTCATCTTCGCCGACGAACTCCTTCTTCCCTGACTTCCTTTTCTCCTTTCTCAGTCGAAATGGCTCCCAAGAAAGCTGATGCTCAGGCCAAGGGGAAAGCCCCTGCAACTTCTTCGCGTGCCACTACTGACAGACTTCCTCGACAGGAAGTTCCGCAAGCTCCTATGCATCGTAAGTGATGGAAGAACATGATCTGTTGAAGACGAGTTTGATGAAGATGAACTCCACATAGAACTTTTAGGATCTTTAAAATAATAAACTTCAGAAATATATCCCCCCTTCTTTGGGCAAAGGATATTAATAAAGTATGCCTCCCTCTTTAGGGTCGGCCATACTTCACATCTTCGTGTTTACGAAGCTCTGTGTTCCACGCAAAAGGAGCATGACTCTCATGATTCTGCGTGACTTTTTACGTTGGCAGAAATGTCCATGTTGAAATAGTTACGCAGCTTTCAGGATGACGCTGCGTGATTTTTCACATGTTGACAGAGATATCAATGTTGAATTATTCACGCAGACTTCTGAGAGTCATCTTCTGGATAGATTAGTCTTCATCCTAATCTGTCTGGACTTAGCGTGAATAACTCACTCAGTATGTCATGGTAGTATATCCATATAGAGTCTATATCTGACTTTGTCTTCTGCCATTTCTTGTAGTGAACATCCGAAGCAAAGAAGCAGATTTTGAAGGGTGCTTGAGTATCTCATTTAAGCATGATTTATCTCATGTAACATTCCCTCAATTTGATCTTCCTGAAGCAAGACTATCATTGTTGGCCAATCAAGACCACACAACCTTACTCTGCTTGATGAATGGACAACCTTTTCAGAGTCTGGATCTGGTATCCCACAAGAAACTAGCATTCTTATTCGGAGATGCTATAGCACAAAAATCTCAGCCGAAGGGCATCAGGGAAAAGGTGTGTTTCTGCTTTGAGGGGGATGTGAAACAACCTATGTACTGGCCAAAGGTTTCCCGGGGTTTATCAATCATGAGACTTATGCATGCCAGCTATCCGAGAAAGATGTCCTGGTATTTGACAGAATATCAGCAGGCGAAAGCAAGCCGTATTATTTACAGGAAAGAGGGATTTTTCAGTGCCCCGGAGGATCATGTATCAGTGTTTCGGGGTCTGAAGCCTGGATGCATACCACCTGAAGACTCAGCCATATTAATGCCGTTTAGGATGCCCATTTTCATAAACGAATTCATGTCCAACAAGAATGCATTCTATCCGACCGATTCGACGCCAAGGATGAATGGTCTAATGAATCAGGAGAATGTGAGATGGAAGACTTTAGTCCACTGGGCTTTAGAGAATTTTGAAACTGAGCTGAAGAAGATAAATCTCTATGATGCCGTCGTCAATTCATCCTACGGCTTCAAGCCTAACCCTTTTCTGTTCCTGGCTTTAGTTGAGAGATACAACTACAGGACGGGGACTTTTATGACTCCAAAAGGAGAGATGGGCTTCGCCCTTCACGAGATGGAATACATCTCACACCTGCCTTCAGGTTCGCTACCGTATGAGGAGTATGTTCCTGCGACAGAGGAACTGAACTTTTTGTCAGAGAAGAACCCCGAGATGGTTCATCTATTTGAAGAGATGATGTGCCATTTTGGCACATGTACTCTATATTATAAGGGTTCCAAAGATGAAGCCGGTAACCACATACAGAAGTGGATGTCATACCTTTTCATGAATCGTGAAAAGGATGAGAAGAAAATAAATGAGAAGAGGTGGTACCAGATTAGCAACTTCAAGCCTCTTTCTGAAAGTGAAATCACTCATCTGCGGGAGAAATATGATTGCAAAGATTTCACTATCACTGAAGACTGGTACGAGTTCAAAGCTGGAACCACTTTCAGCTCTTATGTGAGGCAGAGTAGCAAGAGTCTGTCGAGGAACGGTCATCTGGCCGGATTCCTATCCCTGTGGTTAAGAAGATTCATCGTTCCTGGCTCCAGCTCCTTGGACAGAATACACAGAGGTGTTATCTTTGCAGCGGTACACCTTGTGTATGGTTACAGGCTGGACTTATTATCAGCGATGACCTGCAGACTAAATGCAGGTCTTCGGAATTTTGTAACTACCATGCTGTCTGCTCAGAGGCTGATGACTGAAGAATTCCCAAGGATAGAGATGCCTTTCACATTTTTTTATGGTTGGCTTCTCCTTCATCATGATGGTCTGATACCTCCAGGGGCAGGAGGGAGTAGCAGTCTTTTTTTGGAGAGGTACTCTGGAGAGACATTCTGGAAGGTTCACACCCTCCCAGAATGCAGAAATGTATTGAATAGGGCGTCACATTGGTCGATCCAATGTGTCCCTCCACCATCGGGCTATGAGAGTATGCCCTTAAATATGATGGACGGAGATATGGGAAACCGACTAGATGATGTAGCCTTCCAATGGTTACAGAGGATCCGACCTTCTCATCTAGTATATCGTCACGAAGAAATGGCATATCTAGAACCATATTTACCAAGCCGATTTGCCAGACAATTTGGGTATGACCAACTCCATGTTGGGAACGCCACTACTTGTTTATCTGCTCGCGGAGGACTCATTGACGGAGCTCGAGCTTGGAGATATTTTGCAGCTAGAAATACAAAGGTCGTATTCTCTATGCCTAATCCTTTGTCTAGCTCGGGGCCAAAGATGCTTTATACGTATGCACGTTTCTATGTGTCGTCGAGCACTTTCAGACCAAGTTTCAATCTGAAGACCTTTGTTGCAGAGGATGATCCAGCTCCATCGAAGAGGTCAAAGAAGAAAATTGTTATTCAGCACTTTCCTTCAGAACCCGAAGATGAGACAACAGAAGTTGAGCCTCCCTATGAATTATTCCAGGAAGGAAATTTTCCTGATGAGGTCCTTCCTTCTATATTTATATCTCTTTCTAAGAGGAAGAGAAGTGACGAATCTGAGACCATCTCCAAGAGGAGTACTAGGTCTCAAACATCCAAGAATAAGAAGAAAGGGGTCTCAGTGACTGCTACATCATCTTTAGGCGGTATCTCGGTTGATGAGGATGATGCCGCTGATAAAGACGAAGAGACTGATAAAGACGATGCTCCTTTGATAAGGAGGTCAAGAGGCAGATATGTCAAGAAGTCTGCCAGCAAAATTAAGGGCAACAAACTCTTAGAAACGATCATGAGTGGAGGAGTTTTGCCAGAAATCAATGAAGCAGCTTCTACTGAGAAGACCGAATCTGATGATATTCACCCTGCAACAGCTTCAACTGAACAGACTGAAGTAGAGTCTGTTCAAGTTCAGGAAATAACTGCTCCGACCACAAGTGGAGTAGCTATTGAACCCTCGGAGACGAGGGTAATCCCATTTGAGCATGGGATAGAAGGTGTCATTCAAGCACTGGATGACCAGATTGATTACTCTGAAGAAGCAACAGCTCCGGAAGAAACTACCAAACAATCAGAAGTTCCTGAAATTCAAGCTGAAGAAAACATTTCTTTGGCCAGAGGCGACGAAGACGTGCCGGCGTCTGAGCTATCAGCTGCTGATGATCTGTTAAAGAATGTTTGTCAAGATATCATTCTTCGAACCGATATTCCAGAGACAACTGAACCGGCAGCCAATACTGAGCTTGCTATCGTCATTGTTCCAGAGACTCATGAAGATGTAAATATCATTGATTCTGAATCAGAAGCTCATCCTGAAGACGAAGAAGAAGAAGAAGCTGAAGGAGGAGAAGACTGGCATGCTGGCACCTCTACTCCTTACGATGAAGACAAAGTCAAGGGAAACAAAATGGAACTTAGCCCTGAACCTGCTCAATCACCGAACAACACTCTAGCACCCAGTAATTCTGCAGCTGGAAGCAGCCATATAAAGCAGGTATCGGATACAATCATGGACCGGTTGCGAGAGGAAGCAAAGCTCCCTCCACATACCGAGTATGAACCTCAGCCAGGTAGAACTTTATTTCAAATTCTGTTTCCGCTGCTTCTTTCTTTCTTTAAATGCCGATTACATTTCTTTTTAACTGTAGGAACTGCTGCAGCAATGAGTTCGACTCATGCTCCGCTTATCCAGGCTGATGCCGATGAAGGGAACTCACACTTAACTTCTCCGATGGCACATACTTCTGTTCCGAGGATAGAAAATATTCAAGCTTCTTCTTCCATGATAACAGCGACTCCTGGATTTGAGACTGGATTAACAAGAACTCTAGGAATGTATTCAGATATCATTTACTCATATCTAGATACATTTTCCAAACGTTTCTTGAAGGATGAAGCTATGCCATTTTCTGATCTTCGAACTATGGTTAAGTTCCCTCTCATGGCGCTGCATCATGCTGGTTGTGAATCTCAGTGCATTTTCTTCAAACATCTCCTGAATGAATTAGAAGTAACTATCCGAAAGTACTGGGAGACTAAGAAGGAAGATCTTCAATCTTTAACTGCAACTGAAATTAGTCAACTAGAGCATGAAGCACAATCCCAACAAGCAGCTCTTGAAGCATTCCTTACCTCTTCCACTGAGAAATTAGTAGAAAAGGGGGAAGAAATATTAGCTATTCGTCAAAGAGTAGAGCTTCTGGAGAAGGATAAAGTGTCCAAGGCTGAAGAACTGAAAAAATTAAAAGAGGAACTAGCTCGTCTTCAAGAGCGTATTACTGTCATGGAAGCAGATCAAGCTGAGGTTGCTACTACTTATATCTCTGAAGTTGAACACTATGAGACTCTTCGGAAGGAACGAGAACGGATGCAGGCGGAACAGATTGAAGAAGTCAGCCGTCGCCAGTCTACCATCATTACTTTTGATGAACAGAATGTTTCAATTGTAGCAGCAGAACGAGTTAGAAAAACTCATGAAGAGAAACTGACTGCTGTTCTAGATCGTATTAGGGAGCTGATAACTCCAAATGAGTGAACTTCTTTTATTTTCACTTTCACTTGTATCTCATGTTTTGATTCTGGAATGAGAGTAAATGAAAATCCTTGATCTGACTTTTGGTTTTGCTGTTTTGAAAATGATAGATTCATAGAAAATATGTTCAGAGGTAAATAATACATGACATATTTCAGTAGAATAGAATATACAAACGATAATTCTATCAAATGATATTAAACTAGAAATAATCTTAGTTTAATACTGATTGGAAAAAAATAGAATTCAGACATAAAAATATCTTTAAATTCAATTTTTCATGATCTTTAGACTCGGAAATCAAAAGACTAAATGAATGAACGGATTAACCGTCAGATTATAATGAACGGACGAACCGTCGGATAGATGAACGGACGAGCCGTCAGGTATTGATGAACGGTCAAACCGTCAGATGAACGGATGAACCGTCAAATATGAATCATTTTTCAAACAGTCAATAGAAACCATATTGGAAGACAGAAGGTTGCAATAGAAGTCACCGATACTCGTATCGGAATCCCAAGAAGTGGTATTAGAAGAATCAGATCTCTTATCTTCGTCAGACTCAAGATCTTCATGGATAATGTTGATGAAAGGAGTAGGAGCAGTATAACCCAATCCGCATTTCGTCCTTCCATATTTCAAAGGAGGAATCCGGACAGGCATTTTTCTTTCTTTTCCATTATTAAGGCCAGTCCTGAAGTCATAGCCCATATTTTTGATGATGTCTCTAGATTGCTGACTATAACGACGTAGTTGTAATCTTCCAGTATCATCATTTTTGTCATCATCTTCAAGATCAGAAGGATTTTGAGGCCCTTTGTAGAAGAATATTGGAATGTCTCCTGGCTTTCTGCTAGGAACTAGAAAGTATGAAGATTGTACAGGTTCTAGAGATACATCTGTATGAACAGTCTGTACAACTCCTATGGTTATTGTGTTCAAGTCATCTAACAGATGTAAATAACTATGAACATAATTACACACATCAACGTACTGCAAAGGTGGAGACTTTTCATTAAATGTAAAAGCAGCAATATTTATATTGGGAGAAGGTTGAGCCTTAGAGATTTTAGCCAAGTCAATGACTAAAGGGGGAGAAGAAGAAGAAGCTTAGTTTCGATTAAGATCGATAACAAATGGCTCAGAAGAGGTGAGCTCCGTTGAAGTTTGAGTAGGAAGAGTAGTCCGCCCTCCAACTGGAATTAGCAGAGTATCTTGTGAAAGTACAGGAATTGTAGTACGCCCACTGACAGGAATGATCAGTGTATTCTGAGTAGATGACTGAGGTAACGGAGAGATCCGTCCACTCACTGGAATGATAAAAGAATTTTCTCCAGAGGGTTTAGGAGATTGTTGCTGAGTAGTTCGACATTTAACAGGGATTATTAAAGTCTCACTTTGTGCATCTTCTTTCTCCATAGCTTGTATGATCCTTGTATATTCTTCTTTATACATTCGGGAATCATTGAAATAAGTTTCAACCCCATGGAAGGGATTTATATCAGCAACTTCTTTTTGTACTCTTCCATTGCTATCAATGTACTTAAAACATTGATGAAGAGTAGAGGGCACCACATTATTTTCATGAAGAAAGGGCCTCCCCAGAAGAAGATTATAGGATCCTGCGATCTCGATCACATAGAAAGTGACTTTAGATCTGAAATCACCTATCTGAAGCTTCAGATGAATCTTTCCCAAAGGCTCACTTCGGCTTTGATTGAATCCCAAGATAGTATTAACCGTCTTGGAGAGTTTGTGAAGAGGGATTTTTAGTTCATCCAACAAACTCTTTGGCATTATGCTTATAGCAGACCCTGGGTCAATGAGAATACGATCTATCTTCATCGTATCAATATTACCAGTGTAGTAGAGAGGTCGATCATGTCGATTATCCTCCAGTAACATGTCGTCTTGTGTAAAGGTGATATTTGGGATAATCTCCAGTACACTGTTGCAATGTAAGCAAGTGGCAGGTTCCGCATCCGGCTTCTTCAATTGTGCAAGACAAGAGTCAGCTTGTAGAAGTGCTTCACTTAACGTCTCCCGAGTTTCTTTGGAAAGACGTAGAAGTCCAAAAAGGGATATTCTAGCGGGAGTATTAGCAAGCTGAGCCAAAATGTCAAAGTTGTAAGGCTTCTGAAGTCCAAGAGGAGAAGACTTCTTGATTGGCTTATCAAACCGAGCCTGTTGTTTGCCTTTCTCCAGAGCCGTAGGCTTGGGAGGAACAGGTTCAGTAGATGGTTCTTCGGGAGGAACATTAGGAGCATCTTTAGCATCTGAAGGGATATCAGTAGGATCTTCAGGATTTTTTAGAATAATCCTTTAGGTAAGGTTTCCCCGTTCGAGTAGCACTAACAAGTGCTTCTTCTTTGTCTTTTGGCTCTGTGTCAGAGGTAGACCCAAGAGAAGTCATATGACATGACTTGATCTTTCCAGCCTTCTTAGATTTTTGAGAAAAAATCTTTTGAGGAGAAGGCGATTCAAAATCTGCCACTAGATCAGGATGGATCCACATGATTTCTCCTGTTTCCAAAGTGATTGGCACTAATCCTTCAGACTGTGGAGGAGGAAGATTCACTATGTCAAGAGTTGCCTTGGGAATAGGAATAATCCCATTTTCAAGGAGTTGAGGAGAGAAATTTCCAAATTGCATAGAGACGACGTTGGAGGTGACGGTCTTCTCTTTTGGAGTAAGAGAGATAGCTCCAGATTTAATCATTTCTTGGATCTTTCCTTTCAATACATAACATGTACGAATTGTATGACCCAGCATTCTGTGATATGGACAGTATTTAGGATGATCTGTCTTACCAGCTTCATCAGGTTTCTTGATCTCTGGTACTTGTATTTTATTACCTTTCAGCAGACATTCAAAGATACCAAGGACATCGTCGTCATCAAAAGAATATTCTTCTCTGGGGCGAGGTGTTCTTGATTGTTGAGTCATAGAGGCAGGAGTTTGAACATTCGATGCATCTTTGCTCTGAAGATTAACTTCTAGAGTTTCTTTTCCTTTGCGAGCATTATTTTTATTGTTAGCCCCTTGTCCTGTTTCTTTAGGAGTCATCTGCACTCCTAAACCTTTGAAGGTTTCAGCACTGATTTCTGCAGCTTTAGCACTGACTATGAAGGAAGGCCAATCTTGAAATTGAGTAGACCCTGTCCACATACTGATGATTGGCAGCAAGTTTGATTTGCACGTGTCAATGGTGACAGCATCAAGAGTTCCAAGAGGCATCTTCAGAGCTTCTCTTCGAAACCGTTCAATGTATTCCTCTGTAGATTCATTATTTTTCTGCTTGATTCTAATAAGAGCAGACATAGTCATGTCATTAAGCCCTTCATAGAACCTTTCAAGAAACATCTGTTTGAAACCAGCAAATGAGGTAATACTCCCATCTGGGAGACTTCTATACCATTCATAAGCCGTTCCCTTGAGACATCCAATAAATACCCGAGTAAGGAGGGCATCACTTGGTTGTAGTTGATCAGTCATCACTTCAAAGTGATTGATAAACTGACTTGGAGAAGTGGTTCCATCATAGAATGAGATAGTATGAGGCTTGTATTTAGGAGGATATGATACTTGCTTCCATTCTATCGGATAAGGCTGCTTGATGCCTAACCTTTGTAAACCATCCTTCTGTTTGAATGCCTCGAATTGAGTTTTGAGATTTTTTAATTCTTCAGAGACAACTCTCGAAGATTGTGGAGTTGTGGCTTGTAGAGAATAGTTAGGAGGAGGAACAGCATTGTAAGCACTACCCCCAGCTCCAGAGAGACTAGAATTTGGTTGAGCAGGTCCAGGAGTATTGGATTGTACTGCTGGAGGAACTTGTATTGGACTTATATCAGTATCAACTGGTATGGCATCTGATATAGTCTGTCGATTTTGCAACTGAGCTGTCATGAGTTCATACATTGACTTCATTGTGTCAGTCATAGACTTCATTTGCTGTTCTAAAGAAGCAATTCTTTGATCTTGAGGAGTCAGGGAAGAAGAGGGTTCATCAGTATTCCCATAAACCATGTAAGTCGTGACTGCATGAGGGATTATTGATGAACTAGTAGATGTAGTATGCTCTGAATCATTGCTTCGTGTATCAAAGTCAACTATAGGAGAATTACCCCCAGTAGGAAGAGGTGGGAAGTTAGATTCTCCAAGAAATTCAGAGTCAATTTCAGGGATCAAATTTCTTTGACTAGAAGCCATGACTCTTGCTCTGGTGTTTTTATATACTCCATCTGGACTATCAACTCTACCCCCGGTGTCCCGAGAAGTCATGTTGACAGAGGCAAACAAAGGCTCATCTTCATCAGGCATAGGTTCATACTGAATCCTATTAAAGACAGACTGTCATTTATTTTGACATCTGCATTGCATTGTGACTCTTGGCTGGAAGTCACATTCAGCATGATCACCGTGGTCTTGAACTGTTGATTCACATCTGCACTGAATTATGACTCTTGGATAGAAGTCACATTCAGCATGTTCCTTTGATATAGAATTACTCCTTCTCTTCTGTTGAAGATATTCCCGTAAATCTGTTTGTGAAGATTGAGGAATATACTTCCTGTTCTTGGGTCTTGATGGCTCTTGATTATACAAAGAGTGATTAATGTGAGCCACATAATTTCTTGCATACTCTACATCTGGATCTTTTATCTTCATATCCAATTGGTATGGTTTCTTAACACCATAAGTGCTGAGTTTTGTTCTTAAATCAGTGGAAGGTAACATATTAATTTTGGAAACATGGAGTTTTCCTTCCATTGATCTGGATATTTGCAGAGAAGGAAGAGTTAAACCACTCCCTTGATAAGGAGTTGGTAATAGACCCTCTTTAATGGACAGATTCTGTGCCCAATTTGAAGAAATCAAAGAAGAAGACATTAAGGAATGTTTCTTCTTAGACTCATTCAGATGTTGAGACATAGAATGTCCAGAAGGAAGAGTAGTCAAAAGACCATCTCCTTTCCTTTGACTAACAAAAGTATCAGTCAAAGCTGTTCCTGGAGTAAAAACTACAGGAGCAGAAGAAACAACTAAAGAGTTGTTCCTTTTCGAAGGAACTTTGTGTGGAAAACTACCCCCAGTTCTAGTAGAACTTGGTGAAGAAGAAGAGATAACTAAGGAGTTATTCTTCTCTGATGAAATACACGCTGAAACAGACTTGGTTAAAGAACCAGAGCTGTTAGCGTGACTTTTGATTTTAGAATTACACGCTGGAACAGATTTGGCTAAGGAGCCAATACTGTCAGCGTGACTTTTGAATGTGGGATTGTACACTGGAATAGATTTGGCTAAGGAGCCAGTACTATCAGCGTGACTTTTAGAGTTGAATTTACACACTGGAACAGATTCGGCTAAAGAGCCAGTACTGTCAGCGTGACTTTTAGAATTGAATTTGCACGCTGGAACAGATTCGGCTAAAGAGCCAGTACTGTCAGCGTGACTTTTAGTTACTGTCATCTTCGAGCGCACAAGAGTGTGCGTGCTTGCAGTGCAGTTCTCGCCAGTGTTAGGAGTAGACACTGTGGCAGAGACTTCACCATTGACTGCCAACTGATTCTTAGGGACATAGACAGAGTGTCCCTTTGACTTGGCAGTGATAATGGAGGCTGGAATGGGCTTGCCACCCTTAGCCCGCTGCATTTCTTCATAGGCGAGTTGATCGAATTTGATCGTCATCACCTTCTTCGTCGAGCCGATAGACGAAGTGTCGCATTGAGTTGTTACCATCTCAGAAGAGGAGATGGTTTTCCCCAGCAGAGTCGCCAATTTGTTTTCCATAAAGAAATTCTCTTTATTTGTTGTGTATCTGGGAAAATTACAACTGTAGGAATCCGATCTAGAAGACGATCGCTTTATCCCTTGGACAATGCGAAGAAGAAAAGCTCTCAAAATTTTGACAGTAGATATCAATGTATCTGTACAATGAATAAAAAAAAGAACTCTATTTATAGAGTCAAAACAGTAACTGAAAAGATAACTACCTCACCACTAGTGCATTTGAAAAGTCACGCAGACTCTAAATACACGCAGGGTTAGTGAGTAGTTACTGGACGTGGCCCGTAACTGTTGGACACATGGCATTAGTGCATGAGTCGTGTGCGAGTTACTGGGCACGCGAGAGAGAGATCGGTGGCATGGCTGCCACGTACTCCAGTTGAAATGAAATCCACGCTGTCTTGCTGAAGGCAAAAATCCATGCAGATTCGTTGACGCAGACTCGTTGAAGGCAAAATCCACGCAAGCTTTGAAGAAGAATACTTCAGAATTCACACAGGCTTTGAGAAGAATAACTCAAAAAATCCACGCAAACATGAGGAAGGAGAAGGTTCAGAATCCACGCAAACCGCCAGCTGTCTTGATTTGGCACGCTTCGTCTGACACAGAATCTCTGACATTTATTATATTGTCAGCCGCATTAAATGAAGATAAGACCCAAAGTCACGCCAACTTGGTGAAGAGTGAGTTTTGCTAAGGAAGATTTCAAAAATCACGCAAAAGACGGCGATGATCTCTTGAATTCTGTGCATACGTGGCATGCGAGGAGACGTTTCTCGACTGTTGTGTTGTCAGTCATTATGATTCTGACGTATGGCTGAGCTGTCTCTGCGTGACTTCTAAAGAAGATGGCCAGGCAGAACTTAGCGTATCTTTTGTGCTGCTTCTTGGATCACTCTGTGTGACCTGTTCTGATCAACTCAGCGTGACTTTCATTTTTGAGGCCTACAGTAGGTGGGAGTGGTTTGGTTCACATAATATCAAGCAAAACCGAACCAAGCCAACAAACCGAACCGAACCAAGATAAACCCATCAATGAAATGCCAAAATAAATCAAGCAGGAAGACATGCAATACGGGTCAAAATACGTACACGTATTCCAAATACGTAATACGAGATATGGGCTTTAAAACTCTATCCACTTTAAAAGAATTTCATTCTCGAAATTTAATCAAGTGGCTAGAGATTCAAGGATAAGCTATACTAAGCAATCAATCAAACAATCAATCATGCAAGCAAGGAATTTGAAGGCATGAAGAAGAGGGAAAATATTCTGCTAGAAACCTCTATGTCGGTTCTGAAACTGAGCTTGGACCAGGGCAGACTGCTGGAGTCTCTGCTGCTGGAATACTTGAGTCTGAGGCGACAATGGCCTCGGAGGCTGGTACTGCTGCAGCACTGGTGCTGGTGCTGGTCTCCTTACCAAGGGACTAGTCTGGGCCGATGAGGAGGAACCGGCTCTATTCGGATAGGATCCTATCTTGTGATCCGGTGTCCCACAAGCCAAGCACAATCCCTGTGCTCTGCGACACTCTGCTACCACATGTCCTAGCTTTCCACAATGAGTGCAGCCCACTGTGGAAGACTGCTTCTGCTTCTGCTGCTGAGGGGACGTGACCGATGTCACTGAGGCCGCCTGTCTCGGAGTTTCAATTGTCAAAGCCCTGACTGCCGGGACTGGTGCTGTCGACTGGGTCATCTGGCCGTAAGATCGCTTCCGACCTCCGGTCCTGTCCACGATCCTGTGGGAGGTATACTCGTGCCTCCTAGCTGCTCTCAATACTGCATCGAAAGTCTGATACTCAAACTATTCCACTGCCAATAAGATCTCGAGATGGAGCCCCTGCTGGAACCGCTGGGCTCTATCATACTCGGTTGCCACCAAGGTGGGAGCAAACCGACTGAGTCTGGAAAACTCGGCCGCGTATCCGTCGACCGTCTTATCCATCTGCTTCAAATTGGTGAACTTGGTATGTAGGTCGTACCGAGCTACATCATTGAAGTACTTGGTCTGGAACCTCTCTCGGAATATTGTCCAAGAAATAGGTGCCACCAATCCAATGGCCTGTGCCGTCCACTAGCTGCACGCAAGATCCAGTAACTGCAGGCACACCACGGCCACCTTCTCGTCTTCCGGAGTCCTAGCTGCCTCTAGAATCACTTCTATATCCTGAAGCCAAGCATCTGCGATGATCGCATCTTTGCTGCCATCGAAGAATGGAGGGTTCAGGCGCTTGAAACTGTTCGCTGCACTGTTCCCATGACGACCGTCTCTGTTCAGAGCATCTTCCACTGCCTGGTGCAAGGCATATGCTCTACGATCCTGGGAAGCTAACAAGGTCCTGATGAGACCCACCAAAGTGCCATCATCAGGCTCTGCAGGCTGAAAGGGATGAATTGGTGGCTCCCCCTCAATAGGAACTAATCTAGAGGCTGCTCCTGAGTGCTGGGCCTGATCTTCTGGTTGCTGCTGGTCTACGAGAGGTGCGCTGCCTTGCTGATCGGCAGGTCCAGGAATAATGCCGCTGAAGAAGACGACATTCGGAACAATAAGGAAGGACCAGGACAGATCAAGGATACAAACATGTGACCAGGACAAGAATCTTAGGGATTCAGAGAATACGAGCAGAGATCAAAGGCGAGTACTAATTGAGACATCTATTTGGTAAACCCTCACATATCTTGATTTACAAGACCTGCATGGGCCACCACTTAAACCATGTCACGCCACAGAACCAAAATACTGGAGAACAGGGGCAGACATAGCCAGCTACGTATAATAAAATGGGATCCACTCCACTATACGGTCACGACTGTCTAGATATATGAGGGTTTATTTACAAGCCAACAGTCTCCTATGGTCAATAACAAGCCTAGTGTCTCAATCACAAGCAAGTAAGTAAACGTTACAAGATATAAGATCACCAAATATACAATAGTAAGGCGTCCCAAACATTATATATTCAGCTGATCATGAAGCTAGTCGTTACAAAATGTGAGGACTAGCAAGAGTTTCGTCATACATGATCAACCCTAGGTTTCCAATCATGTTACAGCCCGTAGGCAGACAGTAAATAAAAATGTACACGAGCTAACACTTGCTCGGCGGCTAAACGCCTCAAAAGAATAATTTTACAATAGAGTGGAAAAGCCAAAAATAACCCACTCGTTGACAGGGTTCCGTCTAGTGGTCACCATCTGGCTGAAAAGTCGGTAGATCCTCTGGAGTTGCTCCGGTATCTGGCCATACAAAACCAGCTGGGTCAGACCCCAGAAAGAGCAAGTGCCACAAAGGAGGCTTAACTTAGGAACTAAAACAAGCAATTAGCACAAGAATATAATTACATAATAAAAGACAGTAATTAAGAAAAAGTATGACAGGTGATATACGATGAGATAACCATAGGATTATTCAGATAACCAGGTTACAACCCGTAAACCAAACAAGGACTAGGGTTGTAACCCTTCGTCTGAACAGAACTTGGCTTCTCCCACCATTTATCGGCAAGATAAATAAGAAATCAGGACATGTAACAATCTTGTACAGGATCAAGACAAGAATAGACTGAGTAAACTCCATCCAACATTCTACGGCCAAGCAATAAGTACGGCTTGAAACTTTAACTAACTAGGGTTGTCACAGGCCTAGTTACTAGCAAGATGCAGCGAGATTATTCTACAGCCACAAGCCCTGCAGACAATCCAGGTTATCCAGGTCGAATATTAGTACAATAAGGGTGCAACACATGACAGTGTGCTAGAAATGTGCCCTACTCGTCGACAGGCTACAGATCCCAAGTAGGGCGTCCAGATAACGGGATTGCCTGTAGCTGGAAAATCTCTTCATGACTACTAGATTATTCTAGTTGTTAGCCTTAGTCGATTTCAGTGGGTACCCCTGACCGTGGTACTCAGGGATCCCTGTCCTCGACATGATACAAGACAAGACGGGTTTATTTGTACAAGCACAATCATCCACGGTGTCCAGGTCATTCATACTGGTCATGTCAGGTTAGCCGTCGCAACAGCATTTCGAGAAGTATCATGTTAGGTTTTCTTGTCAAGAGTGCGCCACGGCGGGTCACTATCATGTCATTATCATTATTACTTATTCAAGAGTGTGCCACGATGGGCCACTGTCAAGTCATTATTATTCATCTTGTTACCAATCTGGAGTGCACCACAACGGGTCGCTATCGTGTTAAGTGGGTCATCGCAATTCAGGCCAGAATAGAAAATGTACACTGTGATTATAAGCCCCATATTAAGATGAGAGAACTTGCAATAAAATAATTAAATAACATATCTTTGAAGCCAAGGAAAAGATTTACAACTTTCATGTTAGGAGTGGGAAGAAATTCTGACCACAATTCAGGCAAATAAAATATTTAAACAATCAAAGTGGACCCCATGCGGCCAAAAAGTGGGAGAACATACATGCGGCCAAAGAGAGTGGGAGAGCCACCTATGCGGCCAGCCAAAGCTTATGCGGCAAGAAAATAACTAAAGGGGGCCATGCGGCCAGCAAGAAATATTCATTCAACCAGAAAAGACAAGGAGAGAGGAACCCGCAATGAATGCAAGCTTCCACTCAAGCAAAAGAAAAGGACACGTGGCCACCCAAGTACTGGAGCCATGGGGCCTAAAATTACATAGATACAAACCTTGTGGGACCCTACTACAATTAATGCTTCATACTAATGAGGCCAGCACACCATGGTGTATGCAGTAAAACATGGCACGTGGCCACTCAAACAATGCATGCGGCCAAGAATTATTGGCCATGCACATATTATATATATGTGGCCATGCGGCCAAGTTAAAATGGCTATATGCAAATAATTAAAGTAGGGTCATGCGGCCAATCTAAGTTGCTGAATGCAACTAAAAGCTAAGGGCCATGCGGCTACAAAAATTGGCCATGCAGATTACCAACACAAAAGTGCATATGCGGCTGAATGGATGAAAGGCCATGGCATTATTTAATATATGTTAGTGCATGCGAATGACAAGGCATTATTTAATATATACTACTAATGCCTTAAGCAAATACTAATGCCATGCATTATACTAAAGCATGCAAATGCTTTAAGTAATAACTAATGCCATGCATTATATTATCCTGCAGCGCATTAACTAATGTCATACATTATACTAAAGCATGCAAATGCTTTAAGCAATTAATGCCATGCATTATACTATCCTTAGGCCATACGGCCACAGTAAATGGAAAAGAAGGGAGGAAGAGCCGCATATGCTATGTGGCCACAAGTAAACAATGCAAGCATTTAATGCTTGCATAAATTTAATCCATGCGGCCATGAAGCTTGCATGCATGCAAATAATGTGGCCAAGCTTGCTTGCATGCGGCCAGGAATTTTAATTTATAAGCATGTTGAAATAAGGCCATATGCGGCTCAATTTAATTCATCCATATGCTAGCAAAGCTTGTATGCATGCATGCATTAAATACAACCTGGCATTGGCCTATACGGCTCACCAAGTGGTTCCATGCGGCCAGCAATACAATTAAATAAATAATAATAATAATAATAAAAGCCATGCAATTAATTATTATACGGCTAAGATAATAAATTAATGCTCATGCGGCTGGATTTGTCCATACGGCAGGGAAGAACACTTGCCGCATGAAATAGTCATGCGGTCAAGTACTGTCCTTTCTCCAATTTCTGAGAAAAAGAACACCATGAAGCCATGCTTCCAAGCTCCAAAATTCGTCATCCAGAGTCCAAATCTGAACTTCCATAGGTCAAATTGGGGCAGAATAAAATTCTCTACAACATGGAACCATCAGAACTTAAAAATAACAAGGTTAAACAGATCAAAATCCAAGAAGTCCAAAAATGAAATAAATTTAGATCTACATGAATTTAGCCATGGAAATTAAAAACGCTAAGTACTAAAGTGGGTTAGTAACACATGAGGAAGACAGTGGAACAATAAAAATGGAATTCCTCCATGAAGTAAGATGCACTTGCCTAAGCTCTCCACCCTCTCAGGTTGGTGGAGAAGTAATGGTGGGGAAGAAGAAGAGCTAATGAGGAGAGATAAATGTGTGGTAGGATATTTAATGAAGCTGGTGGTAGGTAGGAGTGGTTTGGTTCACATAGTATCAAGCAAAATCGAACCAAGCCAACAAACCGAACCAAACCAAGATAAACCCATCAATGAAATACCAAAATAAATCAAGCAGGAAGACATAAAATATGGGTCAAAATATGTACATGTATTACAAATACGTATGTGAGGACCCTGATTTTTGGGAATTATTTTTTTAGTATTTCTAATTATTAGGTTATATTGTATATTTAATTATGATTATATATGTGCTCTTTCGTGTCTTTGATTTTTGAGCACAAGACATGCCCATCTCTTGAAACGTCCTTCATGAGTTTTGTAGTAGACATGATGACCTTCAACTTGATATATTATGTCCCATCCAAACTTGTCTCCTAGCATTCTTTTGACTTTGCGCAACTTTGGGTCAAATTTAGGCAATTAGATTATTTAACATAATTCCAGACCTAACTTCCCACGTGAGTTCGGGACTCGACATAAATCAAAACTATTCGACCCAATTATGGTTTTGACTTATTTTGAGCCTACGACGCACATGCAAAGAGTGTGCCACTCAATCGAGTCTCCATGTGCTATTTAGTTGCGAATGGCACAAGAGACTTATTGGTTGACTTTTAGAGTTCGATTAAATTAGAAAATATATATTTGGACCCTAACCTAGCCAACCCCACCTGGTAGGGAGCCATGATAGGTTGTCATGACAGTATAATTATTATGGATTCATTTTAGGATGTTATACAGTCAATTAGATTTAGATACAATTTTGTGTATATGATTATATTTATAATAGTCTAATATTATATATATAGCCTTATTTATGGTTAAGTTTCAGATACATATTGACTAGAAATTTTAGTATAAATAGTGTAGTCGTGTACTTTGACTAGTCTATTACCCATGGTAGGAAAGGTCGAGACATAGGAGTATTCTAACTAGAAAAATCAGGCCAATTTGCGACTTAACCTCCACCGATGATTTATTTATTTAATTATTAGATTATTGACCTTCTAGGAGACCCGGTTGTACCAATTTAGCCCCGACTTGACCCGAACCTAGTACTCTCAAATACCTTCATATTGATATATATTTTGTATATGTATTTTATTAATATTAATATGTTTTCAATTTTGGAAAGTTTCTATTTATAGAAAGAGTCTACGTGTAATTCTAGTGTAATCCTAGTTGGCATTAATTTATATTTGACCCAAAGTCCAACCCAAACCTGTGTAGGCATGTTGGGCATTAATATGCCCAACATGCCTACACAGGTTTAGGCATTAATATTAATGCCCAAACCTGTGTAGGCATGTTGGGCATTAATATATATATATATATATATATATATATATATATATATATAATATTTAATTCTGATTTAGATTGCATTTATATTTAGAAATCTAAGTATTTCCATATTAGGAAACCTTTTATTTAAATCCTCAATCAATCAATTAGCCAACTCATCAAATAACCAAACCAATCCATGTGGACCCCACATATGACCAACCAAAGATTATTTTCATGTAATTTTCGTCCAAAAATAAACTCCTACATTGGCGGGCCATGCCATGCATGGAAACACCCTCTTACATATATAAACTCAACCCATAGGCCCATATATATATCAACCCTTATCAAAACCCTAACTCTAACACCAAAAACTCTTATTTATCACCCAAGAGCAGCTCCTTTACCATTAATTTCGAAATTATAATCCCCTCCCCTCTACTACATCATCCCCTCCATCACATAACTCATCCTCCTCCATAAAAGCTCCTTCTTTCATCCTTCTTCCATCCAAACTCAACCAAACCAACCCTAAAAACTCTATCTTCTGTATCCAACCATCTAAAACCATTGCCAACTTCTCCAAACTCATCAAGAGAGGATTATCAAGCAAGGATAGCAATAAAGGTGGGAGCTTTAGCAAGGAGAAGCCTCCACAACCCAACTAGCAAGGACTTTTGGTAAGAAACCCTAATTTTTCTATCTCAAACCTATGCTTTAAATCTGTAGAAATTATGGTATTAATTCTGTAGAAATAGTGTTTTGATGTCTCTTGGGTAGTATTTTCACCCATAAAAGTTTCATTAATTATGATATCTATTTTCATGTTTCGGTAGAGCCGAAACTTACCACGTTGTGAAGGAACTATAAGTTTCTGTAGGAATATTTCAAAACTGAATTTTATGTAGGTTAATATATTTAAATTAGGATTTTTATTTATTTTTTTCACGAATTTATCATTTCAATTCTGTTCGGAAAAATTATAGGTCAAAATTAGTCATTTTCGGGTGACTTGTTGACCTAGAAGATTCCAAACCATTAGTACCATGAAATCCTTGCATAAAAATTTCCTATTATAATATTTAGGGCATTTTAATTCTGTTTAAATTGTATTTTTGAGGATTTTTATAATTTAGATAATTAAGGAAGTTCTAGACAAATTTCGGGTAGATTAGTCGACCCGGTAGACAACTAGTAGTATAATTCTTTAGAAATATAAATTTTGAGATAAATCTATAGAAAATTAGTTTAAATAATATTCTTATTATTTTTATATGATTTTTAAGTATATGATTGAAGTAGCAACATAACTGACTAATTGGGAGTTGGAAACCCAAAAACTGTGTTCGGTGTCTCGTAAAACCTGTATGTGATTGTATGGGTCTAAAGGGTTCCACTAGAAATTGAATATAACCTTAAAATATTATCTTGACTAATTAAGTCATATTATAAGTTCATGAGTAGTGGGTTAATTTAGTTAATTAATTATCTAGGAGCGTCGGGTTCCGGTGGCGTTGACACGTGAGCGACATTTCAGATTCACAGCGTGGCACCAGGCAAGTACACCTTGCCAACTCTACAGCATTTACATGCTTTCCTATATTTTCAGTATTTCTTGCTTTGTTGCATATCTCTCATGATTCTTTCTAGTTACACGTGCACGTAGATTTTGAACTTTCTTCCTATACTACTTGTTCTATCTTTCCTATTTTGTTCATGTCTAGTGATAGTATTGATATGTATGTGCCATGTTTTTCCTGACCTGTTTGACCTATATTTGACTTGGACATGACTAGATAGGCTTGATTTCCTAGTAGCATATTTTATTAGCCGTGCCTATCCTCTATTGTTAGTGCCTCCCCGGGCTACGATAGAGAACCTATTATAGGACTGTTAGTGCCTCCCCAGGCTACGGTTTTAGCCACGATTAATATTACATTCTCATGACATGTCACCATCTGTAGAGTTTCCTTACGTGCCATCTTTTTCTCTGCTTTTTATTCCAATTTTTCTTGCATGTTATTTACTGTACAGTAGGCATGTATATTATGTGTCTTGCTAGTCCTCTGAGGACCTGATGATCTCTCCAGGTATTAGCTGAAGATATGATACATTGATGGATGACGTTGCTACACCAAGACTGCAGGTATATTTAGTTGATGTTTTATCGTTCTCTTCCATAATTAGAATTTGTCCTATATTATATTACTTTGACATTGCTGCTGTTTAGTCTAGTTTTACAAGCTTTATCTTTCATTAGAAGCTTGTTCAAGATAATTGCTTTAGAGTCTGGTCTACTTTATTGTATATTATCTTTTCTTGTTACTTGTAGTAACCGGTTTGCTAATGTCTGACCAGCATTAGTTTACTTGGTTTATACAAGAGTTTATCTTCAGTAGATTGAGATATTTGTAGATTGCTTTAGGAAACCAGACAGCTCATACGTATTCGAGCTGGGCTGGAGTCCTCTCGATGCGTAGCTGGCATGTATATGTATCCTAGTCCTACGTATTTTGGGACTGGGACGTTACATGTTTTTTTGGTGGCCCATGCAGGTCAAGTTAGCCGTTTCGTTTACGTCACTGTACCGAGCGGGCCTGCGATATGATTAAACTCTTAGGAATCTCAATCCACAACTTCCTTGACAATTCTTTTAGAAATTTTCTACCACCCTTGAACTTCATATTTGCTCTCAATTACTCTTCATTTACTTTCTCGTATCATTGCTTCTTGTCCCTTCCAATTTCGGAGTGACGAATAATCATGATATATAGGATTTAGCAAAAATTCTTAAGTTATAGTGTATGTTAGTTTGCTTATTGTATTATGATTGCTTGATAGATAAGTAGGATTAGAGATGCCATATGCCATAGGGCATCATGTGTTTGATGAGGTAGTTTGACCAAAGATGGGTAGACGTCCTCATTATAGGCATACATATATGATCATACTGGGTTACGCCCTTATGGTGGCCACTTGATCAAGAATAGAGTGGTAGTTTTTGTGTAGAGATCGACCCTCTAAGAGATGAAACTAGACATAGCCTAATCCAACCCATTTACTATTATATCATGTCAATTGTCAATTATAAAATTAGGATTTGACAGATTGATAGGTATCACTTAACTTGGTTAGGTGAAGGGAGATTATATAATTGTCTTGATAAAATGGTTAGGAGGACAAGCCTTTAACATGATCTTTGCAAGACCGCTAGTACCAAAAAGAGCGACTAGAGATAACCATATATAGCTTTACGAATGTTGCAAAACAAAATTATTTAGGCTTGATTATTACTTGAGTTATTAGGAGACACTGTAGTGACCTAGCATATCCCTTAAACTATTCCTAGTTACTCTAGAACGGTTCTTTGTTAGTGAGCCTTATTTTAATTTCGAGGACGAAATTCTTTTAAGGTGGGTATATTGTGAGGACCCTGATTTTTGGGAATTATTTTTTTTAGTATTTCTAATTATTAGGTTATATTGTATATTTAATTATGATTATATATGTACACTTTCGTGTCTTTGATTTTTGAGCACAAGACATGCCCATCTCTTGAAACGTCCTTCATGAGTTTTGTAGTAGACTTGATGACCTTCAACTTAATATATTATGTCCCATCCAAACTTGTCTCCTAGCATTCTTTTGACTTTGCACAACTTGGGGTCAAATTTAGGCAATTAGATTATTTAACATAATTCCAGACCTAACTTCCCACGTGAGTTCGGGACTCGACATAAATCAAAACTATTCGACCCAATTATGGTTTTGACTCATTTTGAGCCTACGACGCATATGCAAAGAGTGTGCCACTCAATCGAGTCTCCATGTGCTATTTAATTGCGAATGGCATAAGAGACTTATTGGTTGACTCTTAGAGTTCGATTAAATTAGAAAATATATATTTGGACCCTAACCTAGCCAACCCCACCTGGTAGGGAGCTATGATAGGTTGTCATGACAGTATAATTATTATGGATTCATTTTAGGATGTTATACAGTCAATTAGATTTAGATACAATTTTGTGTATATGATTATATTTATAATAGTCTAATATTATATATATATGGCCTTAGTTATGGTTAAGTTTGAGAAACATATTGACTAGGAATTTTAGTACGAATAGTGTAGTCGTGTACTTTGACTAGTCTATTACCCATGGTAGGGAAGGTCGAGACATAGGTGTGTTCTAACTAGAAAAACCAGGCCAATTTGTGCCTTAACCTCCACCGATGATTTATTTATTTAATTATTAGATTATTGACCTTCTAGGAGACCCGGTTGTACCAATTTAGCCCCGACTTGACCCGAACCAAATCCCAATCTAAATAGACATGTAGTACTCTCAAATACCTTCATATTGATATATATTTTGTATATGTATTTTATTAATTTTAATATGTTTTCAATTTTAGAAAGTTTTTATTTATAGAAAGAGTCTACGTGTAATTCTAGTGTAATCCTAGTTGGCATTAATTTATATTTGACCCAAAGTCCAACCCAAATCTGTGTAGGCATGTTGGGCATTAATATATATTAATATATATATATATATATATATATATATATATATATATATATATATATATATATATATATATATATATTATATTTAATTCTGATTTAGTTTGCATTTATATTTAGAAATCTAAGTAGTTCCATATTAGGAAACCTTTTATTTAAATCCTCAATCAATCAATTAGCCAACTCATCAAATAACCAAACCAATCCATGTGGACCCCACATATGACCAACCAACGATTATTTTCATGTAATTTTTGTCCAAAAATAAACCCCTACATTGGCGGGCCATGCCATGCATGGAAACACCCTCTTACATATATAAACTCAACCCATAGGCCCATATATATATCAACCCTTATCAAAACCCTAACTCTAACACCAAAAACTCTTATTTATCACCCAAGAGCAGCTCCTTTACCATTAATTTCGAAATTATAATCCCCTTCCCTCTACTACATCATCCCCTCCATCACATAACTCATCCTCCTCCATAAAAGCTCCTTCTTTCATCTTTCTTCCATCCAAACTCTACCAAACCAACCCTCAAAACTCTATCTTCTCCATCCAACCATCTAAAACTATTGCCAACTCCTCCAAACTCATCAAGACAGGATTATCAAGCAAGGATAGCAATAAAGGTGGGAGCTTTAGCAAGGAGAAGCCTCCACAACCCAACTAGCAAGGACTTTTGGTAAGAAATTCTAATTTTTTCATCTCAAACCTATGCTTTAAATCTGTAGAAATTATGGTATTAATTCTGTAAATAGTGTTTTGATGTCTCTTGGGTAGTATTTTTACCCATAAAAGTTTTATTAATTATGATATCTATTTTCATGTTTCAGTAGAGCCGAAACTTACCACGTTGTGAAGGAACTATAAGTTTATGTAGGAATCTTTTAAAATTTAATTTTATGTAGGTTAATATATTTAAATTAGGATTTTTAATTATTTTTTCATGAATTTATCAATTCAATTCTGTTCGGAAAAATTATAGGTCAAAATTAGTCATTTTCGGGTGACTTGTTAACCTAGAAGATTCCAAACCATTAGTACCATGAAATCCTTTCATAAAAATTTCATATTATAATATTTAAGGCATTTTAATTCTATTTAAATTATATTTTTGAGGATTTTATAATTTAGATAATTAAGGAAGTTCTAGACAAATTCGGGTAGACTAGTCGACCCGGTAGACAACTAGTAGTATAATTCTTTAGAAATATAAATTCTGAGATAAATCTATAGAAAATTAGTTTAAATAATATTCTTATTATTTTTATATGATTTTTAAGTATATGATTAAAGTAGCAACATAACTGACTAATTGGGAGTTAGAAACCCAAAAACTGTGTTCGGTGTCTCGTAAAACCTGTGTGTGATTGTATGGGTCTAAAGGGTTCCACTAGAAATTGAATATAACCTTAAAATATTATCTTGACTAATTAAGTCATATTATAAGTTCATGAGTAGTGGGTTAATTTAGTTAATTAATTATCTAGGAGCGTCGGGTTCCAGTGGCGTTGACGCGTGAGCGACATTTCAGATTCACAGCGCGGCACCAGGCAAGTACACCTTGCCAACTCTACAGCATTTACATGCTTTCCTATATTTTCAGTATTTCTTGCTTTGTTGCATATCTCTCTTGTTTTCTCTCATGATTCTTTCTAGTTACACGTGCACGTAGATTTTGAATTTTCTTCCTATACTACTTGTTCTATCTTTCCTATTTTGTTCATGTCTAGTGATAGTATTGATATGCATGTGCCATGTTTTTTCTGACCTGTTTGACCTATATTTGACTTGGACATGACTAGATTGGCTTAATTTCCTAGTACCTTAGGAGAGAATGTTTTATTAGCCGTGGCTATCCTCTATTGTTAGTGCCTCCCCGGGCTACGATAGAGAACCTATTATAGGACTGTTAGTGCCTCCCCGGGCTACGGTTTTAGCCACGATTAATATTACATTCTCATGACATGTCACCATCTGTAGAGTTTCCTTACGTGTCATCTTTTTCTCTGCTTGTTATTCCTATTTTTCTTGCATGTTATTTACTGTACAGTAGGCATGTATATTATGTGTCTTGCTAGTCCTCTGAGGACCTGGTGATCTCTCCAGGTATTAGCTGAAGATATGATACATTGATGGATGACGTTGCTACACCAAGACTACAGGTATATTTAGTTAATGTTTTATTGTTCTCTTCCATAATTAGATTTTGTCCTATATTATATTACATTGACATTGCTGCTGTTTAGCCTAGTTTTACAAGCTTTATCTTTCATTAGAAGCTTGTTCAAGATAATTGCTTTAGAGTCTGGTCCACTTTATTGTATATTATCTTTTCTTGTTACTTGTAGTAACCGGTTTGCTAATGTCTGACCAGCATTAGTTTACTTGGTTTATACAAGAGTTTATCTTCAGTGGATTGAGATATTTGTAGATTGCTTTAGGAAACCAGACAGCTTATACGTATTCGAGCTGGGCTGGAGTCCTCTCGATGCGTAGCTGGCATGTATACGTATCCGAGTCCTACGTATTTTGGGACTGGGGCGTTACAACGTAACACGAGATATGGGCATTACAGTTCCTAATGACCCATCAGGAGCAGACCAGCTTACTCTGCCAGAGCATGGAGCACTCTGAGGAGCGTACCACGATCCCACCATCGGTAGAGCCACAACCGAGAGCGAAGAATATCAAGGACTTCATGAACTTGAACCCCAAGGAATTCATGGGGACTGAGGGCATCATAGTCACAGATGACTGGTTGGACTCAGTAGCGAGGAAGCTCCTCGGAGCTAGGTTGCCGGGTGACCTTCAGGTCGAGGTAGCAAAATTTCTGCTGACAATCTTAGTAGGAGTCTGGTTCAGGAATGAGCCACTATTCGCGAGAGGGGGAGCTACATGGGATCAGTTCCAGAAGAAATTCTTCTCGACTACCGCTAGGGTAGCCATGTGGCTACAATTCCAGAACCTCCATCAGGGGAACCATTCTGTTGACGAGTATGCAGCAGAGTTTAGTCATTTGAGCCATTTTGCCCCTAGCCTAATTTAAGACCCAGAGGAGATGGCACGTAGATTTTGTCATGGTCTGATCCCTGACATTGGTATACTATTGGTGGCGAACGGAACTACCGACTACTATCAGATTCTCGAGCTAGCTCGGAGTATAGAGGAGCGCCTTCTGTCTTATAAAAGGCCAGCTACCGGACACCATGACGGGCAGTCCAAGCACCAGGCTTTCCAGTCGAAGGCACCTGCTCAGCATCAGCAGGCTTATCGTTCTCCGGCACAGCATCAGCTTCAGCACCATCAGGCACCACTTGCCAGAGCTCCAGGACAGCAGCAGAGGAGTATCTCATGCTCGTTCTGTAATAGTCCAGGGCATGACCACTTCATCTGCAGGAAAAGGTTGAACCAGTGCCAAGTATGCGGGTCTACCACCCACCAGCTTTGAGGATGCCCGCTAGCGGGGAGGGCACCAGGTACTGGACCACTATCTAGAGGACCACCGCTCCCGACTCAGCAGCAGAGGTTCGGACAGCATCTCCAGCAGCAGTAAAAAGGACCCCAGGGGAAGGCTTATAGTCTAGCTCTTGAGACGGAGCCGGAGCAGATTTTGGAGCCAGATTATTTGGCCCATGTCATCACAAGTCTTGTTTATTTGGATACTTTTCAACCGTATGCTTGTTTGATTCTGGTGCATCACATAGCTTTCTGTCATTAGAATTTTTACAAAAACACCATTTAGTAGCTACACCCACCAGTACCCATTGGAGCTATCTATAGATGCTCTATTACTATAGCTGGGAGAGAGTTTGGGGGACGATTCTTTGTGATGCCACTTCTCGGATATGATATCATATTGGGAATAGATTGGCTAGACTGTCAAGAGGGTAGCATTCTGTTCAGTCCCCCAGAAACGGCACCATTCAGTGTCAGAAAGAAAGGACCGGAGATCAGCCTAGAGACGAACTTTTGTACGACGGTTGGGGAGCTAGCACTGCCATACCCTATCATTGGGGAGTTTATGGATGTATTACCAGAGGATCTTTTAGGACTTTCACCTGACAGAGATGTGGAGTTCACTATAGATTTAGTGTCGGACTCATCACCAGTGTCCCAGGCTTGCTATAGAGTGAACCCCAAGGAGGGCGTAGAGATGAAGGTGTAGATCGATGACCTGTTGAGAAAAGGTTTCATCCGATCTAGTGCTTCTCCATGGAGAGCACCAGTGCTCTTTGTCCCGAAGAAGGATGGTACAGTCCGGTTGTACATTGACTGCCGGACAATGAATACCATCACCATTAAGAACAAATATCCTCTGTCTCGGATAGATGATTTGTTTGACCAGTTGAGTGGGGCGAAGGTGTTCTCCAGGATGGAATTGAGATCAGGTTACCGCCAAGTGAAAGTCAGAGGCTGAGGAACAAAGTCATACCCTTAGTCCGAGTAGCTTGGAGCCGTCACTCTCCGGAAGAATCTTCTTGGGAAAGGGAGTCGGACATGAAGAAGAGATATCCTTACTTGTTCGACCCACCAGCCGTGAGGGAACCATCCGTTCCCGCTTGATACCTTAGAGGTTAGTCTTAATATTAGCCTTAGTCATTGTTTGAATTTCTTGCTATATTAAATGTTTGTAGAGTCTTCTATCCTTATAAATTTTGCGGACGAAATTTTTCAATGAGGAAAGATTTGTAAGCCCTTGTTATTTAAATATTTTAAATTAAGAATTTTTAAGTGCAAATGATATTTTTAGCCTTAAAAATAATTTATTATAATTATTAGGAATTTTCTAGAATTTTTAAATAATTTTTTTAATGATTTTTAAAACATAAAATATTATTTTGCAATTTATTAAATTATTTTTATAACAGTTTGTAATTTATTAGATTGTTTTAAAGTAAGTTTACAATTTTAGAATTTTCTGTGCAAATTAAATTCGCACAGAACAGTGCGGAGGGGTGTTTATGCAAATTGAGAATTGTATACTGACAGATGGTGGGATATTTTGTAAATTACAAAATGTCAGGGGTTTTTCTACAAAATCGACGCCGATCACCGCCTTTTTCGGTCGTTTTCCCCTGCGATTAGCCTAAACTCTAACCCTAAACCCTAAACGAAACCCTAATCTAACCCAAAATTTTCCCTATAAAGCCCTACCATTCGAAACCCTAACCCTATTCCACTTTCCGACCACCCTAGCCACCGTCCTAGCCCGTTCTTCCCCAACACCCTCGCCGGAACCCTAGATCTAGGATCTCCGTCGTTCTAGCTGTCACACCCCGTTCCCGGAATACGTAAAATTTTGCTTTTTCTGTATATGGTATATGGCACATGTATCTTGATTGTATGTATCCTGTATTTGCACCTGGCCATGGCATGTAACAGTATCTCGTCGCAGAATAGTGTGCCACCCCTTGTCCTTGTCTAGTTGTAGGCGTGGTTCACTACTTCGATGATAAGATATCTGAACCATGTTGTTGTTAGGATTTTATTTAAATGATCTAATTAGTTGTATCATGTAGCATTTAACATGTCATTAGTCATATGGTTTAGAGCATGCTTAAGATTAGGGTTTCTTTGAGTCAACCCAGCCCCCCTATATATATTTTCTTCCTTTTTCTCTCTCCTCATTCACTCTTCCATTTATTTTCCTCAAACAACATTTAGGTAAGTACGCCTTGCACAAAATGGAGAGATTCTTGCATTTTTTTCTTGATTTTTTTCTTTGATATTATTTGTGTATATTGTTCTTCTCTTCATTCTCTACAAGTTTAGTTCTTGGAGTTTTTTATTTTAATAGCTAGTTTTGTGTAGATCTAACTTTCTAAAACTAGGGTTTTATGGATTTTCATGGTTTTGATCTATCAAACTTGGTTGTTGTCGAAAACTAATGATCCTATGTTGTAGGAAATCTCATTCTACCCAATTTTGACCTTTGAAAAGTTAGATTTCGACTTATTTTGAGGAAGTTATGGCCAAAATAATATTTGAACATATTCTATATTCAACTGTCTTGGTTCTGGCAGGGACGATAAATAGTGCCGCCAGCATGAATAGTGTCGCATGGCTTGCATAGTGCCGCATGGATGAATAGTGCCGTAGGCTTGCATAGTGCCGCAGGCTTGCATAGTACATGAATAGTGCCGCAGGCTTGCATAGTGCCGTATGGAATGAATAGTACCGCAGGCATGCATATTGCCGCATGGCTTACATAGTATCACAGGCTTGTATAGTGCATCAGGCTTCATAGTGCTGCAGAATACCGCATAATGCCTATTTTGGCTATTTTTGGCTATTTTATGCCCTATTTGGCTGATTTGTGGTCAGAATTTATCCCAACTCCCAACATAAAAGTTGTAGATCATTGTCTTGGCTTCAAGAATCTTCATGTCTTACTTTAACCAGAATTTATATGTGACTTTTATGACACGAGGGGTCCACGTGACTTCTTGACTTGACCGTGTTCCTGACCTGATTACCTGTATACGTGCTGGTACCTGTTCTAAGTGCGTATTGAGATAAAATATTAGTATGCACTGCGGTACTATTTAATGAGTGCATTGAGGTTTGACTCTGCGTGCTAAGTGATCATTCGTGTTATATGACAATACATGTGAACCTTTCAGCACTGTCATGGTAATGGGTTAGTAATAGTGTCGTGGTATATTGATTGTTGTTTGATACATTATAGTAAGCATGGATCTAGATTTGGGATTCTTTGAGGCGATGTGGATTCATACTTAGGGTACACGTACTATGGTACGACATATAGGAGGATAACCATATGACCACGACATGTAATTCTAATATTAAGATAGGGTTAATCTAAGCAACTTAAATCAGTAGAAGGATTGGAAGGGAACAGAATCTCGAGATCGTACGTTACCAGCCATCCCAGGTCCTGTCCTGACGTGTCGGGTTGGCCACCACGGATACAGTTTCATCCGCCTATAGTGGATGACTATATCCGACTCCTACGAGCCATATGTTATATGTTTTAGCATGGTGGCCTTACGGGGGACCGGTGCATAATCAAAGTGCTGCGTTTATATATATATAATGGATTGGCTAGCCCTGCTTGGATGCGATGCGATTTGAGGATTCCTATATATTGCATTATTAGGATAATCCAGACAAATCATAGAAAGTCGTAGGATTGATTGGCCGCTTGTAAGCCGACTTGTTTATGATATATTTTCTTCTGTTAGCAACTGAGGAACATGGACTATCGTGGTGCGTGGTCCAACCCATGTCCTTGTTTGGTTGTTGGGTTGGGCTATTGTTCTGCGATAGACTATGGACCGAAGTCGCGATCAGAAGCCCTTCACCTGCCCATGGTTATAGGATATATCTTATCTCGGCATGATATTGGCACCATTTTTCCTTGTTTGGTTGTAAGGGTGTCATATTATCTGATGATATGGTATAAGCCTATAACTTTTGAATCAGGTCTTATTATTACGCTTGGGTTTTATCACACTCTTTTGTGCTCTATTGTGGTACTTGCTATTCGGGGCTTGACCCCGCTGTTTGTGTTTGGCCAGATGTCGTAGCAGCGCCGGAGGATCCAGCCTTCTACCCGAACAATGGTGCACACCAGGAGTATGGACGCTAGGGACCATGAGTGGGTTTCTTCTTCCCTGATCAGATATCTTCTATTTTGTACTTGGCATTTAGCCACCGGCACCTGTTTAGCCGGCTGTTCTGGACATTAGTTTTCTTTTAAGTAATTGTAATTAAATCAGACTACAGCTGACTATAGTTATGTACTATTGACTCTCTGTACTAGCTTATCATTTTGTATAGCTAGGCTCATGAATCATTTTGATGAAGCGTCGGGGACGCCTTACTGCTTTGTCTTATATGATCATTATTTACTGCTTCTTATTTTGATCGATTGATTGAGATCTAGATGCTCTGTAAGACCATAGGATACTTGATTATAGCATGCATCCCCTAGTCTCTTGACATCCACGATCGCCATATGACTTTTATATACCTCATACGGAGTAGCTGGCCTAGTCCGTCTCAGTATTCCGGTACTCGGGCGTGACAAGGTTTTATTGGTGGCCCATGCAGGTCTATTTTTCAGACTTGTGGAGTGTTGCGATTATAGGAGTCTCAATAAAAATATGCTCCCCTTGATCTCCTGATTCTTCTTCTCTTTCTCCCACCTTGATTGCTAACTTGATTATCATCCTCGATTCCTTCTCATCCTGTCTTTTGATACCTTGTATCCTTTCCTTTGCTATTGGAGGAGCCAGCATAGGAGTAAATCCAGTAGAGCAAGGACCAGTTGGAGATCAGCAAGGGGTGGCCCCTCTACCTAGACAGATTCACATCGAGAATGTTACCGAGCATGAGCCAGTTGAGCCACAGAGGCCAGAGGTTCCCGTACCTCCAGTGATACCGGTAGTACCAGTAGCACTCGACGTACCGGTACTGTTGTAGATTATTAGAGGTTTATCGGAGACCCAGCAACACCAGACGGCAGCCCAAAAGCAACAACAGACCCAGTAGCAAGAACAGAATGTACTACTGAATCAGGGGTTACAGCTAGCTCTTGAAAGGAGCGTCAGGAATGACTCGGGAGTGTCGGAAAGGTTTTATCGACTTAACCCGAGATACTTTAACGGCACGGAGGATGTCATCACTACGGATGCTTGGCTTCAGGATATTGAGGCCATATTGACTGCAGTAAAGGTTCCAGCAGAAGAGAAGGTTGACCAAGTCAGACTGTTACTTCAGGATTTCGTCCGCGACTGGTGGGCATCGAAAAAGGTTGGAATGGGGCGTCCTATTCCTTGGGACATCTTTAGTACTAGATTCAAGGCCAAGTACTTTGGCGTTGTAGCTCGGTATGAGCTTCAGCAAAGATTTATCAGCCTCAAGCAGGCTGGTAGTGTCACGACCCGCACTCGCTTTTCGGACGCGAGCTCGTGAGCAAGCCATCTACGTATCGAACGGACTCCAGCCCGACTCGAATACGTAAATGCTGTCAAGAGCATGGTAAATTGTCTAATCATGGCAAAAGAAACCTATATCTCAAATCCACAATAAGTGTACGAAACATGAATGAACACTATGGGTCGTGGCCTGCAGCCCACTAGCATAATGTCCGATAAGACTCAAAGAATACAACAAGAGTCTATAAACTGAATCAATAAGAAGGATATCTCATGATAAGAAATATAAAGCACGAAAGGATAACAATGTAATATCACTGACAAATACCTGAATCATGCATCACAATAATCTACTATCCCGCTCCGCTAACTAACTCCATGCAATCGCTAAACCTGAAGAGATCATCGGGTCCTCATGGGACATAGCAAGATACATAAAAATATGCCTATCTAGCAGTTTAATCATGCTTAAGAATATAAACAGATTATAAACAAAGAACGAGACTTAACATGGCAAGAGACTACGACCAAAACTGCTAATAAGTGACTATCGACAAGTGGCTACTGACAGGTGACTATGAACTTGTCACGCCCCAGTACCGAATATGGAGACGGACTAGGCCAGCTACTCCATATGAGGTACGTGACGTCATACGGCGATCGTGGCTGTCGAGAGACTAGGGGGTATGTGCTACAATCAAGTCTCCTATGGTCCCATAGAGTTCTATGTCTCAATCAATCAAGTCACATCAGCAATTAAATGAACATTAAAGATAAAGCAGTAAGGCATCCCCGACGCTTCATCAAAATGGTTATGAGAGACTAGATTTATAAGTTAGCTATCTCAGAGAGTCAGAAGTACAAAATTATACACAGCTGCAGTCTGTTTAATTACAATTATGTACTGACACAAAATATCGAGTAATCCGGCTAACAGGTGCCAGTGGCTAAACGCCTTAAAAGTATAAGCAGGAGTGGTGGAAAAGAAATCCACTCGAGTCCCCGAACCGCCATGCTCCTAGTATGCACCATGGGTGTCAGGGAGGAAGATCGTGTCCTCTGGCTCTGCTACGAGATCTGGCCAAACAAAACCAGCGGGGTTAGCCCCAAATAGCAAGTACCGCCAAAGGGGCACAAGAGTTAAGATTAAAAATCTAGTTAATAGAATGATTGATAATAGTAATACTTATGCAACTATTATAGGGTAGCGCAACATCCCCGAACCCATATGGCACCCTTACAACCAAACAAGGACAAAAGGTGCCGTATGGAGTCGGGACGTGTCGTATTCTATAACTTTCACATAAGTTAAAAAGGTATAAACAATAAAATTTTCTGATCGTGACTTCGGTCGATAGCCTATCGCAGCACAATAACCAACCCAACAATCAAATAAGAACATGGGTTGGATCATGTACCATGATAGACCATGTTCCTCAGTCATTCACAGAAGTAGCACTTCACAACCAGAATAAGTCTTCCGTTCATAACTTCGGTCCACAGCCTGTCATAGTACGATAACCAACCCAACAATCAAACAAGAACATGGGTTGGATCACGTACCATGACAGTCCGCTTCCCTCAGTTATTCACGGAAGGTAATAAGATACACACAAGTCATTTTCGCGGCCAATCAAGTCTACGAGTTTCTAGTGGGACGAGGTTATCCTCGCATCATGTTATTAGAAAATTCTCAAATCGTATCTTTCTAGTAAGGCTAGCCAACCCAGGGGTTCGCGTAGACAGGTGTTATTGAGCACAGGTCCCTCGTAAGGCCACCCTGCCAAAATATGTAATATATAGCGGGAATTAATCGGATACAGTCATCCACTCGTTGTGGATGACACAGTATCCGTGGAGACCAGCCGGCGCGTCAAGACAATATTTCAAGGCGGCTGGTGTAACATAATCTCGGGATTCTGCCCTCCCCATGCATCTAGTATATTTAGTTGCCTAGTTTAACCCTAGGTGAAATCTTGGACTCTCATGCTGTGGCCTGCATGATTATCCTCCTAAAGTCGTACTTTAGTACGAGTATCCCAAAGAGGATCCATGTCAATCAGTATGTCAACATGTGCTACCCTCCTTAGTGTAGTGCATCATTGCAAATACACCACGTGGAGTTATGAGTCATTTGTCGAGCATGAACAAGAACTGGGATATTCAGGTACATGTATCGAGTAGGAACACTTTGTTCTCCGGGGTCATATTAGTGCTTATATCATGCTCGGGACAAAAGGCGTAAGGATATAAAATGGGCATATAATATCTGATAAAATATCAAAAGCGTACGCACAAAGCACGCACGCTCAAGGGGAGCTGCGTACGTGAAAAGTCACGGAGGCTCAGGGGAGAGCTGCGTGAAAAGTCACGCAGGCTCAGGGGAAAGCTGCGTGAAAAGTCACGCAGGCTCAAGGGAGAGTTGCGTGAAAAGTCACGCAGGCTCAAGGGGAGAGCTGCATGAAAAGTCACGCAGGCTCAAGGGGAGAGCTGCGTGAAAAGTCACGCAGGCTCAAGGGAAGAGCTGCGTGAAAAGTCACGCAGGCTCAAGGGAGAGCTGCATGAAAAGTCACGCAGGCTCAAGGGGAGAGCTGCGTGAAAAGTCACGCAGGCTCAGTGGAAGAGCTGTGTGAAAAGTCACGCAGGCTCAAGGGAGAGCTGCGTGAAAAGTCACGCAGGCTCAAGGGAAGAGCTGCGTGAAAAGTCATGCAGGCTCAAGGGAGAGCTGCGTGAAAAGTCACGCAGGCTCAAGGGAAGACACGCTTCCAACAGGAAGCGTGCTCAAACAGAAGCACACTGCTCACTGTCTTCTCCAAACAGCAAGAACACCATGGTTAATCCCCAAACTTCAAAGCATCACAACTTGGCCATCCGAACTCCAAATTCGGATTTCCAAAGTTCCATCTTGGGTGAAATGGAATTCTCTTCCACATAGAAGCATCAAAACCCACAAAACTCCAACGAAAATAGATCAAGACCAAGGAAATCCAAAAATGATTAAAACTTAGATCTACAAAAATTAAAGCTTCAAAATGAAAATTTCCAAGTTCTAAACTAGTATAGATTGAGGAGAAGAACATGTTTTGGCAAATAGTTTTGTAAGAAATCATTGACAAAATTATGGATCCATCTCTTGAGCAAGTTGGTACTTGCCTTGGTTGGTGGAGGAAATAAATGAGAGGAAGTAAATGAGAGGAGAGAGATTGAAATGAGTTATATATATAGATCTTGGACCCATGGGTTCATGATGAACCAAAGGGTTCATGATGAACCATTAGTGAACCAAGAATAGGTTACCCAAATGAGCCAAAACTGTAGGCCCAAATGCAGAAAATAAATTAGGAAATAATATTTTGTCGAATATTTTTGGAAAATGCATGAAGAAATACTGCATAATAAATATCGTATAAATTCAAGGTAAATATAATATATGGGTTTACGTATTAAAATACGTATTCCAAGATTGGGGAGTGACATCTCTACCCTTCTTAAAAAAATTCCGTCCTCGGAATTCCAGCCAAGACAGGATAGTTAAATCAGGGCAAGCAAGGCACAATCATATACAAGTTAACTATCATAGCAGTTATTATCATACGTCACAAAGTACAAAATAAGCAGGTGCAGATAAACATGGAATCGTGTCAATAAGGTGCAAAAATATACCTTATTAGTCAAACAAATGCGGATACCGAGATCTGATCTCGTCCTCGCGCTCCCAGGTTGACTCTTCCGAAGAGTGATGGTTCCAAAAAATACGGACAAGGCTTATCGTCCGATTCTTGAGTACCTTCTCTCGCCGGTCTAAAATAGATACGGGTTGTTCCTCGTAAGTTAGGTCGGTACCAACGACTAACTCAGAATGATCGAGGACATGACTCAGATTCGGAACATACCCACGTAATTAGGACACATGAAACACATCATGTATGCCAGTCAACGAAGGCGAAAGGGCAAGTCGATAAGCCACATCACCTACCCGAGCGAGAATCTTAAAAGGACCAACGTATCTTGGACTAAGCTTTCCTCGGGTTCCAAATCTGATGATACCCCGAGTAGGCGAAATCCGCAGAAACACTTGGTCGCCAACTCTGAACTCTAGAGGCCTACGATGCTGATCTGCCCAATGACGATGTCGGTCCTGTGCAACTCGAAGGCGCTCTCTGATCAACTTAACTATCTCCACAGTCTGCATGATCATCTCTGGTCCCAACAACTTCCGTTCTCCGACGTCGTCCCATACCAAAGGGGACCTGCACTTCCTTTCGTACAATGCTTTGAACGGAGCCATCTGAATGCTAGCCTGATAGCTGTTGCTATAGAAAAACTCCACTAGATGAAGGTGATCCTCCTAAGAACCACCAAAATCTAAGGTACACGCCCGTAGCATATCTTCTAACGTCTGCATGGTTCTTTCTGATTGCCCGTCAGTTTGTGGATGATAAGCAGTACTGAATCTTAACTTGGTTCCCAAACTTTGGTGTAAGCTCCGCCAAAAATAGAAAGTAAACCGCGTATCCCGATCTGATACTATACTAACTGGAACACCGTGCTGCCTTACTATCTGCTTCATATACATTTCTGCTAACTGCTCAGTAGTCTGTCCAACTCGGAAGGGAAGGAAATGAGCGACCTTCGTGAGTCGATCTACTATTACCCAGACTGCATTCTTACCAGTCGGGGATCTAGGTAAACCAGTCACAAAATCCATCGTGATGTGCTCCCATTTCCATTCTGGGATAGGAAGCGGCTGTAGCAACCCTGCTGGTCTCTGCTGCTCGGCTTTCACCTGCTGACATACCAAACACTTGGATACAAATCTCGCTATCTCTCTTTTCATGCCATTCCACCAAAAGTACTGCCGGATATCTCGATACATCTTCGTTCCTCCTGGATGAATGTAGTAAATAGAACTATGAGCTTCGGACATAACTTCTTGCCGAAGGTCTCCACTCGGTACACAGAGTCTGTTTCCAAACCTGAGTGTACCATCTTCATGAATCACTAACTCCTTCCTACGGCCTGATTCACACTCCGACCGCAACTTCTGAATCTGTGGATCTCCTGCTTGTGCTGCCCTTATCCTCTCTACTAAGGTTGACTAAATCTGCATACTGGTCATTCTTCCTATATCCCTTGGCAAAACTACTTCGATTCCCATACTCTGAAGGTCTTCTAAAATATGCTTTTGCGAGGTCAAGATAAAGGCACTGTCTCTCCTACTCAGTGCATCTGCAACTATATTTGCCTTGCCTGGATGATACTGAAGATTTAAGTCAAAATTCTTCAGTAGTTCTAACCAACTTCTTTGCCTCATGTTCAAATCTCGCTTCATGAATACGTATTTCAAACTCTTATGATCAGTATAGATCTCTACCCGATCTCCGTATAAATAATGCCTCCACAACTTGAGTGAAAACACCACAGCTGCTAACTCTAAATCGTGAGTCGGGTAATTCTTCTCATGGTCTCGAAGCTGTCGAGACGTATATGCTATCACCTTTCCGTGCTGCATCAATACACATCCAAGATCCTTCCCAGATGCGTCACAATATACTGTAAAACCTTTCGCTCCTACTGGAAGAGTCAAGATCGGGGCTGAGATCAATCTCTTCTTTAATTCTTCAAATGATGCCTGACAGCTAGCTGACCAAACAAACTCTACGTCCCTGTGCGTCAAACGCGTTAAGGGTGCAGAGATCTTGGCAAAGTCCGCCACGAACCTTCTGTAGTAACCAGCTAATCCTAAGAAACTTCACACTTCTGTAACAGTTCTCGGGACTGGCCAATGCTCCACGGCCTCAATCTTCTTCGGATCTACTGACACTCCTGCCCCAGAAATTACATACCCCAGGAACGAAATGTGATCTAACCAGAATTCACACTTGTCGAGCTTCGCATAAAGTTGATGCTCCCTCAATGTCTGTAAGACAGTCCTAAGATATTTTTTATGCTCCTCTTTACTGCTGGAATAGACAAGAATGTCATCTATGAACACCACCACAAATTTATCCAAATACGGCAGAAAGATGCGGTTCATTAAATCCATGAATACTGTGGGGGCGTTGGTTAGTCCAAAGGGCATTACTAAAAACTCATAATGCCCATATCTAGATCTAAATGCTGTCTTCGGTATGTCTTGCTCCCGGACTCTTACTTGATAGTATCCTGACCGAAGATCGATCTTGGAAAAGACGCTGGCCTTGCTCAACTGGTCAAACAGGTCATCAATCCTTGGTAGTGGGTACTTATTCTTCACTGTTACTGTATTCAGCTTGCGGTAGTCGATGCACATCCTCGTCGACCCATCCTTCTTGGGAACTAGAATCACTGGCGCGGTCCAGGGCGATTTGTTGTCTCGGATGAATCCCTTAGACTTCAACTCTTCTTCATGTTGATACAACTTATCCTGTTCTGACGGCGACATTATGTAAACTCTGTCTGCAATAGGCCTCGTTCCAGGGTTCAACTCAATGCTAAATTCTACCTCTCTGACTGGGGGTATCCCTGGGAGCTCATCAGGGAAGACGTCGAGAAAATCTTCGACCACCTTCGGAATCTGTCCTGGCTTTGACACTGCTGCTGAGATGACGCCTCCGGCCTGATTCTTCAAGGTTCGAGTAAACATGAACTGCTCTATCCCAGGAATGCTGAATATGACCCTACCTCCGCTACAATCGATTGTCGCATGACTGTCTCTCAACCAGTCCATGCCAAGAACGACATCAAAATTCCCCGTAGGGAATTAAATCAATGATGCGGGCAGTAAATGCCCACACACCTCCATCGGACATGAAAAGCGCACTCTGCTAACTTCTACGAGCCCATTGCCGGTGAGTATATCCATCCTCTCCGGCAATGCCTCAAACTCTAATCTAATCCGTGTAGCATATTGTGCAGAGATGAATGAATGAGTAGCGCCTGAATCAAATAATGCTACAGTGGGAAATGAGGTGACGAGAATTTTACCTGCCACCACGTCACTAGACGCTAGATCCTCTCCTAAGGATAATGTGAGAGCCTGTCCCTGGCCCCGCTGAGCTCCTTGTTGCAGCCTTCCTCGACCATGCTGTTGCTGCCTCTGAGGGCCTTCGGCTTTCTGTGCCTGGCGGAACATCTGAGCCTGCGTTGGTAGATGCTGGGCTAGGGGCCTTACTGCTAATACTGGCCCTCCACTCGGGGTTGCCACCGGAGCTGGCAATGCTGGAAACTGCTGAGCTGGCCCTCCTGGCCTCTGTATCACAGGACAAGTGGAGATACGGTAGTCTGAACTACCACACCTCAAGCATAAGCCATTCGCTGACCGGCACACCTCCCTCGTGTGCCCTGCCTTTCCACAGAATGTACAGCCCTGGGGTGCTCCCTGACGCTATTGTTGGTTCCTCGGCTGCTGATGTCGAACTGGCGCTGTATTAGTTGACACGGCCGTCCTCCGCGGCGCTCCTCTATCATAAATACGTACACCGGGTACTGGTGCCGATGTTCGCTGCATTGCTCCTCCTCCAACCTGGGAATGAGATCTCTTCTGACCTCCTGTCCTCGATGCCAACCTCTGCTGGGTAAGCTCGTGCCTCCGAGCGGCCGTCAAAACAACGTCAAACGTCTGGTAGTCGTCTCCTTCCACAAGCTGTAATAGTTCCAAATGAAGTCCCTGCTGGAACCTCATAGCTTTCTCTGGCTCCGTTGCCACCATTGCTGGTACGAAACGACACAATCTGCAGAACTCTGCTGCATACCCATCTACGGTCTTGCCTGCTTGCTTGAGACTGATAAACTTCTGCCGGAGCTCATATCGAGCAACTACGCCAAAATACTTGGCCTTGAATCTGTCACTGAAGGTGGTCCAACAAACAGGGCGTCTTGTACCGACTTCTTATGAGGCCCACCAGTCGCAGGCAAGATCCTGAAGTACCAGTTTGACCTGATCAACCTTCTCATCATCTGGAACCTTGGCTGCCACAAGAATGGCTTCGATGTCTTGAATCCAGGCATCCGCAGTGATGGCATCCTCCGTGCCATCAAAATACCTTGGGTTCAAGCGACGAAACCTTCCTGATGCTCCCGAGTCAGCTCCGACACTCCTCTCAAGAGCTAACTGAATCCCCTGGTTCAGCAACACGTTCTGCTCCTGCTGCCGAGTCTGTTGCTGTTGGTTAGTGACAAGAAACCCCCGAATGATCTCCAGGAGTGCTACGACATCTGGTACTGCTGTCGCTGCTTGTGCTGCAGGAGCCTCAGTAACCCGCGGCTCCACTGTCTCTGGTCCCACTTCTGCTCATGCCTGCACTGTAGAAGGTTCTCTCCCCTATTGCCGCCCAGTCGAGCCATGCTCTTGCTGCTCTTCCTCATGGGCCTCACCCGCTACTGAGAATGAAGCACCCCTATAGAGAAAGATATAAGATTATCAAGTCCGAACGAGGAAGATTTCGAGGATGCAAGTCAGGTTAGAGATCAAGGCAAGGACAGAGAATTCGAATCAGAATTTCAAGGGAAACAAGTTTTGATTGAGACTCCTAATAATTCGCAATACCCCATAAGTCTGATAAAGAGACCTGCATGGGCCACCACTAAAACCTTGTCACGCCCCAGTACCGAAATACGGAGACGGACTAGGCCAGCTACTCCATATGAGGTACGTAACGTCATACGGCGATCGTGGCTGTCGAGGGACTAGGGGGTACGTGCTACAATCAAGTCTCCTATGGTCCCATAGAGTTCTATGTCTCAATCAATCAAGTCACATCAGCAATTAAATGAACATTAAAGATAAAGCAGTAAGGCGTCCCCGACGCTTCATCAAAATGGTCATGAGAGACTAGCTTTATAAGTTAGCTATCTCAGAGAGTCAGAAGTACAAAATTATACACAGCTGCAGTCTGTTTAATTACAATTATGTACTGACACAAAATATCGAGTAATCTGGCTAACAGGTGCCGGCGGCTAAACGCCTTAAAAGTATAAGCATGAGTGGTAGAGAAGAAACCCACTCGAGTCCCCGAACCGCCATGCTCCTAGTATGCACCATGGGTGTCAGGGAGGAAGATCGTGTCCTCTGGCTCTGCTACGAGATCTGGCCAAACAAAACCAGCGGGTTCAGCCCCGAATAGCAAGTACCGCCAAAGGGGCACAAGAGTTAAGATTAAAAACCCAGTTAATAGAATGATTGATAATAGTAATACTTATGCAACTATTATAGGGTAGCGCAACATCCCCGAACCCATATGGCACCCTTACAACCAAACAAGGACAAAAGGTGCCGTATGGAGTCGGGACGTGTCGTACTCTATAACTTTCACATAAGTTAAAAAGGTATAAACAATAAAATCTCCTGATCGTGACTTCGGTCGATAGCCTATCGCAGCACAATAACCAACCCAACAATCAAACAAGAATATGGGTTGGATCATGTACCATGATAGACCATGTTCCTCAGTCATTCACAGAAGTAGCACTTCACAACCAGAATAAGTCTTCCGTTCATAACTTCGGTCCACAGCATGTCATAGTACGATAACCAACCCAACAATCAAACAAGAACATGGGTTGGATCACGTACCATGACAGTCCACTTCCCTCAGTTATTCACGGAAGGTAATAAGATACACATAAGTCATTTTTGCGGCCAATCAAGTCTACGAGTTTCTAGTGGGACGAGGTTATCCTCGCATCATGTTATTAGAAAATCCTCAGATCGTATCTTTCCAGCAAGGCTAGCCAACCCAGGGGTTCGCGTAGACAGGTGTTATTGAGCACAGGTCCCTCGTAAGGCCACCCTGCCAAAACATGTAATATATAGCGGGAATTAATCGGATATAGTCATCCACTCGTTGCGGATGACACAGTATCCGTGGAGACCAGCCGGCACGTCAAGACAATATCTCAAGGCGGCTGGTGTAACACGATCTCGGGATTCTGCCCTCCCCATGCATCTAGTATATTTAGTTGCCTAGTTTAACCCTAGGTGAAATCTTGGACTCTCATGCTGTAGGCTGCATGATTATCCTCCTAAAGTCGTACTTTAGTACGAGTACCCCAAAGAGGATCCATGTCAATCAGTATGTCAACATGTGCTACCCTCCTTAGTGTAGTGCATCATTGCAAATACGCCACGTGGAGTTACGAGTCATTTGTCGAGCATAAACAAGAACTGGAACATTCAAGTACATGTATCGGGTAGGAACACTTTGTTCTCCGGGGTCACATTAGTGCTTATATCATGCTCGGGACAAAAGGCGTAAGGATATAAAATGGGCATATAATATCTGATAAAATATCAAAGGCGTACGCACAAAGCACGCACGCTCAAGGGGAGCTGCGTACGTGAAAAGTCACGGAGGCTCAGGGGAGAGCTGCGTGAAAAGTCACGCAGGCTCAGGGGAGAGCTGCGTGAAAAGTTACGCAGGCTCAGGGGAAAGCTGCATAAAAAGTCATGCAGGCTCAAGGGAGAGCTGCGTGAAAAGTCACGCAGGCTCAAGGGGAGAGCAGCGTGAAAAGTCACGCAGGCTCAAGGGAAGAGCTGCGTGAAAAGTCACGCAGGCTTAAGGGAGAGCTGCGTGAAAAGTCACTCAGGCTCAAGGGGAGAGCTGCGTGAAAAGTCACGCAGGCTTAGGGGAAGAGCTGCGTGAAAAGTCACGCAGGCTCAAGGGAGAGCTGCGTGAAAAGTCATGCAGGCTCAAGGGAGAGCTGCGTGAAAAGTCACGCAGGCTCAAGGGGAGACACGCTTCCAACAGGAAGCGTGCTCAAACAGGAGCACACTGCTCACTGTCTTCTCCAAACAGCAAGAACACCATGGTTAATCCCCAAACTTCAAAACATCACAACTTGGTCATCCGAACTCCAAATCCGGATTTCCAAAGTTCCATCTTAGGTGAAATAGAATTCTCTTCCACATAGAAGCATCAAAACCCACAAAACCCCAACGAAAATAGATCAAGACCAAGGAAATCCGAAAATGATTAAAACTTAGATCTACAAAAATCAAAGCTTCAAAATGGAAATTTCCAAGTTCTAAACTAGTATAGATTGAGGAGAAGAACATGTTTTGGCAAATAGTTTTGTAAGAAATCATTGACAAAATTATGGATCCATCTCTTGAGCAAGTTGGTACTTGTCTTGGTTGGTGGAGGAAATAAATGAGAGAAAGTAAATGAGAGGAGAGAGATTGAGATGAGTTATATATATAGATCTTGGACCCATGGGTTCATGATGAACCAAAGGGTTCATGATGAACCATTGGTGAACCAAGAATAGGTTACCCAAATGAGCCAAAACTGTAGGCCCAAATGCAGAAAATAAATTAGAAAATAATATTTTGTCGAATATTTTTGGGAAATGTATGAAGAAATACTGCATAATAAATATCGTATAAATTCAAGGTAAATATAATTTATGGGTTTACGTATTAAAATACGTATTCCAGGATTGGGGAGTGACAGAACTGGAATACAAGAACAACTACACGTAATTGAACTGCTGGATGAACAAATGATTGTGAGATCAATGTAATACCAAACTCTCGCCTCGAATGGACTCGCAGGTTTGAACTAATCACTAACCCTAGCCCCGAGTGTGGACTCGCAGGTTAGTTCACGGCAAGGCAGCCTCGTCCCGAGTGTGGGCTCTCTGGTGCAAATAAACAAGATAATATCCTCGTCCAGAGTGTGGACTCACGGATGTAAACAGATCAAGACAATCACCCTCGTCCCGTGTGTGGACTATCTGGTGCCAATGGTCAACCCTCGTCCCGAGTGTGGACTCTTTGGTTGAGAAAATGATAGCAAGAATTTAGCAGTTCGACTACACGTACTCGTTCTATGACACGACTCAAGTAAGGTACTGGTGTGAAAAGGTACAACTCAGTCAAGACACCGATAAGGACCACTCTAGCATGAACTTATGATGTGAACAAGTCCAGTATAACTACGCTATCAAGTCATGAAAGGTAATATACAAGCAAGCCAATCAACTGGTGAACATGGTATGGAGAACATATAAATCAAATCGACTAAAGAACTAAAGTAATAACATGATAAAACAGATCTATAAATATACAATAACTAAAGAACTAGGATTGCACGTCCTTAAGTCCAATTCTGGATACAGAGGTAAAACGGTCATTTTGGACCAAAATGGTATCCGCCTTTGGACACACTTTGTACCGAAAAGTGTACCAGAGTCAATGGTCTCTAAATTTATCAAAATACATGTCTACGGATTCGTTTTGATGATACGAACCCAATGGTACGTCCAATTATGGATTCCGGTGGGCCGTGCACAAAATCGTCCGTTTCAACGGATCGTAGGGCCTACAAAATGGCGATCCGAACAACTGTCTCAGAATGGAACCAAACTTGACATATAGGACCAAAAAAATAATACGGTCCTGTTGGCACAAGTTTCGTCTCGATCTGACGAACGTGCACAAAGTAATTGAAAAATTTGCACAGAGGCCGATACGGTGAATTTTGATGGATACGCATCAAATTCGTCGCGCACACGCGACCAATTTGAATTCCGTCAAAGCCCACACATCCGCGAAGTCGATACGCACCTTTCGATGCTTTCGTTTCGCGGCCACGTCGCCCGGTTTGGCGGGACGCACGTCGTACCGGGAGAATTTTAAGTTTTTCAAAAATAGTTTTTTTTGAGTTTTTCTCTATTTTCAAGTCGATTTATCTTACTGCTTAAACCCCTAAAAATAAAACTAATAATTAGGTTTCCATCTCCTATAGGTTTTCTATAGCTCTGTTCAAATAGATTGCTAGGTTTTTCGTTAGATCGATCGAATTTTGTCTTCCAAGTTGGGGTCTTAGGATAGTGATAGCTCTGTTTAAAAACAGAGTTTTGTCAATTTTTGTGTCGATTTATCGTGCAACCTAGGGCATCTACATATAAAGTAATTAAAGGAATTTAAAGACGTATATATTGAATTTGTACCAGTGGAGGAAGATCGCAAAACGATCAATCGATCGTTGTGTAATTGTGCTGCGAAGTGGGATCTTTGGCGGCCGCTGCTGGTCGTTGCTCTGCTACGGCTGCTGCTGTTCTGTCCAAACACTGCTTGGCCGTGCGTCGACCAGCCTCCGGCGACGGTGGTGGCTGCCAAGGATAGGTCACCAGGGCTGGGGGATGGTGGCGCGGCTAGGGTTCCCTCTCCATGACTCTCGCGTTCTCTCTCTCGACCTCTCAACTATATGTATATATATATTTATATATATATATATATATATATATATATATATATATATATATATATATATACATACATTTGCTCTCGGCTGGGCTGGAATAGATATGCTGCTATTGAGTTTCTTATGGGGGGGCTCGGGCCTGCTGATGGGTTTGGAAGGGGTTTGCATGGGCTGGATTGTGTGGGCCCTGTGGGTAAAAAATATATATATATATATATACATATTATATATATATATATATATATATATATATATATATATATACATATTATATATATATATATATATATATATATATATATATATATATATATATATATATATATATATATATATATATATCTAGTTTAGTTATAAGGCCTATAATATATATATTTATATATACATATATGTGTACATGTAGGTATATCTACTATATACACAATTAATATCCTACTAATTATAAATCCTATGAATAACATAAACTGTCATGACATTTTCTAAAGCAAAATGTAACCTGGTTAAATTATTATTTATTATATATAACAATATTGTTTTATAAAAATAATAATAAGACTATTAAATAAATACGAAATATATATACATATACAGGAGTATATAATCCAAGGGATATTACTATCATATGTGTCTCTAGTCTGTAAATCATAATAAAAGCTAAACAATTATATTTGCGCATGTCATCATAATTCAAGATAAAATATTGCTATCACCCTCAATAATACATACATGATATATGTGCATATATCCAATTACTTACAAATTATATTTAATAGAACACTAAGATAAGGTACTACATACCTACACATACTATAATGACACGGTCATCTTTGGACACACTGCATAACCACATGGGCTTAGGCTTGTTACGGGCCCAGTTTGATACAACCTGGTCTTCTAAAAGTCAATAATCTAATTAATAAATATTTAAATCATCTATAGGGTTAGGTCGCAACTTGGCCTGGTTTTTCTAGTTATGACACACTTATGGCCGGGTCTTCCATTGCATGGCTAATACACTAGTCAAGGCACGCCACTGCACTATCCGTGCCATAATTTCTAGTCGTCTGGTACTTCAAAACTCAACCATGGCTATAGTCATCTACCGTAACAATTAACTAAATAATTATTTATAAAAAAATTAAAAATCACCATTTAATTCAAATAAATAAATAGAAAAATATAAAATCAAAATTTCGGGAAGAGGAGTTACAAATCTACCCACCTTAAAAATAATTTTGTCCTCGAAATTCTATTTCAAAACTATTCCTTAAAATTCAAAAAAAAGTCTACTATTACCTAAGTCTCCTTAAATTTAATTCCTCAAAAATAGTTTACAACCTTATCTAGCCATTTTATAACTCCGAATACTTGAGGACTTCTACCCACCTTTGGTCACACTACTCCCTCGAAACACAGGTCACTAAAACCATACAACCTTCTAAATAGTTGCTAACAATTCTACCAACAGATATCTAGGGCATAAAACACCTATAATCTCTCATACCTATAAACAACCAAAAATTCAATAATCATGCAATATTTTACTATAACTTAAGAATTTCTGATGAATTATAGACAACAAGATTATTCGTCACCTCGAAATAGTAAGGGACGAGAATCAAGAGTACAAGATGGCAAGGGAGAATAATCGAGAACGAATACGAAGTTTCAAAGACGGTGGAGAAATTTCTAAGAGAATTTTCAAGGCAGTGTGGATTGAGATTTCTAAGAGTTTAGTCATATTTGTAGGCTCGTATCAGTACAGTTACGTAACCGATATGATATGCTCTAACCTACATAGACCACCAAAAAAACTTGTCACGACCCGAACCCACTTTCGGACGCGAGTTCGTGAGCAAGCCAGCTACGTATCGAGCAGACTCCAGCCCGACTCGAATACGTAAATGCTGTCAAGAGCATGGTAAACTGCCCAATCATGGCAAAACAAGCCTATATCTCAAATCCACAATAAGTGTACGAAACATGAATGAACACTATGGGTCGTGGTCTGCAGCCCACTAGCATAATGTTCGATAAGACTCAAAGAATATAACAAGAGTCTATGAGCTGAATCAATAAGCAGGATATCTCATGATAAGGAATGTAAAGCACGAAAGGATAACAATGTAATATCACTGACAAATACCTGAATCATGCATCACAATCATCTACCATCCCGCTCTGCTAACTAACTCCATACAATCGCTAAATCTGAAGAGATTATCAGGTCCTCATGGGACATAGCAAGATACATAAAAACATGCCTATCTAGCAGTTTAATCATGCATGAGAATATAAACAGATTATAAATAAGGAACGAGACTTAACATGGCAAAAGAATACGGCCAAAACTGCTAACAAGTGGCTACTGACAGGTGACTGTGAACTAGAATACAAGAACAACTATATGTAACTGAACTGCTGGATAAACAAGTGAATATGAGATCAATGGAATACCAAACCCTCGTCCCGAGTGGACTCCCAGGTTTGACCTAATCACAAACCCTCGCCCCGAGTGTAGACTCGCAGGTTAGTTCACGGCAAGGCACCCTCGTCCCGAGTGTGGACTCTCTTGTGCGAATAAAGAAGACAACATCCTCGTCCCGAGTGTGGACTGACGGATGTAAACAGATCAAGACAATCACCCTCGTCTCGTGTGTGGACTATCTGTGCCAATGGTCAACCCTCGTCCCGAGTATGGACTCTCTGGTTGAGAAAACGGTAGCAAGGATTTAGCAGTTCAACTACACGTACTCGTTCTATGACACGACTCAAGTAAGGTACTGGTGAGACAAGGTACAACTCAGTCAAGACACCGATAAGTACCACTCTAGCACGAACTTGTGATGTGAACAAGTCCAGTATAACTATACTATCAAGTCACGAAAGGTGATATACAAGCAAGCCAATCAACTAGTGAACATGGTATGAAGAATATATAAATCAAATCGACTAAAGAACTAAAATAATAACCACTACCAAAATATGTCGATTTAGCGACGGCCCGATCCGTCGCCCGTCCGTCGGCAATTTGTATTAGCGACCGATCACTGACGGATCTTGGCCAAAATAATCCGTCGGTAATCAGCTCGTCGCTAATAATGATCCGTCGCTTAGTAGTCGCCAAGCGACGGCATAGCGACGGCTTTTTGACTTCACAATACGAAGCAGTAGCGACGACTTTTCGACCGTCTTTCGTCCATTTCAGGTATTAAATACTGAACTGTGTAGAGGCTAGCGACGTAGTGGTCCATCGGTAAACCATCGTAATAGCATATCAGAGTGTATCATTCCGTCGCTATTCTGTCGATCGTCGTCGCTAACAAAGGACTGATTAGCGACAGAATACTGACGGAGTATCCGTCGACCATTGACTAGAAATACTTGGTATTTCCAGAACCATGGCGACGGATGAGTCATCGCCATTCCGTCGAACTATATACCACCAGAAAGTTGCCGATGGATATTCCGTCGACCACCGGTCGATACCTGAAAACATTTGCAAATCTCAAGTTAGCGACGGATATTCCGTCGAACAGTAGTCAGAAACTAAAAATATCCGTCGCCAACCGGTCACTAGTCCGTCGCTAAATGAGATTATTTTGAAAAAAAATTGCAGCACTTTTTCTGTTCGTAAAAATATGCATAAACCAAACCAATATATAATGCACACCAATTATCCAACAATCACGTAGACCAAATAGATAATGCACACCAATTATCCAAGAATCACATAGACCAAATATGCACATACGAATTTAATGTACACCAATTATCCAATAATCATATAGACCAAACCAAATTAATATAAAATAGACATCAATTATCCTGAAGAGTAACCTAATATCCGTCGTTATAATCCGATCATATCACAAATATTCCAAAATTCCCACAAATATTCCAAAATTCTAAAACACATAGGAAAATCGACTTTGGCCTCAGCAAAGACCGCAAGTCAGACGATGAATCCTCACAGCCAGGGATGATAGTTGCGTTGAGGTATGTACCATTCTATCAGCCACTTTGAATACGAAGGCTCAATCTGGTTGAGGTCATCTGTAGGGATAGGAGGGTCGGTACCGATGCTACTACTCTCTGACGGTGGCTCCTCCTTAACTTCAACCTTGGGAGCAATCTCTTCCCTGATAGTCATTGGTTCTTCCTTGACCACGACCTTTGGTAACACCTCCTCCTTAACAGTCACCGGCTCTTGTTTGACGACGGGGACTTCCTCCGGGTCGACCTCCAAGGGTTTCTTGTCTCGGCCCCTTCCTTGACTAGCAGCACCACCTCGACGAGTCCTAGGAGCCATCTCTCTGACAACAGAAATATTCATATAGGGTAAAGAAATTTACTAAACTTATAAAAAAATAAGAAGTTTATCAAAATTTTCAGCCACAGATGATATCCACCTCGGGGAGTCTTGGGAGCCTTCTCCTCTCCTTCACCATGGATCTGGACCCATCTGCTCCTCCATACTTCCCTTCTTCTTATTTGACTCTCTCAGCCACATATGATATAGCTCCTTCGGCCGACTCTACACTTGCTCCTCAACACCATCCTGGAAAAATTGCCAGCGCCTCTAGCAAAACCTCGATACTTCCTCAAGGTCATTCCGTCGGCTGTGCTGGTTCCCCCTTCTCTTCCTGCCCACTTCTTCTCCCCCGACTCTACACTTAAGCAGGATATCATATGTGGCTGAGAGAGTCAAATAAGAAGAAGGGAAGTATGAAGGAGCAGATGGGTCTTTGATTTTTGCGTTCATTATCATTAGAGGGAGCAGCACTGGAAAAGTTGTGTGTAGGAGCGTAAAAAAATGCTTCATAGACTGAGTCAAAGAGATAGAACTTTACACTCAAAATGAGCAGTTTTACGCCAAGGACAAGTCAGCTACTTTACGCCAGGGACAAGTCAGCTATTTTACGCCAGGGGCAAGCCGACTACTTTACGCTTGAGACAGGCTGTCAAATCATGCATTTAATGCAAGTGATAATGACTTTGACATAATGATTTGCTGACAACATGCAACACAGAAGTCGAGAGGATCGGATTTTTACCAAGCTCGATACTTGTCGTATGGTGTGCAAAAAGGCTACTTTACGCTCAATAATTACTTCTTTTTACGCACGATAGTTATGTGAGCTTTTACGCTCAAGGCTATTGTGGGCGTAAAGTCTATTTGGGCTAGTTTTACGCTCAAGGCTATTTTAGCCACTTTACGCTGAGAAGTTTTAATTGTGTTGTTTTTACGCCGGTTGCTACTTTACGCTCGGAGCATATTTTGGGGACGTTTTTACGCCCGATCCTTCCTGACTATTTTGGAACGTGGTTTATCCACGTGGCTTTCACACCACATTTATTGAAGAACGTGTATACGTGCTCCCTATTTTTGTTGGAATAATGGGACGCGTGTCAACATATTCAGTGGGTGACTTCCATCGTGGGTGACCGTTACCAGCGTACAAAACTTATTTTTGTTGTTTTTTACGCCCAATGAGTTAAGTCTATAAATAGACTTATTTTCTTTATAACAAGGGCAGGAGGGGACACAGAGACAGAGGAGAATACATAGAGATCAGAGCCCAGAAACTTTGATTCCCCGAGAGCATTCTTCTTCAACCTTTCTTCCAGAACAGAGTGAAGCAAAGCAGGAAAGCATTCGACCTCGCCATCAGTACCCAATTGCGTCGATACCTTTCTGGTGACTTAGTTCTTCCAGTTGTTCATCTTCTAGCAGTGATCTTCATCATCATCGTATGGTCCAAGGAACAAAGTGATCGCCTTCAGATCAGACTTCCATAGCAATACTTCCCAGAACAATTTGTACTTCTTGTACTTTTTCTCGTTTTATTTTCAAAAGCCAATTTTCAGGCATTTTGTTAAGTGAAACAAAATGGCGACTCTGCTTGGGACGACCTTCTCCTATGATGATGAGGTAATTGCTCAATACGATGATGTGTCGATTGGATCGACAAAGAAGACTCTGGTTGTGCACTTCGACTAGACTGCCAATGAAGAAATGCTCCGGACTGGGGGTAGCACTCGCTGCTCCAATGTTCAGAAATCGTAGAAGGCGCAAAAAGTTTGGGTTCCTAAATCCAAAGCATCTTCGGATCTCCCTACTGTCTCTGCGGGCAAAGGAATCCTTCCTACTCCTGTTGTAGAGACTCCTATCTGTGATGAGGCAGTCTCTACTTCGGTGATACGCCATGCACGTAAAAACAAGTCTCCCGTTTGTAACGTCGCAAACTCTCCAGTGTTACGCTCTGGGCATAAAAATCAGGTTTTATGCCCTGAGCGTAAAAATTAGGTTTTATATCCTGGGCGTAAAAACGTGTCTCTCGTCTGTGATGCGGTAGACACACAAAATTTACGTTCTACACGTAAAGAAAAATCTTCCGTCTATGACATGGCAGATACTCATGTTTTGCGCTCTATACGTAAAGGTAAATCTCCTGTCTGTGACAGTGTAGATAAAATTCACAATGATGCTTCTGCATCTAAAGTGAATGTACCTACACGCATGAAGCATAAAAACGTAGTTAGTAAAACTTCTGTTTTTAACCAACAACCTTCTTACACTACTGTACGCAAGGTACCAAACTTTTAAATTACACGCAATGAAGATGGAGTCCTTCGTGCTAAAAAATCTCAGGATTTACGTGCGTAACTCCAAGCACGTAAAAATGTACAGTTTGGTTCTGCGAATGCAGCCAGTAATCTTCTTTATACATAAGGGACTAAACGTTTTTCTACCCCAAATGTAATAAAGAAGACTACTTCATCTACTCCTTCTGATTTACGCGAATTGCTAATGCAAAAGCGTAAAAATAAACAATCTCTTGTGACACTCCCCCAAGAAAATCATCATTGTGAGTGTCACCAGATTGTAATTAAATATTATTGTTCGGTTTCCAAACGATCAGTTTTTGATCGGTTAAATTTTAATTCACCTCAACAACAAGATGATGAGTTGTCATATGCATCAGTCAATATGGCATCTCATACCAACAGAGGACGACGTTCTAGACGAAACACGTCCCAAACTCCAGGTCAACAACAATTCAACAGACTTCTTGATTCCTTTGAAGGAGTACATCAGAATACTCGATCAAGAAGACAAAAACAGTTACAGACTTCTGATTCAGAAGCTGGGGGTACTCAATCTTTTGAGTCTGAAACTGATAGTGTTGATTCATACCTCTATACTAATCCCTCTATATCTTCAAGAGAGGTTGAATCCTATGCTATTGGAGATGAATCAGAAACGTCATCTGCTAATACAGAACAATGTCTCACTGCCGTTGAGTAATCACTGAAAGACATGCTTAACATGATGCAAAGCATGCACCAGATAATAACGGCTCAACAAACTGCTCAACCGGTAGTGGTAACAATCCTACTCACTTGTATAGTCAGCAATCTGTCCTTCTCATGAAGAATATGGGTTATGACTTTCAAAAGGCAGAAGGTTTGAATTATGATAAAGGAATACGACTTCCTTTACAAATTCAAAGTCAAAAATCCATTGTTGGATTGGGTTCTGAGGTTCCTCATAACAATCCTCGTAAGAAGAAGGCTAAGGGAAGGAAGACTAAATCCTGCAATATGGTACTTCCTTTTTATGAGTCTGAAGAAGAAACCTTTGCTGGTACAAGATCTGGAAAAGAGTACCACAAAGATTATGAGGGATCCTCCAAAGATGCAGAGAATGTTGAAACACTACCAACTCAACCGTCTCCTGTTCCTGCTAAACCATCTGTGGTTGAAAGGGAAAACAGAAAGTAGTACGCTTTGACGAACCATTGAAGTCTGCTTCCAGTCAGGGGGTGGTGATGAAACCCTATAAATTTGATATTCTAGCCCAGTTAGCCAATACTCCGGCTAGACTATCTATCTTCGAGTTGCTTTGCCTTTCTAAAGAAAGTCGCAAAACCTTGAGTGAAGCTTTGCTGCAAGCTGACTCCTGCTTAGCTCAACTCAAGACTCCTGATAATATACCAGTGTCATGCCTACAATGTCATAGTGTGATGGAGGTAATTCCTATTATTACTTTTACACAAGAAGATATGCTGTTGAAGCATAACAAGCATGACAGGCCTTTGTGCTATAATGGGTATATTGAATCCATTGAAGTTGACAGGATTTATATTGATCCTGGGTCTTCCATTAGCATAATTCTTCAAAGTATGCTAAGACCGTTGAGGATTCCTACTAGTGACTTGACTTACACTAGTACCACAATCGTTGGATTCAACTCTGGAAAGAGTAAACCAATGGGGAAAATTCGTCTGAAAATCCAGATTGGTGATCTTCGAACGATGGCAACATTCTATGTTATTAATTCAGACGTATCCTACAATATCCTTCTTGGAAAACCGTGGTTACATGAGCATAACATCGTGCCTTCAACTCTCCACCAATGCTTCAAGTACGTGGATTCCCAAGGGGTTGTAAAGACTGAGTTTGCTGATATCAATCCTTTCAAGGGTGTCGAAGCCTATTTTCTGATTCAAAGCTCTACAAACAAGAACATGTAAAGAAGATATCAGACATGGCTGAAGATCGATCATTTACCGAAGATCAATCTATTAATAAAGATTCACCAGAAGAGCAACCTTTGAAAATCAAAGTCAAAGGGCGAATTCAACCCCAACCTGTCAACAATCAACCTCTGATGATCAAGGTTAAAGGAAGAACTCAATCTTCATCTGAGAAATCAGTGAATGTTCCTGCTAAAAGCCAAGTTCAACCTCTTGTGATCAAGGTCAAAGGGCATACTTTTCGTACGAATGATCCAGAGCCACCATTGATCGTTAATCTTGGCAAGTCTACGCAGAAGACGGATGATGGTCCGTTAATGATCAATCCGAAACGTAGTAGTCAAATTGTAAATGATATAAATATTGATCATTTTGTACTTTCTGATATCAATGAAGATTTTCTTTTTGAGTATATGGTTGTCAAATTTGTTGAAAGAATGACTTTATCTTCTGATAATCAAAGTCATCAATATAAAGATGACATAAATACAGAGAAAACCTTATACATTGATAATAAGGAAAATTCTTTTCCTCCTCATGTCGATGTTGGACCTTATGCTCATAGGTTCCTTACATCTTCTCCCTATCTTCTTTCTGTAGCCGCTTTATCGCATGCTTGTGTAACTTATAGACGTCACGAGGAATCTTATTTCGTGATTACGTCTGATAAGAAAAACAAGCGTCAAATTGTATTTGGCCTGGCTAGAAATATTCCTGTTGCTCAGACAGATGATCCGAGAGATAAAGATAAAATAAGAATCTGAATTGACAAATATAGTCAACAATCTCTCAAGATTATCTAGAATATAGGATATGATTTGAAGACTATGCAAGGTCTTAATCAAGGCAAGGATAGACGATTACCATTAAGTGGTGATCCGTTTTATCAGAAAACTCGTCATGGGTTGGGATATGATCCGTCCCATATGTTTAATGACGATATTCAAGAAGAATTCTCTTCTAGCTCTTCACAATCATCAGATTCGGAAGAAATCTAATTCATTGAATCTGATACATCTCACTCCTCATATGTTAGAAGAGGTTATTGTCACGACCCGTACCCTAGAGTTAAGGCACGAGAACGTAACAATGCCCAGCCTACGCCGCAGTGTCGGCGGTAGAATGATGTCCTAGGTCTCATGCATCTAACAGTATAAGGCTAAGCAGTTTATACTCCCTGAATGGGGGTGACATAGCAGAATGTAAACTCAATCACATCTAAGGTAGAGCATAATGGAAGATAGATAAAACATGAAATCTAAAAGAGATACAGGAGATAGAAGTCAAAGTGTCTAAGATACATAAACCCAGAAGTACATCTCAAAACTCAAATACAGTAATCCACAAGTAAATACAACTCCCAATAAAATGAAATAACTATCTAAACAACCTCTACTGTGTCTCCTCTAGGCTAGCAGACAATCCCAGGCCATCTGTAAAATTTATCAACAGGTCCAGTCAGGACATGAGCGAGCACAATACATCTCATGCAGTTCATATCATGTCAGAAAATATAAAGCAGGCAATAGAATAAGATACATAAAACGCTGTAAGAAGATTTACATAAAAACAGGAGAGATATTTGATAACTGGAAATATATATACATGATAAGTAAGAACTGTAAGTGACTAGTGATTTAGAGTACGAGATGGCATGTAATTGGCTTAGGTTGTACATAATGAACATAAAAAGTAACAGAGTGTACATGATGGGTAAATCACATGACGATTTATACTCACCCCTACCCACAATCAATACACAAGGATCTATTCAAGTTACGTTACGGACATGATGTTTTGGTTATACAAGAAACACATGAGGAAACATGAACGAACATGAAAGAACATGAGAGTACATGAACGTACATGTAAGAACATGAGAGAACATGAGTGTACATGAATAACGCAGAAGCAAGGAATACATGATGTACATGAAACACATGTCATAAAGTATCCGATGCACCCGCTAAGGGGGTGGCATCCCAAGAAGAGATCCGTATATTACCAATCCGTGATGATAATGTGACAGCATCAAGTAAAAGTAATTTAGAGCGAGAATATAATTCGTGACAAGTATGAAACGATCAGAGAATGTACTCGCCTGATATCTGAATATCCAAGATAAAGATACTATCCGAGGAGAGGTGTTTGGCTCCTAATTAGAACAGCACAAGTCACAACATGTCCAGAAGGGTAATATAAAGTGTTTTCCATAAATAAATTCCCTTTATTTATTGTGTTTCTGGGAAAATTACAACTGTAGGAATCCGATCTAGAAGACGATCGCTTTATCCCTTAGACAATGCGAAGAAGAAACGCTCTAAAAAATGCAACAACAATTTAGATATCTATGTATCTGTACAATGAATGAGAAAAGAACTCTATTTATAGAGTCAAAAAATAACTGAAAAAGATAACTGTCTTCACAACCTGTGCATAGTTGAAAATCAAGCAGGATTTAACATACGCAAGGTTATGAGCAGTTACTGGACGTGGCCTGTAACTGTTGGACATATGGCAATCATGCATGAGTCGTGTGCAAGTTACAGGATACGCAGGTGAGAGATCGGTGGCATGGCTGCCACGTACTCCAATTTGATAAAATCTACGCAGGCTTGTTGAGGACGAAATCCACGCAGATTTGGGGCAGAAAGCTGCAGAATTCACGCAGACTTGGTGCAGAAAGCTTCAGAATCCACGCAGACTTGGTGCAGAAAGCTTCAAAATACACGCAAGCTTGAGGAAGGAACATAGAAGTTTGAAATACACGCAGACTTGAGTCAGAACTGCCAGCTATCTTAATTCGATGTGCCTCGACTGACACAAAATCTCTGACATTGATTACCTTTTGTCAGTTGCATTAAATGACAATAAGCTCTTTTGGTACGCCAGCTTGATGAAGGCCGATTCTTGTTGAAGAAGATTTTGAAAATCACGCAATAGTCGGCTGTGATCTCTCGAGTTTTGTGCATACGTGGCATACGAGAAGACATTCTTTAACTATCGTGCTGTCAGTCATAATGACACTCTGACAAATGATGAGCTGTCTCTGCGTGTATTTGAGAAAACATTGTCTGTCTAGATCAACTCAGCGTGACTTTTAGACTTTATCCTGATCAACTCAGCGTGACTTTTAGACTTTGTTCTGATCAACTCAGCGTGACTTTTATTATTTTTTTAGGCCTACAAAACCCCCTTCAAAGTTTTCGAAAAATGATAAATTATTTCGAAATACTTTGAAATCGAGATGATAAAATGAATTTAGTCACACTGAGATAACTTTAAAGAGAGATTTACTCCGAAATGATTGGACTGTTGGGATTCTGTACAGTTAGGATACCGTGCAAAGCTCCTAAATCGAGGCAAATGATGTTGCCATTTGGAATTCTTCATGAGCCTATAAATAAGCCATAAACTACTTCTTTCATTCTTTACTTGCTTTTAGAGAGAGAGAATCCACAGAAGAGAAACTTCATCTCCTCCGACGAACTTCATCTTCTTCGACTTCTTCTTTCCCTTCTCAACAGCAATGGCTCCTAAGAAAGCCGATGCTCAGGCCAAGGGGAAAGCTCCTGCGACTTCCTCTCGTGCCACCACTGACAGACTCCCTCGACGAGAAGTCACGCATCCTCCTATGCAGCGTAAGTGATGGATGAGGATACGAACTTTTGAAGGCGACTTGATGAAGATGACTTCGATGGAGATAAACTTCACATAGAAATCTTAGGATCTTAAAACAAATAATGAACTTTAGAAATATATCCCCCCTTCTTAGGGCAAAGGATATTAATAAAGTATGCCCCCTCTTTAGGGTCGGCCATACTTCACATCTTCGTGTTTACGAAGCTCTGTGTTTCACGCAAATGAGCATGGCTCTCATGACTCTGCGTGATTTTTTACGTATTGGCAGGGATGTCAATGTTTGAATTATTCACGCAGCTTTCAGACTCTGTGTGATTTTTTACATGTTGGTAGAAATGTCCATGTTGAATTATTCACGCAGCTTTCATGACTCTGCGTGATTTTTCATATGTTGGCAGAAATGTCCATGTTGAATTATTCACGCAGCTTTCATGACTCTGCGTGATTTTTCACATGTTGGCAGAAATGTCCATGTTGAATAATTCACGCAGCTTTCATGACTCTGCGTGATTTTTCACACGTTGGCAGAAATGTCCATGTTGAATAATTCACGCAGCTTCTGAGAGTCATCTTCTGGATAGATTAGTCTTTGATCTGTCAGCGTATTTTTGTCATTCTCACTTTAAATGTGATTCTGGCAATGATGCGTGACTTTTTATTCTAATCTGTCTGGACTTTGCATGAATTAGTCATCTGCGTGATTTTTGGTAGTATATCTGTCTGAAGTCTGCGTGACTTATGAAATTTCTTTCGAACACTGCTGTACATGCATAAGGCTCGTAGACATAGAAAACACATCTGACCTTGTCTTCTTTTATTTTCTGTAGTGAACATCAGAAGTGAAGAGGCAGATTATGAAGGGCACCTGAGTTTTTCATTTAAACATGATTTATCTTATGTAAAATTTCCTCAGTTTGACCTTCCAGAAGCCAGACTATCGTTGTTGGCAAATCAAGACCATACAACTCTACTCTGTTTGATGAACGGTGAACCCTTTCAGAGCCTTGATTTGGTGTTCCACAAGAAACTAGAATTTCTATTCGGGGATGCCATAGCACAGAAATCATAGCCAAAGGGCATCAGAGAGAAGGTTTGCTTTTATTTCGAAGGTGATGCAGGACAGCCTATGTACTGGCCAAAGGTTTCTAGGGGCTTATCTATCATGAGATTCATGCATGCTAGTTATCCCCGAAAGATGTCCTGGTACTTGACAGAATATCAGCAGGCAAAGGCGAGCCATATCATTTACAGGAAAGAAGGATTCTTCAGTTCCCCAGAGAATTATGTGTCCGTGTTCCGAGGTTTGAAGCCGGGATGCGTACCACCTGAAGACTCATCAATATTGATGCCATTCCGGATGCCTGTTTTCATAAACGAATTCATGGCAAACGAGAAGGCATTTTACCCCACTGATTCGACGCCGAGGATGAACGACTTAACGAATCAAGAGAACGTGAGGTGGAGGACTTTGGTGCATTGGGCTTTGGAGAAGTTCGAAAGTGAGCTGAAGAAGATAAACCTTTATGACGCAATCGTCAATTCATCATACGGCTTCAGACCCAACCCCTTTCTGTTCCTGGCCTTGGTTGAGAGGTATAACTACAGGACGGGGACATTTATGACTCCCAAAGGGGAGATGGGCTTTGCCCTTCATGAGATAGAATGCATCTCGTATCTGCCTTCAGGCACGCTACCGTATGAAGAGTATGTGCCTACGACAGAAGAGCTGAACTTTCTGTCAAAGAAGAATCCTGAAATGGTGCACCTATTTGAAGAGATGATGTACCATTTTGGCACATGTACTCTGTATTACAAGAGTACTAAGGAAGAAGCTGGCAACCACATCCATAAGTGGATGTCCTATCTTTTCATGAACCGTGAAAAGGATAAGAAAAAGATAAACGAGAAGAGATGGTACCAGATTAACTCTTTCAAGCCTCTCTCTGAGCGTGAAATTATTTATCTGCTAGAGAAATATGACTGCAAGGATTTCACGATCGATGAAGACTGGTATGAGTTCAAAGCTGGAACCACCTTCAGCTCGTATGTGAGGCAGAGTGGAAAGACTCTGTCAAGGAATGGTCATTTGGCCGGATTCTTATCTCTTTGGTTAAGAAGATTCATCGTTTCTGGCTCCAGTTCTCTAGACAGAATACATAGAGGCGTTATCTTTGCAGCAGTACGCCTTATATATGGTTATAAGATAGACTTGTTATCAGCGATGACCTGTAGGCTGAATGCAGGTCTTCGGAACTTTGTAACCAATATGCTATCTGATCAGAGGAGGATGACAGATGAATTTCCCAAAATAGAGATGCCCTTCACATATCTATATGGTTGGCTTCTTCTCCATCATGATGGTCTAATACCTCCAGGAGCAGGAGGGAGTGGCAGTCTCTTTTTGGAGAAGTATTCTGGGAAAACTTTCTGGAAGGTTCACACTCTTCCAGAATGTAGAAATATTCTAAATCGAGCATCATATTGGTCCATTCAAAGTGTCCCTCCACCACTGGGTTATGAAAGCATGCCCTTCAATATGATAGATGGAGATAAGAGGAATAGGCTAGATGATGTAGCCTTTCAGTGGTTGCAGAGAATCCGGCCCTCTCATTTAGTATACCGTCATAAAGAAATGACGTACCTGGAGCCGTATTTACCAAGCCGATTTGCCAGGCAGTTTGGATATGACCAACTTCATGTTGGGAATGCCACGACCTGTCTCTCTGCTCGTGGAGGGCTTATTGACGGAGCTCGGGCCTGGAGATATTTTGCGACTAGAGATACAAAAGTTGTATTCTCTATGCCTAATCTTTTATCCAGCACGGGGACGAAGATGCTTTACACATATGCTCGCTTCTATGTTTCGTCAAGCACCTTCAAGCCGAGTTTCCATCTGAAGACTTTTATAGCGGAAGACGACCCAGCTCCTTCAAAGAGGTCGAAGAAGAAAATTGTTATTCAACGATTTTCTCCAGAACCTAAAGATGAGACAGCAGAGGTTGAGCCCCTATATGACTTATTTCAAGAGCGAAGTTTTCATGATGAAGTTCTTCCTCCCATATTTGTATCCGTTTCTAAGAGGAAGAGAAGTGATGAATCTGAGACAGTCTCCAAAAAGAGTACTAAGTCTCAGACATCTAAGAAGAAAAAGAAAGGGGTCTCAGTAACTGCCACTTCATCTTTAGGTGGCATCTCAGTGGATGAAGATGACGCCGCCGATAAAGACGAAGATACCGATAAAGACGATGCTCCTTTGATAACAAGGAGGTCGAGAGGCAGGTATGTCAAGAAGACCGTCGGCAAAATGAAGGGCAATGATCTCCTAGAAACGATTATGAGTGGAGGGGTCTTGCCAGAGATTAATGAAGCGGCTTCCACTGAGAAAACAGAATCAGATGATGTTCATCGTCCATCAGCTTCAGCTGAACGGACTGAGGTAGAGTCCACTCGAGCTCAGGAAACAACTGCTCCGACAACAAGTGTAGTAGTTATTGAACCCTCAGAGACGAGGATAATCCCTTTTGAGCATGGGACAGTAGGGCGTCATCCAAGCATTAGATGATCAGATTGAATATTCTGAAGAAGAACCAGCCCCGACAGAAGTTATGGAACAACCGGAAGTTCCAGAAACTCAAGTGGAAGAAAATATTTCTTTGGCCAGGGGCGATGAAGATGTGCCAACGTCCGAGCTATTAGCTGCTGATGACTTGTTGAAGAATGTTTGTAAAGACATCGTTCTTCGAACTGATATTTCAGGGGAAACTGAACCGGCAGTCAATACTGAACTTGCTATCATTACTGTTCCTGAGATTCATCCATCTCAAGGAATAGATGAGGATGTGAACATCATGGACTCCGGATCAGAGACTCATCTTGAAGCCGGGAATGAAAAAGAGTCTGAAGAAGAAGAAGAAGCTGAAAATGGAGAGGATTGGTATGCTGGCACTTCTACTCCTTATGATGAAGATAAAGTTAGAGGGAACAGAATGGAACTCAGCCCCGAACCTGCTCAATCTCCGGACAACGCTCCAGCACCCAGTAATTCTGGAGCAGGAAGCAGCCCTATGAAGCAGGTGTCGGATACCATCATGGACCGGCTACGAAAAGACGCAAGACTCCCTCACCACATAGAATATGAACCTCAACCTGGTATAATTTTATTTCAGATTCTGTCTTTACTGTTTCTTTTTCTTTAGATGCTGATTATTTTTCTTTGACTAATAGGAACTACTGCAGCAATGAGTTCTACTCATGCTCCACTTATCCAGGCTGATGCTGATGAAGGGAGTTCGCACTTGCCAACTTCTCCAGTGGCACATACTTCCGTTTCCAGGATAGAGAACATTCAAGCTTCTTCTTCAATGATGACAGCGACTCCTGGATTTGAGACTAGACTAGCAAGAACTCTGGAAATGTATTCAGAGATCATTTACTCATATCTAGATACATACTCCAGACGTTTCTTGAAGGACGAAGTTATGCCCTTTTCTGAGCTTCGAACTATGATCAATTTCCCGCTCATGGCGTTGCGACATGCTGGTTGCGAATCTCAGTGCATCTTCTTCGAACATCTCCTGGATGAGTTGGAAATAACCATTCGAAAATACTGGGAGACTAAGAAGAAAGACATTCATTCTTTAACGGTGGCTGAGATTAGTCAACTAGAGCATGAAGCCCAGTCCCAGTAAGCTGCATTAGAAGTATTTCTTGCCTCTTCTTCTGAGAAATTAGTAGAAAAGGGTGAAAAAATATTAGCTACTCGTCAGAGAGTAGAGCTTCTGGAGAAAGATAAAGCATCTAAGGCTGAAGAGCTGCAGAAATTGAAAGAGGAGTTGGCTCGTCTTCAAGAACGAATTGCTGTCATAGAAACAGAGCAAGTTGAGGTCAATGCTGCCTATATTTCTGAAGCCGAACGCTGTGAAACTCTTCAAAAGGAACGAGAGCAGATACAGACAGAGCAAATTGAAGAAGTTAACCGTCTCCAATCTGCTATTATCATTTTTGATGAACAAAATGTCACAGTGGAAGCAACAGAAAGAGTTCAAAAAGCTCATGAAGAGAAACTGAATGCTGTTCTTGATCGTATCAGGGAGCTAATAACTCCTAATAAATGAATCTTTTTCATTTTCACTTGTATTCAATATTTTTATTTTGAATGAAAACAAATGAGAATTCTTGATCTGATTTATAGTTTTGCTGTTTTGGTAATAATATATTTATAGAAAATATGTTCAGAGGTAAATAATACATGACACATTTCAATAGAATAGAATATACAAACAAACTTTGTAATTCTATCAGATGATATTAAAACAGAAATGATCTTAGTTTAATACTGATTAAAAAAATAGAATTCAGACATAAAAATATCTTTGAACTCAATTTTTCATGAATGGCTGAACCGTCAGGCATTTAATGAACGGGCGAACCGTCGGATGAAAATGAATGGATGAACCGTCAGGTATTAATGAACGGGCGAACCGTCGGATGAATGTGATAAATAAACGGATGAACCGTCAGGCATTAATGAACGGGCGAACCGTCGGATGAAAATGAACGGATGAACTGTCAGGTATTAATGAACGGGCAAATCGTCGGATGAATGTGATAAATAAACGGATGAACCGTCAGGCATTAATGAACGGGCGAACCGTCGGATGAATGTGATAAATAAATGGATGAACCGTCAGGCATTAATGAACGGGCGAACCGTCGGATGAATGTGATGCTTCATTATTTAAAGAACTTCTGCCTATAAATATAGCAGAAATCTGACAAGAACGAACACTTCTACTCTTCAACATAAAAATGTCGTCTGAAGAAGCATCCAAGAAAGCTGAAATCGTCCCGAAGGTTAAGAAGAGCACTGAAGAACGCCCTGCCGATCTAGTTCAGCCGAAGGAGTTAGAAGCAGGCGAAGGTTCGTTTGCACCCGAGCCACCGCGAGACATTTTGGACTTTCTGCTTGATCCAGGAAGGACTGAAGAAGAGGAAGCCATGAGGATGGCTGCTTGCAAATTCCTCGTGGGTTCCAACAAAGAAGTTCTCAGCTCTTTTGCTGATCACGTTTTCGAGATGGACGGCAGCGGTCCGCGTCCAAATGTAGAGAAGGATGATAGTGACCTTCTTTAATATCATATACTATCATATGATGAAATAAAATTTGAATTTTATTCATAAACTTGAACTTTGTCTGATGATTTTACAAGTACTTATATTTATACATTATACTTTTTAAGGAATTTGCCATTAATAGGCATCATAACAATTCGACCATCCAATTCTGAGAGTTGATAAGCTCCATTTGAGAAAACTCTGCTCACAACATAGGGACCTTCCTACTTTGCGTCGAATTTGCCTTTGCTCATATGAGTCATAGTCATAGGACGTCTGACTGTTAGAACAAGTTCTCCTTTTTTATATGCTCGAACTCTGACTTTCTTGTTAAAAGCTCTTGAGATTCTAGCTTGATAGAATTCAATATTCTGTTGAGCAGATAATCACTTTTCATCCAGAGCTTATAATTCCTGAAGTCGAAGACGATCATTATTCTCGGCGGTAAGTTCATTAGCGATTACTATCCTTTCTCTAATGGAAGAACAGCTTCGCATCCATACACCAGAGAGAAAGGTGTACATTTAGTAGCATTACGAACTGTAGTACGGTAAGCCCATAAACATTCACCGAGTTTCTCACTCCAATTGCGTTTGTTAGTAGAGACAAACTTCTTTAAGAGTTTGATGATGGTTTTGTTGAAAGCTTCCGCTAATCCGTTAGCTGCCGAATTATATGCAGTAGAAGCCACATTGTTGATCTGATGATCGTCACAGAATCGAGTAAATTTCTGGCTGACGAATTGTGGTCCATTATCATGAATAATGCGTCGGGGAATACCAAATCTGTAGATGACATGATGCTTGATAAAGTTGATGACATTAGAAGTTTTGACTTCTGATAAAGGAATAGCTTCGGCCCATTTGGAGAAATAATCAGTTATTGCGAGAATAAACCGATGACCTTTTGACGACGGCGGATTGATTGGACCGATAATGTCCATGCCCCAAGCTTCGAAGGGCCATGATGCTGCCGTTGGATGTAGAAATTCTGAGGGTTAATGAATAAAATCCGCATAGATTTGACAGGCTTTACACTTCCTTGCATATTCGATGGCATCTGATACCATAGTGGGCCAATAATAACCCATACGTCGAATACGGTCTTGAAGTTTTGGTCCAGGCTGATGTGCTCCACAAATTCCATCATGTACTTCGCGGATAATTTGTTGAGCCTCATCACCGGCAATACATCGAAGAAGTAAACCATCATAAGCTCAACGATATAAGGTTTTTGTAGTATGATTGTAATAGAACCTGAGTGATCGTCGTCTGATAGATGCTGCCTCACTCGGATTATCTGGAAGAATATCATACAATACGAAATTTAAGAAAGGAAGTCTCCAATCTTTATCCGTATTCTGAATCTCAGTTGAATTACTGAAGATGAATTCCATGCTAGAATCAGATGAAGATGATAATGATTTACGACTTAATCCAAACCCTCTTGTTGCATTGACATCATGAGATATTGATTCTTCAATGTCAACTGGAAGTCCTAAAGTTAGATTGTTTTCGAGATAAAATAATTCTCGATTGCCGACAACAATCATTTGTTGACATCTAATTGAAATAGCTAACACCGTCGCAAGATTAGCAAGAGCATCAGCTTCTGTGTTACATGCTCGCCTAACATGCTCGATGAAGAATCCTTCGAATGAAGAAGCCATAGATATAGCCGATCTATGATAAGGAACTAGATCTTGATGGCGAACTTCATAAGTACCCCTTATCTGATTGACAATGAGTTTAGAATCTCCATACGCTTCCAAATGTTGAATATTTAGATGTTTAGCGAGTTGAAGACCAATAAGCAATACATTGTACTCAGCTACATTGTTTGAACATGGTTGATCGAGAGAATAAGCTCTTTGGATAGCAAGACCTCCTGGCGACACAAGAACGATTCCAACCCCAGCGACAATGTCACCATTAGGACCTATTCTTGAGGCTCCATCAAAGAATAGACACCAAGTAGGATCTTCTTCAGCAATTTGGTTTGAATCTAGGACTTCATCTGGGATTTCATCATAGAGTTTTAAATTTTCTGGAATTGAATGAGCAGCCAAAAAATCGGCTAAAGCTTGTCCTTTAACTGATTTCTGAGGGATATAGTGCATATCATACTGAGCAAGTAAGATTCCCCAGTTAGCCAATCGAGAATTTAAAACACTCGGTTTCTTCATCATGACTCGTATAGGATTGATCCTGGAAATGACATGAATGGTCTGACCAATGATATAATGTCGTGTCTTTTGGACAGCGAACATCAAGGCTAGACATTCTTTTTCGACCGATGAATATCGAGGTTCAGCTCCGGTCATAGTACGACTGAGATAGTAAATGGCTTGTTCATGACCATTTTTATTCTTTTGAGCGAGCAATGCACCCAATGAATGACTCATTGCTCGGGTGTATAGGAGAAACGGTATTCCTGAGACAGAAGGTACCAATACTGGAGGGCTCATCAGATATTGTTTTATATCATCGAATGCTTTCTGACATTCATCATTTCAGACAAAAGAAACACCTTTCTTCATAAGTTTATTGAATGGTCTGCAGCGTCCTGAAAGATTAGAGATGAATCTCCTGATATAAGCGATCCTTCCTTAAAATCCTCGTAGCTTTTTTAAGGTGCATAGAGGACGCATCTCTTGGATGGCTTTGATCTTCTCGGGATCTACGTGTATACCTTTCGAGGTAATGACGAAGCCAAGAAATTTACCACTAGAGACGCCTAAGAAGGACTTAGTAGGGTTCATCTTTAGTTGATGCTTACGCATTAGATCAAAAATAGTCTTCAAATCTTGGATGTGATCCTCTTTTTGTCGACTTTTGACTGTAATATCATCAACGTAGCATTCGACTGTTTTTCGCAAATGTTCATGGAATATAGTGCTCATAGCTCGTTGATAAGTTGCTCCTGCATTCTTGAGACCGAACGGCATCATTGTATAACAGTATGTACCGATCGATGTTCTGAAGAAAGTGTGTTTCTCATCATCTGGAAATATTTTAATCTGATTGTACCCAGAATACCCGTCCATGAATGACATCCGTTCAAACCTACAGGTATTATCGATCATAACATCAGTAATTGGTAGAGGGAATTCGTCTTTAGGACATGCCGCATTGAGATCGCGGAAGTCTATGCATACTATGATCTTGCCAGTCTTTTTAAGGACAGGAACTATATTAGCCACCCAATCGGGATGTTGTTCCTCTCTAATAAATCCAGAGGCCATAAGTTTATTGACTTCAGCTTCAATTGCATCCATAATGTCTGGACGAAATCGTCGCTGTTGTTGTTTGACCGGTTTAGCATTCGGCATGATATTGAGTTTATGAGTTACGATTTGTGGATCAAGTCCTGGCATATCTTCATAACTCCAAGCGAAGACATCGATGTATTCACGAATAAGTTTGATCGTGTCTTGCTTATCAGTTTCTGAAAGACTTTTACTGATGAATATTGGTTTGGGGGATCCCTCTTCACCAACATCTATTTGAACAAGTTTGTCTTCAGTCGGAGGTTCTTTTTGTTCGAATCGAAACTCCCATTGATTATCTAACCTTTGGGCCCATTGTTCTGATTCAGGTGAGATTTCAAACTCGTCTTCGTTTTCATCATCTTCAGAACCATCGATGGAAACCATGTTGGAAGACAGAATATTACGGTGGAAGTCGCCGATACTTGTATCAGAATCCCAAGAGGTAGTACTGGAAGAAGCAGATCTCTTATCTTCGTCAGATTCGGGATCTTCATGGATAGTATTGATAAAGGGAGTAGGAGCAATATAATCTAATCCGCATTTCGTCCTTCCATATTTTAAAGGAGGAATCCGAACAGGCATTCTTCTTCCTCTCCCATTACTGAGGCCAGTTCAGAAGTCATAACCCATATTTTTAATGATGTCTTTAGATTGCTGACTATAACGACGTAGTTGTAATCTTTCAGTATCATCGTTTTTGTCATCATCTTCTAAATCAGAAGGATTCTGGGGCCCTTTGTAGAAGAATATTGGAATGTCTCCTGGCTTTCTACTAGGAACCAAAAAGTATGAAGTTTGTACTGATTCTAGGGATACGTCAGTATGAACAGTCTGTACAACTCCTATGGTTATTGTTCTTAAGTCATCTAAACATATAAATAACTATGAACATGATTACACACATCAATATACTGCAAAGATGGAGACTTTTCATTAAATTTAAAAGTAGCAATATTTACATTGGAAGAAGGCTGAGCCTTAGAAATCTTAGCCAAATCAATGACTAAAGGGGGAGAAGAAGAACGAGAGGAAGTTTTGTTTCGATTAAGATCGATAACAAATGGCTCAGAAGAGGTGAGCTCCCTTGAAGCCTGAGATGGAAGAATAGTCCGCCCTCCAACAGGGATTACCAGAGTATCCTGTTTTATATGTGAAGATACAGGAACTGTAGTACGCCCACTGACAGGAATGATCAGTGTATCTTGAGTAGACGATTGAGGTAATGGAGAGATCCGTCCGCTCACTGTAATAATGAAGGGGGCTTCTCCAGAAGATTTAGGAGATTGTTGCTAAGTAGTTCGACCTTTAACAGGAATTATCAAAGTCTCACTTTGCGGATCCTCCTTCTCCATAGCTTGTATCACCCTTGTATATTCTTCTTTGTACATCCGGGAATCATTGAAATAAGCTTCAACCCCATGGAAAGGATTTATATCAGCAACTTCCTTTTGTACTCTTCCATTGTTGTCAACGTATTTAAAATACTGATAAAGAGTAGAAGGCACCACATTATTTTCATGAAGAAAGGGCCTCCCAAGAAGAAGATTATAAGATCCCACGATCTCGATCACATAGAAAGTGACTTTGGATCTGAAATCGCCTATCTGGAGTTTCAGATGAATCTTTTCCAAAGGCTCGCTTCGGCTTTGATTGAATCCCAGGATAGTAGTAACCGTCTTGGAAAGCTTGTGAAGAGGGATTTTTAGTTCATCCAACAGACTCTTTGGCATTATACTTATAGCAGACCCTGGATCAATGAGGATACGGTCTACCTTCACCGTATCGATATAACCGGTGTAGTAGAGAGGCTGATCATGTCGATTATCCTCCAGTAGCATGTTATCTTGTGTAAAGGTGATATTTGGTATAATCTCCAATACACTGTTGCAATATAAGCAAGTGGCAGGTTCTTCACCTGGCTTCTTTAATTGTGCAAGACAAGAGTCAGCCTGAAGAAGTGCCTCACTTAATGTCTCCCGAGTCTCTTTAGAAAGACGTAGAAGTTCAAAGAGGGACATTCTAGCTGGAGTATTAGCAAGTTGAGCTAGAATGTCGAAGTTATAAGGTTTCTGAAGCCCAAGAGGAGGGGACTTCTTGATTGGCTTATCAAATCGAGCCTGTTGTTTGCCTTTCTCAAGAGCTGTGGGCTTGGAAGGAGTAGGTACAATTGGTGCAGTTGAAGGAACAGGTGCAGTAGATGATTCTTCTTCAAGAGGAACATTAGGAGCATCTTTGTCAGTAGGAGGGATATCAGGAGTATCCTCAGGACTCTTGGAATAATCCTTCAGATAAGGTTTTCCTATTCGAGTAGCACCAGCAAGTGCTTCTTCCTTATCTTTTGGCTCTGTGTCAGAGGTAGATTCGAAAGAAGTCATATGACATGACTTAGTTTTTCCAGCCTTCTTAGATTTTCGGGAAGTAGTCTTTTGAAGAGGAGGAGATTCAAAATCTGCCACTAGATCAGGATGAATCCATATGATTTCTTCTGTTTCCATAGTGATTGGTACTAATCCTTCGGACTATGGAGGAGGAATATTCACTATTTCAAGAGTTGTCTTGGGAATAGGAACAATCCCGCTTTCAAGGAGTTGAGGAGGAAAATCTCGAAATTGCATAGAGACGACGTTGGAAGTGACAGTCTTATATTTCGGAGTAAGAGTGATAGCTCCAGATTTAATTATTTCCTGGATCTTCCTTTCAGTACATAACATGTACGAACTGTGTGACCCAACATTCTGTGGTATGGACAGTATTTAGGATGATCCGTCTTACCAGCTTCATCAGCTTTCTTGATTTCAGGTAATTGTATTTTATTACCTTTCAGCAGACATTCAAAGATACCAAGAACATCATCATCATCAAAAGAGTATTCTTCTTTGGGGCGAGGTGCTCTTGGTTGTTGAGTCGTAGAGGCAGGAGGAGTTTGAACAGTCGATGCATCTTTACTCTGAAGATTAACTTCAAGGGTTTCTTTTCCCTTGCGAGTATTGGATTTAGCATTATTGTTAATATTTTGACCTGTTTCTTTGGGAGTCATCTGTACTCCTAAACCTTTGAAAGTTTCAGTACTAATTTCTGCGGCTTTGGCACTAACTATGAAGGAAGGCCAATCTTGAAATTGAGTAGATGCTGTCCACATGCTAATGATTGGTAACAAATTTGATTTGCATGTGTCGATGGTGACAGCATCAGGAGTGCCAAGAGGCATCTTCAGAGCTTCTCTTCGAAACCGTTCAATGAATTCCTCTGTAGTTTCATTATTTTTCTGCTTGATTCTTATAAGGGCAGACATAGTCATGTCATTGAGCCCTTCATAGAACCGTTCAAGAAATATTTATTTGAAATCGGCAAATGAGGTAATACACCCATCCAGGAGACTTCTATACCATTCATAAGCCGTTCCTTTGAGACATCCGACAAATACCCGAGTAAGGAGGGTGTCACTTGGTTGCAACTGGTCAGTCATCACTTCAAAGTAATTAATAAATTGACTCGGAGAAGTGGTTCCATCATAGAATGAGATAGTAGGAGGCTTGTATTTAGGAGGATACGATACTTGCTTCCATTCTATCGGATAAGGTTGCTTGATGCCTAACCTTTGTAAACCATCCTTCTGTTTGAATATCTCAAATTGAGTTCGGAGATTCCTCAATTCTTCAGTAACAACTCCGGAGGATTGTGGAGTTGTAGTTTGTAAAGAATAGTTGGAAGGAGGAACAGCATTATAAGCACTACCCCCAGCTCCAGAGTGACAAGGAATCGTTTGAGCTTGCCCAGGAGTATTGGATTGTACTGCTGGAGAAACATGTACTGGACTCACACCAGTATCAATTGGTATGGCATCTGGTACAATCTGTCGATTTTGCAGCTGGGTTGCCATGAGTTCATACATCGACTTCATAGTATCAGCCATAGATTTCATTTGCTGTTCCAAAGAAGCAATCCTTTGGTCTTGAGGAGTCATCGAAGAAGAAGGTTCATTGTTCAATTCAGTATTCCCATCCACCATATATGTTGTGACTGTACGAGGGATTGTTGATGAATTAGTGGATGTTGTATGTTCTGAATTACTGCTTTGTGTATCAAAGTCATTTGTAGGAGAATTACCCCCAGTAGGAAGAGGTGGGAAGTTAGATTCTCCAAAAAATTCAGAATAATCTTCAAAAACTGAAGCTCTTTGATTAAAAACCATGACTCTTGATCTGGTGCCTCTATATACTCCATCTGGACTATCAGTTCTACCCCCAGTGTCCCGAGAGGTCATGTTGACAGAAGCAAACAGAGGTTCATCTTCATCAGGCATAGGTTCACACTGAATCCGATTGAAGACAAATTGTCGTTTAGTTTGACATCTGTATTGCATTGTGACTCTCGGTTGGAAGTCACATTCATGATCAGCACGGTCATGATCCATTAATTGACATCTGTATTGAATTATGACTCTCGACTGGAAGTCACATTCAGCATGGTCCATTGACACAGAATTATTCCTTCTCTTCTGTTGAAGGTGTTCTCGTAGATCTGTTTGTGAAGATTGAGGTACATCAGAGAACATTCTTTGTGTATTTTTAGGAATATATTTCCGGTTCTTGGGTCTTGATGGCTCTTGATTATATAGAGAGTGATTAATGTGAGCCACATAATTTCTAGCATACTCTGCATCTGGATCTCTTGCTTTTGTTCCTGATTGGTATGGTTTTTTGACACCAGAAGTGCTTCCTAAACGGATTTGATCAAGTTTTGCTCTTAGATCAGTTGGAGGTAACACATTGGTTTTTGAAACTTGGAGTTTTCCTTCCATTGATCTGGATATTTGCAGAGAAGGAAGAGTTGAACCATTCCCTTGATTAGGAGTTGGTAACACACCCTCTTTTGTAGACAAATTTTGTGCCCAATTTGAAGAAGTCGTAGAAGAAGACATTAAGAAATGTTTCTTCTTAGACTTATTCAAGTTTTGAGACATAGAATGTCCAGAAGGAAGAATAGTCAAGAGACCATCTCCTTTTCTTTGACTAACAAAACTGTCAGTCAAAGCTGTTCCTGAAGTAAACACTACAGGAGCAGAAGAAACAACTAAAGAGTTATTTCTTTTCAAAGGGACTTTGTGAGTCATTTGTGGAGGAGTTCTAGCAAGACCACCCCCAGTTCTAGTAGAACTTGGCAAAGAAGAAGAGATAGCTAAAGAGCTATTCTTCTTAGAGTATGCTGGTGACAATTTGGCTAAGGAGCCAGTATTGTCTGCGTATAAAGTATTGGCCAAAGAGCCAAATTTTGGTGAAATACACGCTGGAACAGATTTGTCTAAGGAGCCAGTGCTGTCAGCGTGACTTTTGAATTTAGAAATACACGCTGGAACAGATTTGGCTAAGGAGCCAGTGCTGCCAGCGTGACTTTTGGGATTGAGATTGCACGCTGGAACAGGCTTGGCTAAGGAGCCAGTGTTGCTAGCGTGACTTTTGGAATTGAAATTGTACGCTGGAACAGGCTTAGCTAAGGAGCCAATGCTGCCAGCGTGACTTTTGACTGCTGTCGTCTTCGAGCACACAAGAGTGTGCGTGCTTGCAGTAGAGTCCTTGCCAGTGTTAGGAGTAGACACTGTGGCAGAAACTTCACCATTGGTTGCCAACAGAGTCTTAGGGACGTAGACAGATCGTCTCTTCGACTTGGCAGTGGTGAAGGAGGCTGAAGTGGGCTTGCCACCCTTAGCCCGCTGTATTTCTTCGTAGGCGAGTTGATCGAATTGGATCGATATCACCTTCTTCGTCGAGCCGACTGACGAAGTGTCGCATTGAGTTGTTGCCATCTCAGAAGAGGAGATGGTTGTCCCCAGCAGAGTCGCCAATTTGTTTTCCATAAATAAATTCACTTTATTTATTGTATTTCTGGGAAAATTACAACTGTAGGAATCTGATCTAGAAGACGATTGCTTTATCCCTTAGACGATGCGAAGAAGAAACGCTCTCAAAAATACAACAGCAATTTAGATATCTATGTATCTGTACAATGAATGAGAAAAGAACTCTATTTATAGAGTCAAAAATAACTGAAAAATATAACTGTCTTCACAACCTGTGCATAGTTGAAAATTACGCAGGATTTAACATACGCAAGGTTATGAGCAGTTACTGGACGTGGCCTATAACTGTTGGACACATGGTAATCATGCATGAGTCGTATGCAAGTTACAGGACACGCAGGTGAGAGATCGGTGGCATGGCTGCCACGTACTCCAATTTGATGAAATCCACGCAGGCTTGTTGAGGATGAAATCCACGCAGACTTGGGGCAGAAAGCTTCAGAATTCACGCAGACTTGGTGCAGAAAGCTTCAGAATCCTCGCAGACTTGGTGCAGAAAGCTTCAAAATACACGCAAGCTTGAGAAAGGAACATAGAAGTTCGAAATACACGCAGACTTGAGTCAGAACTGCCAGCTGTCTTGATTCGACGTGCCTCGACTGACACAAAATCTCTGACATTGATTGCCTTTTGTCAGTTACATTAAATGACAATAAGCTCTTTTGGTACGCCAACTTGATGAAGGCTGATTCTTGTTGAAGAAGATTTCAAAAATCACACAATAGTCGGCTGTGATCTCTCGAGTTTCATGCATACGTGGCATACGAGAAGACATTCTTTAACTGTCTTGCTGTCAGTCATAATGACACTCTGACAAATGATGAGCTGTCTCTGCGTGTATTTGAGAAAACATTGTCTGTCTAGATCAACTCAGCGTAACTTTTAGACTTTGTCCTGATCAACTCAGCGTGACTTTTAGACTTTGTTCTGATCAACTCAGCGTGACTTATAATTTTTTTAGGCCTACATAAAGTACTACAATGCATTCTACATGAATCTAGGTCAAACTAGGCCAAAGTCAACCCTTGGTCAACTCTGGTCAACTGCACTAGTCAAACTAGGTCAAACTAGGTCATGTCCTAACCCAGTAAGTCTTACTAGGCCTAACTAAGACTATCCTAGCAAGCACACATCAATACAAGGCTATACAAGCCAACATACACCCAACTCTATATAGCATGCAATTATTCAATACTCAAATAGGCAAGAATTCACATTGGATATATACTAGGTAATCTATTACTTTAAGCTATATATGTCTACACATATATACACATGCATATATTGGTATTCAACATTAGGTCTATAATCATGGCATTTCAAATGGTTATATAAACTTATATATTACAACACAATATGCTAACATATATATAATATACATACATAGCTAAGTTAACTATATTCATAAATACTTATTTAAGAGGCTATGTGTGTGTATGTGAACATGGCAAAGGAGCAAGTGAGGGTTAAATGGGCATACATAGTGTATACATATCAAAGGGTGTCAAAGTATAAGTGAACAATGTGTCAAGTGTGATAATGTCAACATAGTGTAAGGGGGTACATGAGGTAATATAGGATTTGTGTTAACATAGAACATTCCATCTCATTAACTTGTATATTGCATACATTACATCTATTATTACATTATGTTCATGCTTGCATTCATTCATCATTCATTATTCTCTTGCACCACTATATGCACCATACATTACATACTATGGAACCTACATATTCATTACAAGCCATACTTATACATGCTTACATTAGATAGGATACTTACACCTCATACATCATTTATTTAACCATTTACTCATGCTTGTATTCTCTATTTACTTACATAATATATATACATTAATATGGGTTAAAATCAAATAGAACATTATATTACACACAAGGGTGCACAAAATGCATATGCCGAATAGTAACTCCTACTAATAATCAATACTGTACCATCTCAGCATGAATTAAAATTTAGGATTAAATTATGTTATAGATCTATGTGTTATCTTTCCGAAACTTTAAACGGATCACGTTTTCGTTTCCGGAAACTCCCGAAATCGCAAAAACACCGAGAACGCGTTTGTCTTTCGTACAGCTGACACTCAAATAATTCTCCAGAAAGTTACAGAAAGAATTAGGCCTATTAATACATATTTTTGGAAAGCTAACTTCAATACGCTTCTTTTAAATAAAACGGGAGATTAACCCGAGCTTTGAGCTAGAAGTTATGACATTTCTAAGTTAGGGCTGAAATTAAAAACGTGGATAAAAATTATGACGGATTTAGGTAGTTTGAGACAAAAGAACACAAGTATATAACATAATATATCAAGAACTCACTCTCTACACTAATATATATATGAGACACTATAGAACACATCTCCAATACAAAAATATGAGATTAAACATGTAATAATTTATTCATACATAACAACAACACATAGTGTGTCCAAATTTGGGATTTCCCACATGGACACAACCACAACACAAAGGACACTCCTATGACCTCCAAATGGACACGAAATGGACACAAATGGAGATACAACTATGGGGTCATTTATATGGGTTCAAAATAGACCTATATGCATGAGGAAATAAAAAGAAGAAGGGATTTATACCTCCCGGTAGATCGAATCGAAGAAAAGCCTTCCTGGAGCGACATCGACACGTAAAGATTCCAAAAGGACACGAATGAGCTCCGAATCCTCCCAAACTTGGGTAGCTTCCTCCTTGGCTAGAATGGAGAAGGAAAGAAGAAGATTTTGTGGTGAAATGGAAAGATTTGGTGGAGAAATTGCTAGGGATTGCTCTCTAGGAATTTAGGGAAGAACAAGAGAGAGAGTGTGGATGAGAATAATGAAATGAACTTGAGCCTATCCTCTCCCAAAGTGGCTGGCCATATGGGGCTATTTGTCCTATTATGGTAAGGTCCAAAATGCTCCCACTAACCTATTCTATGAGTATTGGGAAAGGGCTAATTGATTGGGGCTAAATTAGTCATTCTAAAGTCTCTAATCACACTAACCATATCCATAATAATTAGTCTAACTTCTAACTAAATTATTTCTATCATGTAGACTAAAATTAATATCATGTGGGCCATGCCTAACTAGTGTGTGGGTCCCACTAGAGTCAAACTACCCCCGGGTCCCCGTTTCAAGTCGGATTGAGTTGAAATTCGAACCCGACTCAAATAATCCCAAAACAATATCATAAATAATAAAATAATATCAAAATAATTCAAAGATGTCAAATACAAAAATATCCTTAGGCCAAAAATGACATTAAAATATCATAATCACATGGTTAGGCTCTGGGTCAAACAGTCTCTAGGATTTCACTAGCAAAATATCAAAACCACAAGTCATTGATTTAAATAATTTTAAAATGATTTAAAATCACCAAAAATTATATCATAAATTAAATATCATTATTAAAATAATTATAAACATGAAATTTCAAAATTATCCTTATTTGGGAAACTGGGTGTTACAACTCTACCCACCTTAGAAAAATTTTGTCCTCGAAATTAAAATGTCCATACTCCCTCTAGGTCAAACCCCCACAATCAAAGTCCCAGATTAAAATAAATCATGTGATCAAAAGGACGACATACAGGGTCATGGCATACGGTGGTAGTGAAAGTCTCATCTAGGTATACTAGTCAAGCTAACCGAAACGGTCATAGGGTATCAAAACATACAAACAATATAGGGTGCTAAACTAGAAAAGTTACAGAAACAACAAACCATCAAAACTGTAAGGCGGTCTACCATCCTATATGAAACTGGTACTTATCAAAACAAAATAAAGGCAACTACCAATTATCTGAAAAAGTGTACAGAAAATCAAATTCAAAAATTAAGGAATTGAAAATCACTTGCATTGAAATCCAAATCACAATATATATATATACAGAGAGAGAGTTAGAGAGGAAAAGATAGCATTATGTAATGTTATGTGGTTTGTGTGTGTATGGGAGTATGTGAAATATACATGAAATTGTATATGAGCTATCCTGTTACACTACTCATGGCATATGGGCTAACAACCTACAATACACAACCTATTTAATCAAATCATGCATGGCTAACCATAAACATCTATAAGAGGTAGAGATTTAGTTATGTATATACATATATTATAACATGTATGCCTAAGCTCTCTATATATCTATACAAGTATGTGATCATAACATAGAGAGGAAAGGTTAGGTTACTTGACAGCGTATACTAAGTTAGGGTGTGTGTGTGTCCTTGTACAGGGTTATAACTTAGTATTGAAAGGTTAAACCCAGTTTTAGTTCAGTATTTACATACAAAATCTGAAAATAAGCTAACATTTAAACCAGTGTAATATTAACATAATGCAGTCTCAGATTTTACAAATTTAACATAACTTAACCAATTTCAATAAAAATTGAAACTCTGCAGATATCATACATGTGCAGTTATGTAGACAAAACTAATAACATGAAATTTATATTTAAATTACGAATTTAAAGTGGAAAGGCAGAAAACCAAAAATATTGGGGTTTTGAAAATTTTAACATTAACAACATATTAATATGTATTTAGATAGGTGGAAAATCAAGTGTAGCATGCATACGTATCAGGCAAGTATCCACTATGTAAATATACTCATATATTCTCATGTCCCAAAAAAAATTAATTCTACGTTAAGACCAACATTTAGATTCCTGCCAAGATCGCAAAATAGGTGATTGACGAAATCAAGGCAGTTTTATTATTATTATTCAATACTAGAATAATAGCAAGAAGGAAATAACGATAAAAGATGTTTGCTTATTTGCCTAAAAGAAGGAACCATTTTGAAACCAGAGCTAAATATCAAATCCAAGATAAAGTCTAGCAAAATTATCGATTCATTGTATTAAGAAGAAACTTATAGCAAGAAGTTACACAAGCTACTCCTAAGTTAAATAATTAGAAGCAAAACAAAGCAAAACAAATAATAATTCTTTTTGAAGGACAGCATCATAGTAGAAAAAACATGCTTGAAAATATTTAAGGTACAATCTGATAATCATATGCGTCTATCCAAAATCATGGTACTCTAAATCCCCATCATACTAGTAAGCAAGGCTACGATAATCACAGAGTCCTTGACTTATGCACATACCTCTAGAATCATGGTATTTAACATTTTCGTGGTGCCGCTAGCTTGGCTGCAAAAACCTTAAATTCCCACACCCGAGAAATATATCCAGAGTCAGACTATACGTCCTCACCATGCTGGCTAATGTGACTATAGAAGACTAGATTCCATAACATAGATGACCTACCCCATATAATTTCATCTTGTCAAAAAAAATTAAATTAAATCAACAATAAATACCCATAAATCAAATCAAATTTATCAACGAACTTCAAAATTCAAAATGAACAAAAATCCATCAAAATACAACTCGGATGCAACAGCTATCATCAAGATTCAAAATTCGACAATCATTCATCAAAATCAATGAATACAACTCAAATTCAACCATAATCCATCAAAATCAAATTTAACAACAGTAGTAAAAATAAATCAATCAAGGAAAAAAAAGTTCTCAAATCGAAGTTAAAATAAGATTCTCAAGGGTCGTTCCGGGAATCTCTCAAGGGTTCCTAACTGTGATTGAGTACCTTCAAGATATATCCTATTCCTACTGCAGGCTGTAGTGGTACTCAAGTTCGAATACCACTACATAAACTCGACCTGCATGGGCCACCACTAAAAACGTGTCACGACCCGCACCTTAGAGTTAGAGCACGAGAACGTAACAACGCCCAGCCTACGCCGCAGTGTCGGCGGTAGAACGCTGTCCTAGGTCTCATCATCTAACAATATAAGGCTAAGCAGTTTATACTCCCCGAATGGGGGTGACATAGCAGAATGTAAACTCAATCACATCTAAGGTAGAGCATAATGGAAGATAGATAAAACATAAAATCCAAAAGAGATACATGAGATAGAAGTCTAAGTGTCTAAGATACATAAACCCAGAAGTACATCTCAAAACTCAAATATAGTAATCCACAAGTAAATACAACTCCCGAAAAAATGAAATAACTATCTAAACAACCTCTACTGTGTCTCCTCTAGGCTAGCAGGCAATCCCGGACCATCTGTAAAATTTATCAACAGGTCCAGTCAGGACAGGAGCGAGCACAATACATCTCATGCAGTTCATATCATGTTAGGAAATATAAAGCAGGCAATAGAATAAGATACATGAAACGCTGTAAGAAGATGCACATAAAAACATAAAAAATATTTGATAACTGGAAATATATATACATGATAAGTAAGAACTGTAAGTGACTAGTGATTTAGAGTACGAGATGGCATGTAATTGGCTTAGGTTGTACATGATGAACATGAAAAGTAACAGAGTGTACATGATGGGTAAATCGCATGACCATTTATACTCACCCCTACCCACAATCAATACATAAGGATCTATTCAAGTTACGTTACGGACATGATGTTTTGGTTATACAAGAAACACATGAGGAAACATGAGCGTACATGAAAGAACATGAGAGTGCATGAACGTACATGTAAGAACATGAGTGTACATGAATAACGCAGAAGCAAGGAATACATGATGTATATGAAACACATGTCATAAAGTATCCGATGCGCCCGCTAAGGGGGTAACATCCCAAGAAGAGATCCGTATAGTACCAATCCATGATGATAACGTGACAGCATCAAGTAAAAGTAATCTAGAGCGAGAATATAATTCGTGACAAGTATGAAACGATCAGAGAATATACTCGCCTGATATCTGAATGTCTAAGGTAAAGATACTGTCCGAGGATAGGTGTCTGGCTCCTAATTAGAACAGCACAAGTTACAACATGTCCAGAAGGGTAATATAAAGTACTACAATGCATTCTACATGAATCTAGGTCAAACTAGGCCAAAGTCAACCCTTGGTCAACTCTGGTCAACTGTACTAGTCAAACTAGGTCAAACTAGGTCATGTCCTAACCCAGTAAGTCTTACTAGGCCTAACCAAGACTATCCTAGCAAGCACACATCAATACAAGGCTATACAAGCCAACATACACCCAACTCTATATAGCATGCAATTATTCAATACTCAAATAGGCAAGAATTCACATTGGATATACACTAGGTAATCTATTAGTTTAAGCTATATGTCTACACATATATACACATGCATATATTGGTATTCAACATTAGGTCTATAATCATGGCATTTCAAATGGTTATATAAACTTATATATTACAACACAATATGCTAACATATATATAATATACATACATAGCTAAGTTAATTATATTCATAAATACTTATTTAAGATGCTATGTGTGTGTATGTGAACATGGCAAAGGGGCAAGTGAGGGTTAAATGGGCATACATAGTGTATACTTATCAAAGGGTGTCAAAGTGTAAGTGAACAATGTGTCAAGTGTGATAGTGTCAACATAGTGTAAGGGGGTACATGAGGTAATATAGGATTTGTGTTACAATAGAACATTACATCTCATTAACTTGTATATTGCATACATTACATCTATTATTACATTACGTTCATGCTTGCATTCATTCATCATTCATTATTCTCTTGTACCACTATATGCACCATACATTACATACTATTGAACCTACATATTCATTACAAGCCATACTTATACATGCTTACATTAGATATGATACTTACACCTCATATATCATTTATTTAACCATTTACTCATGCTTGTATTCTCTATTTAATTACATAATGTATATACATTAACATGGGTTAAAATTAAATAGAACATTATATTACACACAAGGGTGCACAAAATACATATGCCGAATAGTAACTCCTACTAATAATCAATACTGTACCATCTCAGTATGAATTAAAATTTAGGATTAAATTATGTTATAGATCTATGTGTTAGCTTTCTGAAACTTTAAACGGATCGCATTTTCGTTTCAGAAAACTCCCGAAATCGCGAAAACACCGAGAACGCGTTTGTCTTTCGTACAGCTGACACTCAAATAATTCTCCAGAAAGTTACAGAAAGAATTAGGCCCATTAATACATGTTTTTGGAAAGCTAACTTCAATACGCTTCGTTTAAAAAAATGGAAGATTAAACCGAGCTTTGAGCTAGAAGTTATGACATTTCTAAGTTAAGGCTGAAATTAAAAACGTGGATAAAAATTATGACGGATTTAGGTAGTTTGAGACAAAAGAACACAAGTATATAACATAATATATCAAGAACTCACTCTCTACACTAATATATATATATATATATATATATATATATATATATGAGCACTATAGAACACATCTCCAATACAAAAATATGAGATTAAATATGTAATAATTTATTCATACATAACAACAACACATAGTATGTCCAAATTTGGGATTTTTTTACATGGACACAACCACAACACAAAGGACACTCATATGACCTCCAAATGGACACGAAATGGACACAAATGGAGATTCAACTATGGGGTCATTTCTATGGGTTCAAAATAGACCTATATGCATGAGGAAATGAAAAGAAGAAGGGATTTATACCTCCCGGTAGATCGAACCGAAGAAAAGCCTTCCTGGAGCGACACCGACACGTAGAGATTCCAAAAGGACACGAACGAGCTCCGAATCCTCCCAAACTTGGGCAGCTTCCTCCTTGACTAGAATGGAGAAGGAAAGAAGAAGATTTTATGGTGAAATGGAATGATTTGGTGGAGAAATTGCTAGGGATTGCTCTCTAGGAATTTGGGGAAGAACAAGAGAGAGAGTGTGAATGCGAATAATGAAATAAACTTGAGCCTATCCTCTCCCAAAGTGGCTGGCCATATGGGGCTATTTGTCCCATTATGGTAAGGTCCAAAATGCCCCCACTAACCTATTCTATGAGTATTGGAAAAGAGCTAATTGGTTGGGACTAAATTAGTCATTCTAAAGTCTCTAATCATACTAACCTTATCCATAATAATTAGTCTAACCTCTAACTAAAATATTTCTATCATGTGGACTAAAATTAATATCATGTGGGCTATGCCTAACTAGTGTGTGGGTCCCACTAGAGTCAAACTACCTCCGGGTCCCCGTTTCAAGTCAAATTGAGTTGAAATTCGAACCCGACTCAAATAACCCCAAAACAAAATCATAAATAATAAAATAATATCAAAATAATTCAAAGATGTCAAATGCAAAAATATCCTTAGGCCAAAAATGACATTAAAATATCATAATCACATGGTTAGGCTCTAGGTCAAACAGTCTCTAGGATTTTACTAGCAAAACGTCAAAACCACAAGTCATTGATTTAAATAATTTTAAAATAATTTAAAATCACGAAAAAATTATATCATGAATTAAATATCATTATTAAAATAATTATAAATACGAAATTTCAAAATTATCCTCATTTGGGAAACTGGGTGCTACAGTTATTATGATTGAATCTGAATAAATATTCTCAGTAAACATGGTTCAAACTGATGGTGAATCTGAACCATTTGAGAATGATCTTTGGTCTCAATAGATGGACACTCAATGGGAACTTCGTTTTGAACAGCAACAGCCACCTACAGAGGATGAGATTGTCCAGATTGATGTTGGAGATGGAACTACGTCCAAATCAATATTCATCAGTAAAACCTTTCTGAAGATGAAAAGAAAGAGTTGATAAAATTGATCAAAGAATATATTGATATTTTTGCATAGAGTTATGAGGATATGCCAGGTCTAGATCCTAAAGTTGCTACTCATAAACTCAATATTCTTCCTAATGCCAAGCCTGTAAAACAACAGCAACGGTATTTTCGACCAGATATGATGGATACAATTGAGGTGAAAGTCAAAAAGCTGGTCACATGTGGCTTTGTTCGTGAAGAATAACACCCCGATTGGGTTGCCAACATTGTTCCTGTTATGAAAAAGAACAAAAAAGTTCGAGTTTGCATAGATTTTCGAGAACTTAATGCAGCTTGTCCAAAGGATGAATTTCCACTTCCGATTACCAATGTCATGATAGACAATACATGAAGTTTTGAACGTATGTCTTTCATGGATGGATTCCCAGGATATAATCAAATTAAGATGCATCCAGAAGATAAGAAGTATACTGCTTTTCGTACACCACTTGGGGTTTACTGCTATACAGTTATGCCATTTGGTCTTAAAAACGTCGGTGCCACGTATCAACGGGCTATAAGCAACATCTTTCAAGAACATCTACGGAAGACAGTTGAATGTTACGTAGATGACATTGCTGTCAAGAGTCGATCAAAAGATGATCACATTCAAGACTTGAAGATAGTATTCGATTTGATGCGTCAACATCAATTGAAAATGAACCCTACTAAGTCTTTTTTGGGGGTTTTCAGTGGCAAGTTTTAGGATTTGTTATTACTTCTCAGGGTATCCATGTTGATCCTGATAAGGTTAAAGCAATTCTTGAAATGCATCATCCTCGTAATCTGAAAGAACTCCGTGGCTTTCAGGGTCGCATTGCTTATATCAGAAGATTTATATCTAATCTCTCTGGGAGATGTCAACCTTTCTCCCGTCTATTAAAGAAGGGTGTATCATTTGTTTGGAATGAAGCGTGTTAGAAAGCCTTCAATGATATCAGATAATACCTTACAAATTCACCTGTTCTGGTACCTCCAGTGGTAGGAAGACCATTTTTGCTATATGTTCGAGCTTTGGATCATTCACTTGGTGCTCTTCTTGCATAAAAAAGTGATATGTGGCATGAACAAGAGATTTATTATCTTAGCCGAATGATGGTTGGAGCTGAACACAGGTATACTCCTGTAGAAAAGGAATATCTAGTACTAGTTTTTGCAGTCTAAAAGACAAGACATTAAATGACAGGACAGACTATTCATGTTATCTCTAGAATAAATCCCATTCGGGTATTGATGAGAAAATCAAGCATTCTTAACTCTAGGTTAGCTACATGGACGATGTTGTTCACTCTTTATGACATGGTGTATGTACCTCAAAAATCAGTGAAGGGTCAAGTATTAGCTAATTTCTTAGCTGCTCACCCTATACCTGAAACATCGAAGTTATATGAGGACATTCCAGATGAAGTCGTGGATTACAACATGACTTTGAAGGATGACATCTGGCAATTATATTTTGATGGAGCATCATGGGTTGGACCTAAAGGTAATATCGTCTCTGGAGTAGGAATCGTCTTGGTTTCTCCTGATAAAATGGTTATATATCGTGCCTACTCTCTCAATGAGCCATGCTCTAACAATGTAGCAGAATATAATGCTTTGCTGATTGGGCTCCAAGTAGCAAAGCAATTGGATATCGAGTTCCTAGAAGCTTTTGGAGATTCTCAACTAATTGTTAATCAAGTTAGAGGAACTTATGAAGTCAAAATCCTGATCTCATCCCTTATCATCAAGTGGTAATCGAGTTGATCTTATCATTCAAAGGATTCTTCATCGAATTCGTACCACGTTCTCAGAATGTGGAAGCTGATGCTCTTGCTAGCTTAGCTGCAGACTTGGTTGTTCCAATTCGAAGATAAAACACCATTACTTTGTTGGACCGAGACTTATTCTGTGTCAAGAATAATCTGTATATTTAACAAAGTTATACTACAGAGTCAAGTTTCCAGCAGAAGGATTGGAGAAGTCCATTCATTGACTATGCAGTTCATGGGATTTTACCTGAAGATCCAAAAGAAGCTGCATCAATCAAGAGACGGTCATTTTGATTTTACTATGATTCGTCTTTACGTATGTTATATCGTCGTTCATACGATAGACTCTTGCTGCGCTGTCTCTCAGAAAGTGAAGCTAAACAAATACCTTGTGAGGCTCATGATGGCGTCTGTGGTGCTCATCAACCCGGTCCGAAGTTACAGGACCGCATTCGAAGAATGGGATATTATTGGCCTTCCATGATAGCAGATGCTGTAGATTACGCCAAAAGATGTAAAGCATGTCAGATTCATGCTGACTTTATTCACCAACCTTATGAATTTCTATATCCTACAGCAGCTTCTTGGCCCTTCGAAGCTTGGGGTATGGATATCATTGGTCCGATTAATCCTCATTCTGTTAAAGGACATCGGTTTATATTGGCTGTAACCGATTACTTTTCTAAGTAGGCAGAAGCAGTTCCCCTTACTGAAATGAAAACATCTAATGTGATCAGCTTCATTAAACACCATGTCATTTATCGTTTCGGGATTCTTCGACGGATAATTCATGACAATGGACCACAATTTGCCAGTCAGGCATTTTATCGGTTCTGTGATAAGAATCAAATTCAAAATCTGGCTTCTACGGCTTATAATCCAGCTGCTAATGGTTTAGCCAAAGCTTTCAACAAGACGATCATTAAACTTCTTAAAAAGTTTGTCTCTTTTAATAAACGTGATTGGAATGAGAAACTTGGAGAATATTTATGGGCTTATCGAACAACAGTCCGAACTCCTACTGGTTTTACACTATTTTTACTGGTTTATGGATGTGAGGCTGTCCTTCCATTAGAAATCCAGATTCCATCTCTTCGAATAGCCATTGCTAATGAGCTAACTATAGAGAATAATGATCGCTTACGACTCCAAAAACTTGAAGGATTGGACGAAAAGCGTCTTCAAGCACAACAGCATGTTCAGCTATATCAAGCCCGTATATCTCGAACTTTCAATCGTAAAGTTAAAGAGAGGATATTCAAGGTTGGCGAGCTAGTATTAGCTGTTCAAAGACCGATGGTGATGACACACAAAAGCAAAGGGAAATTCCAAGCAAAATGGGAAGGTCCTTATGTAATTGAGATCGTGTTTTCCAATGGCGTCTATCAGTTATCCAAGCCCAATGGAGATCTACTCATGATGCCGATCAATGGAAAATTTCTTAAGAAGTACTATGTATAAAAAAAAGACAGAATAAAAATAAAAGTTCTTTTATTTTTGTTCTGAACAAAGGATTAAGGATGAGGACTACTGCCTTCCTTATTAGATACATAGTCGGTCAATGCATCGATGGCATCGTCGCCTGAATTCACAAAAAACTTGAAGGCGGCCATCCTCAGCGCCTCTTCCTCAGGAGTTTTCCCTGGCTCTGTTAAGAATGCAAAAATGTCTGGCGGTGGCTTGGGCGTAGAAGAGCCTTCACTTATTTCGGTTGGGCCTGACACAATTGGCTCAACGGGACGCGTCTTGATGACGTCCTCAGCCTTCATGGAAACTTCATTCTTTTGCTGCACATCCTTGGAAGACATTTTCGATAGAGGAGTGGAAATAAGAATAAAATGTTACAAAAAGTTCTCACCTATTTATAGGAGAGATCTATTAATGAACTGGTCTTTAAAATTGAAAACAACTTTTTTATTCTCGAAAAGACCTGTTCTTTCATTATGGCAGATTCATTCATTTAATTGTGGAATTGAATCGACTTTTCGTTTCTCGAAAGATACGTTGGTTCATTCATTCTTTTATCAATATTGGCATGTATCCTCAATGGCATCTGTCTTCTTATTTCCCCAGCTACCAATGTTTGGTTAAGCTGGTAACTTGTCTCTTCAGAGAGAATTTTTAATCTTTTATCTTACCAGTTGGTATAAAAAGTTGGATTTATTATTTATCATGTTATAATGACCTCTAAATAAATATTAAATCTGCTTATATTTCCTATCTATCATGTCCATTTGGCCTCTAAATAGATATTAATCTAGTTTTCTTTGAGTTGTTATGATCTATCATGTCCATATTACCTCTGATAGTATTGTATACTCTAAACAAGAAAACAAAATTTCATTATTTATCACGTCCTTATGACCTCTGAATAAATATTAAATCTATTTCTTTTTCTATCTATCATGTCCATTTTGGCCTCTGAATAGATACTAATCTAGTTTTCTTTGAGTTATTATGATCTATCATGTCCATATTACCTCTGATAGTATTGTACACTCTAAACAGAAAATGAGATTTCACTATCTATCATGTCCATATTACCTCTGGATAGATACAATTTATTTGAGTTTCAAAGACTTATCATGTCCATATTACCTCTGATAAGTATTTTTTTTATCTCATACCTATTGTTTAATTTTAAAATAAACGATAGGATCACAAAACAAATATTTTTCATTTCTTGAATAAGATAAAAGATTACAAAATCTCCTTCTTTGCCTAAGGCGGAGCAGACATATCTTTCAGCAATTTTTTGAGCTCTGCTAAACGCTTCTCACGAGAGCCCATTATATTTTCAGTAGCTATCTGTCTTCGGGCTTCTGGAGTGCTAATGGGAGAAAATTTAGCAAAAGTAGCTATCAGATTATCTCTGGCTTCATCGAGGTGCTTGATAGTAGATTCAGCTCCCAAAACTTGTTCCTCCAAGTTTGAGCTCTGTGTTAAATATTGGTCACGAGCTACTCTTAATTGCTCCTTCTCAACTTTCAAACGAACTAGTTCGACCTCCACTTCACAAATTTTATCATTTTGCTCCTGAATTTTTGTATTCGAAGTATCATAGGCTTCTCTATAATGCTTCAACTGAGGCTTTGCATCAGCTAAAAAAGCCTTCTCTTTGGCGACTTTATTGCTGTGTTCTTTGAGAGAGTTATTAAAAGTAGTCTCTCGAGCAGTGAATTCAGATGATAAAGTATTGTACTCAGCTTGAATGAGACTTTCAGTGGTTTCACTTGTCAGCCTCAGATATTCTTTAATAGGCTGCTCAAGTTCTTCTATTACCTTTTCTAATGCAGTTGCTCTCTCAACATCATTAAACATGGTGACATTCCTGATAGTGGAAACAATCGTGCCTTTCAAACTGTCATAACTAAGGCCCCTATTCAGGACCATGTCAATCAAAGCTGCCAAAGTCTTGTAAAAAGCTTCATTGTGAATCTCAACTAAGAGATTCATTTCTGCATTAGAGCTCGATGTTGCAGCAATCTCTACCAAGTCTCTTTTTCGAAGGCTAGGAGCAAGTGAGGTTGTTTCGATAACAGACGGAGATATAGAAGATGTAGTCGTCGCTACCAGAGCCAATCGATCCCTAGGAGCTTTTGGAGTCACGTCTTCAGTATTTGTTACTCCAGCCGTTTCTAGAGTTCTGGTGGCGGTAATTGTGGTAGATGGAATAACAGTCGGAGCAGCTGATTCAGATTCAGGCATTGTCTCCTCATGAACTTCTGCTGGATTAATAGTAATAACAGTTCCAGTTTCAGTTGATGATTTGACTACGCCTTCATCACCTTCTTGGACTTCTGGTTGTTCAGACTCTTGAAACACTTCAATCTCTTTATTGAGATCAGTTCTTTCTTCATCAGCTGTTTCTTGATCTGCAGTTGATTTTTTTGCAGTTTGTTCTTCTTCTCTATTGTCATTATGAGAAGATAATCCTGGTTGAACCTCGGTTTTAAGATCTTGTCGTAGCTCCTCTTCTGGTTGAATTTTCTCTACTCCATCTTAAGAAGAACTTTCTTCCTCAGACCCCGGGTTCTCCTCATACTGCAAGATGAACAAAACAAATTAAAATACAAAATCATAATATATAATCTTGTATAGATTTTGTATATATACCTGGAGTAGGTGTAGAACGTGCCAAATATGCGTCATAATCTCCATTCCAATCTTCATCATCAAAATCGAGAGCTGGTTTATCCAGTAGAATAGATTGTGAAGCGACACCTTCAACTAATTGTGCTTTTTGTGGTAAGGTTAAATGGAGTGAAGTACTAAGGCGTCCTGGTGATAAAATCCCAACAGCTTTGGTTGATGTGGCTGCTTGGGAGGCTGAAGATCCTTCTTCAAATGAGTTGAAGAGGATGCGACATGTGGCGGCTCTTCGACAGGAATGTCATCCTCTGGAGTAGTGACTCTTGGTTTGGAAGATATTTTGACGGTAACCTTTTTCTTCTTTTCGGGTGTCTTTACTTGAAGAGTAGTAGTAGTACTCTGCTTCTATTTGCGGGATTTCTCAATAACAATAGGTTCTGCCGCCTCTTCTCCCATTCCTGTGGCAATAACTTCCAGATATGGATCTGGAACAACAACATCGTCAGGGATATCTGTTGGAACCCTGACTGGTTCTCCAATATTGCCATCCTTAGGCCATCTCAGGCTACCTTTCATATTATAGCCGTGGGCAAAGGAACGGATAGAAGCGTAAAAGTGAGCGTACGAGTGGAGAATACGTAGCTCTGTAGTGCTGGTGGCGGTTGAGACTCTAAATTTGGCTCCCGTACGGGCAGTACTGAAATATCTCTAACCCCTAGCACCATCAAGCAGTTTTCTGTAATGACGAAAACTGGTACAGGGATTACCAACATGAAGTTGGTCATACCCAAATTGACGAGCGAACCTACTGGGTAGATATGGTTCGAACGTGCAATTATCTTCATTTCTGTACATCAGGTGAGAACGCCTGATGCACTGAAGCCATTTGAAGACTGATGGTGGCAATACAGTTCTTCCTTCGACTTCATCTTCAAACTGAACACCGAAGCAATCTGCTGGTACTTGTGGTCGAGTGCAGAAGAAGTTCCAACCATAAGAATAATTCAAAACTGCACGAGTATCTGCCACCGACATGGTAGTCCATGTAGCCTTGCTGAATTTTTGGAGGAAGACCTTCGCATCATCGCCTGGGCCTGGTGGCAAAAGATTGCAGTTGTGATATAATAACTAGCCCATCAGATAAGTATAGGGCATTTCTACCCTGGGGAATGTGTTCCGATGTGGAGCGTTGTTGATTAACTCCTCACCGAAAGTCCTCAAACCTGCATTTACTCGACACACCATCGCCAATAGCAGGTTAATTCTGACTTTAAAAACCAAGCATACTGCGGGCCATAGGACGCTATGGTGAATTCTGTCAACAGTACCAGTTCCTGGTACGACCCATCTTTTCAGCCATAAAGAAAGGAAGCCTGCTAGCAAAGCTTTTCTAGAGATCTTTTGGCTGCCGTATCTGAGGAAGCTCAAGGCTTCAGTTCCAGCAGGGAACTCTCCAGTCTTAATGGACATATATTTATTTGAGAATTTATAGACAGTCATCATATCCCGAATTTTGTTGCCAGGAATGGTTGAATCTGTGTTGATAGCTGGAGCTTTATTTTTCTGGAATCTTTCCTTGTCATCCTTGGAGATTTTATCCTTGTGGAAAAAGAAATACGTTGTCCATTTATTAATGTATGCTAGATGAGATGTACTTTCATGCATGGTAGTACAAATCATGTAGTGACACATTAATTCTTCATACACCTCAATCAACTGAGGGTTTGTCTCTCTGATTTCAGCAAGTTCCCGGTTGGAGGGAACGTATTCTTCATACGGAGCTTCTCCCATGGGCAGTTTTGAGATGAATTTCATCTCATGGAGTGCCAAACCCATTTCGCCTTTTGGGGTCGCAAAAGTTCCAGTCGAACTTATGTATATCTCCATCAGGGCCAAGAATAGGTTACCGTTCAATGGTATACCCTGACTAGTGGAAGCTACTGCTTCAAACATGCCAATATCTTTCAACTCCGTCTCGAAGTTCTTTATCATCCAAATGCTGATCTGGATCCAGTTCTGGTTGAGAGGAGTCAACCATCCCGGTAGCCTGGGGTTTGTTTGGGGATATAATACTCCATCCCTAATAAACTTGTTGACAAACATCTGGGTCTGTACTGGTTGCATTAAACCCGAATCTTTGTTTGGAGTAAATCCCGACATGAGACCAGAGAAAGAAGTGACACCGCCATTGGGAATGCTAGCAAAATACCCCATATCATTGGTATGATCCCTCTTGAAAACAATTCTACTCGGTCTTCCATAACTGCTGGGAGTCAGATTCCACAGCATTTGTCGAGGATGAGTGGTATGGAAGAATGCTGACAAAGGGTAATCTCTATCCATATCAGGGAGATATATGGCTCACTCTCCAAATTTGAACACCCATGACTCCTTCTTGGGATGTGTCTGTGATTTACAATCAATTGCATCCCCAAATAAGAAGGCTGGTTTTGCAAATTGTTGTTCATTCAATAAAGTCAACGATTCTCCATTTATCATAGATAATAGCATCCTATCCCCCTGAGCAGCTATCAACTGTGCCCTCTCTATGGGGTAATCTGGGTTCGATTGAGGAAATGCTACGTGAGACAGATTCTCCAGATAATTCGAACCCACCATGCCAACTGATGATCCGAAGACTTCTACGAGAGGGTGAATTTGTAAGTCCACTTCCAAAAGAAAAGGAAAAATCAAGTTAGTAAAAATCTAATTTGATATCTTTTATGCAGATAAATTAGTCTAAGTTTTACATACAAAGGGTAAAAAAGTCTTTATTTTTTACACAAAGTCTTTTTTCATTTTTGTGAGATTTTATGCTGGCACATTAGATGTGGGCATATTTCAAATTTTACGCTGGCACATTAGATGTGGGCGTATTTTAAATTTTACGCTGGTACAGTAGATGTGAGCGTATTTTACGCTGGCACATTAGATGTAGGCGTATTTCAAGTTTTACGCTGGCACATTAATTGTGAGTGTATTTTAGCTTTTACGCTAGCATGTATGGACATGAGCGTAATTTAAGTTTTTACGCTGACACGTATAGACGTGGGCATATTTCTTAATTTTACGCTGACACGTATAACGTGGGCGTATTTTAATTATCTTAATTTCTACGCTGACACGTATAACGTGGGCGTGAAATGAAAGATTTGGGTCTCTTCTTCGACAAATTTTTCGGCCATAGGGGAGTGCTTTACCCCTCATTGGAGGAGCCACAGCGGGGTTACTTTGCTGAGATGCGGCTAATGATCGGACAGGAGTCTGCACGCGGTCAACTGACGAAGAATCGACGGCAGGCTTCTTGCCTTTGTTGCCGACGGCGGACGACTTCTTAGGGGCCATTGGATCAAAGTAAGAGATTCAAAGAGGAAAGAGAATAAGAGAGATTGAGAATCCAGAAGATAAGTAAAGTATTTTCTCTCTCCAAAAAGCCTTATTTATAGAGAATTTCAAATCGGTTCAAATTTTCTGATTTTTTGCCGACTGTTGGTGTAACGCCCCAGTCCCAAAATACTTAGGGCTAAGTACGTATCCATACCAGCTGTATACATACGAAGTAAACTCTAATGTATGGATCCCCGTATGTATACATAAGCTGTAAAATGCAGTAAAACTATGATAACTAAATCTCATCCACAACAGTAAAGAATAATATTATAATCAACTCAAGAATTTGTCATTTATACATGTAGTTGGGCGGAGACAAATCCACTACCAACTATTTTAAAAGAAAGAAATATACAAGGAAATGATATCTAAAAATGACAAGACGAACCAAGGGCAATCATCTTCGAAGGAATGGAGAAGATCACGACCTTGGCTAGGACACCTGCGAAAAGTCACAAAGCACACACCTGGCAAGATAACCAGGTCCTCAGAGGGACGTTACAAGATACAATAAACATGCCATATAAATACTGAATATAAATTATGCCACAATTAAAGAAAGTGACAAGACATAAATAAGGTAACCTAACCGTACTAAAGTGATCATGCAGTTGAGAAACAATCCTTCGACGCATGAGCCCTGGCTGTAAATAGGATCTGGTATAGTCCCCAGTTGGGCACCGGTGACCTAAGAGCATGACGTTCAAAAACGACAGTGGCCAACCTGAGAGGCTCATACCCGTATCTCCAGGGGAGCTTCCGGGTTATAAGGGAAGTGCAATAGAAGCCCATACGACAAGAAAATATTCTCCCCACCCAATGTACCTGTCAAGTCGCATCCACGACCATGTATCTCTAATAACTACTAAGTCTCCTAACACGCCTCTATTAGCAGTTAGCCCTAACGCATGCACATGGGGGATCAACCCACACGCAAGAACCTCTACATGCTACTCATCTCACGCATTCTCGTAGTACAACTGTGTCAAGGTATATGCGATACACTACAGACGGTAGTCCCTTAACTCCAGGTTCATGTGCAACCAAAGGATAGTAACAAAGTAAACTAATAATCACTGAGCATGTAGTAAATCAAGAACTATAATAGCTAAAAATAATGAACAGTGATATATAAATAAATGCAGACTGAATATAAACAGTATAATGGCAAGGTATCTTGCCTGATTCCGTACTGTAAATATGAAACACCGCTCCCGCGTCCACGCCTCCGGAACCCGACACTCCTAGATAATTAATTAACTAAATTAAGTCACTACTCATGAAACTTACGATACGACTTAATTGGTCGAAGTAATGTGTTAAAATTATATTCAATCTCTCGTGGAACCATTTAGATCCATACAATCACACACAGGTTCCACGAGACATTGAAACACAGTTTTTAGGATTTCTATCTTTTAATTAGTCAGTTATGCCCCTACTTCAATACATACTTAAAAATTATATAAAAATCATAAAAATAATATTTAAACTAATTTTCTACAAATTTATCTCTGAAATTCCAGAATTAATATTGCTAAAGACATTTACGACTGGTTGATTCCTAAGTCAGCTAGTCTACCCGAAACTCGTCCGAAATATAGTTAATGACTCAAAATTGCTAAAATAACCAAAAATATATTTTAAACATCAATAAAATACTTTATTTCATAGAATAATATCAGAGGTACAAGGGTTGAGTTATACTACAAGTTTGGGACATTCTAGGTCAGCCGGTTACCCGAAATTAGCTAGTTTTGTCCTACAATTTTTTCGACCATATTTGAGTTGCTAAAATTGTGGAAAAATACTTAAAAATCCTAATTTATGTATATGAACACACATAAAATTCAGTTTCGAAAATATGCACCAATAACTCATAATTACTTCACAATGGGGTTAATTTTGATCCTACCGACACATGAATATTATGCCTATATTTTATAAAATCTTTATGGATGATTATACCTAACAAAATCCATCAAAATATGATTTTTATAGAATTAATAACATATTTTCTATAGAATTTTAGGAAAAGTCTTTAGAAGAAAAGATTAGGATTCTTACCAAAGATTCTTGCTAGAAAGGGTGATAATGACTTCTCTTCACCAAAGCTCCAATCTTTTCTGCTATCATTGCTTGCTAATCCTCTCTTGGTAAGTATGAGAGAGTTTATAATGGCTATAGAGGATTGGATGGGGGAGATGGAGTTTTTAGGGTTTGTTTTAAGGGGTTTCGGGGATGTATGTTGGAGGAGATGAGTTTTTGTGAAGGATGGAGAGATGTGCAATGGAGGAGATGATGTATGGAGACTATGGGGAGTTTGTTGCTGCCGAAATTATAGAGAAGGAGAGGGTTTTGGTCGGCCAAAGGTGAGGGAGAGAAAGAATAGGACTTGGTTAAGATTTGGGATAAGTTGGTATATTTAAACGTATCCTTAAATAAATTTTAAGCAATCTAGGATTTAAAACCTATTTAATTTGATGCATTCGGCCAGGAGGGTTGATTGGCCAAAATTATCATGGTGGGGGTCCACTTGGCATGATTTGGTTGTTTGGTGAGTTGGCAAGTTGATTGGATTGAGAATTTAAAAAGGGGTTTCCTAATATAGAACTATTTAATTCTATCTATGTAATTACACTACAAAATCTGAATTAAATACAAATAAATGAATTATTAATATTTATTAATGCCCAACATGCCTACATAGGGTTGGATTTGGCTTGGAAGAGGTTTGGGAAGGTATGGTGCAACCGGGTCTCCTAAAAAGTCATAAAGGCTTTCTTAACTAATTAATTAAATAAAAATATAACTTGTGCCATAATTTGAATGGTTAACATGCAAGAGATTACAATATGACCATGGCATTCCTAACATGGCTAGCATACTAGTTAAAGCACCCGACTACGCTAGGCATGCCATACTTTCTAGTCGCCTTGCATATTCAAACTCAACCATGGCTATAGTCCTTTAATGTAATATAAATAAGATAAAAATAAATTAGAATTACATAAAATCCAAAAAAATAATTTAAATATTCCTTTAAATTATAAGGTGTTTTACATCCTACCCAACTTATGACAATTTTGTCCTCGAAATTAAAAATAATCATAATATCAAGAATTACGAAATTTTGTACGGTGGGAGAGTAGGTACGTCAAATTGTAGCTCATTTTTTTGAAAGGATGGAGGGGTGGTTGTCATAGAAATCCCAATTGACCACATATTCTACAAGATGGGGTATGCTTCCTTCCAGACTCTACCCAACTTATAGAAGTTGGCCACCCGTAAAGATCGTCATTATTACAAGACTTTGAGGAGGACAATTTCTAGGGAGGGGTACGAGAATAATGGACACTTCTGACCGCGGTCTTTGATTCTAAGTGAGCCTCGATAACACCGTGACGTCCTTGGTCAATAACTGTAACGCCCCAGTCCCAAAATACGTAGGGCCAAGTACGTAGACATGCCAGTTGTATACATACGAAATACATGGACCTCGTATGTATACATAAGCTGTAAAATGTAGTAATCTAAGACAACTAAATCTTATCCACAATGAAAGGAATAATAATATAGAAATCAACTTAAATATTTATGATACAATCGTTGGACGGAGACAAAGTCCACTACCAACTAATTTAAATAGAGAAGAATTATACAAAGAAAGTGATTGGTCGAGCGAAGCAATGACAAGTCCAAAAGCAGTCATCACGAAGGAAGGAATGGCCTTGGCTAGAGCACCTGCAGAAAACATGAACACACACCTGGAGAAAACCAGGTCCTCAGAGGGACGTAACAAGACACATAATATCATGCCGATAAACTGAATAAATAAGCTCAACAGAAAAGTATGCATGAGTAAAGGTTCCTAACAATTCTATGTGACATGCATTTTAGAGGACAGCGTTCTACGCAGGGGCTGTCTCAAGCATGTAATAAAGAGTGACCAACAAGTAGCGCTCATCCGAGACACTATCGGCCGGGTAACACGTAGCGCTCATCCGAGACACTATCTCCCAAATGTGTAAAATAATAGTAGCCCCTACGCTAGTAGCTGTCCCCTCCCCCCAATGATACTATACGTGTGTCGTAACCATGACACACAACACATGTCGTTTCCACAACACGAGTTTATAATAGATAACTGTCAAGTCTTCTAACATGCCTCTATTGACAGTTATTCCTACGCATGCGCACGGATGATCAGCCAACACGTAAGTGACCACTATATGATACTCACAACTCTCACACACAACTCGTGTACCATCGTGACAAGTCAATGAGACACACTAAATTTGATGGTAGTCACTTAACTCTAAGCCAATTGTATAAAATATAGTAATTTGCATTTACATATAATTTAAAAAGAAACAACTAAATCATGCATGATATTGAGCAAGAAATTAAACAGTAAAGGCAAGGTGTCTTGCCTGAGGTTATGTGCAAAAGAGAATAATCCAGTAGCTCGAACCGACAAAATAAACAAGGCAAGAAAAGCCAACTCTCGCAGATGACTCCGGATGCTGCAACAAACATCAAGAACGAGTTTGGAATATAAGATATGCCTAGAAAATGCCTGTCCAAAAGTTAAATTCTGGAACAGGGGCAAAATCGTAATTTCGGATCAAAACGATGTCCGCCGTTGGACCCGCTTTGCACCGAAACGTGTGCCGAATTCTACGATCTCTAAAGTCGTCAAACTATATGTCTACGGTTTCAATTTGAGGAGAGGAACTCAATGGTATGTTTAGTTTTGGATTTCGAGGAGCCGTGCACAAAATCGCCCGTTTGAGTGGGTCGCGGGCCCGCCAAAAGTGGGTCCCGATTCGACCTTCTCAGAATCAAACCGAATTTGGAATGCAGGACCAGAATTTTGAACCGGACCTGTTGGCGCAAGTTTCGTCTCGATTCGACGACTGTACACAAAGTTATGGACAAGTTTGCAAAACGCCGATACGGGGGTATTTCGACGGATACACGTTGATTTCGTCGCACACACGCGACGAAACTGAGTTCCGTCAGTTCCCACATATCCGCAACGTCCATACGCATCTTTCGATGCGTATAACGCACGACCACGTCGTCCGATTTGTCGGGGCGACGTCATATCGGACAAAAATTTCAGAAATTAATATTTTAGGAAACAGTTTTTCTCACAAGTTCAACATGGAATTAATACACATACAGAATTCGAAATACTAATCTACCAGTTACGTTTCCATCATGGTTAGGTTGTCTTCAAAAGTGTTCAATTAGTTTTTACAAAAGTGTAATGAACAGCGAGAAAAGTGGCCGACAAGTTGGCGTTTCAAAACAGTTTTCAGGATTCAGAAAAGTGGGTTTTTCTCCAACTTCGTCTCGATTTTTCGAGCAAGTTGGATGGCCATGTCAAAATCCACCTAGGGGATCTTGAAGAGGGTTATGAGAGCTTTCTACACGAATTTACGGATCTAAAAACGGACTAGAATCGAGAGAGAAATCAAACGGAGAAGTTGGGTACCTTGAGTGGGAAAACTGCTCCGTGGGTGACGCGGGGCTGACTTCTAAAGCTCCGTTCGTCGCGTACAAAGCTCCGTTGCTGGTGAAACGAAGTCGAGGACGAAGAGGGTATAATCAGCCTCAACTTTTGTTTTGAAAGTTTAGGGTTTCGTTGTTTGTAGAAAAAGTTATATATATAGTAAGTTGGTCAAAAAAAACCTAATATAATATTATTACTAATATCCCCCCCTATAGCCTTTCCAATTCCACGGGTTGCTAACTCTATGCTGTGCACGTATGGGGGAGGGGCCCGCCCACTTTTAAGTGGGTGGGTTTATTTATTATTATTTTTTTCTTTTTCTTTTTTTTTTCTTTTTCTTTTTCTTTTTTTTTTCTTTTTTTTTCTTATTCTAAAACTTATATACATCTATATATATATATATATATATATATATATATATATATATATATATATATATATATATATATATAGGTATATATCCATAAATACACCAAAAAATCTATTTAAATCCAAATATCATTTAAAAGTCAACTATCCAATTATTTAATATATTTGAGCATATCTATATATATATAAATTCAATCCTTAATAGATCAACTCAAAATAAAAAATAGTATTTAGATAGGAAAAACATGGTTATTAAATCTCCACAAATTTTAAATAAAAGTTTAATATTATCTACTATATATATAATGCATCAAAAATATATTTTTACATATATGCGCAAATTTAAATTGCCATAAAAGGCAACAATAGTAATATCACATAATATCCATTAATATCAGCAATAATAAAATGTCTATTTAATTTTCACAAAATAACTTTAGTAATAATAAAGTAATAAAAATTTCTCCAATGGGTGAACTGTACCACACACCCTTATCGGGGTCCCGAAACATGTACAATATTATAAAATATTATTTAATAATAAAATACCAGTAATTGTACAAATATTTAAATAATTAGAATTTGTACATCAAAATCTAAAATAGTTTAGAAAATATTTCTAAGTACATAAAATAAGTCTACATGGCCATATTTGGTCACCCTACCTGCTTACATGGTCTTGGGTTTGGTCCGGGCCCAGTTCGGACTGAATTGGCTAAACGGGTCATACAAAAAAATAAAAACAATAATAAAACCATCAATTGTATAAATTTTTTTTAAAGTCTAATAAAATAAATAAATAAATAAATAAAAATTAGGGGTTTTACATCCTACCCAACTTACAAGAATTTCGTCCTCGAAATTTAGGATTAATAGGGTAGATAGGTTTGAGGGATAGGAAGAGTTCGTCAATACCAAAAATGCAATTAAATTTGGTGGAGGCGATAAAACGGCGTTCAACACCATTATGCAATAGAAAATTTTGGAGTCGATATATACAAAATATATCATGGTTATGGAATTGAATAAGGATCGCTAGTGAAGGTAACAAAATTTTGAATATAAAATTTTTAGAGAACAGTAAGGAATTGAGTAGGCCAAAGAGAATAAGTTAGACATTTAGGAAATGTGATTCCTTAAGGGAGAACTGGATACTAATCGACTTGGTCGAGGGTTTGATTAAGTGATGATTAGAATCACTCTCGTGCGTTCAAGAATAATTGGGAGGACACGATAACAATTCTAAGGTTAAGGAACGAGGAGTAGTTAAAGGTGAGGATACAGCCACATGAGTCGGTCGGTGGCTATCGACATTTGTGTATAATTAACCGATTGGGCAACCAAAGATAATACCTTGAGTCTATCTTAGCAAGTACAGTGCCTTGTCTTTCCAAAATAAGTAAAAGGCAAGAACAACAAAGGTTTCAAAGACGGTGTTATATATTGAGTACGAATTGCGGGGTTTCATAGACGGCGAAAATAATTCAAAAGAGAATTATCAAGGCTATCGCGGAAGAGATTCTAAGGCATGTTTAACTATGTCTCCATCTGCATAGAATAAGATATAATAAGCGAACCAAAGTGCAATAGGTTGATCAGACCATCATGCACCGGTTCTGATTAGACAATATGTTAGTGGGTGCACCCAATAAAATTTGTCATGATCAAGCTTGGTAAAGAAATAAGCTTGCAAAACTGAAGCTACATTAGCAGCATGAGATAGCCAAAATATGAGCAAGGAAGGTACGACTGAAGAAAATTTTAAATAGTCCAAGATCTTTTAAAATCGAGTCTTGCCCGAAGTGTGGGCCTATACAGTTGTCCTAGTATTTCTTTATTTATGGCTGGATAACTAGATAAGGTAGGGTCCTCTGAATTTATAGTCTAAGTGAACTTACCAATGTGGTTCATGAGGAAAAAGGTTTGCTAGGTGGTGAGGTATTCTACCCAACTTACAAGAGTTAAACTAGTAGTGTGATGGGACAACAGGTCAAGCAATCAAGATAAAATACAAATTTGAGCATTACGGAATTAAGTAGAACAAAATCACATATCGGTCGAAGGAATTGAGTCGAGATGGAATCCCTATTCGAAAACATATCGGTATCATGGTAAAGATTATAGTTGGCCATTTTGACCATAAGGTCATATCAAGAAATAGAGTACAAGGAGATGGGTTTTGGTGGGACATGATATGTCTACAGGAAGGTGGACTTGTCTAGGTCTTACATATGGAATTTATTGGAAGAAAAAGTCTAGTGTTGTACTCCAAATATCTAAGTCACGGTAAGGGATGCAAAAAGATCTAAAATAGAAAGTGGGAGTTCACGAGATGATAATTAATGCACAAAATAAAAAAGATTCAGTTAAAGCATGAGATCAAATTAATTAAAGAATCCATAAAAATAATTTAGGAACAAAATTCCGGAGAGGAGATAGTCTCCTAGATGAATAAGTTAAGGAACCATTAAATCATTAATCAAATTGCAAGTGGGTTAGAAGTTCGCAATTAAAAGATCTAGAATTGAAGGAAGGTCGAGTAGGCCGAGGTGAAAATACAGTCACATAGCTAAGTAGATGACTAACAACACTTGTGTATATACTACTATCATGGTCATGGGTGACATGGCAATTAGTGTGGAATACTCAGTAGGGTTATCTTGGGGCCTACCATTAAAATTAAACTCAAGTTTCCTCCAAAAAGTTTAAAAATAAACTTTCAAAAATAAACCACCAGAATTTGTATTCACTCCAAGCCGTTCAAATTCATCATAAAAATTTAAATCACTCTCATAAATCTCAAAGCAAAATTTTATCACGTTACTACTAACCTAATCCAAAATTTACGTTTAAATTCAACTATTTAACTCAAGAGTTCATAATTTATGAATCCATAAAAAATTTTATAATCAATCAAAATTTTAACACTCTAAAATTTTCAAATAACTCATAATAAAACTCTTAGCATTTAAAAGCAATAATAAAAAATTTAAGCTTCATGCTATCATAAATTTTAACTTCCATTCATGCTAAGTTATTCCAACAAAATCACAACTTTTAAATGGTAACTTCCTGTAATCAATCCAAAAAATTTTTCCATCGCAACCTTCAAAATTCTCCAAAAATTTAATATTAGCAATCCCACATTAAACTAAAATTTTCAAATAATCTTATCAGTCAAAATCTTTTTTTTTTTACCAAAAATCTAAATAGATTTGTAAATCCTCAATCACAGGACACCATTTAAAATAAAATTTTCTAAAAAATCGTTTTCATAACTTTCAAATATTTTAAACCAAAATTCACCGTCATTACTTCCACTTAAAATTCAAATTTACAAAACTCAAAAATCACGAGTTGTACGATGCAAATTTAAATAATTTCTACAACCACATTTGAAATCTAAGATCATTTTCAAACCCAATTTATAACTGCTCAAAGGTGTATAACTATAATCCAAAAAACCATAAATGTAACAACTCGAATTAAAATAATTTTTTATTTGCTTAAAGATGTATAGCTATAACCCCATAATTCATAAATATCAAAACTCAAAACTCCAATCAATTTCTTAAATCAATGGTATAAAGATTCTAGCTATATATATATATTTCCTTCCTGCAGTATCAATCCTATGGTGCTTACTATTTAGAAATCTCAAGATTAAAACTTTCCTTGGTAATATCCTACTTTACCAATTACTAATCATTAAATCACACAAAAAAAATATTTTTAACTCAATTAGAGTCTTGAATGTATTCCAATTGCCAATATAACCATTCTAGCCATGTGTTTGACCTATGAGCATATACTAGTGCAGTCATCTTTCTAGTTGACACTAAGCACGAAAATAATAATCGACGGTAGAAAGGAATCAAGCAAGATGCAGTTCAAGGAGGTCGAACAAGAGTTCGGAATTTGAAGCCAAGGGAAGAGGTCAAGCTGTATGAATGAGATTCCTAGATTCTAATCCTATGTTGCAGGCTCACATCGGTACAATTACGTAACCGAAGTGACAAACTCGACCTGTATGGGCCACCACAAAAACATGTAACGCCCCAGTCCCAAAATACGTAGGGCCAAGTACGTAGACATGCCAGCTGTATACATACGAAATACATGGACCTCGTATGTATACATAAGCTGTAAAATATAGTAATCCAAGACAACTAAATCTCATCCACAATGAAAGGAATAATAATATAGAAATCAACTTAAATATTTATGATACAATCGTTGGGCGGAGACAAAGTCCACTACCAACTAATTTAAATAGAGAAGAATTATACAAAGAAAGTGATTGGTCGAGCGAAGCAATGACAAGTCCAAAAGCAGTCATCACGAAGGAAGGAATGGCCTTAGCTAGAGCACCTGCAGAAAACATGAACACATACCTGGAGAAAACCAGGTCCTCAGAGGGACGTAACAAGACACATAATATCATGCCGATAAACTGAATAAATAAGCTCAACAGAAAAGTATGCATGAGTAAAGGTTCATAACCATTCTATGTGACATGCATTTTAGAGGACAACGTTCTACGCAGGGGCTGTCTCAAGCATGTAATAAAGAGTGGCCAACAAGTAGCGCTCATCCGAGACACTATCGGCCGGGTAACACGTAGCGCTCATCCGAGACACTATCTCCCAAATGTGTAAAATAATAGTAGCCCCTACGCTAGTAGCTGTCCCCTCCCCCCAATGATACTATACGTGTGTCGTAACCATGACACACAACACATGTCGTTTCCACAACACGAGTTTATAATAGATAACTGTCAAGTCTTCTAACATGCCTCTATTGACAGTTATTCCTACGCATGCGCACGGGTGATCAGCCAACACGCAAGTGACCACTATATGATACTCACAACTCTCACACACAACTCGTGTACCATCGTGACAAGTCAATGAGACACACTAAATTTGATGGTAGTCACTTAACTCTAAGTCAATTGTATAAAATATAGTAATTTGCATTTACATATAATTTAAAAAGAAACAACTAAATCATGCATGATATTGAGCAAGAAATTAAACAGTAAAGACAAGGTGTCTTGCCTGAGGTTATGTGCAAAAGAGAATAATCCAGTAGCTCGAACCGACAAAATAAACAAGGCAAGAAAAGCCAACTCCCGCAGATGACTCCGGATGCTTCAACAAATATCACGAACGAGTTTGGAATATAAGATATGCCTAGAAAACGCCTGTCCAAAAGTTAAATTCTGGAACATGGGCAAAATCATAATTTTGGATCAAAACGATGTCCGCCGTTGGACCCGCTTTGCACCGAAACGCGTGCCGAAGTCTACGGTCTCTAAAGTCATAAAACTACATGTCTACGGTTTCAGTTTGAGGAGAGGAACTCAACGGTATGTTTAGTTTTGGATTCCGAGGAGTCGTGCACAAAATCGCCCGTTTGAGTGGGTCGCGGGCCCGCCAAAAGTGGGTCCCGATTCGACCTTCTCAGAATCAAACCAAATTTGGCATGCAGGACCAGAATTTCGATCCGGACCTGTTGGCATAAGTTTCGTCTCGATTCGACGACTGTACACAAAGTTATGGACAAGTTCGCAAAACGCCGATACGGGGGTATTTCGACGGATACACGTTGATTTCGTCGCACACACGCGACGAAACTGAGTTCCGTCAGTTCCCACATATCCGCAACGTCCATACGCGTCTTTGCGCGACCACGTCGTCCGGTTTGTCGGGACGAAGTCGTATCGGACAAAAATTTCAGAAATTAATATTTTAGAAAACAGTTTTTCTCACAAGTTCAACATGGAATTAATACACACACAGAATTCGAAATACTAATCTACCAGTTAAATTTCCATCATGGTTAGGTTGCCTTCAAAAGTGTTCAATTAGTTTTTACAAAAGTGTAATGAACAGCGAGAAAAGTGGCCGACAAGTTGGCGTTTCAAAACAGTTTTCAGGATTCAGAAAAGTGGGTTTTTCTCCAACTTCGTCTCGATTTTTCGAGCAAGTTGGATGGCCATGTCAAAATTCACCTAGGGGATCTTGAAGAGGGTTATGAGGGCTTTCTACACGAATTTACGGATCTAAAAACGGACTAGAATCGAGAGAGAAATCAAACGGAGAAGTTGGGTACCTTGAGTGGGAAAACTGCTCCGTGGGTGACGCGGGGCTGACTTCTAAAGCTCCGTTCGTCGCGTACAAAGCTCCGTTGCTGGTGAAACGAAGTCGAGGACGAAGAGGGTATAATCAGCCTCAACTTTCGTCTTGAAAGTTTAGGGTTTCGTTGTTTGTAGAAAAGTTATATATATACTAAGTTGGTCAAAAAAAAACCTAATATAATATTATTACTAATATCCCCCCCATAGCCTTTCCAATTCCACGGGTTGCTAACTCTATGCTGTGCACGTATGGGGGAGGGGCCCGCCCACTTTTAAGTGGGTGGGTTTATTTATTATTATTTTTTTCTTTTTCTTTTTTTTTCTTTTTCTTTTTCTTTTTCTTTTTCTTTTTCTTTTTCTTTTTTTTTCTTATTCTAAAACTTATATACATCTATATATATATATATATATATATATATATATATATATATATATATATATATATATATATATATATAGGTATATATCCATAAATACACCAAAAAGTCTATTTAAATCCAAATATCATTTAAAAGTCAACTATCCAATTATTTAATATATTTGAGCATATCTATATATATATAAATTCAATCCTTAATAGATCAACTCAAATAAAAAAATGTATTTAGATAGGAAAAACATGGTTATTAAATCTCCACAAATTTTAAATAAAAGTTTAATATTATCTACTATATATATAATGCATCAAAAATATATTTTTACATATATGTGCAAATTTAAATTGCCATAAAAGGCAACAATAGTAATATCACATAATATCCATTAATATCAGCAATAATAAAATGTCTATTTAATTTTCACAAAATAACTTTAGTAATAATAAAATAATAAAAATTTCTCCAATGGGTGAACTGTACCACACACCCTTATCGGGGTCCCGAAACATGTACAATATTATAAAATATTATTTAATAATAAAATACCAATAATTGTACAAATATTTAAATAATTAGAATTTGTACATCAAACTCTAAAATAGTTTAGAAAATATTTCTAAGTACATAAAATAAGTCTACATGGCCATATTTGGTCACCCTACCTGCTTACATGGTCTTGGGTTTGGTCCGGGCCCAGTTCGGACTGAATTGGCTAAACCGGGTCATACAAAAAAATAAAAACAATAATAAAACCATCAATTGTATAATTATTTTTTTAAAGTCTAATAAAATAAATAAATAAATAAATAAAAATTAGGGGTTTTACAATAACAACTATAAGAAAGTTACTCCAATCAAACTTATCACTCTATGGGTCATGCTTTTGACAAGCTGGTAGCGACCTCTTGTTTGAATATACTAAGGTGTGTCAGTTTAGAAGGATTCGTTCTACGTCTAACATGGAAAACAAAGAAGTGAGCTTGAAAACTTAGGGAAGAAAAATTTATGGCCAATTGATAAGAATCAATGATAATTAAAGAACCCAGGCTATAGAATATGATTAGGCAAGTGTTTTGAAAACTCTAAGTCATAATGACTAATATGTGTGGACTGATGTTTGGTGTTGTGTAGGAGGCATGCGCTTGCTTGTTGGAAGGCATACGTCATAGGTGTGCTACGTCTTGCATAAATCTTAAGTATTCAGTTTAGTTAAGGGAATGGGTCGATATTTGTATGGGTGAAATCGAATAGATCGAATTTGGGTCTCTATGGTTTTTTTTTGAGGAAGCAATGTCTCATATACGTGGTGTAATTTAAATAGAGCACTAGAAAGTTCGTTTGCATGGGACATATATGTCATGTGAGTAGCATGATTAGTCTAGTTCGTGAGTGTGAACTTTGTCGAAAGGAAAAGTCTAGCATTGTGCTTCAATTATCAAAATCACGGTCGAGGGTATCACATGATATGAATATGGGTCGACGTTATGAACCATTGAATAATTAGTCTAATTGGAACCAATCATTTCCAACCACTTGTTAATTCCAAAATCTTATGTTCCTTAGAGAGGCTTGCGATCTATTTGGCTCAAAATTTTTGCTCTTGATTTAAACAAAAATGATTTTATGATTGACTTGAAGAATTTAGGTTACAACCCGTTACCGTAGTTATCTAAACGCACGAACAAAGGGATATAAAATGCAAAATAAAAGATCGTTTCATAAATTCCATACAGACGGAAGAACGGTCACGATTGTAATCCTATTCTGAGAGGTAGAGTATAATAAGTTCAATGTTCTACCCAACTTATAGAAGTTGGTTAATCGGGGAAAGCACAGTATGTCACGACCCGCACCCGCTTTTCGGATACGAGACGTGTCCAAGCCAGCCTACGCCGCAGAGTCGGTGGTAGAACGCTGTCAAGCCCACAAGAAAATAAATGCTCAAAAATAAACATTTGCAGCTCATTCACATTTCTACATTTATTACAACATTTATATTTAAAGAAAATACAAGACTTTATATTTAATGGAATTGATACAAATGCTATCTATTTCTAGGTTGTCTTCAGCATACCCAAGTCATCCCCAGTGCTAAGAGTGATCGCGGCTAAACCTGTAAAATGTTGGTTATCCAGTCAGGATTGGAACAAGTACACAAACCGACGACAATACAAAACACAATAGAATTGACAAGACATAAAAATAGCATATGAGATATGAAAGCTATAGAAAACTGATGACATAGCACGATAGAGAAATAAACAAGGAAAAACTAATAAAAGACATCTATCTAGGTGGTGTGAAATATCCGTTTCAACATGTGGACGACTAGGGGGTAAATAAGGCACACTGTACGTGTCGTGCGCAGCGGCTAGCATGCAAGATTAGACATACTGGAATATTTCTGGATAGTCCACATGTATACTAAGATATTTTCCCTCTCGACTACTCCGTGTGACGAGCGTGTCAACAAGCAGCAAGATATATGTATAGACAAGAAATGAAAAAACTACTATGAATCGAAAAGCAATCAAAAAGTGCACTTGCCTGAGGTCCTTCGCTGGTGAAACCGACAATCCCGTTGTGTTTGGAATAGTCCACTTAGCCTAGGGTAATGTTCGGGTTGCAAGAAAATAGGAAATTATCGATTAGTCGTGATCAATGATTTAAATCGAGTAGGAAAATGACTTAGAAAAATAATCCCCCAACCATTAATATATCCCCTTTTTAGAAGATTCATTAGAATATTTATATTTTAGAAAAATTATGGTCAAAATAAAATCAAATAATAACATTTTAGCCAAAACGATGCTTAGAAAATATTCATATTTTATTTACAAACATATTAGAAACCTTATATATATATAAAATTATTAATGAAAAATATTTGCTTCTTATTAAGGAAACATCCACTATATACTATACTTATAGATACATTATAAAACTATTAGAATACTTATATAAATTTCTATATTGAAAATACTTAAAAAATTTATTTTAGTATACATGAGCCTAAATAATTTATTACAATCTCAAATAATACATATATATAAATATCCGAAATAATCAAACCATTATTTTAGATATGGTGAAGTTCTTTTATGAAGTAATATCTTTTAATAAGTAATTATTGTTTTACAGGCGAATCCAAAAACCCAATTAACTAACAACATATACGTTGCTATGGTTTCCTAATTAATAATAATAATAATAGTTCATAACAAAATAATTTTACTAATAATTATAGTAATACAGTATTAAAATCATTGTATCATGGATTTATATATATCCAGCCCAAACAATTTGAAAGCCCATAACCCATTCCATTGGGTGGCCAAGTTAAGAAAATAATGAAACAACTAAAATAAGAAAATAAAATAAAACAAACTTAAATATAACAAAACCAAAAAGCAAAGAGAGAGAGAGAGAGAGGTCAGAAAAACTCACTGAGTGGAAAGAGGGAGGTCGTGAGGGTTTTCACCGGAAATGCGCCGCCGGAAGCATGGGGAAGGCTCCGGCTCTGGGCATGGGGCGCGGAGGGGTCTCGTAGGGCGAAGCAGGCCGGGAACTCGACCGCGACGTCGAGTAGAAGAGGCACGGACGGAGAGGGGTTCACCACCGGTGTTCTCCGTGAGCCACCGTCGGCCGGTTCGAGGCGCAGCGGTGCTGAGAGGAGCTCGACTGGCCGTGTCACGACGTCGAATAGAAGAGGCACGGGCTACACTACTGCAGAAAATAAACACGGGCTACACTACTGCAGAAAATAAACACGGGCTACACTACTGCAGAAAATAAACACGGGCTACACTACTGCAGAAAATAAACACGGGCTATACTACTGCAGAAAATAAATACGGGCTACAATGTCTAACACGGGCTATGGTCAGATCACATATCTTTGGTACTTCTAATTCCCGACTCCACAATTTATAATAGAAAATAATCACATAACCAATGGCCAACCAATGAAATATAGTGAAAATTAATATCGAAATGCAGACAATAAACTGTACTCGCCTGTGGTCCTGTGCTGGTGTAACCGATAACCTGAACCACTCAGAATGCCACAATAGTCAAAACTCGTACGACAGACTCCGGATGCTGAAATAGACAATACCAATGATCTCAGAATAGTCAAATTAGCTAGGATTGTCTGTCCTTAAGTCCAATTCTGGACACAGGGGCAAAACTGTAATTTCGGGCAAAAACGATATCCGTCGTTGGACCCGCTTTGCACCGAAAAGTGTGCCAGAGTCAATGGTCTCTAAAGTCGTCAAACTACATGTCTATGGATCCGATTTTCCGATACGAACCCAATCGTATGTTCAAAGTTGGATTCCGGCGGGCCGTGCACAAACTCACCCGTTGAGAAGGACCGTGGGGTCCGCGAAACGGCGATCCAATCAACTGTCTCAGAATCGGACCAAACTTGGCATACAGGACCAGAAAAATGATATGGTCCTGTTGGCATAAGTTTTATCTCGATTTGATGAACGTGCACAAAGTGATGGACAAGTTCCACAACAGCCTAAAGTAAATTCATAAGACATTACTCCAAATGTAAATATACATTATTTAATTGTATATAATAATATAATATTCATAAATTATTATTATTTATAATATGAGAATCTGGACTGGTTAGTTATCTATAATATAGTTACATTATTTACACAAACATCCTCTATACTTGAACTAATTAGGTAGCATTCAAATTGTATTAGAGGGACTTACGAGCAAATTTGTCAAAGTAAAGTTGAAGATATACATAGAAGTTGTTGTGTACATCTTCTTCCTATATTAACGTGGATAGTGACCATTGTGTCCCACCTTGAATCCCATCATGCATGCACCAAGTTGTCTTGCCCACTCTCATATTGGAGAATGACACGTTGACGCATGATTCGGGATGGGCAATCAAAGATGAGAGGCCATGCTACGTAGCATTACTCTAATACATTAATATAGTTGGCTGCATGCATCATCTATGCAGTGCATTACTACTACAGACATCCTCTACTATCAGGTGCTTTCACACAATGCTTCTATATTCTCTCATCCTCCATTTCCTAGTTTTCGTGTTACCAATCAACCCCTAACAACTCTTTCTTACAAAGACCCATTATAATTAAGATAGTTGTTAACAAGGGTAACATATCAAGCATTTACTAAGAAAATTTGGTTGAGTGCTGCACTTATGCATTCGTTATACGCGCGATTCATGCAATTGCCCATACAACACTACATTTGAAATAAGATTTTGCAGAAACGAATAAGAGGAAGGAGGAGGTCAGTACCAAGGTGGGTGGAAGAGCTATTCGGCTCCTTGGATGTGGACGTCGGAGAGGAAACGTCGGCGGGGACCCAGGTGCTGCGACCACCGCGGTAGGTGCCGTTCGGAGGGGACACGTCGGCAAGGCCATGCACGACGCACCATTTGTACTACTGCCCGGCATATTCGACGAGGAAGACGTCAGACTCCCTCGCCAGGGAGTCCACCGAGAGGACGAGCCAATGTCGTCGGTCGCCGCCGCCGGGCTCGACTGAGAAGAAGTTGTCTTCCTCGAACCGCTCGGTGGTGAGCTTCTAGAACAGCCTCACGTAGGAGGAGGGGGACTCATGAGGAGGCGAGGTAGAAGGAGTGGATCTTGACGAGGTCGACGAGAGTTGGAAGTAGTAGCAGCAACCATTGCGAGCGTGAGATGTAAAGAAGATGGTGGCGGCGGCTACTATTTCGTCCCTTGAAATAGAGAGGCTCTCAGGGGTTTTATATAGCTACTACTAGGTTAATGTAATGGTCCACATTAGCGAGAGGCCCGGCTTGGGCTGGGTTATAAAAGATGGGCTATAATCTCAATCAAAAGAAGAATGGTTGGGTCTTCATGTGGCTTCACATGACTGCCTACGGCTGTTCTGGATTAGGCTTTGGTTTAATGGCTAGAATTTCATTTGCTTATTCAATAGGTTGGGCTATGGCTTAGTAGCCTTGGGCTGGTTATTAACAACAAGTATGGCTTGGCAAGAGTTGTGGGCCTGGCCCATGTTTCGAATTGATGGCTGGTTAAAAGGTTGCACTAGCTTAAATAAGTAGCTTAGCTTCTAAAAAAATGGATTTGGACCTTAATAAAGTTTATAGGCTCAAGCATATGGGTGTGTTAATTCAATGGGTGGTCTTAGCAAGAGTTAGCTTTAACAGGAATTGGCTTAAACAGACTTTCTATAGGTTGGGATAGTTAGAGGTAAAATATTTAAATAATAATGCAAACTATAAATAGTTAACATAAGGACTATTTATATAAATATTCCAAAAAAATAATAGATAGGGAATAGATAATATAAATAATCATAGATGAGAAATGTCTAATTCTTTTATTTAGGAGAAGGTGGAGTTACAAATCTACCCACCTTAAAAATAATTTCGTCCTCGAAATTCCAACTCATAAACATGCCAAAAATTTCAAACATAAAAATTAAAAGAATAAATTCACCATTACCACAATATCCTCGAATTTCAATTTCTCAGAACTATTTATATCCTCCTCCTTGCCATTTCGTAACAACGAGTCATCGAGGACTTCTACCCACCTTTAGTCACACTACCCACTTCAAACACCTGACGTCATAATATTGTAACCCTCCAGCTAATTGCAAAAAGTAACTATCGACGGACGTCTATAGCATAAGGCACCTATATGCTCTCCTATCTATCGAGCAGTCAAAAATCTTAACAAGCAAATTTACACACTTAGCTATGGATATTGATAAATTCTAATAAGTCCGACCATTCATCGCTCTGCACGAGGAAGGGCAGGATGATAAGAAGAATAATCGAAAGAAAAAATAAAGTTTCGAGAACGGTAGAGTATCCAATACTACAAATAGAAAATGAGTTTATGAACCACTGCCTTATTTGCAAGATTGGCTATTCTAGTCCAGTCACTTGCTAAATTGAAGGACTTGTTTCTTAGAGGGATTTGCAATCAGTGCAATACAGAAGCTCCGTTCTCGAAATTCTAAACAAGGTTCCAAAGTAGAACGGAATTTGAGAAATCAAGATTGTGATATATTCCGTGGTTATTTAAACACACAAGCAAGGAATATAATTGTAATGGAAGATCTTCTCGTGACTTCTAGGTGGATGGAATAAGGGTTACGAATTACCTCACTTTCTAAGGGGTGGAGACTACATAGCAGGTATACGGGCCTATTTCAAACAGTTCGATTTTATAGTCCAAAAATGGGGGTTTGTCTGGATGGGTTTTACTAGGTCTTAATGAGCTTCCTGATTTGGACATCCCTCGTTGGTTGGGTGAACCTTGGATTGCCATCTATATGGACTGGACAAGATTCCAATGATAAAATTATTCCTACTGGATTAGGGTATTCTAGAATAGGTTTCTATCCAAGGGTTGAGTTAGTTATCCGTCGGGTTGGTTAGCTAGGTTCATAAGGCCCGAAATATGTCTTCCGTGACCTTTGTGTTTAAGTAGCACATGAGGCCTCAAATGGGTGGTACACTAGTGGCATATGCGTAGTGGGCTTCTAGTAGGTCACAACCATATATTGGGTCGAAGGAAATGAGTCGAGGTTGAGTCTCTAAATGGTAGTTGGAAAGGATACCGGTACTATAGTAAAGGTTATAGCTAGGCCTTTTATCCTGAAAGTCGTACCATAAAAATAGAGTACAAGGGGACGGGTTTGAGCAGGACATGATATACCTAGATGAAGATAGACTCGTCTGGATCTTGTATATGAAGTTTGTTGGAAGGTAACAGCTGGTCTCGTGCTCCGAATATTAATGACACGGTCGGGGACACAAAATAATCTAAGTGGAAAGTGGGAGTCCATGGGGCACTAACTATCATTCTAATGGAAAAATTATTCTAATCAATCGGTATTCCTCGTATATTCCAAGAAGGCTTACAGTCTACCCACCTTAGAAACTAGGATATGGTTTTAGGAATAATGAGGTTAGAAGGATTCCGAAGTCCGGATACTGTACCTCGACTTTTGCTAATAAAGAATAAGGCACGGCGTGACGGAATACGGTAATTATAGGTCAAATCAAGGACCGTTTCTCATTAAATGGAAATGAGTGTGTACAATGACACATGGTCGAATCATAGAATGACCTACTCGTCTGCTATATATCAGAGTTATCGATGGGATAACCAACTCCAAGGCACATCCTACGAAAAAATTTCTAACAACTGAGTCGTAAATTTCTACTTGTGTCAGGCTGTTCGACTATTGTCACAAGAGTTGTAGTGATCATGCATTATTGTTGACAACTGGTAAGCCATGATATGACAGGGTTTTTAAGTTATGGTATTGGCTAAGCTAGTGACTGCGGTGTTCCAGTACTAGTTAGGTCTTAATAGTAAAATTTATATAAATAGGGTAATATTTGTTGGAAACCAATCCCGGGATGAGTGTCTACCATAGTCACGGTAAAGAATTGTCTTTACCCTTGTCTATTCATCTCATGTCAAAACAGTGGCTTTGGTCGAGGGACGGTTGAGTTAAGGCTTAAGGATTTCTCGTTAAGACAATGTTCAAGAAAAATATTTAGAGACTCACAATGAATTGGTTTCTTAAGAATAGAATCTCCTAGGTTGGCATTTCGACTAAGGGTAAAACCCTAATCATTCTCAAATTCGAATGGCTAGAAGGTCTCAATAGTAGTTTGAGGGTCGAGAGGAGAACGAGTAACTCAGTCATATGACTAGCCGATGGTAGCTACACTTGTGTATATAACTATCATAACCATAGGGATACTCTGTATCTCTCTACCAATTATGAGCTTTCGTCTTTCCAAATCAGTGAAAGACAAAAACAATAAAGAGTTCAAGGGAGATGTCACTGAATACAATTACGTGATTCAAAGGAGAATGTATAATTCAAGAGGAATTGTCAAAGCAGTCGTGGATGAGACCCTAGAGACATCTACATCTCCATCCACGTAGGATAATTAAATAAAGTGCGAACCAAAATGCATCATGGTTGATCAGACCATAATACACTGATTCTGATTAGACAATAAGTTAGTGGGCGTCCCCAATAATATATGCCTCAAATCAAGCTCGAGAACAGAGTGAGCTTGCAAAACTAAGCTGTGACAGCAGCGTTTGTTAAGATAGTCGAATACAATTATGCGAGATTTTTGAAAGAGGGCACAAGTAGTTCGAGTTTTGTGAGAATCAAACCTTACCCGGTGTTCTTGCTTATACAGTCTCCCTACTATCTTCTGATCCACAAGGACTTGGTCGACTAATGGGTTATGGACGTTCTAAATTCCATATTCTAGGTAAACCTATTAGTGTCAGTCGATATCCTCGTCAACAGGTCACAAGGACCACGGAACGCTAGATCGGGAGACGTGCTATCCAACTTACAAAACTTCCACCAATATTGTCTTCGGATCTTATGGAACACACCGGGCACTGTCCTATCCTCTATAGTATCCTTAACTTGTAATCATGTCTGAAATCATTTCACCGAGGATTATGCCTTGTCCGTATACTCGGGCGATGGTAAACTCTTGGTTCTGTGATTCAGATGTGATATGCTATCAGATACTCTACCTTATCTCGACACCCGGGTAACTATGATCAAAGAGGACCACTAGCCATAGTTTTAAGAATAATTCTATAACCTATAATTTCCTTAAAAATTTCAATTCTAGGGTCGTGTCTCGCCAGTGCGCTGCTGGCTGCAGTGAGTCCATAATTCAAATAAATGGCGACAGTGCGCTGCTGTCCTGCCATTGTGAGTTAACTAACATCCCTTTAACTATATTCCTAAAATTCAGGAGCTTCTAGAGATTCAAACATGTTGACTAGGAAATAAAGCGTAAGCATTATCAGTCACAACCCTTAAAATAAAAGGTGAACAGGAAGGGAAATAAACTGAAGGCAAAGAAATACAAACATCCTAGTATCGATTTCATATGTATTCAACCATTGGGGAAAAACTTTGAATCGGAACTAACTCGAGGTTCGTATGTGGATAACATAATCAGACAAATATATAGAGATAATAATTCTTAAGGCAAAATTAGAACTAAGTAGGCAATTCGACTAAGATATGAGGATGATATCTAAGAGGCAAATAGAAAGAATTGCACCATTCATCAAGGTTAGATCAGGAGCCATGTCTCACCAAGTGAATAACCTATCCACATTGGATCATGTCGTCCTATCAAGAGGTAATAGTGTACCTATGGGGTTTGTCAAACTATCAAGATTAATAACCCTCATCTAACTTGCAGGGCCTAGACTACCCATCGGTAAATTTGTATAGGGGACTCCTAGTCCTAGTCACTCTCTTAAATTAAATTAATTTTTAATTCGTGAATGAGCATTTTCTAGTCGCAGGCTCGCAATAGTACAACCAACTTAAGTACTATCGCGAGTTCGCATGATTTGCGAAGACTGACCTGTATAGGCCACCACAAAAACTTGTCACGACCCGCACTCATTTTTTTTTTAAACGGATACGAGACGTGTCCAAGCCAGCCTACGCCGCAGTGTCGGCGGTAGAACGCTGTCACGGCCATGAAGATCAAAATCAAAAATAATGCTCATTCACAAAATTAATTTAATTTACAATGATCACAAGTTGTACATTTGTAAAAAAATATAAACTTGTACAAATAACTGAATGACTACAACTCAACTATCTAGCTAGTCTCTAGGCTTTGTCTGCAAGTATTCCCGTCACTCCCCAAGCTAAATGAATCTACGGCTAACCTGAAAATGTTGGTTTTCAGTCAGGAATGGAACGAGCACAATTCACTGAATGCAATTTCAAATAAAGAAAATGACTATAAAACAAAGGTTAGACATTAATCATGAGTTTTGAAAATAAAACAGTAAATACGAAAAACCAATAATAAATAGACACAAAATACTTTTTCCAACTGTTAGAAGTACCTTTGATATGTGATCGGTCTGGGGTACTACACCGCACGGTCTACGAGGTCTACTTGCATGAAAATAAACACGGGCTACACTACTTGCAGAAAATAAACACGGGCTACACTACTTGCAGAAAATAAATACGGGAATAAATACGGGCTACACTACTGCAGAAAATAAACACGGGCTACACTACTGCAGAAAATAAACACGGGCTGCACTACTGCAGAAAATAAACACGGGCTACACTACTGCAGAAAATAAACACGGGCTACACTACTGCAGAAAATAAACACGGGCTATACTACTGCAGAAAATAAACACGAGCTACAATGTCTAACACGGGCTATAGTCAGATCACATATCTTTGGTACTTCTAATTCCCGACTCCACAATTTATAATAGAAAATAATCACATAACTAATGGCTAACCAATGAAATATAGTGAAAATCAATATCGAAATGCAGACAATAAACTGTACTCGCCTGTGGTCCTGTGCTGGTGTAACCGATAACCTGAACCACTCAGAATGCCACAATAGTCAAAACTCGTACAACAGTCTCCGGATGCTGAAATAGACAATACCAATGATCTCAGAATAGTCAAATTAGCTAGGATTGTCTGTCCTTAAGTCCAATTCTGGACACAGGGGCAAAACGGTAATTTCGGGCAAAAACGATGTCCGCCGTTGGACCCGCTTTGCACCGAAAAGCGTATCAGAGTCAATGGTCTCAAAAGTCGTCAAACTACATGTCTACGGATCCGATTTTCCGATACGAACCCAATCGTATGTCCAAAGTTGGATTCCGGCGGGCCGTGCACAAACTCACCCGTTGAGTCGGACCGTGGGGCCCGCGAAACGGCGATCCAATCAACTGTCTCAGAATCAGACCAAACTTGGCATACAGGACCAAAAAAATGATACGGTCCTGTTGGCGCAAGTTTTATCTCGATTTGATGAACGTGCACAAAGTGATGGACAAGTTCCACAACAGCCTAAAGTAAATTCATAAGACATTACTCCAAATGTAAATATACATTGTTTAATTGTATATAATAATATAATATTCATAAATTATTATTATTTATAATATGAGAATCTGGACTGGTTAGTTATCTATAATATAGTTACATTATTTACAAAAACATCCTTTATACATGAACTAATTAGGTAGCATTCAAATTGTATTAGAGGGACTTACGAGCAAATTTGTCAAAGTAAAGTTGAAGATATGCATAGAAGTTGTTGTGTACAACTTCTTCCTATATTAACGTGGATAGTGACCATTGCGTCCCACCTTGAATCCTATCATGCATGCACCAAGTTGTCTTGCCCACTCTCATATTGGAGAATGACACGTTGACGCATGATTCGGGATGGGCAATCAAAGATGAGAGGCCATGCTATGTAGCATTACTCTAATACATTAATATAGTTGGCTGCATGCTTCATCTATGCAGTACATTACTACTATAGACATCCTCTACTATCAGGTGCTTTCACACAATGCTTCCATATTCTCTCATCCTCCATTTTCTAGTTTTCGTGTTACCAATCAACCCCTAACAACTCTTTCTTACAGAGACCCATTATAATTAAGATAGTTGTTAACAAGGGTAACATATCAAGCATTTACTAAGGAAATTTGGTTGAGTGCTGCACTCATGCATTCGTTATACGCGCGGTTCATGCAATTGCCCATATAACTCTACATTTGAAATAAGATTTTGCAGAAACGAATAAGAGGAAGGAGGAGGTCAGTACCAAGGTGGGTGGAAGAGCTATTCGGCTCCTTGGATGCGGACGTCGGAGAGGAAATGTCGGCGGGGACCCAGGTGCTGCGACCACCGCGGTAGGTGCCGTTCGGAGGGGACACGTCGGCAAGGCCATGCACGACGCACCATTTGCACTACTGCCCGGCATATTCGACGAGCAAGACGTCAGACTCCCTCGCCAGGGAGTCCACCGAGAGGACGAGCCAACGTCGTCGGTCGCCGCCGCCGGGCTCGACTGAGAAGAAGTCGTCTTCCTCGAACCGCTCGGTGGTGAGCTTCTAGAACAGCCTCACGTAGGAGGAGGGGGACTCATGAGGAGGCGAGGTAGAAGGAGTGGATCTTGACGAGGTCGACGAGAGTTGGAAGTAGTAGCAGCAACCATTGCGAGCGTGAGATGTGAAGAAGATGGTGGCGGCGGCTACTATTTCGTCCCTTGAAATAGAGAGGCTCTCAGGGGTTTTATATAGCTACTACTAGGTTAATGTAATGGTCTACATTAGCGAGAGGCCCGGCTTGGGCTGGGTTATAAAAGATGGGCTATAAGCTCAATCAAAAGAAGAATGGTTGGGTCTTCATGTGGCTTCACATGACTGCCTACGGCTGTTCTGGATTAGGCTTTGGTTTAATGGCTAGAATTTCATTTGCTTATTCAATAGGTTGGGCTATGGCTTAGTAGCCTTGGGCTGGTTATTAACAACAAGTGTGGCTTGGCAAGAGTTGTGGGCCTGGCCCATGTTTCGAATTGATGGCTGGTTAAAAGGTTGCACTAGCTTAAATAAGTAGCTTAGCTTCTAAACAAATGGATTTGGACCTTAATAAAGTTTACAGGCTCAAGCATATGGGTGTGTTAATTCAATGGGTGGTCTTAGCAAGAGTTAGCTTTAACAGGAATTGGCTTAAACAGACTTCCTATAGGCTGGGATAGTTAAAGGTAAAATATTTAAATAATAATGCAAACTATAAATAGTTAACATAAGGACTATTTATATAAATATTCCAAAAAAATAATAGATAGGGAATAGATAATATAAATAATCATAGATGAGAAATGTCTAATTCTTTTATTTAGGAAAAAGTGGAGTTACAGGCCAGAGGAGAATACCCTGGGGGCGGAGACAGGGGAGATGTCGGGGACGCTGGCCGAGGCGGCGCTGTAATTGGGGATGCTCCGATCAGGCGTAGGTCCGACGGGAGGGAAAGTCTGAGCGCGGCGGCACTCGGCTTCGATGAGGCTGCTGCACGGGCGGAGGCGGCAGAAGGCCACGGGATTGGTACGGCGACCCTTGTTCTGTGAAGCGCGAGGAACCGCGGACACGGCGTTGATCGTTCCCGGAGGCATCACGAGTCCTGGGTCGGGGAGGTCACTTGGCGGTGACAGTCGTGCATGGTGTCGAACGCCGGGCTCGGGGCTGCCACGAGGGTGGGCGGTGGCGGCTCGGTGCCAACGGCGGTCTGAATCTGGACCAGAGTGGCCTCGGCGGCTCGGGTAGTCGTCGACGGCGCTCGCGGGGACACGGCGCGGTCGATGTACAGTGGACGAGCCGGAGGAGGCGGGTCCAGATCTACTGCGGCGCTGGGTCGGCGTGGGGGTCCTCGATGGCTGGCAGCGGCAGACTCGGGTACGTCGCCGTGTCTGACTTGGGGACGGGCGGAGGCCAGGTTCTCTCCCACTCTCCTTCTTTCTCCGGTGTGTTTCGTTTGGCTATGGTGGTGGTGGTACAGGAGATGGGGATCGGCCAGATTGGTCGGGACAAGAGTCGGGAGTGGTGAAACGTCCGTGTCGGCCTGTCGACACGGACATGGGATTTTGTTATAGTTGTAATCTTATGGAATAAGATGGGAATGACACAGACACATGGGTCCGGACACGATAATCTCTGTGATGGTGGTGTTGTTGTTGGTTATTGGTATGGTGGTTGGCCTGTCGGAGGCACCTTGGTCGAGGAGGATGTGTGCGGACGGCGGGGATTGGTGCTGGTGGGGTGTGGTGCTCGTGGAGTCGATACGGAGGGGGTGAAGGAAGACTGGTGGTGATGATGATGGAGGGCTGTGGTCTCTCGGCTTGGTCGACAGGCAGGGGTGGTGGATCTGGCGGCGTGGCAGCAGGGAGAGGTGCTTTGAAGAGAATATGGGAGGGAGTTGAGTTGTGAGAAAAATAAAGAGAAACTCTCCTTGTATAGGAGGTGAATCTCCTGGTTGGATAGGGAGTAAGATTCGAATAGATAAAGCCTTCCCATCAAATAAATATTTAAAACTTAATTTCGTTTAATCATAATACATTAGTAGATAAAAATATTACTTTACCTCGGTATTTAGTACTTATCAAACAATTCAAATCGTATAAATTCAAATCCGTACTTAATTAATCAACTATCATTATAATTTTAAATAATATTTTTTGTCATCAAAATATTGTAACGTATGTTCTTATAAATCCAAAATTCTATTTAAAATATCATAAACATATTACAATCATATAACTTAGATATATTTTAAGACATAATAAATAACAATAATAATGCAAACAAAATTAATTGTAACGATAATAGCAATAGATAACTAATAATCGTAATAGTAATAATAATAATAGTTAACTATTAACTATTATTTCTAGAGGCGCAAGGCCCAAACCTCTTCCAACAGCAAAATAATAATTCTAACAAATAATATAAAATAGTTTTCACAAACCTTTCATCAGTCTAAATAAATTAAAACTTAAAATTTTCTAACTAGAAGATATTAACAAAATAGAATATATAAAATTCGGAAAGTGGGCTTACAAATCTACCCACCTTTGAAATAAATTCGTCCTCGAATTTAAGGACTACTACGATAGGCGGCCCTGGTAGGTTGGTAAAAAGAAAATAGCTTTTATAACAAAATTTTCGATGAAAGGAAAAGAAGAGTACAGTGATCAACTATGGTGAGATTAGGAGTAAATAAATAGGGCTCGTGGTTGGAATCTTAGACTATGGTTTGAATCCTAAAATGTCCTAAAACGTTCTCAAAATTCGGCACAAAATCTAACAATAATCTCAAGGCAAATTATCTATCGAAGACCCTACCCACCTTAGAAATAAATTTCTCTAAATTTCATGGGCACGATTTAGGTATGACTAAGAATATGATCAAGAAGTGATATGGTAATAAAATGAGTTAGATAATAAATAGAATCGAACCCTAAGAATAGATACCATGGGTTACGAGCATGATCATGATAATGGTCAAAATAGTCATGACCATAGTTGGAATGAAAATATAAATCTTAGCTATAATTAAATTGAAATATAGGCAGGGCTATGATTTAATCAAATAGTTTAGTCACGATCAAAGTCGTTTGGGAACAATCGAGATCCAATTTGTTCTGGCACGATTAACTCGATTAACTATTTAAGCAAATTGTTTAGGCATAATTATAGAATCAAAATCTAGAAAATCTATGAATTGACATAATCGAAATATGATCAAAGTAGTCTAGTTGCGATAAATGAAAGTCGTTAAAGATGAGCCAAATCGAAATCGTTTTAGCACATTCAACCATGTAGGCATGATCATAGAACCAAAATCTAGGCATGATTATGATTCTAGTGGGAAGATTTCAAAATTAGGTTTAAAAGATGACTATTCGAAAATAGGAAAATATGGAGGAAAAGAACAACCAGTTTATTGAGAAGCTTGTAACTAGGAATAAGGCACAAATCAATTTGAAAACTTAACAGTCACATGCCAATAAAGAACGTAGCCTCTATAGTATTCGAAAACCGTAGCACACCCAAAATCATTTACCGAGAATCCATGCCTCGCCAGTGTACATCTGGCTGCAGTAAACTCCTGGTTCCACGACTCAAATGAGGCTACGGTAATGAATACCCTATCAACTCTATTCAATCTTGACATAATAGGACAACTAAGCTATAGCATGCATGACATTCGATAAATCACGCTTACTTGAAATTATTTCAACTTGGGGGACATGAACGCCAGTGCGCTGCTGGTTGCAGTGAACCCGTAGTCTCGATAATTCAAATAAGTGGCAACAGTGCGCTGCTGTCTTGCCATCGCAAATCAACGAACATTCTTTTAACTATACCTTATGAAATTTCAAAGGAGGTTCTAGAATTTCAAACAAGTTCCATGAGGGTGTAAGTATCTGTCCTTCAAGTATGAATATCAAGTCTTGAAAAGAAAATGATTAGTTAGGAAGGATAACTCTTGAATCCAAGAGCTTAACATGAGATTAGTGTATAGACAATTGAGTAAGAAATTTAAAAGATATAATCCCTTGGGTCCAAGGAAAGATATAAGTGATACAAACCCATGATATGACGATGTTTAGAGAAGACATAAGATAAAGTTTGTACAAAGAATTAAGATCAGGAAGAAAAGGACCGAAAGCAAAAGAAATATAAATTGTTAATCTCTATTTTTTCTGATATTCAAGATCAAGCAAAATATGTATAAAATACTCTGTCTACTTATTATGCACGAGTATAGTCTAAATAAATCTCGAAGTATCATTTTAAGGGAAGCTTATCCTACTCCCAAGTAAAATACAAATTTAAATTGCAATAACACATATATTTTATGTCACGCCCCAGAACCAGAATACTGGATGGAGGCGGACACAGCCAGCTACACAATCTCAAAGTACGTTAATACTCTGAAATCACGTATAAGCTGTCAAGACATGGGGGTTACTCTACAAGCCATCAGTCAATCCTAAGGTTTAACAATCCTAGGTATCTCAATCACAGGCAATTATACAAGAGCTACGAGTACGATCATCATACATACAATAGTAAGGCGTCCCGAACCATATATACATGAGTGATCATGAAGCCAGTACCACAGAACGGATAACTAGCTAGAGTGTTAGTCGTACATGATAAGGACTAGCTATAGTCTAGAATACACATATCATGTTTATGCCCGGAGGCTACAATATCAAGGAAAATACCAAAACACGAGCTAAACACATGCTCGGGGCTAAACGTTACAAGAGGAGAATTTACATATCAGTGGAAGAATGAAGAAGAAACCCACTGAGGCACTCTGGTGCTCCGGCTGGTCACCGTCGAGTAGATGGTACGGGAGATCCTTCGGGCTCTTCTATCAGAACCTAGCCATGCAAAACCAGTGGAGTCAGACCCCAAATAGCAAGTACCACAAAGGAGGCCGAACTATGAACTTAAAACCAGCAATCATAGGCAATCAACAGGGAGAGAAAGCTATAAGTAAAGGAGGATCGAGATTCGTGCAGTACCAATGCACTTATCCCGAACATAGAAAGACAGTAAATAAATCATCATTTGACTTAAAGTAAACTGGAGAACATGTTAAATAAATAGAGCTAAGCAATATACGAAGAGAGGACGAAGGTACTGTTCCGGAAGCCAGGTTACAACCCTTAAACCAGACAAGGACCGGGATTGTAACCCTTCACCTGAACAGAACTTGGTCTCTCCCACCATTTATTGGCAAGGTAAATATAAGAAATCAAGACATGTAACAATCTTGTACAAGATCAAAATGAGACTAGACTGAGTAAACTCCATACAACATTCACGGCCAAGCAATAAGTACGGCTTGATACTTTAACTAACTAGGGTTATCACAGGACTAGCAGGATGCAATGAGAATTCCAAGTCCGGTTACCTGTTTGTTACTACCTGAGTGATCCTAGCAAGAAAAGAAAAAGATAGCAGGATATAGCAGACACACTGTAGTAAGATACATGTGTCCTAAGGTACCATACTCGACGGCGGGCTGGAAGTGCGCTCATCTCGACGGATAGCAACAAATCCCATGTATATATATATATATATATATATATATATATATATATATATATATATATATATATATATATAAGGCCGGGACCAAAGGGGCAACAAGTAACTGGGAAATTCTCCATAAACTATTTGATCAATCTAGTCATTAACCTAGCCAGATTCAGTATAAATCCCTGACCGTGGTACTCAGGGATCATGCCCTAGACATGATGCAAGACACAATCGGACTATTAGTTAATACAAGCACAATCATCCAAGGTGTCCAGGCCAATGAATTGATTTGTCAAGAGTGCGCCACGACGGGCCACAATTATTATCATTATTACTTATCAAGAGTGCGCCACGACAGGCCACTATCAAGCATGTCAGGGTGCTTGTCAAGAGTGCACCACTACGGGTCACTATTGTGTCATGTATAGCAGGTCAAGTTATCAGGTCAAGTTATCAAGTCAGGAGTGCACCACGGTGGGCCACTATCAAGTCAGGTTATCATGTCAATTTATCATTCCAAACATATTAAATAAATTCGTGATTATCAAGTTCATGACAAAAGGCGTATATGGCATGAATGTAATAAAACGAATAAAAACATAAAATACAGGACTTATGATAGAGCCATGCGGCTCAGGCAGAATTGGCTCATGCGGCAGGATAAATTAGGATACATGCGGCTCAGGAAAAGCAAGACCATGCGGCTCAGGTGGGACAGGGAGCAGAGCTCATGCGGCTCGGGTAGGGCAGGATCTCATGCGGCCAGGAATGACTGGAAGCACATGTGGCTGAAATGGGCTGAGTCTCATGCGGCCAGAAGGAATTGGGTCCCATGCGGCCCGCAGAGGAGAGGGTATATGCGGTCCAGGATTAATGAATCCCATGCAGCCAGGTCGGGGAGAGCACATGCGGCTCGGGGAAGAAGGACATATGCGGCAGAAAAGGATGGGGTGCATACGGCTGGGAATCGCTTGGCCCCATGCGGCCAGCGGAAGGGAGCGCTTCATACGGCTCGGGGAGGGAACTCTTATGCGGCCAGACGGGTCATGCGCCTATGCGGCCAGGCAATGAAGGGGAGGCGCTCATGCGACTGAATCATGCTATACGGCTAGAAAATTATATGCAGCCCAAAGTCCATGTGGCCAAGAATAAGACTTGTCACACAAAGCTATGCGACTAAGTCCAGATAGACTCATGCGGTCGGGTCATCATGCGGCTAAGTCCAGATAGACTCATGCGGTCAGGTTATCATGCGGCTAAGTCTAGATAGACTCATGCGGTCGGGTCATCATGCGGCTAAGTGAGGAGAGAATTTATGCGGCTGAAATGCAAGGATATTCATGTGGCTGAGGGCGACTTGCCGCATGAATGTTCATGCGGCTAAGTACTGCCATGCGCCAGAGAACTGTTCTTCTTCTCTAAATTTTCGAGAAGAAGAACACCATGAACCCATGCCTTCCAAGCTGCATAACTCTATCATCTGGAGCCCAAATCCGAACTTCCATAGGTTAAAATGGGGTAGAACGAAATTCTCTACAACATGGAGCCATCAAAACTTAGAAATAACAAGACTAAATAGATCAAAACCCAAGAAATCCGAAAGTAAAATAAACTTAGATCTACAAGAATCTAGCCATGGAAATTGAAAATGCTCAGTACTAAAAAGTGTTAGAATGCTGCAAGGAAGAGAATGGAACAAACGAAATCAAATCGTCCAACATTCGGCAAGGTGTACTTGCCTCTCTCCAATGGCTAGGGTTTGGTGGAAATAAAATGAATGAGGGTGAATGAGGAGGGAGAGAGAAAAGTGGCTTATATAACAAGCCCAAGCAATCTCCACCATTCATTCCTCTCCACTCAATCTAAACCAGACACCTCATCTCATAAAGAACTAAACTAAACTAAACCAACCCAAGTCAAAGTGGAACCGAACCAAATAAAACCAAATCCAAGTTAAACCAAGTCATGAAAATCCTACACTTAGGAAATTTTTTTAAAATATCACGCAAACCGATTAATACGAAATACGGCTCAAATAAACATGTATCCGTATAAAATACCGATACAGTGAGACGGGTCTCACAACTCTCCATACCTTAGAAAATTTCCGTCCTCGGAATTTCCTGAGGCTAGTCGAGCAAGATAACAAAACAAAAGCTCCAGGAAACTCAACAATCACAATAAATCAAGCATGGCATATAAGTAAAGTAAAACATTCAGTAATGTAATTAAATACGTAAGCGGTAAATAAATGCACAAGAATAAATACAATCATGATCAAGAAGGGCTAGAGGCATATGGATCAATATGACTCCTGAGTCAGTTGTGTAGAAACCAACGTCCTTGCAGACCTAAGCTGACTCCCAAAAATGGATAAAAGTCAAGCCTCAAGGTAAGTCGATACCAATGACTTAGTTCAAGACATGACTCTACCCATGACGTGTCATCGTAGCTGAAACAGATGCATGAACTTTATCACCTGTCTCAAGATACAAAGACAGAAGCGACTGGCTGATCGGGATGGACTGACATCTCTGCCTGCATGCTGAGACTGATCCTCCATAACTGGCCTGACTGAAAAATACTGAGTTGCCCTCGGCAAAACACGAACAAGATAATCAGAAGGATCAAACAGTGCCCTTGAAAGTTGAAGGACAGAAGATCAAATCATGGGAACAGGAATAATCAATAATCAAAACAGATATCGAGTCAAGTATCAGAGATAGAGAATAATCCGAAGGAGATCAATAAGGATAATCGTGATTGAGATATCTAAATATGGTAACCCCCACAAATCTGAAAATCGAGAACTGCATGGGCACACCACTAAAACCATGTCACGCCCTAGAACCAGAATACTGGACGAAGGCGGACACAGCCAGCTACGCAATCTCAAAGTACGTTAATACTCTAAAATCACGTATAAGCTGTCAAGACATGGGGGTTACTCTACAAGCCATCAGTCAATCCTACGGTTTAACAATCCTAGGTATCTCAATCACAAGCAATTATACAAGAGCTAAGAGTACGATCATCATACATACAATAGTAATGCGTCCCGAACCATATATACATGAGTGATCATGAAGCCAGTACCACAGAACGGATAACTAGCTAGAGTATTAGTCGTACATGATAAGGACTAGCTATAGTCTAGAATACACATATCATATTTATGCCCGTAGGCTACAATATCAAGGAAAATACCAAAACATGAGCTAAACACGTGCTCGGGGCTAAACGTTACAAGAGGAGAATTTACATATCAGTGGAAGAATGAAGAAAAACCCACTGAGGCACTCTGGTGCTCCGGCTGGTCACCGTCGAGTAGATGGTACGATAGGTCCTTCGGGCTCTTCTATCAGAACCTGGCCATGCAAAACCAGTGGGGTCAGTCCCCAAATAGCAAGTACCACAAAGGAGGCCAAACTATGAACTTAAAACCAGCAATCATAGGCAATCAACAGGGAGAGAAAACAATAAGTAAAGGAGGATCGAGATTTGTGCAGTACCAATGCACTTATCCCGAACATAGGAAGACAGTAAGTAAATCATCATTTGACTTAAAGTAAACTGGAGAACATGTTAAATAAATAGAGCTAAGCAATATACGAAGAGAGGACGAAGGTACTGTTCCGGAAGCCAGGTTACAACCCTTAAACCAGACAAGGACCGGGATTGTAACCCTTCACCTGAACAGAACTTGGTCTCTTCCACCATTTATCGGCAAGGTAAATATAAGAAATCAAGGCATGTAACAATCTTATACAAGATCAAGACGAGACTAGACTGAGTAAACTCCATAAAACATTCACGGCCAAGCAATAAGTACGGCTTGATACTTTAACTAACTAGGGTTATCACAGGCCTAGTTACTAGCAAGATGAAATGAGAATTCTAAGTCTGGTTACCTGTTTGATACTACCTGAGTGATCCCAGCAAGAAAAGGAAAAGATAGCAAGATATAGCAGACACACTGTAGTAAGATACATGTGTCCTAAGGTACCACACTCTACGGCGGGCTGGAAGTGCGCTCATCTCGACGGATAGCAACAAATCCCATGTATATATATATATATATATATATATATATAAGGCCGGGACCAAAGGGGCAACAGGTAACTGAGAAATTCTCCATGAACTATTTGATCAATCTAGTCATTAACCTAGCCAGATTCAGTATGAATCCCTGACCGTGGTACTCAGGGATCATGTCCTAGACATGATGCAAGACACAATCGGACTATTAGTTTATACAAGCACAATCATCCACGGTGTCCAGGCCAATGAATTGATTTGTCAAGAGTGCGCCACGACGGGCCTCTATCATTATCATTATTACTTATCAAGAGTGCGCCACGACGGGCCACTATCAAGCATGTCAGGGTGCTTGTCAAGAGTGCACCACTACGGGTCAATATCGTGTCATGTGTAGCAGATCAAGTTATCAGTTCAAGTTATCAAGTCAGGAGTGCACCACGACGGGCCACTATCAAGTCAGGTTATCATGTCAATTTATCATTCCAAACATATTAAATAAATTCGTGATTATCAAGTTCATGACAAAAGGCGTACATGGCATGAATGTAATAAAACGAATAAAAACATAAAATTCTGGACTTATGAGAGAGCCATGCGGCTCAGGTAGAATTGGCTCATGCAGCAGGAAAAATTAGGATATATGCGGCTCAGGAAAAGCAAGACCATGCGGCTCAGGTGGGACAGGGAGCAGAGCTCATGCGGCTCGGGTAGGGCAGGATCTCATGCGGCCAGGAATGACTGGGAGCGCATGTGGCTGAAATGGGGCTGAGTCTCATGCGGCCAGAAGGAATTGGGTCCCATGCGGCCCGCAGAGGAGAGGGTATATGCGGCCCAGGATTAATGAATCCCAAGCGGCCAGGTCGGAGAGAGCACATACAGCTCGGGAAAGAAGGACATATGCGGCAGGAAAGGATGGGGTGCATGCGGCTGGAAATCGCTTGGCCCCATGCGGCCAGCGAAAGGGAGCGCTTCATGCGGCTCGGGGAGGGAACTCTTATGCGGCCAGACGGGTCATGCGCCTATGCGGCCAGGCAATGAAGGGGGGCGCTCATGCGACTGAATCATGCTATGCGGCTAGAAAATCACATGCAGCCTAAAGTCCATACGGCCAAGAATAAGACTTGTCACATAAAGCTATGCGACTAAGTCCAGATAGACTCATGCGGTCGGGTCATCATGCGGCTAAGTCCAGATAGACTCATGCGGTCGGGTTATCATGCGGCTAAGTCTAGATAGACTCATGCGGTCGGGTCATCATGCGGCTAAGTGAGGAGAGAATTTATGCGGCTAAAATGCAAGGATGTTCATGTGGCTGAGGGCGACTTGCCGCATGAATGTTCATGCGGCTAAGTACTGCCATGCGCCAGAGAACTGTTCTTCTTCTCCAAATTTTCGAGAAGAAGAATACCATGAACCCATGCCTTCCAAGCTGCATAACTCTATCATCTGGAGCCCAAATCCGAACTTCCATAGGTTAAAATGGGGTAGAACGAAATTCTCTACAACATGGAACCATAAAAACTTAAAAATAACAAGACTAAATAGATCAAAACCCAAGAAATCCGAAAGTAAAATAAACTTAGATCTACAAGAATCTAGCCATGGAAATTGAAAATGCTCAGTACTAAAAAGTGTTAGAATGCTGCAAGGAAGAGAATGGAACAAACGAAATCAAATCGTCCAACATTCGGCAAGGTGTACTTGCCTCTCTCCAATGGCTAGGGTTTGGTGGAAATAAAATAAATGAGGGTGAATGAGGAGGGAGAGAGAAAAGTGGCTTATATAACAAGCCCAAGCAATCTCCACCATTCATTCTTCTCCACTCAATCTAAACCAGACACCTCATCTCATAAAGAACCAAACTAAACTAAACCAAACCAAGTCAAAGTGGAACCGAACCAAATAAAACCAAATCCAAGTTAAACCAAATCATGAAAATCCTACACTTAGGAAAAATTTTAAAATATCACGCAAACCGATTAATACGAAATACGGCTCAAATAAACACGTATCCGTATAAAATACCGATACAGTGAGACGGGTCTCACAACTCTCCATACCTTAGAAAATTTCCGTCCTCGAAATTTCCTGAGGCTAGTCGAGCAAGATAACAAAACAAAAGCTCCAGGAAACTCAACAATCTCAATAAATCAAGCATGGCATATAAGTAAAGTAAAACAATCAGTAATGTAATTAAATACGTAAGCGGTAAATAAATGCAGAAGAATAAATACAATCATGATCAAGAAGGACTGGAGGCATATGGATCAATATGACTCCTGAGTCAGTTGTGTAGAAACCAACGTCCTCGCTGACCTAAGCTGACTCCCAAAAATGGATAAAAGTCAAGCCTCAAGGTAAGTCGATACCAATGACTTAGTTCAAGACATGACTCTACCCAGGACGTGTCATCGTAGCTGAAACAGATGCATGAACTTTATCACCTGTCTCAAGATACAAAGACAGAAGCGACTGGCTGATCGGGATGGACTGACATCTCTACCTGCATCCTGAGACTGATCCTCCATAACTGGCCTGACTGAAAAATGCTGAGCTGCCCTCGGCAAAACACGAACAAGATAATCAGAAGGATCAAACAGTGCCCTTGAAAGTTGAAGGACAGAAGATCAAATCATGGGAACATGAATGATCAATAATCAAAATAGATATCGAGTCAAGTATCAGAGATAGAGAATAATCCGAAGGAGATCAATAAGGATAATTGTGATTGAGATATCTAAACATGGTAACCCCCACAAATCTGAAAATCGAGAACTGCGTGGGCACACCACTAAAACCATGTCACGCCCCAGAACTGGAATACTGGACGAAGGCGGACACAGCCAGCTACGCAATCTCAAAGTACGTTAATACTCTGAAATCACGTATAAGCTGTCAAGACATGGGGGTTACTCTACAAGCCATCAGTCAATCCTAAGGTTTAACAATCCTAGGTATCTCAATCACAGGCAATTATACAAGAGCTAAGAGTACGATCATCATACATACAATAGTAATGCATCCCGAACCATATATACATGAGTGATCATGAAGCCAGTACCACAGAACGAATAACTAGCTAGAGTGTTAGTCGTACATGATAAGGACTAGCTATAGTCTAGAATACACATATCATGTTTATGCCCGTAGGCTACAATATCAAGGAAAATACCAAAACACGAGCTAAACACGTGCTCGGGGCTAAACGTTACAAGAGGAGAATTTACATATCAGTGGAAGAATGAAGAAAAAACCCACTGAGGCACTCTGGTGCTCCGGCTGGTCACCGTCGAGTAGATGGTGCGGTAGATCCTTCGGGCTCTTCTATCAGAACCTGGCCATGCAAAACCAGTGGGGTCAGACCCCAAATAGCAAGTACCACAAAGAAGGCTGAACTATGAACTTAAAACCAACAATCATAGGCAATCAACAGGGAGAGAAAGCAATAAGTAAAGGAGGATCGAGATTTGTGCTGTACCAATGCACTTATCCCGAACATAGGAAGACAGTAAGTAAATCATCATTTGACTTAAAGTAAACTGGAGAACATGTTAAATAAATAGAGCTAAGCAATATACGAAGAGAGGACGAAGGTACTATTCCGGAAGCCAGGTTACAACCCTTAAACCAGACAAGGACCAAGATTGTAACCCTTCACCTGAACAGAACTTGGTCTCTTCCACCATTTATCGGCAAGGTAAATATAAGAAATCAAGACATGTAACAATCTTGTACAAAATCAAGACGAGACTAGACTGAGTAAACTCCATAAAACATTCACGGCCAAGCAATAAGTACGGCTTGATACTTTAACTAACTAAGGTTATCACAGGCCTAGTTACTAGCAAGATGCAATGAGAATTCTAAGTTTGGTTACCTGTTTGATACTACCTGAGTGATCCCAGCAAGAAAAGGAAAAGATAGCAAGATATAGCAGACACACTGTAGTAAGATACATGTGTCCTAAGGTACCACACTCGACGGCGGGCTGGAAGTGCGCTCATCTCGACGGATAGCAACAAATCCCATGTATATATATATATATAAGGCCAGGACCAAAGGGGCAACAGGTAACTGGGAAATTCTCCATGAACTATTTGATCAATCTAGTCATTAACCTAGCCAGATTCAGTATAAATCCCTGACCGTGGTACTCAGGGATCATGCCCTAGACATGGTGTAAGACACAATCGGACTATTAGTTTATACAAGCACAATCATCCACGGTGTCCAGGCCAATGAATTGATTTGTCAAGAGTGCGCCACGACGGGCCACTATCAAGCATGTCAGGGTGCTTGTCAAGAGTGCACCACTACGGATCACTATCGTGTCATGTGTAGCAGATCAAGTTATCAGGTCAAGTTATCAAGTCAGGAGTGCACCACGGCGGGCCACTATCAAGTCAGGTTATCATGTCAATTTATCATTCCAAACATATTAAATAAATTCGTGATTATCAAGTTCATGACAAAAGGCGTACATGGCATGAATGTAATAAAACGAATAAAAACATAAAATACAGGACTTATGAAAGAGCCATACGGCTCAGACAGAATAGGCTCATGCGACAAGATAAATTAGGATACATGCGGCTCAGAAAAAGCAAGACCATGCGGCTCAGGTGGGACAGGGAGCAGAGCTCATGTGGCTCGGGTAGGGCAGGATCTCATGCGGCCAGGAATGACTGAGAGCGCATGTGGCTGAAATGGACTGAGTCTCATACGGCCAGAAGGAATTGGGTCCCATGCGGCCCGCAGAGGAGAGGGTATATGCGGCCCAGGATTAATGAATCCCATGCGGCCGGGTCGGGGAGAGCACACGTGGCTCGAGGAAGAAGGACATATGCGACAGAAAAGGATGGGGTACATGCGGCTGGGAATCGCTTGGCCCCATACGGCCTGCGGAAGGGAGCGCTTCATGCGGCTCGGGGAGGGAACTCTTATGCGACCAGACGGGTCATGCGCCTATGCGGCCAGGCAATGAAGGGGGGCGCTCATGCGGCTGAATCATGCTATGCGGCTAGAAAATCACATACAGCCCAAAGTCCATACGGCCAAGAATAAGACTTGTCACATAAAGCTATGCGGCTAAGTGCAGATAGACTCATGCGGTCGGGTCATCATGCGGCTAACTCCATATAGACTCATGCGGTCGGGTCATCATGCGGCTAAGTGAGGAGAGAATTTATGCGGCTAAAACGCAAGGATATTCATGCGGCTGAGGGCGACTTGCCACATGAATGTTCATGCGGCTAAGTACTGCCATGCGCCAGAGAACTGTTCTTCTTCTGCAAATTTTTGAGAAGAAGAACACCATGAACCCATGCCTTCCAAGCTGCATAACTCTATCATCCGGAGGCCAAATCCGAACTTCCATAGGTCAAAATGGGGTAGAACAAAATTCTCTACAACATGGAACCATCAAAACTTAGAAATAACAAGACTAAATAGATCAAAACCCAAGAAATCCGAAAGTAAAATAAACTTAGATCTACAAGAATCTAGCCATGGAAATTAAAAATGCTCAGTACTAAAAAGTGTTAGAATGCTGCAAGGAAGAGAATGGAACAAACGAAATCAAATCTTCCAACATTCGGCAAGGTGTACTTGCCTCTCTCCAATGGCTAGGGTTTGGTAGAAATGAAATGAATGAGGGTGAATGAGGAGGGAGAGAGAAAAGTGGCTTATATAACAAGCCCAAGCAATCTCCACCATTCATTCCTCTCCACTCAATCTAAACCAGACACCTCATCTCATAAAGAACCAAACTAAACTAAAACAAACCAAGTCAAAGTGGAACCGAACCAAATAAAACCAAATCTAAGTTAAACCAAGTCATGAAAATCCTACACTTAGGAAATTTTTTAAAATATCACGCAAATCGATAAATACGAAATACGGCTCAAATAAACACGTATCCGTATAAAATACCGATACAGTGAGACGGGTCTCACATTTTATTCAATATACAATTTATAGAAATTATTCACAAGACCAAAAATGGACTACCAATATGTATACACATCCATATATCTACATGGACGTCGTTGGTCGCACTACATGACTACCAGGGCTTAGGTTGTGTTCGGGTCCAGTCCGGGCTGATTTGGTACAACCAGATCTCCTAAAATCATAATATTAATAAATAACTAATTAAATTCTTTATAGAGGTCAAGCTGCAACTTAGCCTGGTTTTCCTGGTTAGGTTATACCTATGGCTCGACCTTCTCTATCATGGCTAGAACATTAGTCAAGGCACACAACCACACTATCCGTGCCATAACTTCTAGTCATCTTGTACTCTAAATCTTAACCATGACTAAACTCTTCTGTAATTATAATAAAATCCCAAAAATCATAATTCAATTTAAAAAGAAAAATTTATAAAAAATTCGGGAAAAGGGGTTACGGTTAAGAATCGAATTTCAGGAAGGCCTAAGTTGATGAATAAAAAGTCTATCCACCTTAGGTCATATCGTCGTATCAAATGTAATAGTGTATCTATAAAGCATGTAATAGTGTATCTATAAAGCCTTCTAGGTCATCTAAATTTAGTAAATTGCATGGCCTAATCCTTAACTACCCAATTGGTCAATTTAAACAAGGGACTCCTAGTCCTAGTCATTCTCTTAAATTATTTCAATCCTAGTTTGTGAATGAGCATTTTTCAGTCGCAGGCTCGCAATAGTACAACTAACGTACCATCACGAGTTCGCAATATTTTACGAAAACTGACTTGCATGGGCCACCACAAAAACTTGTCACGACCCGCACCCGCTTTTCGGATACGAGACGTGTCTAAGCCAGCCTACACCGCAGAGTCGGCGGTAGAACGCTGTCAAGCTCGCAAAAAAATAAATGCTCAAAAATAAATATTTGCTGCTCATTCACATTTCTTCATTTATTACAATATTTATATTTAAAGAAAATACAAGACTTTACATTTAATAGAATTGATACAAATGCTATCTATTTCTAGGTTGTCATCAGCATACCCAACTCTTCCCCAGTGCTAAGAGTGATCGCGGCTAAACCTGTAAAATGTTGGTTATCCAGTCAGGATTGGAACAAGTACACAAACCGACGGCAATACAAAACACAATAGAATTGACAAGACATGAAAATAGCATATGAGATATGAAAGCTACAGAAAACTGATGACATAGCACGATAGAGAAATAAACAAGGAAAAACTAATAAAAGACATCTATCTAGGTGGTGTGAAATATCCGTTTCAATATGTGGACGGCTAGGGGGTAAATAAGGCACACTGCACGTGTCATGCGCAGCGGCTAGCATGCAAGATTAGACATATTGGGATATTTCTGGATAGTCCACATGTATACTAAGATATTTCCCCTCCCGACTACTCCGTGTGACGAGCGTGTCAACAAGCAGCAAGATATATGTATAGACATGAAATGAAAAAACTACTATGAATCGGAAAGCAATCAGAAAGTGCACTTGCCTGAGGTCCTTCGCTGTTGAAACCGACAATCCCGTTGTGTTTGGAATAGTCCACTTAGCCTAGGGTAATGTTCGGGTTGCAAGAAAATAGGAAATTATCGATTAGTCGGTGATCAATGATTTAAATCGAGTAGGAAAATGACTTAGAAAAATAATCCCCCTAACCATTAATATATCCCCTTTTTAGAAGATTCATTAGAATATTTATATTTTAGAAAAATTATGGTTAAAATAAAATCAAATAATAACATTTTAGCCAAAACGATGCTTAGAAAATATTCATATCTTATTTACAAACATATTAGAAACCTTATATATATATAAAATTATTAATGAAAAATATTTGCTTCTTATTAAGGAAAAATCCACTATATACTATACTTATAGATACATTATAAAACTATTAGAATACTTATATAAATTTCTATATTGAAAATACTTAAAAATTTTATTTTAGTATACATGAGCCTAAATAATTTATTACAATCTCAAATAATACATATATATAAATATCCGAAATAATCAAACCATTATTTTAGATATGGTGAAGTTCTTTTATGAAGTAATATCTTTTAATAAGTAATTATTGTTTTACAGGCGAATCCAAAAACCCAATTAACTAACAACATATACGCTGCTATGGTTTCCTAATTAATAATAATAATAATAGTTCATAACAAAATAATTTTACTAATAATTATATTAATACAGTATTAAAATTATTGTATCATTGATTTATATATATCCAGCCCAAACAATTTGAAAGCCCAAAACCCATTCCATTAGGTGGCCCAGTTAACAAAATAATGAAACAACTAAAATAAGAAAATAAAATAAAACAAACTTAAATATAACAAAACCAAAAAGCAAAGAGAGAGAGAGAGAGAGGTCAGAAAAACCCACTGAGTGGAAAGAGGGAGGTCGTGAGGGTTTTCGCCGAAAACGTGCCGCCGGAAGCATGGGGAAGGCTCCGGCTCTGGGCATGGGGCGCGGAGGGGTCTCGTACGGCAGAGAAGGCCTGGAACTCGACCGCGACATCAAGTAGAAGAGGCACAGACGGAGAGGGGTTCACCACCGATGTTCTCCGTGAGCCACCGTCGGCCGGTTCGAGGCGCAGCGGTGCTGAGAGGAGCTCGACTAGCCGGAGGAGAATACCCTGGGGGCGGAGACAGGGGAGATGTCGGGGACGCTGGCCGAGGCGGCGTTGCAATTGGGGATGCTCTGATCAGGCGGAGGTCCGACGGGAGGGAAAGTCGGAGCGCGGCGGCGCTCGGCTTCGACGAGGCTGCTGCACGGGCGGAGGCGGCAGAAGGCTACGGGATTGGTACGTCACCCCTTGTTCTGTGCAGCGTGAGGAACCGTAGACACGACGTTGATCGTTTCCGAAGGCATCACGAGTCCTGGGTCGGGGAGGTCACTTGGCGGTGACAGCCGTGCATGGTGTCGAACGCCGGGCTCGGGGCTGTCACGAGGGTTGGCGATGGCTGCTCGGTGCCAACGGCGGTCCGAATCTGGACCGGAGTGGCCTCGGCGGCTCGGGTAGTCGTCGACGGGGCTCGCGGGGATACGGCACGGTCGATGTGCAGTGGACGAGCCGAAGGAGGCGGGTCCAAATCTGTTGCGGTGCTGGGTCGGCGTGGGGGTTCTTGATGGCTGGCAGCGGCAGACTCGGGTACGTCGTCGCGTCTGACTTGGAGACGGGCGGAGGCCAGGTTCTCTCCCACTCTCCTTCTTTCTCCGGTGTGTTTTGTTTGGCTATGGTGGTGGTGGTACAGGAGATGGGGATCGGCCAGATTGGTCGGGACAGGAGTCGGGAGTGGTGAAACGTCCGTGTCGGCCTGTCGACACGGACATAGGATTTTGTTGTAGTTGTAATCTTGTGTAATAAGATAGGAATGACACGGACACACGGGTCCGGACACGATAATCTCTGTGATGGTGTTGTTGTTGGTTATTGGTATGATGGTTGGCCTGTCGGAGGCACCTTGGTCGAGGAGGATGTGTGCGGACGGCGGGGATTGGTGCTGGTGGGGTGTGGTGCTCGTGGAGTCGATGCGGAGGGGATGAGGAAAGACTGGTGGTGATGATGATGGAGGACTGTGGTCTCTCGGCTTGGTCGGCAGGCAGGGGTGGTGGATCTGGCGGTGTGGCAGCAGGGAGAGGTGCTTGGAAGAGAATATGGAAGGAAGTTGAGTTGTGAGAAAAATAAAGAAAAACTCTCCTTGTATAGGAGGTGAATCTCCTGGTTGGATAGGGAGTAAGATTCGAATAGATAATGCCTTCCCATCAAGTAAATATTTAAAACTTAATTTCGTTTAATCATAATACATTAGTAGATAAAAATATTACTTTACCTCGGTATTTAGTACTTATCAAATAATTCAAATCGTATAAATTCAAATCCGTACATAATTAATCAACTATCATTATAATTTTAAATAATATTTTTTGTCATCAAAATATTGTAACGTATGATCTTATAAATCCAAAATTCTATTTAAAATATCATAAACATATTACAATCATATAACTTAGATATATTTTAAGACATAATAAATAACAATAATAATGCTAATAAAATTAATTCTAACGATAATAGCAATAGATAACTAATAATCGTAATAGTAATAATAATAATAGTTAACTATTAACTATTATTTCTAGAGGCCCAAGGCCCAAACCTCTTCCAACAACAAAATAATAATTCTAACAAATAATATAAAATAGTTTTGACAAACCTTTCATCAGTCTAAATAAATTAAAACTTAAAATTTTCTAACTAGAAGATATTAACAAAATAGAATATATAAAATTCGGAAAGTGGGCTTACAAATCTACCCACCTTTGAAATAAATTCGTCCTCGAATTTAAGGACTACTACGATAGGCGGCCCTGGTAGGTTGGTAAAAAGAAAATAGCATTTATAACAAAATTTTCGATGAACGGAAAAGAAGAGTACAATGATCAGCTATGGTGAGATTAGGAGTAAATAAATAGGGCTCGTGGTTGGAATCTTAGACTATGGTTTGAATCCTAAAATGTCCTAAAACGTTCTCAAAATTCGGCACAAAATCTAACAATAATCTCAAGGCAAATTATCTATCGAAGACCCTACCCACCTTAGAAATAAATTTCTCTAAATTTCATGGGCACGATTTAGGTATGACTAAGAATATGATCAAGAAGTGATATGGTAATAAAATGAGTTAGATAATAAATAGAACCGAACCCTAAGAATAGATACCATGGGGTACGAGCATGATCATGATAATGGTCAAAATAGTCATGACCATAGTTGGAATGAAAATATAAACCTTAGCTATAATTAAATTGAAATATAGGCAGGGCTATGATTTAATCAAATAGTTTAGTCATGATCAAAGTCGTTTGGGAACAATCGAGATCCAATTTGTTCTGGCACGATTAACTCGATTAACTATTTAAGCAAATTGTTTAGGCATAATTATAGAATCAAAATCTAGAAAATCTATGAATTGACATAATCGAAATATGATCAAAGTAGTCTAGTTGCGATAAATGAAAGTCGTTAAAGATGAGCCAAATCGAAATCGTTTTAGCACATTCAACCATGTAGACATGATCATAGAACCAAAATCTAGGTATGATTATGATTCTAGTGGGAAGATTTCAAAATTAGGTTTAAAAGATGACTATTCGAAAATAGGAAAATATGGAGGAAAAGAACAACCAGTTTATTGGGAAGCTTGTAACTAGGAATAAGGCACAAATCAATTTGAAAACTTAACAGTCACATGCCAATAAAGAACGTAGCCTCTATAGTGTTCGAAAATCGTAGCACACCCAAAATCATTTACCGAGAATCCATGCCACGCCAGTGTACATCTGGATGCAGTAAACTCCTGGTTCCACGACTCAAATGAGGCTACGATAATGAATACCCTATCAACTATATTCAATCTTGACATAATAGGACAACTAAGCTATAGCATGCATGACATTCGATAACTCACGCTTACTTGAAATTATTTCAGCTTGGGGGACATGCCACGCCAGTGCGCTGCTGGCTGCAGTGAACCCGTAGTCTCGATAATTCAAATAAGTGGCAACAGTATGCTGCTGTCTTGCCATCGCAAGTCAACGAACATTCTTTTAACTATACCTTATGAAATTTCAAAGGAGGTTCTAGAATTTCAAACAAGTTCCATGAGGGTGTAAGTATCTGTCCTTCAAGTATGAAAATCAAGTCTTGAAAAGAAAATGATTAGTTAGGAAGGATAACTCTTGAATCCAAGAGCTTAACTTGAGATTAGTGTATAGACAATTGAGTGAGAAATTTAAAAGATATAATCCCTTGGATCCAAGGAAAGATATAAGTGATACAAACCCATGATATGGCGATGTGTAGAGAAGACATAAGATAAAGTTTGTACAAAGAATTAAGATCAGGAAGAAAAGGACCGAAAGCAAAAGAAATATAAATTGTTAATCTCTATTTTTTTGATATTCAAGATCAAGCGAAATATGTATAAAATACTATGTCTACTTATTATGCACGAGTATAGTCTAAATATATCTCGAAGTATCATTTTAAGGGAAGGTTATCCTAATCCCAAGTAAAATACAAATTTAAATTGCAATAACACATCTATTTTATTCAATATACAATTTATAGAAATTATTCACAAGACCAAAAATGGACTACCAATATGTATACACATCCATATATCTACATGGACGTCGTTGGTCGCACTACATGACTACCAGGGTTTAGGTTGTGTTCGGGTCCAGTCCGGGCTAATTTGGTACAACCAGATCTCCTAAAATCATAATACTAATAAATAACTAATTAAATTCTTTATAAAGGTCAAGCTGCAACTTAGCATGGTTTTCCTGGTTAGGTTATACCTATGGCTCGACCTTCTCTACCATGGCTAGAATATTAGTCAAGGCACACAACCACACTATCCGTACCATAATTTCTAGTCATCTTATACTCTAAATTTTAACCATGACTAAACTCTTCTATAATTATAATAAAATTCCAAAAATCATAATTCAATTTAAAAAGAAAAATTTATAAAAAATTCGAGAAAAAGGGTTACGGTTAAGAATCGGATTTCAGGAAGGCCTAAGTTGATGAGTAAAAAGTCTACCCACCTTAGGTCATATCGTCGTATCAAATGTAATAGTGTATCTATAAAGCATGTAATAGTGTATCTATAAAGCCTTCTAGGTCATCTAAATTTAGTAAATTGCATGGCCTAATCCTTAACTACCCAATTGATCAATTTAAACAAGGGACTCCTAGTCCTAGTCATTCTCTTAAATTATTTCAATCCTAGTTTGTGAATGAGCATTTTTCAGTCGCAGGCTCGCAAGAGTACGACTAACGTACCATCACGAGTTCGCAATATTTTGCAAAAACTGACCTGCATGGGCCACCACAAAAACTTGTCACGACCCGCACCCGCTTTTCGGATACGAGACGTGTCCAAGCCAGCCTACGCCGCAGAGTCGACGGTAGAACGCTGTCAAGCCCGCAAGAAAATAAATGCTCAAAAATAAATATTTGCTGCTCATTCACATTTCTTTATTTATTATAATATTTATATTTAAAGAAAATACAAGACTTTACATTTAATGGAATTGATACAAATGCTATCTATTTCTAGGTTGTCTTCAGTATACCCAAGTCTTCCCCAGTGCTAAGAGTGATCGCAGCTAAACCTGTAAAATATTGGTTATCCAGTCAGGATTTGTAGCACCCAGTTTCCCAAATGAGGATAATTTTAAAATTTCAGGTTTATAATTATTTTAATAATGATATTTAATTTATGATATAATTTTTGGTGATTTTAAATCATTTTAACAATATTTAAATCAATAACTTGTGATTTTGACGTTTTGCTAGTGAAACCCTAGAGACTGTTTGACCTAGAGCCTAACCATGTGATTATGATATTTTAATATCATTTTTGGCCTAAAGATATTTTTGCATTTGACCTCTTTGAATTATTTTGATATTATTTTATTATTTATGATATTGTTTTGGGGTAATTTGAGTCGGGTTCGAATTTCAACTCAATCCGACTTGAAACGGGGACCCGGGGGTAGTTTGACTCTAGTGGGACCCACACACTAGTTAGGCATGGCCCACATGATATTAATTTTAGTCCACATGATAGAAATATTTTAGTTAGAGGTCAGACTAATTATTATGGATAAGGTTAGTGTGATTAGAGACTTTAGAATGACTAATTTAGCCCCAACCAATTAGCCCTTTCCTAATACTCATAGAATAGGTTAGTAGGGGCTTTTGGACTTTTCTTAATAGGACAAAACCACCTTTATGGCCAGCCACAATAAGGATAGGGTTGAGCCTCCCATTTGTCATTATCTATCTATTTTTTTCTCTCTCTTGTTCTTCCCCAAATTCCTAGAGAGCAATCCCTAGCAATTTCTCCACCAAATCCTTCTATTTTACCACAAAATCTTCTTCTTTCCTTCTCCATTCTAGCCAAGGAGGAAGCTACCCAAGTTTGGAAGGATTCGGAGCTCGTTCGTGTCCTTTTGGAATCTCTACGTGTCGGTGTCGCTCCGGGAAGGTTTTTCTTCGATTCGATCTACCGGGAGGTATAAATCCCTTCTCATTTTTATTTCCTCATACATATAGGTCTATTTTGAACCCATAGGAATGACCCCCATGGCTGTATCTCCATTTGTGTCCATTTTGTGTCCTTTTGGAGGTCATAGGAGTGTCCTTTGTGTTGTGGATGTGTTCATGTTACATATATAGATTTATATATATATATTGTAATGAGAGTGTATCTATATTTATATATGTAATAAATGGTTCATGATGATTATATAATCAAGTTTGTGAGTGTGGTTTCTCATATTTTTATTGCTATTATTGTTGTGGATAATTAGGATATATATTGTGTATTCTTTTGGCTCAAACTATCTAAATCCGTCATGATTTTTATCCACGTTTTTAATTTCAGCACTAATTTAAAAATATCATAACTTCTAGCTCAAAGCTCGGTTTAATCTCCCATTTTTTTTAAAAGAAGCGTATTGAAGTTAGCTTTCCAAAAACATGTATTAGTAGGCCTAATTCTTTCTGTAACTTTTTGGAGAATTATTTGAGTGTCAACTGTACGAAAGATAAACGCGTTCTCGGTGTTTTCGCAATTCCGGGAGTTTCCGGAAACGAAAACGCGATCCGTTTGAAGTTTCGGAAAGCTAACACATAGATCTATAACATATTTTAATCCTAGATTTTAATTCATGCTGAGATGGTACAGTATTGATTATTAGTAGGAGTTACTATTCGGCATATGCATTTTGTGCACCCTTGTGTGTAATATAATATTCTATTTGATTTTAACCCATGTTAATGTATATACATTATGTAACTAAATAGAGAATACAAGCATGAGTAAATGGTTAAATAAATGATGTACGAGGTGTAAGTATTCTATCTAATGTAAGCATGTATAAGTATGGCTTGTAATGAATATGTAGGTTCCATAGTATGTAATGTATGGTGCATATAGTAGTGCAAGAGAATAAATGAATGATGAATGAATGCAAGCATGAAAGAAATGTAATAATAGATGTAATGTATGCAATATACAAGTTAATGAAATGTAATATTTTATGTTAACACAAATCCTATATTACCTCATGTACCCCTTACACTATGTTGACACAATCACACTTGACACTTTGTTCACTTACACTTTGACACTTTTGACATGTATATACTATGTATGCCCATTTAACCCTCACTTGCCCCTTTACCATGTTCACATACACACACATAGCCTCTTAAATAAGTATTTATGAATATAGTTAACTTAGCTATGTATGTATATTATATATATGTTAGCATATTGTGTTGTAATATATAAGTTTATATAACCATTTGAAATGCCATGATTATAGACCTAATGTTGAATACCAATATATGCATGTGTATATATGTGTAGACATATATAGCTTAAAGTAATAGGTTACCTAGTGTATATCCAATGTGAATTCTTACCTATTTGAGTATTGAATAATTGCATGCTATATAGAGTTGGGTGTATATTGGCTTGTATAGCATTGTATTGATGTGTGCTTGCTAGGATAGTCTTGGTTGGGCCTAGTAAGACTTGCTGGGTTAGGACATGACCTAGTTGACCTAGTTTGACTAGTACAATTGACCAGAGTTGACCAAGGGTTGACTTTGGCCTAGTTTGACCTAGATTCATGTAGAATGCATTGTAGTGCTTTATATTACCCTTTTGGTCATGTTGTGACCTGTGCTGTTCTAATTAGGAGCCAGGCACATCTCTTCGGACAGTATCTTTACCTTGGACATTCAGATATCAGGCGAGTACATTCTCTGATCATTTCATATCATGCTTAGAATTATTTCCTACAGTAGATTACTTTACTTGTACTGTCACGATGGTCACACGGATTGGTACTATATGGATCCTTTCTTGAGATTTTATCCTTAGGGAGCATCGGGTACTACGTGTTCTGTGCATTTCACTTACATGGCGTATCACTGTGCTTCTTGGTTCACTTGATTACTTGTGACATGTACCCTCATGATTACAGAGTCTCTTGAATCTTACACAGTTGGGTAACCCCCAGACTCCCCATTTATGGGACATCCATGTATCACCTTTCGGGGGCCGTGCATGGAATCATATAACATAACCTGGCTGGATCCTTGTGTATTGATTGGGGGTACAGGGGAGTAGAAGTGGACATGTGAATAATACACCACTAGTATCTTCATTGAATCATTCCGTAGTGTCTTCATTGAATCATCCCAGGCCATTTACATGTTCATGTTGTACTCTGACTCACTAGTCACTGCTAGTTCTCTATGTATAGTAGATATTTCTATTACAGTTCTCTCTCTGTTTTATACTGCACTTCTTTCAGTACTTGTATCTTACTTTACTGCATGTCTATATTTTCTAACCTGCTATGAATTGTTGAGATATACTGTGCTCGCTCCAGTCCTGACTGGACCTGTTGATAAATTTTACAGATAGCCTGGGATTGCCTGCTAGCCTAGAGGAGACACAGTAGAGGTTGTTTAGGTAGTTATTTTATTTTGTCTGGAGTTGTATTTACTTTGTGGATTCTGTATCTGTATTTGAGTTTTGAGATGTATTTCTGGGATTATGTATCTTAGACACTTAGACTTCTATCTGTTGTATCTCTTTTCGATTTCATGTTTTATCTATCATTATCATGCTCTACCTTAGATGTGATTGAGTCTGTATCTGCTATGTCACCACCATTCGGGGAGTATAAACTGTTTAGTCTTATACTGTTAGATGCATTGAGACCTAGGACAGCGTTCTACCGCCGACACTGCGGCGTAGGCTGGGCGTTGTTACGTTCTTGTGCCCTAACTCTAGGGTGTGGGTCGTGACAGGATTGGAACAAGTACACAAATCGACGGCAATGTAAAACACAATAGAATTGACAAGACATAAAAATAGCATATGAGATATAAAAGCTATAGAAAACTGATGACATAGCACGATAGAGAAATAAACAAGGAAAAACTAATAAAAGACATCTATCTAGGTGGTGTGAAATATCCGTTTCAACATGTGGACGGCTAGGGGGTAAATAAGGCACACTGCACGTGTCGTGCGCAGCGGCTAGCATGCAAGATTAGACATATTGGGATATTTCTAGATAGTCCACATGTATACTAAGATATTTTCCCTCCCGACTACTCCGTGTGACGAGCGTGTCAACAAGCAGCAAGATATATGTATAGACATGAAATGAAAAAACTACTATGAATCGGAAAGCAATCAGAAAGTGCACTTGCCTGAGGTCCTTCGCTGGTGAAACCGACAATCCCGTTGTGTTTGGAATAGTCCACTTAGCCTAGGGTAATGTTCGGGTTGCAAGAAAATAGGAAATTATCGATTAGTCGTGATTAATAATTTAAATCGAGTAGGAAAATGACTTAGAAAAATAATCCCCTAACCATTAATATAACCCCTTTTTAGAAGATTCATTAGAATATTTATATTTTAGAAAAATTATGGTTAAAATAAAATCAAATAATAACATTTTAGCCAAAACGATGCTTAGAAAATATTCATATTTTATTTACAAACATATTAGAAACCTTATATATATATATAATTATTAATGAAAAATATTTGCTTCTTATTAAGGAAAAATACACTATATACTATACTTATAGATACATTATAAAACTATTAGAATACTTATATAAATTTCTATATTGAAAATACTTAAAAATTTTATTTTATTATACATGAGCCTAAATAATTTATTACAATCTCAAATAATACATATATATATATATATATATATATATATATCCAAAATAATCAAACCATTATTTTAGATATGGTGAAGTTCTTTTATGAAGTAATATCTTTTAATAAGTAATTATTGTTTTACAGGCGAATCTAAAAACCCAATTAACTAACAACATATACGCTGCTATGGTTTCCTAATTAATAATAATAATAATAATAGTTCATAACAAAATATATTTACTAATAATTATATTAATACAGTATTAAAATCATTGTATCATGGATTTATATATATCCAGCCTAAACAATTTGAAAGCCCATAACCCATTCCATTGGGTGGCTTAGTTAACAAAATAATGAAAGAACTAAAATAAAAAATAAAATAAAACAAACTAAAATATAACAAAACCAAAAAGCAAAGAGAGAGAGAGAGAGGTCAGAAAAACTCACTGAGTGGAAAGAGGGAGGTCGTGAGGGTTTTCGCCGGAAACGCGCCGCCGGAAGCATGGAGAAGGCTCCGGCTCTGGGCATGGGGCGCGGAGGGGTCTCGTACGGCGGAGGAGGCCGGGAACTCGACCGCGACGTCGAGTAGAAGAGGCACGGACGGAGAGGGGTTCACCACCGGTATTCTCCGCGAGCCACCGTCGGCCGGTTCGAGGTGCAGCGGTGCTGAGAGGAGCTCGACTGGCCAGAGGAGAATACCCTGGGGGCGGAGACAGGGTAGATTTCGGGGACGCTGGTCGAGGCGGTGCTGCAATTGGGGATGCTCCGATCAGACGGAGGTCCGACGGGAGAAAAAGTCGGAGCACGGCGGCGCTCGGCTTCGACGAGGCTGCTGCACGGGCGGAGGCGGCAGAAGGCCATGGGATTGTTACGGCGCCCCTTGTTCTGTGCAGCACGAGGAACCGCGGACACGGCGTTGATCGTTCCCGGAGGCATCACAAGTCCTGGGTCGGGGAGGTCACTTGGCGGTGACAGTCGTGCATGGTGTCGAACGCCGGGCTCGGGGCTGCCACGAGGGTGGACGGTGGCGGCTCGGTGCCAACGGCTGTCCGAATCTGGACCGGAGTGGCCTCGGCGGCTCGGGTAGTTGTCGACGGCTCTCGCAGGGACACGGTGCGGTCGATGTGCAGTGGACGAGCCGGAGGAGGCGGGTCCAGTTCTGCTGCGGCGCTGGGTCCAGATGGCTGGCAGCGGCAGACTCGGGTACGTCGCCGCGTCTGACTTAGGGACGGGCGGAGGCCAGGTTCTCTTCCACTCTCCTTCTTTCTTCGGAGTGTTTCGTTTGGCTATGGTGGTGGTGGTACAGGAGATGGGGATCGGCCAGATTGGTCGGGACAGTAGTCGGGAGTGGTGAAACGTCCGTATCGGCCTGTCAACACGGACATAGGATTTTGTTGTAGTTGTAATCTTGTGGAATAAGATGGGAATGACACGGACACACGGGTCCGGACATGATAATCTCTATGATGGTGGTGTTGTTGTTGGTTATTGGTATGGTGGTTGGCCTGTCGGAGGCACCTTGGTCGAGGAGGATGTGTGCGGACGGCGGGGATTGGTGCTGGTGGGGTGTGGTGCTCGTGGAGTCGATGCCGAGGGGTTGAGGGAAGACTGGTGGTGACGATGATGGAGGGCTGTGGTCTCTCGGCTTGGTCGGCAGGCAGGGGTGGTGGATCTGGCGGCGTGGCAGCAGGGAGAGGTGCTTAGAAGAGAATTTGGGAGGAAGTTGAGTTGTGAGAAAAATAAGGAAAAACTCTCCTTGTATAGGAGGTGAATCTCCTGGTTGGATAGGGAGTAAGATTCGAATAGATAAAGCCTTCCCATCAAATAAATATTTAAAACTTAATTTCGTTTAATCATAATACATTAGTAGATAAAAATATTACTTTACCTCGGTATTTAGTGCTTATCAAATAATTCAAATCGTATAAATTCAAATCCGTACTTAATTAATCAACTATCATTATAATTTTAAATAATATTTTTTGTCATCAAAATATTGTAACGTATGTTCTTATAAATCCAAAATTCTATTTAAAATATCATAAACATATTACAATCATATAACTTAGATATATTTTAAGACATAATAAATAACAATAATAATGCTAATAAAATTAATTCTAACGATAATAGCAATAGATAACTAATAATCGTAATAGTAATAATAATAATTGTTAACTATTAACTATTATTTCTAGAGGCCCAAGGCCCAAACCTCTTCCAACGACAAAATAATAATTCTAACAAATAATATAAAATAGTTTTGACAAACCTTTCATCAGTCTAAATAAATTAAAACTTAAAATTTTCTAACTAGAAGATATTAACAAAATAGAATATATAAAATTTGGAAAGTGGGCTTACACAGTAATAGGGCTTCTAAGAAGGTCAAATTTCAAGGAGGTATAGGAAGTATGAGGTATTTCCAATCATAGTCACAGACTCTATAGGAAGTCTAGATATTATCTATTTAATATGGACCATATATTAATTATGTTTGGTCAAGACAATATGAGAGGTCTTGGTCAAGTATATCCGGAAGCAAGTTGGTACCGAGAGATGCATAACATAGGCTACGAAGAGATGCAGTTACGAAATCTATGGAAGGTGAATTAGTGAGCTAAGAGGTGGGACCTACATAATAGGGGTGAGGGCCTATTTCATCAAGTTTGGTTTTATAGTCCCAATATGGTGATGGGCTATGATGGGTTTAACTGAGTCTCAATAGGTTCCCTAATTGGACTTCAATCTTTGATTGCATGAACTTTAGATTTTAATCTATAGTAGCTGGACAAAATTTTGTGGAATTTTAAACCATCCCTATTAGGTTAGGGTAATGTAGAATAGGTTCAAATTCAAGTGGTTGGGAAAATTTTCTCGGGTTGGTAGAATAGGTTATGTAAGTCATGAGATGCGCCTTCCATGACTTTTGTGTTTAAGTAGCACACAAGGCCTCTATTGAGTGGCACACTAGTGGCATGTGCGTAGAGGGATTCAAGTAGATCACAACCATATATTGGACCAAAAGATTTGAGTTAAGGTTGGATCTCTAACTGCAGTCCGAAAGTACATCGGTATTATGGTAAGGGTTATCGCTAGTCCCTTTTGACCTGAAAGTCGTATCATAATAATAGAGTCCAAGGAGATGTGTTTGTGTGGGACATGATATGTCTACTTGAAGGTGGACTCGTTTAAGTTTTGTATATAAATTTTGTTAGAAGGTAACAGCTAGTATTACACTTCAAATATCAAAGTCATAGTAAGGGACACCAAAAGATCTAAAAAGAAAGTAGGAGTTCACGTGTCACTAATTTATCTTACTAGTGAGAACCAATTTACCTCAATCAATTGGTGATCCCCAAATTCCTAAAAGTAAGAATGGCTTACAATCTATTCACTCCAGAGACTAGAACATGGTTTTAGGAATAATGAGGTTAGGAATATTTGAGTCGCGACATCGTACCTTGACCTTTGGTAATAATAAGTCATGATGTGATCGATAACATGATAGGGTAGTTGTGAATCAGTTTCGAAGATTGTGCCCCGAGTCCTAATAAATGGAAATGATCGCGTACAGTGGTACCTGAGTCGATAAGATGGAATGACCCGCTTGTCCATGGTATATGAGAGCCTATCGGTGGAATAACGAACTCTAAAGCACGTCATGGGAAAGATCCCTAACTACTAAGTCGTGAATTTCTATTTGTGTCAAACCTGCCAGACTATAGTCACAAGCGTTCTAGAGGTATTAAATATAGTGCTCATGCATCACTTGTTGATTACTAATGCAACATAATGACGGGGCGTCATGCTACAGATTTTGGCTAAATTGATGAATGTGTTGTTCTAGTATTATGTCACTTCTTTGATACTAGAATTTTGTACCTAAAGCAACATCTGCTGAATCTCTAATCTTGGAATGGGTGTCTACCACAGTCCTTGCAATGCTTGTCTTCGTTTTGGTCTATTTTTCTCTGTCTAAACTGTAGGGGCCTAGTCAAGTAAGGTTTGAGTTAAGGCATACGGGTTGCTAGTTAAGCCAAGAATCAAGATGAATATTTGGAGACTCACAATAAATGATTCCTAGAGATTAGATGGTCTCATAGGTTTATGGTTTACCCAAGGGTAAGATCTTACTCATCTTTCAAGCTCAAATGACTAGAAGGTCACGATATTACTATTAGGGTCGAGGGAAGGACGAGCAACTTTAGGCAAGGTTGTAGTTATATGGCTTGGCCGATGGTTGCTATACTTGTGCATATAACTACCATGGCCATGGGGATACTCTGTATTTATCTTTCAGATACGAGCGTTCGTCTTTCCAATTAGTGAAAGATAAAAGCAATAAAGAGTTCAAGAAAGATGTCATTGAATACAATTACATAATTCAAAGACGAATGTGTAATTCAAGAGAAATTTTCAATGCAGTCGCGGATGAGATTCTAGATACCTCTATATCTCAATCCACGTAGGATAATCATATGAATAGCGAACCAAGTGCACTATGGTTGATCAGACTATAATACATTGATTCTAATTAGATAATATGCTTGTGGGCGTCCCCAATATACATATGTCCTAAACAAGCTCGACAAAGAATAAGCTTGCAAAACTAGGCTATAAATAGCATCGTCATTCATGGTAGTTTAAAGTATAAGTATGGGAGAATACGTTGAAAGCAGTAATAAATAGTTCGAGTTTCACAAGGATCTAAGTCTTATCCGGTGTGCTTGCGTATACAGTCGTCCTACTGGTTCTTGTATCAGGCCTTAGTTGACCAATGGGTATGGGCTACGAAATCTCTATTTTCTAGGTAAACATCTCTCCTACACTAGCATATAATCATTATCACTCTGTTACAATTTAATACTAGGTTAAAAGGATACGGGTGGTAGGTTGTATTCATACTACTCAACTTATAAAGTCAACTAATAGAGTAATTGAGGAATATAACATGTATACTCGTATGAGTTATCTCCTACCCTCCCTATTTAGCACGAAAGAAGATAAGATTTATAGTGAAAGGAATCAAGCAGAAGAAAGTCAAGATAATCGGACGAGAGTTCGAGATTTGGAATTGAGGGACGAAGTCAAGCTTGTGGATGAGATTCCTATATCTTAATCCTATATGCAGGTTCACATCGGTACAGTAACGTAACCGATGTGACAAACTCGACCTGCATGGGCCACCACAAAAACATGTAATGCCCCAGTCCTAAAATACTTAGGGCTAGGTACGTATCCATGCCAGCTGTATACATACGAAGTAAACTCCAATGTATGGATCCCCGTATGTATATATAAGTTATAAAATACAGTAAAACCATGATAACTAAATCTCATCCACAACAATAAAGAATAATATTATAATTAACTCAAGAATTTGTCATTTATACATGTAGTTGGGCGGAGACAAATCCACTACCAACTATTTTAAAAGAAAGAAATATACAAGAAAATGATATCTAAAAATGACAAGACGAACCAAGGGCAATCATCTTCGAAGGAATGGAGAAGATCACGGCCTTGGCTAGGACACCTACGAAAAGTCACAGAGCACACACTTGGCAAGATAACCAGGTCCTCAGAGGGACGTAACAAGATACAATAAACATGCCATATAAATACTGAATATAAATTATGCCACAATTAAAGAAAGTGACAAGACATAAATAAGGTAACCTAACCGTACTAAAGTGATCATGCAGTTGAGAAACAATCCTTCGACGTATGAGCCCTGGCTGTAAATAGGATCTGGTATAGTCCCCAGTTGGGCACCAGTGACCTAAGAGCATGACGTTTAAAAATAACAGTGGCCAACCTGAGAGGCTCATACCCGTATCTCCAGCGGAGCTTCCGAGTTATAAGGGAAGTGCAATAGAAGCCCATACGACAAGGAAATATTCTCTCCACCCAATGTACCTGTCAAGTCGCATCCACGACCATGTATCTCTACTAACTGCTAAGTCTCCTAACACGTCTCTATTAGCAGTTAGCCCTAACGCATGCACATGGGAGATCAACCCACACGCAAGAACCTCTAGATGCTACTCATCTCATACATTCTCGTGGTACAACTGTGTCAAGGTATATACGATACACTACAGACGGTAGTCCCTTAACTCTAGGTTCATGTGCAACCAAAGGATAGTAACAAAGTAAACTAATAATCACTGAGCATGTAGTAAATCAAGAACTGTAATAGCTAAAAATAATGAATAGTGATATATAAATAAATACAGACTGAATATAAATAGTATAATGGCAAGGTATCTTGCCTGATTCCATACTGTAAATATATTCTGTGCTGTAAATATGAAACACCGCTCCCGCGTCCACGCCTCCGGAACCCGACACTCCTAGATAATTAATTAACTAAATTAAGTCACTACTCATGAAACTTACGATACGACTTAATTGGTCGAAGTAATGTGTTAAAATTATATTCAACCTCTCGTGGAACCATTTAGATCCATACAATCACACACAGGTTCCACGAGACATTGAAATACAGTTTTTAGTGTTTCTATCTTTTAATTAGTCGGTTATGCACCTACTTCAATACATACTTAAAAATTATATAAAAATCATAAAAATAATATTTAAACTAATTTTCTACAGATTTATCTCTGAAATTCTAGAATTAATATTTCTAAAGATATTTACGACTGGTTGATTACTAAGTCAGCTAGTCTACCCGAAACTCATCTGGAATATAGTTAATGACTCAAAATTGCTAAAATAACCAAAAATATATTTTAAATAGAAATAAAATACTTTATTTCATAGAATAATATCAGAGGTACAAGGGTTGAGTTATACTACAAGTTTGGGACATTCTAGGTCAGCCGGTTACCCGAAATTAGCTAGTTTTGACCTACAATTTTTCCGACCATATTTGAGTTGCTAAAATCATGGAAAAATACTTAAAAATCCTAATTTATGTATATGAACACACATAAAATTCAGTTTCGAAAATATGCACCAATAACTCATAGTTACTTCACAATGGGGTTAATTTTGATCCTACCGACACATGAATATTATGCCTATATTTTATGAAATCTTTATGGATGATTACCTAAAAAAATCCATCAAAATATAATTTTTAAAGAATTAATAACATATTTTCTTCAGAATTTTAGGAAAAGTTTTTAGAAGAAAAGATTAGGGTTCTTACCAAAGATTCTTGCTAAAAAGGGTGATGATGACTTCTCTTCACCAAAGTTCCAATCTTTTCCGCTATCATCGCTTGCTAATCCTCTCTTGGTAAGTATAGGAGAGTTGATAATGGCTATAGAGGATTGGATGGGGGAGATGGAGTTTTTAGGATTTGTTTTAAGGAGTTTCGGGGATGTATGGTGGAGGAGATAAGTTTTTGTGAAGGATGGAGAGATGTGCAATGGAGGAGATGATGTATGGAGACTATGGAGAGTTTGTTGCTGCCTAAATTATGGAGAGGGAGAGGGTTTTGGTCGGCCAAATGTGAGGGAGAGAAAGAATAGGATTTGGTTAAGATTTGGGATAAGTTGGTATATTTAAACGTATCCTTAAATGAATTTTAAGCAATCTAGGATTTAAAACCTATTTAATTTGATGCATTCGGCCAGGGGGGTTGATTGGCCGAAATTATCATGGTGGGGGTCCACTTGGCATGATTTGGTTGTTTGGTGAGTTGGCAAGTTGATTGGATTGAGGATTTAAAAAAGGGTTTCCTAATATAGAACTATTTAATTCTATCTATGTAATTATACTACAAAATCTGAATTAAATACAAATAAATATAATTATTAATATTTATTAATGCCCAACATGCCTACATAGGGTTGAATTTGGCTTGGAAGAGGTTTGGGAAGGTTTGGTGTAACCGGGTCTCCTAAAAAGTCATAAAGGCCTTCTTAACTAATTAATTAAATAAAAATATAACTTATGCCATAATTTGAATGGTTAACATGCAAGAGATTACAATATGACCATGGCATTCCTAACATGGCTAGCATACTAGTTAAAGCACCCGACTACGCTAGGCATGTCATACTTTCTAGTCGCCTTGCATATTCAAACTCAACCATGGCTGTAGTCCTTTTATGTAATATAAATAAGATAAAAATAAATTAGAATTAAATAAAATCCAAAAAAATAATTTAAATATTCATTTAAATTATAAGGTGTTTTACACTTGGATATCCCAACTTTTACGCGGATGACTGTTGCGTATCCCAACTTTTACGCTGAATGGTCAAATCCCGAATTTTACGCTTCTGTTCAAAGTATTTCAAATTTTGAAAATATTCGAAAACTTTGAAGGAGGTCTTGTAGGAGCGTAAAAAATGCTTCATAGACTAAGTCAAAGATATAGAACTTTACACTCAAAATGAGCAGTTTTACGCCAGGGACAAGTCAGCTACTTTACGCCAGGGACAAGTCAGCTATTTTACGCCAGGGACAAGCCGACTACTTTACGCTTGAGACAGGCTGTCAAATCATGCATTTAATGCAAGTGATAATGACGAGCTTTGAGCCTTTTACTTGTTAGTCTCTATCTCTTTCTTCGGTGTCATGACAGTATGAGGATGAAAAGTGAGGATGAAGAACTTTTCCTTATATATACAGTCAAATCAACTCTTCATATTCCTTATGGGAAACTGATCATTATTAATTTAACTCGGGAAGATAAAGAGGCGTTCGAATGTTTCGAGAGAGAATTCATTATGACGGTTGAGTATTGATCGGCACCATTTTTTTGACTTTTCATGTTCAAAGTATTTCGAAATTCTTGAAAGTCTTTTCAAATTCCGAAAACGTTGAAGTAGGTTTTGTAGGAGCGTAAAAAAATGCTTCATAGACTAAGTCAAAGAGATAGAACTTTACACTCAAAATGAGTATTTTTACGCCAGGGACAAGTCAGCTACTTTACGCCAGGGATAAGTCAGCTATTTTATGCCAGGGGCAAGCCGACTACTTTACGCTTGAGACAGGCTGTCAAATCATGCATTTAATGCAAGTGATAATGACTTTGACATAATAATTTGCTGACAACATGCAACACAGAAGTCGAGAGGATCGGATTTTTACCAAGCTCGATACTTGTCGTATGGTGTGCAAAAAAGGCTACTTTACGCTCAATAATTACTTCTTTTTACGCACGATAGTTATGTGAGCTTTTACGCTCAAGGCTATTGTGGGCGTAAAGTCTATTTGGGCTAGTTTTACGCTCAAGGCTATTTTAGCCACTTTACGCTGAGTAGTTTTTATTGTGTTGTTTTTACGCCGGTTGCTACTTTACGCTCGGAGCATATTTTGGGGACGTTTTTACGCCCGATCCTTCCTGACTCTTTTGGAACGTGGTTTATCGACGTGGCTTTCATACCACATTTATTGAAGAACGTGTATACATGCTTCCTATTTTTGTTGGAGTAATGGGACGCATGTCAACATATTCAGTGGGTGACTTCCATCGTGGGTAACAGTTACCCGTGTACAAAACTCAATTTTGTTGCTTTTTACGCACAATGAGTTAAGTCTACAAATAGACTTATTTTCTTTATAACAAGGGCAGGAAGGGACACAGAGACAGAGGAGAATACATAGAGATCAGATCCCAGAAACTTTGATTCCTCGAGAGCATTCTTCTTCAACCTTTCTTCCAGAACAGAGTGAAGCAAAGCAGGAAAGCATTTGACCTCACCATCAGTGCCCAAGTGCGTCGATACCTTTCTGGTGACTTAGTTCTTCCAATTGTTCATCTTCTAGCAGTGATCTTCATCATCATCGTATGGTCCAAGGAACAAAGTGATTACCTTCAGATCAGACTTCCATAGCAATACTTTCCAGAACAATTTGTACTTCTTGTACTTTTTCTCGTTTTATTTTCAAAAGCCGATTTTTAGGCATTTTGTTAAGTGAAACATTGTGATGTTGGTATCATGAGAGAGTAAAATCTGTATCACAAGACTAACAGATTACTATGTAATCATGTACTCACCAATAACCAGATGTAACTGGAGTCGTTGGACCTATCGTGCAGTAATTGGTGGATCCACTGGTATAGGCCGGATGTACTTAGTATCTAGTGTATCAGATTAGTATCGGTCTATCGGTTTGGTATAGGACGTATCAAATTGGTATTGGCCTTAACAAATTGGTATCGTCATATCCGATATATACATGTATCGGCCGTATAGCTAAGATTCATATTGGAAATTGGTATTGGCCTTAACAAATTGGTATCGCCTTTATCGATTTGGTATCGTCATATCCAATACGAATCCTAGCTATACGGTCGATACATATCGGATAGGACGATACCAATTCGCTAAGACCAATACCAACCGATACGGCCCATACCAAAACGATATATCGATACTAATCCGATACGGTCAATACTTATAAGTACCTATGGTCCAGGAGGTTGATCTGCTAGTACATCCATGTACGATCAACGAAGTAACGATCTATTTCAATTTGGATGTGAAAATCTGTATCGTAAGACAAACTAAACATAATCAGTTCTATTTCACATACTTAATTGCCAAGTATGGGAACGAATGGCTCAGAACACAACCCAAAATTTATTCTAGCATACATTAGTGTGAATCATCTATGTTCTGTACATATGGTGTAGTATATGTTCTGATCGTATCTAGCATACATTGTCGTATCATCATTGTCGAGGGATGAGGGTCAGAGGACAGTCAACTTTATCTACGGCTACATAGTTTCTGCCTCGTCAGTCGAATGGCTGCAGGGACTATGTCCTGATTACCATATTGTACCGTAGATTAATACAAATGGAGCTGGAGCCAAAATACAAAAACCAAAATACAAAATACAGAAACCAAAATACAAAATACAGAAACCAAAATACAAAATACAGAATCCAATCCCTGGGTTCGCCGAAAATACAAAACACAGTTCTAATTCATATGTATTTTAAGTGTGAGAACGGATGGCTCAAAACACAACCCAACTGGAGAGGATACTCTGAGAGATCCATCTGAGTAGGACATATACTCTGAGAGATCACCTTTACAAGAATGATATCAGTAGTGGGATTAAGTGTTGGAGGAGATATTATCAGAGTATACGTCCTACTCAGATGGGTCTCTCACCGTTACTATTTTTTCCTGACAGCATGGTGGGTGTGCTCCGTCAACAGATTCTTTCTCAGAGCCAAAACTTTGCCCCGGAGCTCAAGTGGACATCCTTCGTGTAGAGCTCGAGTGAGAGGTTCCCGACAGCATGGTGGTCTCCTTTGTTAAAGTATCTGTGCTCGTCCCACAACCAATGTGGGACGAACACGGATACTTTGACAAAGGAGACTACCATGCTGTCAGGAACCTCTCACTCGAGCTCTACACGAAGGATGTCCACTTGAGCTCCGGGACAAAGTTTTGGCTCGGAGCAAGAATCTGTTGACGGGGCACATCCACCATGCTGTCAGAAAAAAATAGTAACGATGAGAGACCCATCTGAGTAGGACGTATGCTCTGATAATATCTCATCCAACACTCAATTCCACTACTGATATCATTCTTGTAAAGGTGATCTCTCAGAGTATACGTCTACTCAGATGGATCTCTCAGAGTATCCTCTCTGGTCGGTTATCGTATCATCATTGCAGAGGGATGAGGGTCAAAGGACAGTCAACTTCATCTATGGCTACATAGCTAATGAGAACCACGGAGCTCACGTAAACGTTCATTGTAACACCCATATCTCAGAACACGTATTTTGTCAAGCTTGCATATATTTCAGACCTGTATTTATTTTCTCGGATTTTGGCATGTACTTGTAATTGGCTTGACTTGCAGATTTTGGTTCTCGTAATTGGGTTTTACCTGGCTTGGTTTATTTTGTGAAAAAGAATTGGTTTGATTTTATTTGGTTTGGTTTAGCATGCATTGGAACACCTTAGCCTATGCTCCACCCTCAACACAACACAACCCACCCTCTTTATTATCCCCACCTAACACTAACACTCTCTCTCCTCCATAATTCTCTCATTTATTTCTCCATCTTCTTCTTCTTCTTCCTCTACACAACACCATCACCCATAGGCAAGTGCATCTTGCCACCACATGAGAACCACTTTTTATTTGTCCATTAGCTAGATTAGGCCATGGAGATTAACATTATAACTTGACATTTTGTGATTTGGAGTCTCCTTTGTTCTAGATCTAGGTTTTAACTATTTTTAGATTTACATGATTTTGATCTATTTTGGTTGGATTTTTGTGGGTTTTGATGCTTCCATGTGGAAGAGAATTCAATTTTACTCAAGTTAGACCTTTGAAAATCTAGATTTGGCTTTGATTTGACAAAGATATAAAAATTTGAATTCTTGGTGTTCTTGGTGTTCTTCTCGGCCTGGAGTAGCAGGCTGCAGCCTTCGCTCTTTAGCGCAGTGCTGGACTGCACATCCCCTCTCGGCCTGCGCTCTTTAGCGCAGCGCCGACCGCGCTGCTTGCCCCTTGGCGAACTGCGCTCAGCCCCATGCGCCAACCTTTCCTGCGCAATCCACCCCTGCGCAGTTCACTCCTGCGCAGTCTGCTCATGTGCAATCTAACCCCTGTGCAGTTCACTCCTGCGCAGTCTGCTCATGCGCAATCTAACCCCTGCGCCCTGTGCTCCTACGTACTTGGCCCATGCGCCATCTGTCCCTGCGCCCTGTGCCCCTGCGTACTTGGCACCCTGCACAGCTGACACCCTGCGCAATCCAACACCTGACCCCTTGCGCAATCCATCGGCTCTTGGAGTTTTGGTTTTATTTCTTTAAGCTTGGCTCTTCTATAGCCCTGTTATGAACTTAATTTTACTGGATGTGTTTGGAATGGCTATTGTACATGGCATGGTATGACAAGGAACTAGCATAACACGACAGTGACCCGTAGAGGTGCACTCCTGACATGACCAACCTGACATGATAGTGGCCCGTCGTGACATACTCCTGACAAGTACCCTGACATGATTTATCTTGATGTTGTTGCGACGGCTAACTTGACTCGTATAATCAACTTGACACCGTGGGTGTTTCTGCTTGCTTGCTTGTGCAATCCACATGTCTTGTCTTGCATCATGTCTAGGACGTGACTTCCTGGTTCCTACGGTCAGGGATTTACACTGAATCTGGATTAGGCTAATGATTAGATCAAACTATAGTTCATGAAGAATTTTCAGTCACAGGCAATCTCGTTATCTGGACGCTCTTAATTGGACTTGTAGCTTGCCGACGAGTAGAGCACATTTCCAGCGCACTGTCATGTGTTGTACCCTCTAAGTCACCTAAGGGTATATCGTCTCCGGGGCGATGTACCCAACCATACTCTCAACCCGCGAAAGGATAACTGGATGGTCTGCAGGGCTTGGGACTGGGAAATTCTCATTGCATCTTGTTAGTAATTAGGCTTGTGATAACCCTAGTTAGTTAAAGTAGTAAGCCGTAGTATTTGCTTGGCCGCTTATGAATGGATGATGTCTAGTCCTGTCTAAGTCTTGTCTAGTCCCTGTACCTGGTACTCCTGAACATGATTGTTTTACTTGCTTTAACAATAATTGGGTAGAGACAACGAGCTATTCAGGCGAAGGGTTACAACCCCGGTCCTTGTTTGGTTTATGGGTTGTAACCTGGCTCCCAGAATGGTTCCACGTCCCTACTCGTTTATTGCCCTGACATGCTCTTTATTACTTGTACTTTCTTTCATTTTCTTATGTTCTGATATGCTGGCTTTTGTTCTTATTTCGTGGCCTCCTTTGTGGCACTTGCTCTTTCTGGGGTTTGATCCAGCTAGTTTTGTGTGGCCAGATTTCGGAGCAGTACCCGAGGATCTATCGAACCTCCAGCCCGATAGTGGCGACTAGAAGGAACCCGGGCTACGAGTGGGTTTTCCATTTTATTTCGCTCACTCTATTGTAAAATTATTCTTTTGAGGCGTTTAGCCGACGAGCACCTGTTAGCTCGATGCACTTTTACTTACTGTCTGCCTACGGACTGTAAACATGATTAACAAATCCTAGGGTTGATCATGTATGACTTAACTCTTGCTAGTCCTAGCATTTTGTACGACTAGCTTCATGATCAGCTGATATATAATATTTGGGACGCCTTTTATTGTATATTTGATGGTCAAACATCTTGTGATTATATTATTTGCTTGAGATTGAGACAATAGGCTTGGCCTTAAGAGACTGTTGGCTTGTAGTAAACCCTCATATCTAGACAGCCGTAAACGTATAGTTGAGATGTTTTCTATTTCAATATACGTAGCTGGCTATGTACGCCCCCGCTCTCCAGTATTCTGATTCTGGGGCGTGACACTCATTGATACGATCGCGCAACCACCTCGAAAAAGTGGGATCGACGGCATGAGAAGAGATGTAGTCCCTTGCAAGTGCTGCATGAATAGAAGTCCCGTCGCACTAGCTACCGGTACTGGATGAATAGAACTCCCGGTCTCACAAGCTACCGGTGCCACTTCCTCCTTAACAGTAGGAGGAGCCACCTCAGCATTCACTGTTTCCCTCAAACGACGTGTCGCTCCTTGGATCATGGGTGCCATCTGGTAAGATCGATATTCATAAATAATATAATTGTAACATAAGCAAGCTAACGAAAGGAACCATCATGTAATTTGAGTACATTTTCGAAAGCAGATAAAGTACAGAAAAATCAATTTTTTGCCAAGTGTGAGAACGGATGGCTCAGAACGCAACCCAAGATTTATTCTAGCATACATTAGTGTGAATCATCTATGTCCTGTACATATGGTGTAGTATATGTTCTTATTGTATCTAGTATCTAAAGAATATAACAGAATCAAGATGAACTCATATAATGTAATACTAAGACATCATCTACTACTATATAAGATATAGTGATAGGTTGTCATATCATCATTGTCGAGGGATGAGGGTCGGAGGACAGTCAACTTTATCTACGGCTACATAGTTTCTGCCTCGCCAGTCGAATGGTTGCAGGAACTATATCCTAATCACCATGTCGTACCGTAGATTAATGCAAATGAAGCTGGAGCCAAAATACAGTACTACTTCACCATGTCATACAATTTTACTCTCTCACTCTCTCTCCTTCCCCCCTCCGACGCTCTCACTCTCTCCGACGCTCTCACACTACTAATTCCTATGTGTTTTAAGTGTGAGAACGGATGGCTCAGAACACAATCCAAAATTTATTCTAGCATATATTAGTGTGAATTATCTATGTTCTGTACATATGGTGTAGTATATGTTCTTATTGTATCTAGTATCTGAAGAATGTAACAAAATCAAGATGAACTCATATAATGTAAGACTAAGACATCATCTACTACTATATAAGATATTGTGATAGGTTGTCGTATCATCATTGCCGAGAGATGAGGGTCGGAGGACAGTCAACTTTATCTACAGCTATATAGTTTCTGCCTCGCCAGTCGAATGGCTGCAGGGACTATGTCCTGATCACCATGTCATACCGTAGATTAATGCAAATGGAGCTGAAACCAAAATATAGTACTACTTCACCATGTCGTACCATTTTACTCTCTCACACTCTCTCCTCCCCCCTCCGGCGCTCTCACTCTCTCTGGCGCTCTCACACTACTAATTCCTATGTATTTTAAGTGTGAGAACGGATGGCTCAGAACACAACCCAAAATTCATTCTACCATACATTGTGTGATTCATATTTGTTCTGTACATATGGTGTAGTATATGTTCTTATCGTATCTAGTATCTGAAGAATATAACAGAATCAAGATGAACTCACATAATGTAATACTAAGACATCATCTACTACTATATAAGATATAGTGATATGTTGTCATATCATCATTGCCTGCCTTCATTCTTCACTCTCTAAAGCACACATACACATATGTACATCATAGTTAGATGTATAGATATATACATTTATATAGAAGCACACAACTGATACACTCTAAGGGTCGGTTTTCCAGGAAAAATTTCACTTATTCATTGACTTTGGTGAAGCGAATGTCCCAAGGATATTCTTAACAAAGAAGGCAGATGAAGAACTCACACTGTCCTTGAAACAATGAACAAATACACCATGAACCCAAACCCCATATTCACATTTACTAATCCAAACACCACCAAACCAATGGATAACACCCAATATGGATAACACATTATTTAGCCAATATATAAACTCAGATGAATTTGAGAAGCAAAACCCCCCGCCGCCACCGACCAAAGCCCGTCGCCCCCGACCAAATCCTGCCGCCCCAAGCCCGTCGCCCAGCCTCCGACGCCCCCGCCCCAAGCCAAGATCAAACTATTATAGGTAGTATGGCACATATGACGAGAGCGAAATAGAAGAGTTTTTGAAGGCATATCCATGACTATTCATGGGATTTTAAACAACATTGATACGGATGCTAACCGCATGGAAGGATAACAGCATGTAGTGCTTATAGCTTGTAGTGTATTGCTATGGGTTGTAACCAGTAGTCTTTTCCTTTTTGAATAAAAGTACCCTTTTCTTCAATATATATATATTTAGACTTGTAAAGAAATCTTCAGGATTTGAGCAAAGTAGTTCGGTTGCATATATATATGAAGAGTGCTTATGGCTGTGCGTCGGTTGTATATATATATATATTTTTTTTGTATATATATATATATATATATATAAATATATATATATATGTGACAGTTCAATAGAAGAGCAGGGAATGGACTCCTGCTAAGTCCATTGTAACCTGGGCAAGAACACCGTTGGGCCAATATTAGGGTTTATAGTTTAAATGTGTGCTTATGGCTGCGCATGGCAGTGAGCAAAAAACAAAAGACAGGAAGAAGGGAACTGTGACCTAAGTTTGAATAAATTTTAGAGACCACATGAAATCGGAAGTGAGCCTTAGCCACTTGACCCCGGCAGCCCCGCCACCCACAACCCCCGCCCACCGCAGCCCCCCGCCGTCCAGCCCCGACGCCCCCGCCCCAAGCACGCCGTCCAGCCCCCGACGACCCCGTCCCAAGCCCGCCGCCCAGCCCCCGCCGTCCCTGCCCCAAGCCCGCCGTCCAGTCCCCGCCGGCCCCATCCCAAGCCCGCCGCCCCCCGCAGCCCCGCCACCCATAATCCCCCGTCCACCGCCGCCCCCCCTCCCGCCACCCAGCCCCCAACGCCCCAAGCTCGCCGCCCCCGCTGCCCCTACGACACCGCACGAGAGAGAGAGAGAGATCAAGAGAGAGAGGAGATTACCATCGGGAGAGAGAGAGAGAGAGGGGATTACCTTCGGGAGAGAGAGAGGAGAGGACGCCAACGCCGATCACCGAAGCCGCGGGAGAGAGAGAGGGAGATAGGAGAGAGAGTAAATTTGGGGGGAATGCGAAAAGTTTCCCCCGTCGTTTCAATTTAATTCTGGAATGTATATTTAGCGACGGACTAGCGATAGATTTTTATCCGTCACCCGTTAGTCGCTCTTTTTGATACTTGCCGACTGAATATCCGTCGCTACGTAGTCAAAGAATTGTCTCGCTAATTCTCTCCATAATTTCCGCCAAATAATTGACTGCATAGCGACGGCTGGATATCCGTCGCTATATCTCCGACGCCCCAGCGACGGATGAGCGACCTTTTCTATCCCTAAAAATAAAATAAAAAATGTAACGGCTTGTCGTCGGTACTCCGTCGGCTAGTTGCAACAAAGCCGTCACTATCGTCGACGGAAAATATCCGTCGCTAATGTTTTGTCGCTAAATCGACATATTTTGGTAGTAAACATGATAAAATAGATCTATAAAAATGCAATAAACTGTAGAGGAAGGCAAGGTATCTTGCTTGGTGGTAGCACGAAGAACCAACAATATACCGTCAACTAGTAAGCCATAAAGTCCAAATCTCGCAACTGTCTCCGAAAGCTGAAACAGACATTGCCAACATTCTCAGAATAGTCAAATTATCTAGGATTATCTATCCGTAAGTCCAATTCTGGACACAGAGGCAAAATGGTCATTTCGGGCCAAAACGGTGTCCGCCGTTGGACCTACTTTGCATCGAAAAGCATGCCAGAGTCAATGGTCTCTAAAGTCTTCAAACTACATGTCTACGGATTCGTTTTGATGATACAAACCCAACGGTACGTCCAATTGTGGATTCCGGTGGGCCGTGCACAAAATCGTCCGTTGAATTGGATCGTGGGACCCGCAAAACGGCGATCCGATCAACTGTCTCAGAATCGGACCAAACTTGCATATAGGACCAAAAAAAATGATACTGTCCTATTGGCGCAAGTTTCATCTCGATCTGAAGAACATGCACAAAGTAATTGGAAAATTTGCACAGAGGCCGATACGGTAAATTTTGACGGATACGCATCAAATTCGTCGCGTACACGCGACCAATTTGAATTCCGTCAAAGCCTACACATCCACAAAATCGATACGCACCTTCGATTCTTTCGGTTCGCGGCCACGTCGCCCGGTTTGGCGGGACGCACGTCATACCGGGAGAATTTTAAGTTTTTCAAAAACAGTTTTTTGAGTTTTTCTCTATTTTTAAGTCGATTTATCTTACTGCTTAAACCCCTAGAAATAAAACTAATAATTAGGTTTCCATCTCCTATAGGTTTTCTATAGGTCTTTTCAAATAGATTGCTAGGTTTCTCGTTAGATCGATCGAATTTTGTCTTCTAAGTTGGGGTCTTAGGATAGTGATAGCTCTGTTTACAAACAGAGTTTCGTCAATTTTTGTGTCGATTTATCGTGCAAACTAGGGCATCTACATAAAAAGTAATTAAAGGAATTTAAAGGCATATATATTGACTTCGTTCCAGAGGAGGAAGATCGCAGAACGATCAATCGATCGTTGTGTAATTGCGCTGCGAAGTAGGGTTGCTGGTCGTTGCTCTGCTACGACTGCTGCTGTTCTGTCTAAACACTGCTTGGCCGCGCGTCGACCAGCCTCCTGCGATGGTGGTGGCGGCCAAGAAGAGGTTGCCCGGGCTAGGGGGTATGGTGGCGCGGCTAGGGTTCCCTCTCCATGACTCTCGCGTTCTCTCTCTCGACTTCTCTACTATATATATATATTTTTCTCTACTATATATATTTTTCTCTACTATATATATATATATATACATTCGCTCTCGGCTGGGCTGGAATAGGTGTGCTGATGTTGAGTTTCTTATGGCGGGCTCGGGCCTGCTGATGGGTTTGGGAGGGGTTTACATGGGCTGGGTTGTGTGGGCCCTGTGGGTGTGTGTATATATATATGTATAGCTAGTTTAGTTATAAGGCCTATAATATATATATTTATATATACATATATGTGTACATGTAGGTATATCTACTATATACACAATTAATATCTTACTAATTATAAATCCCATGAATAACATAAACTGTCATGACATTTTCTAAAGCAAAAGGTAACCTGGTTAAATTATTATTTATTATATATAACAATATTGGTTTATCAGAATAATAATAGGACTATTAAATAAATACGAAATATATATATACATATAAAGGAATATATAATCCAATGGATATTACTATCATATGTGTCTCTAGTCTGTAAATCATAATAAAAGCTAAACAATTATATTTGCGCATGTCATCATAATTCAAGATGAAATATTGCAATCACCCTCAATAATACATACATGATATATGTGCATATATCCAATTACTTACAAATTATATTTAGTAGAACACTAAGATAAGGTACTACATACCCGCACCTACTATAACGACACCGTCATCTTTGGACCCACTGCATAACCAAATGGGCTTAGGCTTGTTACGGGTCCAGTTTGATACAACCTGGTCTTCTAAAAGTCAATAATCTAATTAATAGATATTTAAATCATCTATAGGGTTAGGTCGCAACTTGGTATGGTTTTTCTAGTTAGGACACACTTATGGTCGGATCTTCCATGGCATGGCTAATACACTAGTCAAGACACGCCACTGAACTATCCGTGCCATGATTCCTAGTCGTCTGGTACTTCAAAACTCAACCATGGCTACAGTCATCTACCGTAACAAGTAACTAAATAATTATTTATAAAAAAAATTAAAAATCACCATTTAATTCAAATAAATAAATAGAAAAATATAAAATCAAAATTTTGGGAAGAGGAGTTACAGGTAGGACGGTGGATGGTTATGCAGCGGAGTTCTGCAGGTTAAGTAGGTTTGCTCAAACAATGGTAGCGACAGAGCCAGAGAGAGCAATAAGGTTCCAGCAGGGACTTCACTTAGAGATTATGCAGCTGGTCTAGGGGCACGACTACCAGACATTTGATGCAGTATTGATGGCGGCTTGGAGGCACGAACTTACTATTCAAAGGTTATCAGCAAGGACTGGAGGCCAGAAGAGGTCTCATACGCAGAGTGCGGGAGGAGGAGGAGCAGTACCTCGGATATCAGCACCAGTACCTGGCGTCCGTATTCGTGATGCAGCTCTGGTCATAACAGTTGTGACAGCACCAGTTCGACAACAGCAACCGAGGCACCAGCACCGTTAGGAGGCACTAATGGATTACACTTATTGTGGTAAGGGAGGGAACACTCGAGAAGTGTGTCGTTCAACGAATAGACAGTGCTTGAGGTGTGGAGGTTCAGACCATCGTATAGCTACGTGCCCACAGATATAGAGGCCAGGAGGGCCAGCTCAACAATTTTTGGCATTGCCAGCTCCAGAGGTAGCACCGTATTACGGGCCAGCACGAGTAGTAAGGCCATTAGCTCAGCGTCCATTACTGACGTAGGCTCAGATGTACTGACAAGTAAAGTATCAGGCAGGGCCGTAGAGGCCACACCAGCAGGGCCAGGAAAGGCAGCAGAGAGTCCAGTAGGGGCAGAGGCAAATGGAATTTGGAGTATTAGAGCAGAGGTTGGCCGAAGGCGGTCAGATTGTGAGTAAGTTTTGAGTATTATTCATTATAATTCCTTGAGTTCTATATTCGAAGTGTGAACGCGATTTTCACGTCTCACTCATCTGCTCTCGTATCATGTGATACGAGATATTCATCATGTGTCTTGATTACGAGAGTACGTTCTGGGCAGAGTATCATTCTTGGTTAAGTCATTGGTACCGACTTATCTCAAGCGTTTGTCTACTTTGGAAGTCAGTGTAGGACCTCGAGGATAAATTCCTACCTAACTGACTTGGGAGGCACATTTTATTCGTATGTCTCCGATCACTTTTCTTCTATGTTATGATTATTGTTTTTGATTTTACTTAATTGTTCTTTCTTTCGTAATTTGTTCATGTGCCATGTGTTGTTTGATAATTATGCTTGCTTATGTCATAGTGTATTTCGTATCTGAGAGCGCGCTCGACTAGCCTTAATAAAATTCTGACGATAGAATTTTTCTAAGGAGGGTAGAGATGTCACTCCCCGTTTCCGGAATACGTAAATTTTTGATTTTTCTGTATATGGTATATGGCACATGTATCTTAATTGTATGTATCCTGTATTTACACCTGGCCATGGCATGGAACAGTATCTTGTCGTGGAATAGTGTGCCACCCCTTGTCCTTGTCTAGTTGTAGGCGTGGTTTAATACTTCGATGATAAGATATCTGAACCATATTGTTGTTAGGATTTTATTTAAATGATCTAATTAGTTGTATCATGTAGCATTTAACATGTCATTAATTATATGGTTTAGGGCATGCTTAAGATTATGGTTTCTTTGAGTTAACCCAGCCCCTATATATATCTCTTCCTCTTTTTCTCTCCTCGTTCACTCTTTCATTTATTTTCCTTAAACAACATTTAGGCAAGTACACCTTGCACCAAATGGAGAGATTTTTACATTTTTTTTATTATTGATTTTTCCTTTGATATTATTTGTCTATATTGTTCTTCTCTTCATTCTCAACAAGTTTAGTTCTTGGAGTTTTTGATTTTAATGGCTAGTTCTGTGTAGATCTAAGTTTCTAAAACTAGGGTTTTATAGATTTTTATGGTTTTGATCTATCAAACTTGGTTGTTTTCAAAAACTAATGGTCCTATGTTGTAGGAAATCTCATTCTACCCAATTTTGACCTTTAAAAAGTTAGATTTCGACTTATTTTGAGGAAGTTATGGCTAAAACAATATTTAGACATCTTCTATGTTCATCTGTCATGGTTCTGGCAGGGACGATAAATAGTGCCGCAGACATGAATAATGTCGCATGGATTGCATAGTGCCACAGGCTTGCATAGTGCCACATAGATGAATAATACCGCAAGCTTACATAGTATCGCAGGCTTGCATAGTGTCGCATGGATGAATAGTACCGCAGGCTTGCATAGTGCCGCATGATGAATAGTGTCGGAGGCTTGCATAGTGCCACATGGAATGAATAGTACCATAGGCTTGTATATTGCCACATGGCTTGCATAGTGCCGCAGGCTTGCATATTGTCGCATGGCTTGCATAGTGTCGCAGGCTTGCATAGTATCGTATGGCTTGCATAGTGCCGCATAATGTCTTTTTTTTGCAGTTTTGGCGGTTTTATGCCCTATTTGGCTGATTTGTGGCTAGAATTTCTCCCAACTCCCAACATAAAATTTGTAGATCTTTATCTTGGCTTGCATAGTGTCACATGGAATGAATAGTGCCATAGGCTTGCATATTGCCACATGGCTTGCATATTGCCACATGGCTTGCATAGTGCCGCAGGCTTGCATATTGTCGCATGGCTTGCATAGTATCGTAGGCTTGCATAGTGTCGTATGGCTTGCATAGTGCCGTATAATATTTTTTTGGCAGTTTTGGTTATTTTATGCCCTATTTGGCTAATTTGTGGCCAGAATTTCTTCCAACTCCCAACATAAAATTTGTAGATCTTTATCTTGGCTTAAAGAATCTTCATGTCCCACTTTAACCAGAATTCATATGTGACTTTTATGACACGAGGGGTCCACGTGACTTCCTGACTTAACTGTGTTCCTGACCTGATTACCTGTATACGTGCTGGTACCTGTTCTAAGTGTGTATTGAGATACAATATTAGTATGCACTGCGGTGCTATTTACTGAGTGCACTGAGGTGTGACTCTACGTGCTAAGTGATCATTTGTGTTATATGTCAATACATGTGAACCTTCCAGCACAGTCATGGTAATGGGTCAGTAATAGTGTCGTGGTATATTGATTGTTGTATGATGCATTACACTAAGCATGGATCTATATTTAGGACTCTTTGAGCCGATGTGGATTCATACTTAGGGTACACGTAATATGATACGACATATAGGAGTATGACCATGTGACCACGACATGTAATTCTAATATTAAGATAGGGTTAATCTAAGCAACTTAAATCGGTAGAAGCATTGGGAGGGAACAGAATCTCGAGATCGTACGTTACCAGCCATCCCAGGTCCTGTCCTGACATGTCGGATTGGCCGCCACGGATACAGTTTCATCCGCGTATAGTGGATGACTATATCTGACTCCTACGTGCTATGTGTTATATATTTTAGCATGGTGGCCTTACGGGGGACCAGTGTATAATCAAAGTGCTACGTGTGTGTATATAAATATATATATATATATATATATATATATATATATATATATTATATATATAAAAATCTGCTTGGATGCGATACGATCTGAGGATTCCTATATATTCCATTACTGGGATAATCCAGACAAATCATAGAAAGACGTAGGATTGATTGGCCGCTTGTAAGCTGACTTGTTTGTGATATATTTTCTTCTGTTAGAAACTGAGGAACATGGACTATCGTGGTGCGTGGTCCAACCTATGTCCTTATTTGGTTGTTGGGTTGGGCTATTATGCTGCGATAGACTATGGACCGAAGTCGCGATCAGAAGCCCTTCACCTGCCCATGGTTATAAGATATATCTTATCTCGGCATGATATTGGCACCGTTTGTCCTTGTTTGGTTGTAAGGATGTCGTATTGTCTCGATGATATGTTATAAGCCTATAACTCTTGAATCAGGTCATATTATTACGCTTGGGTTTTACCTCACTCTTTTGTGCTTCCTTGTGGTACTTGCTATTCAGGGCCTGACCCCGCTGGTTTTGTTTGGCCAGATCTCGTAGCAGCGCCAGAGGATCCAGCCTTCTACCTGAACAATGGTGCACGCCAGGAGTATGGGCGCTAGGGACCATGAGTGGGTTTCTTCTTCACTGCTCAGATATCTTCTATTTTGTACTTGGCATTTAGCCACCGACACATGTTTAGCCGACTGTGTAAGTCCTAAAAATCAAGTTGCATCCATCAAATAGGCAGAGAAGTCTAAATTACGCACCCTTCAATAAACTGCACTGTAGACAGACTGTGCTACAAATCAAACGCGTGAGGTTGAACTGCGCTAACGCCCGAGCGCGCTACGCTGACGTGGCAACGCCATCATTACTTGACAAGAAGATAAAATCTTCTGACAGCCTGACAGCCCGAAAAGCGAGGAGTCTGTTCATTTTTTGTGCAGCATGGTGCTCGAGAACAGCTGTACAGTCCAACATGAGTGCAGTTTGCCAGTCCAACCTGAGCTCAGTATGCCAGTCCAACCTCAGCACAGTTTGACCAAGTCCGAATCCTAGCACTATCCATTGACTAGAAGGGAGCCTAGTCTGAAGCTAGCGCTATTCAAGTGGCGCGATTCATCAAACTTTTTGAAGATAACTGACATTTATTACGTGGCTTACATGCTATCAATTGCTCGCCACATGGTAACCGTCTATACACGACCAAGCACATTTCAATCAAACAATGCCACGTGTCTAAATACAGTTAGCCCACGATCGAGCAACTGTCCAATGGCCAGCACAGTTTGCAGTTTGCGTAGTCTTTCTCCAGCACAGTTCAATGTGCGCAATCCAGAATAACTACAAAATAGTTATTTCTAGAACTCTATAAATAGAGTTTCAAGTTCTTCATTAAGGGGGATCATTATTCAAGATCATCAGAGATCAGAAGTTCTTGTCCAAGTGTTGCTGCATTCTTCAGAGGCTATCGTCTTCAAAGTTCACATCGTCCAAGAGATAAAACGATCGTATTCAGATCAGATTTCTACAGTTGTACTTTCTCTGAATTTATTGTACTCTTGTACTATTCTTTAAAGTTTGTGAAATAAAAGACTTTTGTTTTTGCAAACAAAATGGCGACTCTGCTGGGGACGACTTTCTCCTCCGACGAGGAAGTGACAACTCAATGTGACATTTCGTTTATCGAAAAGACACAGAAGACGCTGGTTGTGAAGGTCAACCAGACTGCCTACGAAGTGATGATCAACTCTGGGGCTACTCGGCGTACTGTGACCTCTGCCAAGAGCAAGGTCCATTCAGTGTGGACCCCGAAGTCCTCTGCGCAGACGGCAGTTTCTTCTGACAGGAGGCCAGTATCTACTTCTACCATTGCGCAGTTCACCACCCACTCCGCCAAAGCACAATCTAAAGCTCCTGCGGTCGAAGCACAACACACTACTTCCCTTGCCACGGCGCAATCTACGACTTATGCTGCTATGGCAAAGTCCAAGACTCCTCTCCCTCTGGCGCAATTGGCGGTCTCTTTTCCTCTTACGTAATCCACTACTTCTTCAACCAGAGCGCAATTTAAGCCCTCTGTAGCCAAGGCTTCACTTGCTGTTTCTTCCAAAGCACAGGTTACACCCCATGCTGGTTCTATGGCCAAGGAGCCATCTGTCATCTCCGTCAAAGAGAAAGTTGCTGCCTCTTCTGTTCCTGTGTAACCCACAGGAGGTAGTCTTTTGACTATTCTTCCTCCGTCTCAGCACAAACGGAAAGACCCTTTGGTCTTTTCTCAATCTTCCGTAGTCCAAAACCTGGAAAACAACAGAGGGAAACGCTCTTTAGCTAATCCTTCTTCACAAAATAAAGGAAAAAGCCCTTTGGTCTTTTCTCAGTCTTCCCCGGTTTTTACCTCGAAAGATCCATCTGAACGTGCCTCGGCACCAAACAATACAAATACTCTCTCAAACAAGAGTTCTTCTCTCCCTGCTAAAGAGAAGACTATTGACCAGAGAGGCATCTTGCCTACTCCAGTAGCACACTTCCAAGATCTCCCAACTCTTCGGATATCCCGATCAAAGCAAGGGAAATTGCTAGTGTCTCAGACGGAGGCCCCTGGGGGTGAATTTGCCGATCTACGGACTTATCTCAATAGACCAGTTTTTATGAAACGCAAGCAACCAATGTCGAAGGTGAACTTGTATCAGAAGCAAACTTCCAGGAGGAAAAATCCTGACACTTATGCCAACGAGTTGAGTACTTCTCTGTATAGTCACGGGACAAAGCATCTGAAGAATCGGAATCATGTTCCGAATGTCGTCAAAGAATATATCCCTGATCTTCGGGAATATCTCAAGCAGAAGCGGGACAACACTTCAACACCTCCAATCCAACCACTGGAATGTCATTGTAATCACAAGGTGGTTATCAAGTGTTGTTGCCAGACGACAAAATAATCTGTCTTCGATCGTTTAACTTCTCAACCAATGTCAGAAGACAAAGACAAGGTGCTCTATGCCTCTGTAAATATGGCTTCCCGAGGCACTGGAGGTAGGAAGTGATCAAAGCATGGCAAGCCCCGCAAACCCAGTCAACAATTTCTAGATTTACTCCATGAATCTTCTGAAGGAGTATTCTGACACACCCGATCTCGAAGTCGAGACACAGTCGGTCGTAGGAATCTTCTATAAGATCTCTCTGGTCATCTCTCTATTTTTTACTCAAAGAATAATTCTTTCTCTGATTATGATGCATATAACGAAAGCTCTGAGCAGACAGTATCTTCTACTGTACCCAGAGAAGTGTCAGCTTATGTTGTTACTGAAGATCCAGACGCTTCTAGTTCGTCAAGTCAGGAGCAACGAATAGCCGTACTGGAAGACAAATTGAAGACCATGACTAAAATGATCACAAATATGCATGTCGTTATCATAGCTCAACATACGGTACCACCGACTGCACCTGCTGTACATCCCGAGATTATAGCATCAACGGTGCCTGTCAATGCAGGTCTGGGGGTACCGTCTCCTCCAGTAGCCTTAATACCTATCCAAGTTACACCCAGTCATTCAGGAGTTTGGGGGTAGTGCTTACCATGATGTTCCTCCTCCTAACCCGGTAAGCCAGCCTATTACTTCTCTATCCTCAGGAGATGTAAATGAGGCTATAAAACTGCTACGTAATCAGTTCGAGGCCTTCAAAGAGAAAGACGGTCTACAGAGGCTGGGGATCAAACAATCTTATCCAGTAGAATGGAAGGAAGTCCCATTCCCTCCAAAGTACGAAATTTCTACGATCACGCTGTTTGACGGCAGCACTTTCCCGAGTCAGTTCATTAACCATTTTGAGGTAATGACTGTCTAGCTCCAGCCAAGCGATGCTCTTCTTACCAGAGTCTTCGTTGGCTGCTTAGTCGGCACGGCATATGATTGGTACCGCAGCCTGCCTGACGGCTCTATCACTTCCTTTGTCGGACTCAAGCAGATGTTCCTGGAACGATTCTACGAGGGAATCAACGATATAACTATATCCGCCCTCAATAAGATCAAGTAAAGACATAATGAAACTACTGAGAGTTTCATTGAACGATTCCGTCGAGAAGCACTCAAAATACCTCCCGGAACCCCATCTGTCGTAACGATAGACACTTGTAAGTCAAACTTGTTGCCTATCCTCAGCATGTGGACGGGGTCAACACAGTTCCAGGATTGGCCATCATTCATCGTAAGCTGAAGTTAGCGCTGAGAAGTTCAAACAGTTGGAGGTAAACATGTCTAACCCTGATCGAGATGAGCCTTCTGCATCCGGTAGCGGTAATCGCCAGAATAACCGCAAAGGCAAAGAAACCTTAAACAACAACCCCAAGAGCAAAGAATCTTTAGCCGTTAACGTGGCTCAACCCACGTCTACCTCTGCTCCTTCTGCACCTCCACCAAAGGAACCTCGCCCAAAATTAGAGAATTCTTTTGATGAAAATGATACAGCGAGTATCTTCGACTGTTTGTTTAAAAGCAATAAGTTGCAACTCCCTGACCCGAAGAAGCCTGACGAAGTCGGTAAAACTGACCACCCTAAGTACTGTGTTTATCACAGGTTCATATGGCATCCTACTCAGGCATGCTATATGCTCAAAGGCAAGATTCAAGAGTTGGTCAACACCAGTGTCATCACTCTCCAGCAGGATGAAAAGACTGTTACAGCCAATATAATTTCTGTATAGTTCGGTGATTTCCCGCCACAAGTGGTGTAGAGTGGCATCATTCCCATTCCCAGGGCCACTCTGGAGATTGAGAATATTCCTTCTCCATGAAGTGAAGGTCTTGTCCCCTTATTCCTGGATAATGGCGAGATCATGTGGATTCATCCTGATCTTGCTTCAGATTTTGAAGTTTCTTCTTCCTCCAAGCAAAAAAGAACGCTCTAAGGGCAAGGCAAAGAGCTGCAATATGGTGTCTTTTGACCCCATAGTTGAAGAATAGATCCTATTGGGCACCAGGTCAGGGAAAACCTATCTACGGGAGCATCCCGAAACTCAGGAGGATCCTGCTTCGTCTTCCGAGGCTGTTCTAGTACAGCCTGTCTTTACAGAGGGCATCCCCTCTACATCATTACCGGTTGTGGAACCAACTCTTCCTAAACCTACAGCAGCTGACGAAGGCAAACAACAAGTCTGCTTCGACAAAGTTTTGAAGAAGTCTTCCCCTTCTGGACTTGAAAAGCCATATAACTTTGACATATTGGCTCAATTAGCCAAAACACCAGCCAGGCTATCCATCTTCGAGCTCTTACGCCTCTCTAAAGAGACTCGAGAAATACTGAGTGAGGCTTTGATGCAGGCAGACACTTGCCTAACTCTTCTCCAGAAACCTGAGTCAGAACTTGTCTCTTGTCTCCACTATCACAGTGTGCTGGAATGAATTCCAAACATCACCTTCACACAAGATGACATGTTGATGGAAGACAACCGACATGACCATCCTCTCTACTTTACAGGATATGTCGACACCATGAAGGTCGATCATATTCTGATAGATCCAGGGTCAGCACTCAGCATCATGCCGAAGACGATGTTGGATGCTCTAAAGATTCCAGTACATAGCCTCTCCGGCACTATCACCACCATCCTGGGATTCAACCAGGGAAGAAGTGAACCTTTAGGCAAGATACGCTTAAAGCTCCAAATTGGCAGTCTTCGCACGAAGGTGACCTTCTACATTATAGACAACCATGGTTGTTCCTACAATGCTCTTCTAGGGAGACCATTCCTTCATGAACACAACATTGTTCCTTCTACTCTCCATCAATGCTTCAAATACGTTGATGACAAAGGAGAAGTCCAAAAAGAAGTTGCAGATCTCTACCCGTTTAAAGGCGTTGAAGCATATTGCAACGACGCTCGCATGTACAAAGAAGAGTTTATGACGGTGGTATTAGCCATGGACGGTGATGAAGAACAAGAAGCAGTGCCCAATGACACTCTCATCATACCTGTCAAAGGACATGTTTTTTATCCTCAATCTTCCAAACCACTGGCTATTCATCTGCCAGTCCGGAAGCAATCAACTGGTGATACTCAAGATAAAAGGGAGCTATCCTCTTCTGAGCCACTGGTTATCGACTTACGTCGTAACAAGGATAAAAGGGAGCTCACCTCTTCTGAGCCACTGGTTATCGATCTCCGTCGTAAGAAAGATAAAAGGGAGCTCACCTCTCCTGAGCCACTTGTTATCGACCTTCGTCGCAACAAGCCTAAACCTTCTTGCTCTTCTGTTCCTCCTCTTGTAATCGATCTGACCAAGCCAGCTAAGGCCAAAGGTCCTATTGTAAATATGGATGTACAAATCAATGAAAAAGTATCTACTTTCTAGTATACTAATGTCATTTATCATGCTAAATGCTATTTAGATATGTTAGATAGCTTTCCGTCATTTACGATAGGGGTCGTACAATCCTTTCAGATAGAAGTATTATTTGAACATCCAGATGACTCATATTTTGTCGTCCCTTCTCGAAAGAGAGGTAAGAGTCCAATACTTTTTAGTAAAGGACCAGAACAAAAATTTAGTTATACGGATGATAGCAAAAGTAACGATACAGAACGTCTCCAACTTCGTCGTTATAGTCAACAATCAAAAGACATCATCCGACAGATAGGTTAAGAATGGCCTCAATTATGGTAAAGGTAGACGAACTCCTACCCATACAATTGTTTCGAAAGAAAAATCAGAAATGTACTACAGTAGGACGAAAAGAGGTCTCGGATATACTTCGCCTCCGGTCTTATCTCCAGAAGTCTCTGAATCCGATAATGAGGAGCACTCTGACTCTTCTGATTCCAGATCATGGGATTCTGATACCAGCATCGGTCAAGTCCATCGATTGATCGTATCTTCTAACATGGTCTCCGCTGAACTTCCAGAAGGCTATGACGAAGATATTGAAGAAAATCCTGAAACAGATCCTTGGGTTCAACGAATGGATATCCAATGGGAACTCCGATTCATACAACGAGAACCTTCTACCGAAGATCAATTTGTTCAAATTGATGTAGGAGAAAATGGGTCATCTCGTCCAATATTCATCAGCAAGAACTTGCTAGAGGCGGATAGGCAAGAATTAATTCTTCTTATTCGAGAATACATTGATATCTTTGCTTGGAGTTATGAAGACAAGCCAGGTTTAGATCCCAAAGTTGCTACTCATAAACTGAATATTTTGCCTAATGCAAAGCCAGTCAAACAGCAGCAAAGGCGATTCAAACCAGAAATGATGGATGCAATTGATGATGAAGTTAAAAAGCTCATAGCTTGTGTCTTTATTCGAGAAGAACAACATCCAGATTGGGTAGCCAAAGTTGTTCCAGTCTTGAAGAAAATCGGTAAAGTTTGAGTTTGCATCGACTTTCGGGATCTTAATGAAGCTTGTCCCAAGGATGAGTTTCCTCTCCCTATTACAGATGTCATGATTGACAATACTTATGGGTTTGAAAGGATATCCTTCATGGATGGATTCTCTGGATACAATCAGATTCGGATGAACCCTGAAGATGAAAAATATACTTCTTTTTGCACTCCTCGCGGAGTCTACTGCTACACAGTGATGTCGTTTGGTCTCAAGAACGCTGGTGCAACTTACCAACGAGCTATGAGTACCATCTTTCAAGATATCTTCGTAAGACTGTTGAATGCTATGTTGACGATATTGCTATCAAGATTTGTCTAAAGGAAGATCACATCCAAGATTTAAGAACTATCTTCAATCTAATGCGCCAACATCAATTAAAAATGAATCCCACCAAGTCATTCTTGGGTGTCTCTAGTGGTAAATTTCTAGGCTTCGTCATTACCTCTAAAGGTATACACGTAGATCCCGAAAAGATCAAAGCCATTCAAGAGATGCGTCCTCCACGCAACTTAAAAGAGCTACGAGGATTTTAAGGTCGACTTGCATACATTAGGAGATTCATTTTAAATCTGTCTGGACGCTGTAGACCGTTTACTCAGTTAATGAAAAAGGGTATATCTTTCGTTTGGACCAAAGAATATCAACAAGCATTTGATGATATAAAACGATATCTGATAAACCCGCCAGTCTTAGTGCCACCAATTTCAGACATACTATTCTTAATGTATGTCCGTACTATAGATTATTCATTGGGTGCTTTACTTGCCCAGAAGAACAAAGAAGGCCATGAACAAGTCATTTATTATCTTAGTCGTACTATGATTGGTGATGAACACCGTTATAGTCTGGTTGAGAAAGAATGCCTAGCTCTTATGTTCGCTGTTCAAAAGACTCGGCATTATATCATTGGCCAAACCATTCATGTCATTTTCTGAGTTAATCCTCTTCGAGTACTAATGAAGAAGCCCAGCACACTCAATTCACGACTGGCTATATGGGCCATTTTGCTAGCCCAATATGACACGGTTTATGTTCCGCAAATGTCTGTTAAGGGTCAAGCACTGGCTGACTTTTTAGCAGCTCATCCTGTTTCGGAGACATCTAAGCTTTATGATAAAATTCCAGATGAAACATTAGAATCAAACATGATCTCCGAAGAATTTTCTACTTGGCGTCTGTCTTTGATGGAGCATCCCGGATCGGACCAAATCGGACCATTATTGTAGGAGTTGGAATTGTTCTAGTCTCTCCAGAAGGATTAGCTATCCAAAGAGCTTATTCTTTAGATCAACCATGCTCTAACTATTAGGGTTATATACTAAAAGCATCACTTTTGTAGTAACCTTATTTCCTTCAATTTTGAATGAGAATCATATGGGCAAATGTTTGCATATTGTATTTGTTGCAAGTGTTAATACAAATGTATGATATTCTATATTGTATATAATATGGTGTGTGGTGTCACACAAAAGATCATATTATCAGTTTCCTATAGAGTATGTAAATAGTTCACAACCTAGATGGACTTGGACAATCTATTGGAAAGGTTGTAGGGTAATCTGGTATTAGTTTATCTTGACTATAGGTTTACACTAGTACACTTTGTGTGTATTGAACAGGACCACTTGAGGTTATTCTCTTTGTACTGACTACATAAGAGAACAAACACCTCTGTTATTATAGATGCTTGTGCTCTTCATCCGAATATAATAACGGACATGTATATGCAGTGTACATTACTTTGACTCATAAAATAGTGAGATTCATTATGGATCAACAACCTCTATGAATTGGGTAATAATATTGTATGTATGATGGGCTGTTGATTATAAATAGAATCCATGTCCCGATACATCGGGTTGATGATGTCCTCTTAAGGAGCTCATAAGGATTGTCATGTAAACCCTGCAGGTAGATTATATCCGACATGACAAATAAAGTTGAACGGTACTACTTAAGGATAAAAGATGTCGAATCAATATAGTTGTCAGTAACTTAATTTGATCGACGGACATACGATATCTTAACGTGGGGAGCCAAACGAGCATATAATAAAAGGAGCCCACAAACATAATTTAGGATTAGGGAGGTAGTGCAACATAAGCTCATTAGTGGACCAAGCTATTTTTAATGGGCCTGGATTGTGTGTTCGGGCTGAACACGGGATACTCAGACTCGTTAGGAGGCCTAACCCTAATTTCTTCTCATGGTCCCTGTCGTAGCCTATATATATCCTCTAATCTCTGGCCGCCAGATTACTGATCAGAAATCTAAAATTTTCTCTAAATTCATGATTCACGTAAGGAGAGAAAGAGAGGGCTGCCAAGGAGAAAAAAAGGTTGGAAGATCGTCGCCCACACGACGTCCAACTCGAGAAAGGAATAGGTGCAGAAGATCTTGGGATCGTCCGCTCGAGATTGCCAGGAATTACTTGTCTCCTTTCTACCGTAGGTATAATTTGTGAACCCTAGTTTCCACCTATGAAGGGTTAGAACACGTATTTGATCTGTTTAACTTTCTATCGATCAATACGCACACCAAAGGAAGGGTCCTGGGAATCTCCAGTTCCATCAATTGGTATCAGAGCTACTTTGGATCTACGTATTGATTGATACGTCCATGTTGTCCAATAAAACCTGCGCTGTATAATAGTCGGTAGATATAGATCTGTTCTAACTCGGTTTTGCAGGCATCTTAGATCCAACTATTATGGTCCAATGCATGTTTTTTGATTGTGTTGTTTAAACCACGGACATGTCGTAGATATTGTTCTTGCTGTGGATGTAATTAAAATCACGAGGGTTGATCGTGCTTATTATTTTAATTTTTCAATATAGATTATGTGTGAAATCCTTCAGGAGGCATAGGATTGATATAATTTTAATTATTTTTGATCAATCGTGATGGCGGTGGTGGCTGTTTCTGACGCCGGACGAGATGCTGGTTTTAAGCAGTCCAGAGGCAGACAGATAATTTTCGATGAAGGAATCGACAGCGCCAGATTTTTAATTCGGATAGTTGAGGACGGAACAGCAAAGATGACCATAATAGTTGGATATTTTCTCTTATTTTTGTTATTTTGCTTTTTTTGATTATGTATGTTTATTATTGTGTGGTTGTTTTTTTTGAAAAACCAAGCCTACATTAATAATGGACAACATGGACATAATATCAACTAGTAGAAAAACCCTCATTGTTAAATAACTAAGTGGAAGATAATTATTATTTAGTATAAATCCTATGGTCTCTATTACTGGTTTGTAGGTGATGTAATTTGTCACCCTCATTTCCTGTAATTCCCGTATTTCGTATTTATACTCGTATCTGGATTTTGGCAAGTATTTTTTATTTTTTTCTCAACTTATGGAATTTCGGTATTTTTCGTATTTTGGGTTTTTGACATGGCTCGGTTTTAATTGGATTGGATTGGGTTTGGTTTGGTTTAACGAGCATTGGATCACCTTAACCTATTCTCCACCCTCAACACACCACATCCCACCCTCTTTAAAACTCCACCAACCTTTTCTCTCCTCATAAACCACCATTTATTTCTTCTTCTCCTTCCTCTACACAACACTCTTCTTCTTCCTCTACACAACACCACCCATAGGCAAGTGCATCTTGCCACCACATGAGAATCCTCTTTTATTTGTCCATTTGCTAGTTTAGGACATGGTGATCAACATTAGAACTTAGCATTTTGTGATTTGGAGTCTCCATTGCTCTAGATCTAGGTTTTCCCTATTTTCGGTTTTGTATGGTTTTGATCTACTTGAGTTGGATTTCTATGGGTTTTGATGTTCCCATGTGGAAGAGAGTTTAATTCCACCCTGTTTAGAACTTTGGAAATCTGGATTTGGAGTTCGGATGGCCAAGTTGTGATGTCTTGAAGTTTTGGAGCCATTGGAGCTTCTTCTCAGCCATGGAGAAGAAGACCCAGACCCTGCATGCGTCTTTTTACGCGTATGCAGCTCTCTGCTTGCGTGCTTTTGCACGTACGCAGCTCTCTGCTTGCGTGCTTTTGCACGTACGCAGCTCTCTAGCGTGCGTGACTTTTCACGTACGCTGCTCTCTTGCGTGCGTGACTTTTCACGTACGCTGCTCTCTGCGTGCGTGACTTTTCACGTACGCTGCTCTCTAGTGTGTGTGACTTTTTACGTATGCTGCTCTCTTGCGTACGTGACTTTTGAGCGTACGCAGCTCATGTGTGCGTGACTTTTGAGCGTACGCAGCTCATGTGTGCGTGACTTTTGTTCGTACGCAGCTCATGCGTGCGTGACTTTTGTTCGTACGCAGCTCTCCTGCGTGCATGACTTTGAGCGTACGCAGCTCTCCTGCGTGCGTGACTTTGAGCGTACGCAGCTCTCCTGCGTGCGTGACTTTTGAGCGTACGCAGCTCCCCTGACCCTTTACTTAACCCATTGGCTCTTGGAGTTTTGGTCTTATTTCTTTAAGCTTGGCTCTTCTATAGCCCTGTATATTGATATTTTATTAGATATTTTACGCCCATTTCATATCCTTACGCCTTTTGTCATGAACTTGATTTTACTTAATATGTTTGGAATGACTATTGTACATGGCATGGTATGACAAGGGACAAGCATAGCACGACAGTGACCCATAGTGGTGCACTCCTGACATGACCAACCTGACATGATAGTGGCCCGTCATGGCGCACTCCTGACAAGTACCCTGACATGATTTATCTTAACGCTGTTGCGACGGCTAACTTAACTTGATCTACCTTGACACCGTGGGTAGTTCTTTCTTGCTTGCTTGTTAAAACCACTTGTCCTGTCTTGTATCATGTCTAGGATGGGACTCCTGAGGACCACGGTCAGGAGTACCTACTAAAATCGATTAAGGTTAATAACTAGAATAACATAGTAGTCATGAAGAGATGAAACAGCTACAGGCAATCCCGTTACCTGGGCGCTCTTGGGATCTGTAGCCTGCCGTCGAGTAGGGCACATTTCCAGCACACCGTCGCGTGTTGCACCCTCTAAGTCACCTAAGGGTACATTTGTCTCTCGGGCAATGTGCCCACCAGAATTCAACCCCTAACTTTCGACCTGGGTAACCTGGATGGTCTGCAGGGCTTGTGGCTGTGGAACAATCTCATTGCATCTTGTTAGTAATTAGGCCTGTGATAACCCTAGTTAGTTAAAGTAGTAAGCCGTAGTATCTGCTTGGCCGTGATTGATTGAATGAGGTATAACCAGTCTAGCCATGTCTTGATCCAGTACAAAATTGCTTTCTGTCTTGAATTCTTGCATTATTATCTTGCCGATAAATGGTAGGAAACCAAGTTCTGTTCAGACGAAGGGTTACAACCCCGATCCTTGTTTGGTTTACGGGTTGTAACCTGGCTATAGGAATAGTTCCATGGTTATCTCGTCGTATATCATCTTGACATATTTTTGTAATTTTAGTTTTAATATTAGATCTTTCTTGTGCTAATTGCTGACTTTTGTTCTTATTTCGTGGCCCCCTTGTGGCACTTGCTCTTTCTGGGTTGACCCAGCTGGTTTTGTGTGGCCAGATTTCGGAGCAGCTCCCGAGGATCTACCAAGCTTCCAGCCCAATGGTGACAACTAGACGGAACCCGGGCTACGAGTGGGTTTTCTATTTTGTTTCGCTCACTCTATTGTAAAATTATTCTTTTGAGGCGTTTAGCCGACGAGCACCTGTTAGCTGGATGCACTTTACTTACTGTCTGCCTACGGGCTGTGAACATGATTAACAAATCCTAGGGTTGATCATGTACGACTAAACTCTTGCTAGTCCTAACATTTTGTAACGACTAGCTTCATGATCAACTGAATATATAATATTTGGGACGCCTTATTATTGTATATTTAATGATCATACATCTTGTGACCTTATTTACTTGCTTGTGATTGAAACATTAGGCTTGTTCATGACCATAAGAGACTGTTGGCTTGTAGTAAATCCTTATATATCTAGACAGCCGTGATCGTATATCGAGGTGGTTTCCATTTCAATATACGTAGCTGGCTATGTCTGCCCCCGCTCTTCAGTATTCTGGTTCTGGGGCTTGACATGGTTTAAGTGGTAGCCCATGCAGGTCTTGTAAATCAAGATATGTGGGGGTTTACCAGATAGATATCTCAATCAGTACTCGTCCTTGATCTCTGTTCGTATCCTCTGAATCCCTGGATTCTTGCCCTGATCCTGTGCTTATATCATTGATCTGTCCTGGTCATTTCCTTATTGTTTCCTGTGTCGTCTTCTTCAGTGGCACTGTACCTGGTCCTACCGATCAACGAGGTGGAGCACTTCTCGTAGGTCAGCAGCAACCCGGAGATCAAGTCCAGCATTCCGGGGTAGCCTCCAGAGTTGTGCCTACTGGAGGAGAGTCACCAGTTCGGCTCGTCCAGCCCGTAGAGCCAGATGATGGTACCTTAGTAGGCCTCATCAGAACCTTGATAGCTTTCCAGGATCATCGAAGCGACGCCCTGCACCAGACAGTTCAAGATGCTTTGAACCGAGGCGGACATCCAGGGAACCAGGCGGCCAACAGCTTTAAGCGATTGAACCCTCCTTTCTTCGACGGCAGCGAGGATGTGATTGCCGCGGATGCATGGCTTCAAGATACCGAGGTGATTCTGGAAGCAGCTAGAACTCCCAAGAATGAGAAGGTGGCGGTGGTACGCCTGCAGTTGTTGGACTTAGCTCGCAGTTGGTGGGCGGCACAAGCCATGGAATTAGTGGCACCCATTGCTTGGGCAGTGTTTAGAGAGAGATTCCAGACGAAGTATTTCGATGCTGTGGCTCGGTATGACCTGCAGACCAGATTTACCAACATGAAGCAAGGAGGCAGAACAGTTGACAGTTATGCATCGGAGTTTTCTAGACTCAGTAGGTTTGCCCCCACCTTGGTGGCGACCGAGTTTGATAGGGCCCAGCGGTTCCAGCAGGGACTGCATTTGGAGATCTTGTTGGCGGTTGAGCAGTTCGAGCACCAAACGTTCAATGCAGTCTTGAGATCAGCTAGGAGGCATGAGTACACCTCCCAGAGGATCGTGGATAGGACCGGAAGTAGGAAGCGGTCCCACAGTCAGATGCACCAATCATCAGCTCCAGCCCCGGCAGCTAGGGGATTGACCATTGGAACTCCGAGGCGGGCGGCCTCAGTAACGTCGGTTCAGTATTCGACCCCGACGTACCCGCAGCAGCAGAAGCAGAAGCAGACTTCCGCGATGGGATGTTCTCATTACGGGAAGCCAGGCCATGTAGTGGCGGATTATCGCAGGACGCAGGGATTATGCCTGGCTTGTGGAGCAGCAGATCATAGGATAGGGGCTTGCCCGAATAGGGGTGGTTCATCAGCATCCAACCTTTCTAGCTCTTCGGTGAGAGGACCGGCCCTAGCACCTGTTCAGCAGCAGCAGTATCAGTCTTCGAGGCCCTTGCCGCCTCAGTCTTAGGCATTCCAGCAGCAATACCCCTAACAGTATGCACAAGCCCAAGCTCAGACCCAGAATAGGCAGAGAGGTTTCCAGCAGAGGGGACCAGCAGCCAGGGGACAAGGTCAGGCCATGATGATGGCTATGGAAGAAGAAGTTGCACCAGGTGAGGTTGTGGCAGGTACTATTCTCGTCAACTCCTCTCTAGCGTCTGTATTATTTGATTTTGGTGCATCGCATTCATTTATGTCTGCACGATTCGCAACACAGATAGGATTGGAGCCCGAGTCATTATCCTTAAGGCTCAATATACTTACTGGTAATGGCCTTGTGGGAGTAGATCGAGTGTTTTCCTCGTGTCGGATCGTAGTTAGTGGTAGGGAGTTCCCCGCTAGATTCATAGAGTTTCCTATGGCAGACTATGATGTAGTCCTAGGCATGGATTGGTTGAGGAACCAGTATGCTAGGATAGATTGCCATATTGGCAGAGTTGTCTTTAGTATCCCCGGCGAGCCAAAGTTTTCGTTTTCCAGAGGCGCAGTGGAGCCATCTTCCCCAGCATTGTGGATGGCAGTAGCAGCAGTGCAGTTATCCCGGATAGTTGAAGAGTTTCCAGATGTCTTTCCAGAGGAGCTTCCAGGGATGCCGCCGGAATGGGAGATTGAGTTCACTATAGACTTGATTCCCGGGACAGCACCAGTATCAGAGCGAGTCTACAGGATGGCGCCTTTAGAGTTGGAGATTTTGTACAAGATGATTGAAGAACTGAGGACCAAGAGATTCATCCGTGCTAGTGGATCGCCTTGGGGAGCCCCGATGCTTCTTGTGAAAAAGAAGGACGGTACGTCCAGGCTATGTGTTGATTATCGTACCTTGAATTCGGTGACAATCAAGAACAGATACCCTCTTCCAAGGATAGATGACTTGTTTGATCAGCTCAGAGGGGCTTCAGTGTTCTCGAAGATCGACTTGCGGTCAGGATACCACCAGATCAGAGTCAGAGAGCAGGACATCCCGAAGACAGCATTCAGATCGAGGTATGGACATTGGGAGTTCCTTGTTATGCCCTTTGGAGCGACCAATACGCCGACCGTATTCATGGACCTCATGAATCGCATTTTCATGCCTTACTTGGACCAATTTGTGATCGCGTTCCTAGATGACATCCTATTCTATAGCAAGAGTGAAGCAGAGCATGAGCAACATCTCAGAGTCGTCCTCCAGACGCTTAGAGAGCATCAGTTGTACGCCAAGTTCAGTAAATACGAGTTCTGGCTCGATCGTATTTCATATTTGGGTCACATTATTACCCGAGGAGGAGTGGAAGTGGATCCCCAGAAGATTGTGGCTATCGAGTCATGGCCGGTACCCAGCTCAGTGGCAGAGGTTCGCAGTTTCCTTGGATTGGCCGGCTACTACCGGCGGTTTATTTCAGATTTTGCAAGGATTTCGGCACCGATGACCCAGTTGACCAGCAAGGATATGCCGTTTGTTTGGACAGCAGAGTGTCAGGAATCATTTGAGAAGTTAAAGCAAGGTTTGATAACGGTTTCCATTCTCACCCTTCCAGATGGGACCGGAGGATTCACAGTTTATTGCGACGCTTCAGGCAGAGGATTGGGGTGTGTCTTGATGCAGCATGGGAAGGTAATATCTTATGCGTCACGTCAACTACGTGATCATGAGAAGAATTACCCGACCCACAACTTGGAATTGGCGGCGGTAGTGTTTGCTTTGAAGTTGTGGAGACACTACTTGTACAGAGATAGAGTGGAGATCTTTACTGATCACAAGAGCCTGAAGTATGTTTTCACCCAGAAGGACCCTAATATGCGGCAGAGAAGATGGCTCGAGCTACTGGTGGACTATGATGTGGATTTGCAGTATCATCCCGGGAAGGCCAACGTTGTAGCAAATGCATTGAGCAAGAGAGCCGAAGTTTATTTCCTGACGGCGCAACCAGAATTATTGGTAGATCTTCAGAAGATGGGAATTGAAGTGGTTCTTCCAACCAGCGTGGCATTGATGGTCAGCCTACAGGTCCAGTCCAGCATAGTTGAGAGAATCCGGGTGGCACAGTCAACAGATTCCAAGATCCAGCGACTCAGAGCAGAGTGTGAAGCAGAAAAAAGGCCAGAGTTACGTATCTATGAAGATGGTACACTTCGGCACGGCACTCGTCTTTGTGTACCCAGTGGAGATATCAGACAGGAAGTCATGGCAGAAGCCCACAGTTCACAATATTCTATTCATCCGGGTGGTACGAAGATGTACCGTGATATTCGTCAGCATTTCTGGTGGAATGGCATGAAGAGGGAGATAGCCCGGTTTGTCTCTCGGTGTTTGGTTTTCCAACAGGTTAAAGCTGAACATCAGAGACCCGCTGGACTTCTTCAACCCTTACCGATCCCAGAATGGAAATGGGAACATATAACCATGGATTTCGTGATCGGATTGCCCAGATCTCCAGCCGGCAGAGATGCTATTTGGGTAATTGTGGACATACTTACCAAGGTGTCACACTTTCTCCCATTCAGGGTTGGACAGTCGACGACGCAGTTAGCAGAGATGTATCTCAGGCAGATCGTCAGGCTTTACGGTGTGCCAGTCAGCATCACATCGGACAGGGATTCAAGATTCATATCACACTTTTGGCGCAGCTTGCAGAAGAGTTTGGGGACTCACCTTCAATTCAGCTCAGCTTATCACCCGCAGACGGATGGTCAATCAGAGCGCACAATCCAGACTCTTGAAGATATGTTGAGATCCTGTACCCTTGACTTCGGTGGTTCATGGGAGAATCATCTGCACCTGGTGGAATTCTCGTACAACAACAGTTATCATGCCAGCATCCAGATGGCACCTTTCGAGGCTCTTTATGGCAGGAAGTGCAGATCCCCGCTAGCATGGGATGATGTCGGGGAGATGCAGATGCTCGGACCCGAATTGATTTCCCAGACGGTTGAAGTGGTCAGGAAGGTCAGAGATCACCTCCGAGTTGCCCAGGACCGCCAGCGCCAGTGGGCCGATGCTCATCGGCGTCCCTTAGAATTTGTTATCGGCGACCATGTATTCTTTAGGATCTCGCCTAACCGCGGCGTCATTCGCTTCGACGTGCGGGGAAAGCTTAGTCCTAGGTATATAGGGCCGTTCGATATTCTAGAGCGAGTAGGAGATGTATCCTATCGTCTCGCTCTTCCGCCGTTGCTAAATGAGGTGCTTGATGTATTCCATGTGTCCCAATTACGACGGTATATTCCGGACCCAAGCCACATCCTAGATCATTCAGAATTGGTTGTTGGTACCAACCTTTCGTATGAGGAGAGGCCCGTGTCTATATTGGACCGGAGGGAGAAGATACTCAAGAACAAGACTATTAAATTAGTCCGTGTTGCTTTGGGTCATCACTCTCTAGGTGAGTCAACGTGGGAGCGTGAGGACGGCATCCGATCACGATATCCCTACCTGTTTGACTCGTGAGGTATAATATCTTTCTTATGCCTTACGTTTTCCCTTCCTTGCTTGCATTGTATGATTGTATGATTGAACTGCTTAGTATAACTTGTCTGTGCTTAATATAACTTGCCGTGACAATCTCTAGCTCCTTGATTAAATTCCGAGGACGGAATTCTTTTAAGGTGGATAGAGTTGTCACCCTCATTTCCTGTAATTCCCGTATTTCGTATTTATACTCGTATCTGGATTTTGGCATATATTTTTATTTTTTTCTCAACTTGTGAAATTTCGGTATTTTTCGTATTTTGGGATTTTGATATGGCTCGGTTTTAATTGGATTGGATTGGGTTTGGTTTGGTTTAATGAGCATTGGATCACCTTAACCTATTCTCCACCCTCAACATACCACATTCCACCCTCTTTAAAACTCCACCAACCTTTTCTCTCTCCTCATAAACTACCATTTATTTCTTCTTCTCCTTCCTCTACACAACACTCTTCTCCTTTCTCTACACAACACCACCCATAGGCAAGTGCATCTTGCCACCACATGAGAACCCTCTTTTATTTGTCCATTTGCTAGTTTAGGACATGGTGATCAATATTAGAACTTAGTATTTTATGATTTGTAGTCTCCATTGCTCTAGATCTAGGTTTTCCCTATTTTTGGTTTTGTATGGTTTTGATCTACTTAAGATGGATTTCTATAGGTTTTGATGTTCCCATGTGGAAGAGAGTTCAATTCCACACTGGTTAGAACTTTGGAAATCTGGATTTGGAGTTCGGATGGCCAAGTTGTGATGCCTTGAAGTTTTGGAGCCATTGGAGCTTCTTCTCAGCCATGGAGAAGAAGACCCAGACCCTGCGTGCGTGTTTTTACGCGTACGCAGCTCTCTGCTTGCGTGCTTTTGCACGTACGCAGCTCTCTGCTTGCGTGCTTTTGCACGTACGCAGCTCTCTGTTTGCGTGCTTTTGCACGTACGCAGCTCTCTAGCGTGCGTGACTTTTCACGGACGATGCTCTCTTGCGTGCGTGACTTTTCACGTACGCTGCTCTCTGCGTGCATGACTTTTCACGTACGCTGCTCTCTAGTGTGTGTGACTTTTCACGTACGCTGCTCTCTTGCGTGCGTGACTTTTGAGCGTACGCAGCTCATGTGTGCGTGACTTTTGAGCGTACGCAGCTCATGTGTGCGTGACTTTTGTTCGTACGCAGCTTATGCGTGCGTGACTTTTGTTCGTACGCAGCTCTCCTGCATGCGTTACTTTGAGCGTACGCAGCTCTTCTACGTGCGTGACTTTGAGCGTACGCAGCTCTCCTGCGTGCGTGACTTTTGAGCGTACGCAGCTCCCCTGACCCCTTACTTAACCCATTGGCTCTTGGAGTTTTGGTCTTATTTCTTTAAGCTTGGCTCTTCTATAGCCCTGTATATTGATATTTTATTAGATATTTTACGCCCATTTCATATCCTTACGCCTTTTGTCATGAACTTGATTTTACTTAATATGTTTGGAATGACTATTGTACATAGCATGGTATGACAAGGGACTAGCATAGCACGACAGTGACCCATAGTGGTGCACTCCTGACATGACCAACCTGACATGATAGTGGCCCATCGTGGCGTACTCCTGACAAGTACCCTGACATGATTTATCTTAACGCTGTTGCGACGGCTAACTTAACTTGACCTGCCTTGACACCGTGGGTAGTTCTTTCTTGCTTGCTTGTTAAAACTACTTGTCCTGTCTTGCATCATGTCTAGGATGGGACTCCTGAGTACCACGGTCAGGAGTACCTACTAAAATGGATTAAGGTTAATAACTAGAATAACACAGTAGTCATGAAAAGATGACACAGCTACATGCAATCCTGTTACCTGGACGCTCTTGGGATCTGTAGCCTGTCGTCGAGTAGGGCATATTTCCAGTACACCGTCGCGTGTTGCACCCTCTAAGTCACCTAAGGGTACATTTGTCTCTCGGGCAATGTGCCCACCAGAATTCAACCCCTAACTTTCGACCTGGGTAACCTGGATGGTCTGCAGGGCTTGTGGATGTGGAACAATCTTATTGCATCTTGATAGTAATTAGGGCTGTGATAACCCTAGTTAGTTAAAGTAGTAAGCCGTAGTATCTGCTTGGCCGTGATTGATTGAATGAGGTATAACCAGTCTAGCCATGTCTTGATCCAGTACAAGATTGCTTCCTGTCTTGAATTCTTACATTATTATCTTGCCGATAAATGGTGGAAAACCAAGTTCTGTTCAGACGAAGGGTTACAACCCCGATCCTTGTTTGGTTTACGGGTTGTAACCTGGCTATCGGAATAGTTCTATGGTTATCTCGTCGTATATCATGTTGACATGTTTTCGTAATTTTAGTTTTAATATTAGATCTTTCTTGTGCTAATTGCTGGCTTTTGTTCTTATTTCGTGGCCCCCTTGTGGCACTTGCTCTTTCTGGGGTTGATCCAGCTGGTTTTGTGTGGCCAAATTTTGGAGCAGCTCCCGAAGATCTACCAAGCTTCTAGTCCAATGGTGACAACTAGACGGAATCCGGGCTACGAGTGGGTTTTCTATTTTGTTTCGCTCACTCTATTATAAAATTATTCTTTTGAGGCGTTTAGCCGACGAGCACCTATTAGCTCGATGCACTTTACTTACTGTCTACCTACGGGCTGTGAACATGATTAACAAATCCTAGGGTTGATCATGTACGACTAAACTCTTGCTAGTCCTAACATTTTGTAACGACTAGCTTCATGATCAGCTGAATATGTAATATTTGGAACGCCTTATTATTGTATATTTAATGATCATACATCTTGTGACCTTACTTACTTGCTTGTGATTGAGACATTAGGCTTGTTCATGACCATAAGAGACTGTTGGCTTGTAGTAAACTCTCATATATCTAGACAGCCGTGACCGTATATCGAGGTGGTTTCCATTTCAATATACGTAGTTGGCTATGTCTGCCCCCGCTCTCCAGTATTCTGGTTCTGGGGCATGACATGGTTTAAGTGGTGGCCATGCAGGTCTTGTAAATCAAGATATGTTGGGGTTTGCCAGATAGATGTCTCAGTCAGTACTCGTCCTTGATCTCTGTTCGTATCCTCTGAATCCCTGGATTCTTGCCCTGATCCTGTGCTTATTTCATTGATCTGTCCTGGTCCTTTTCTTATTGTTCCCTGTGTCGTCTTCTTCAGCGGTATTGTACCTGGTCCTACCGATCAACGAGGTAGAGCACTTCCCGTGGGTCAGCAGCAACCCGAAGATCAAGCCCAGCATTCCGGGGTAGCCTCCAGAGTTGTGCCTACTGGAGGAGAGTCACCAGTTCGGCCCGTCCAGCCCGCAGAGCCAGATGATGGTACCTTAGTAGGCCTCATCAGAACCTTGATAGCTTCCCAGGATCGTCGAAGCGACGCCCTGTACCAGACAGTTCAAGATGCTTTGAACCGAGGAGGACATCCAGGGAACCAGGCGGCCAACAGCTTCAAGCGATTGAATTCTTCTTTCTTCGACGGCAGCGAGGATGCGATTACCGCGGATGCATGGCTTCAGGATATCGAGGTGATTCTGAAAGCAGCTAGGACATCCGAGAATGAGAAGGTGGCGATGGTACGCCTGCAGTTGTTGGACTTGGCTCGCAGTTGGTGGGAGGCGCAAGCCATGGGATTAGTGGCACATATTGCTTGGGAAGTATTTAGAGAGAGATTTTAGACAAAGTATTTTGATGCTGTGGTTCGGTACGACCTGCAGACCAGATTTACCAACTTGAAGCAAGGAGGCAGAACAGTTGACAGTTATGCATCGGAGTTTTCTAGACTCAGTAGGTTTGTCCCCACCTTGGTGGCGACCGAGTTTGATAGGGCCCAGCGGTTCCAGCAGGGACTGCATTTAGAGATCTTGTTGGCGGTTGAGCAGTTCGAGCACCAGACGTTCGATGCAGTCTTGAGATCAGCTAGGAGGCATGAGTACACCTCCCAGAGGATCGTGGATAGGACCGGAAGTAGAAAGCGGTCCCACAGTCAGATGCACCAATCATCAGCTCCAGTCCCGACAGCTAGGGGATTGACCATTGGAACTCTGAGGCGGGCAGCCTCAGTAACGTCGGTTCAGCATTCGACCCCGATGTACCCGCAGCAGCAGAAGCAGAAGCAGACTTCCGCGATGGAATGTTCTTATTGCGGGAAGCCAGGCCATGTAGTGGCGGATTGTCGCAGGACGCAGGGATTGTGCCTGGCTTGTAGAGCAGCAGATCATAGGATAGGGGCTTGCCCGAATAGGGGTGGTTCATCAGCATCCAACCCTTCTAGCTCTTTGGTGAGAGTACCGGCCCCAGCACCAGTTCAGCAGCAGCAGTATCAGTCTTTGAGGCCCTTGCCGCCTCAGTTTCAGGCATTCCAGCAGCAACACCCCCAGTAGTATGCACAAGCCCAACCTCAGACCCAGAATAGGCAGAGAGGTTTCCAGCAGAGGAGACCAGCAGCCAGGGGACAAGGTCAGGCCATGATGATGGCTATGGAAGAAGAAGTTGTACCAGGTGAGGTTGTGGCAGGTACTATTCTCGTCAACTCCTCTCCAGCGTCTGTATTATTTGATTCTGGTGCATCGTATTCATTTATGTCTGCACGATTCGCGACACAGATAGGATTGGAGCCCGAGTCATTATCCGTAAAGCTTAATATACTTACTGGTAATGGCCTTGTGGGAGTAGATCGAGTATTTTCCTCGTGTCGGATCGTAGTTAGCGGTAGGAAGTTCCCCGCTAGATTCATAGAGTTTTCTATGGCAGACTATGATGTAGTCCTAGGCATGGATTGGTTGAGGAACCAGTATGCTAGGATAGACTGCCATATTAGCAGAGTTGTCTTTAGTATCCCCGGCGAGCCAGAGTTTTTATTTTCCAGAGGCGCAGTGGAGCCATCTTCCCCAGCATTGCGGATGGCAGTAGCAGCAGTACAGTTACCCCGGATAGTTGAAGAGTTTCCAGATGTCTTTCCAGAAGAGCTTCCAGGGATACCGTCGGAACGGGAGATTGAGTTCACTATAGACTTGATTCGCGGGACAGCACCAGTATCAGAGCGAGTCTACAGGATGGCGCCTTCAGAGTTAGAGATTTTGTACAAGATGATTGAAGAACTGAGGACCAAGGGATTCATCCGTGCTAGTGGATCACCTTGGGGAGCCCCGATGCTTCTTGTAAAAAAGTAGAATGGTACGTCCAGGCTATGTGTTGATTATTGTACCTTAAATTCGGTGACAATCAAGAACAGATACCCTCTTCCAAGGATAGATGACTTGTTTGATCAGCTCAGAGGGGCTTCAGTGTTCTCGAAGATCGACTTGCGGTCGGGATACCACCAGATCAGAGTCAGAGAGTAGGACATCCCGAAGACAGCATTCAGATCGAGGTATGAACATTGGGAGTTCCTTGTTATGCCCTTTGGAGCGACCAATGCGCCGGCCGTATTCATGGACCTCATGAATCGCATTTTCATACCTTACTTGGACCAATTTGTGATCGTGTTCCAAGATGACATCCTGTTCTACAGCAAGAGTGAAGCAGAGCATGAGCAGCATCTCAGAGTCGTCCTCCAGACGCTTAGGAAGCATCAGTTGTACGCCAAGTTCAGTAAATGCGAGTTCTGGCTCGATCGCATTTCATATTTGGGTCACATCATTACCCGAGGAGGAGTGGAAGTGGATCCCCAGAAGATTGTGGCTATCGAGTCATGGCCGGTACCCAGCTCAGTGGCAGAGGTTCGCGGCTTCCTTGGATTGGCCGGCTACTACCGGCGGTTTATTTCAGATTTTACAAGGATTTCGACGCCGATGACCCAGTTGACCCGCAAGGATGTGCCATTTGTTTGGACAGCAGAGTGTCAGGAATCATTTGAGAAGTTAAAGCAAGGTTTGATAACGGCTTCCATTCTCACCCTTCCAGATGGGACCGGAGGATTCACAGTTTATTGCGACGCTTCAGGCAGAGGATTGGGGTGTGTCTTGATGCAGCATGGGAAGGTAATATCTTATGCGTCACGTCAACTACGTGATCATGAGAAGAATTATCCGACCCATGACTTGGAATTGGCGGCGGTAGTGTTTGCTTTGAAGTTGTGGAGACACTACTTGTACGGAGATAGAGTGGAGATCTTTACTGATCATAAGAGCCTGAAGTATGTTTTCACCCAGAATGACCTTAATATGCAGCAGAGAAGATTGCTCGAGCTACTGGTGGACTATGATGTGGATTTGCAGTATCATCTCGGGAAGGCCAACGTTGTAGCAGATGCATTGAGCAGGAGAGCCGAAGTTTATTTCCTGATGGCACAACCAGAATTATTGGTAGATCTTCAGAAGATGGGAATTGAAGTGGTTCTTCCAACCAGCGTGGCATTGATGGCCAGCCTACAGGTCCAGTCCAGCATAGTTGAGAGAATCCGGGTGGCACAGTCAACAGATTCCAAGATCCAGCGACTCAGAGCAGAGTGTGAAGCAGGAAGAAGGCCAGAGTTACGTATCCATGAAGACGGTACACTTTGGCACGGCACTCGTCTTTATGTACCCAGTGGAGATATCAAACAGGAAGTCATGGCAGAAGCCCACAGTTCACAATATTCTATTCATCCGGGTGGTACGAAGATGTACCGTGATATTCGTCAGCATTTCTGGTGGAATGGCATGAAGAGGGAGATAGCCTGGTTTGTCTCTCGGTGTTTGGTTTGCCAACAGGTTAAAGCTGAACATCAGAGACCCGCTGGACTTCTTTAACCCTTACCGATCCCAGAATGGAAATGGGAACATATAACCATAAATTTCGTGACCGGATTGCCCAGATCTCCGGCCGGCAGAGATGCTATTTGGGTAAATTGTGGACAGGCTTACCAAGGTGTCACACTTTCTTCCATTCAGGGTTGGACAGTCGACGACGCAGCTAGCAGAGATGTATCTCAGGAAGATCGTCAGGCTTCACGGTGTGCCAGTCAGCATCATATCGGACAGGGATTCAAGATTCATATCACACTTTTGGCACAGCTTGCAGAAGAGTTTGGGGACTCGCCTTCAATTTAGCTCAGCTTATCACCCGCAGACGGATGGTCAATCAGAGCGCACAATCCAGACTCTTGAAGATATGTTGAGATCCTGTACCCTTGACTTCGGTGGTTCATGGGAGAATCATCTGCACCTGGTGGAATTCTCGTACAACAACAGTTATCAGGCCAGCATCCAGATGGCACCTTTCGAGGCTTTTTATGGCAGGAAGTACAGATCCTCGCTAGCATGGGACGATGTCGGGGAGATACAGATGCTCGGACCCGAATTGATTTCCCAGACGGTTGAAGTGGTCAGGAAGGTCATAGATCACCTCCGAGTTGCCCAGGACCGCCAGCGCCAGTGGGTCGATGCTCATCGGCGTCCCTTAGAATTTGCTGTCGGCGACCATGTATTCCTTAGGATCTCGCCTAACCGCGGCGTCATTCGCTTCGGCATACGGAGAAAGCTTAGTCCTAGGTATATAGGGCCGTTCGATATTCTAGAGCGAGTAGGAGATATATCCTATCGTCTCGCTCTTCCGTCGTCGCTAAGTGAGGTGCATGATGTATTCCATGTGTCCCAATTACGACGGTATATTCCGGACCCAAGCCACATTCTAGACCATTCGAAATTGGTTGTTGGTACCAACCTTTCGTATGAGGAGAGGCCCGTGTCTATATTGGACCGGAGGGAGAAGATACTCAAGAACAAGACTATTAAATTAGTCTGTGTTGCTTGGGGTCATCACTCTCTAGGTGAGTCAACGTGGAAGCGTGAGGACGGCATCCGATCGCGATATCCCTACCTGTTTGACTCGTGAGGTATAATGTCTTTCTTATGCCTTACGTTTTCCCTTCCTTGCTTGTATTGTATGATTGTATGATTGAACTGCTTAGTATAACTTGCCTGTGCTTAATGTAACTTGCCGTGACAATCTCTAGCTCCTTGATTAAATTCTGAGGACGAAATTCTTTTAAGGTGGGTAGAGTTGTCACCCTCATTTCCTGTAATTCTCGTATTTTATATTTATACTCGTATATGGATTTTGGCATGTATTTTTATTTTTTTCTCAACGTGTGGAGTTTCGATATTTTCGTATTTTGGGTTTTTGACATGGCTCGGTTTTAATTGGATTAGATTGGGTTTGGTTTGGTTTAATGAGCATTGGATCACCTTAACCTATTCTCCACCCTCAACACACCACATCCCACCCTCTTTAAAACTCCACCAACCTTTTCTCTCTCCTCATAAACCACCATTTATTTCTTCTTCTCCTTCCTCTACACAACACTCTTCTCCTTCCTCTACACAACACCACCCATAGGCAAGTGCATCTTGCCACCACATGAGAACCCTCTTTTATTTGTCCATTTGCTAGTTTAGGACATGGTGATCAACATTAGAACTTAGCATTTTGTGATTTAGAGTCTCCATTGCTCTAGATCTAGGTTTTCCCTATTTTCGGTTTTGTATGGTTTTGATCTACTTAAGTTGGATTTCTATGGGTTTTGATGTTCCCATGTGGAAGAGAGTTCAATTCCACCCTGGTTAGAACTTTGGAAATCTGAATTTGGAGTTCGGATGGCCAAGTTGTGATGCCTTGAAGTTTTGGAGCCAATGGAGCTTCTTCTCAGCCATGGAGAAGAAGACCCAGACCCTGCGTGCGTGTTTTTACGCGTACGCAGCTCTCTGCTTGCGTGCTTTTGCACGTACGCAGCTCTCTGCTTGCGTGCTTTTGCACGTACGCAGCTCTCTGCTTGCGTACTTTTACACGTACGCAGCTCTCTAGCGTGCGTGACTTTTTACGTACGCTGCTCTCTTGCGTGCGTGACTTTTCACGTACGCTGCTCTCGGCGTGCGTGACTTTTCACGTACGCTGCTCTCTAGTGTGTGTTGACTTTTTACGTATGCTGCTCTCTTGCGTGCGTGACTTTTGAGCGTACGCAGCTCATGTGTGCGTGACTTTTGAGCGTACGCAGCTCATGTGTGCGTGACTTTTGTTCGTACGCAGCTCATGCGTGCGTGACTTTTGTTCGTACACAGCTCTCCTGCGTGCGTGACTTTGAGCGTACGCAGCTCTCCTGCATGCGTGACTTTGAGCGTACGCAGCTCTCCTGCGTGCGTGACTTTTGAGCGTACGCAGCTCCCCTGACCCCTTACTTAACCCATTGGCTCTTGGAGTTTTGGTCTTATTTTTCTATAGCCCTGTATATTGATATTTTATTAGATATTTTACGCCCATTTCATATCCTTACGCCTTTTGTCATGAACTTGATTTTACTTAATATGTTTGGAATGACTATTGTACATAGCATGGTATAACAAGGGACTAGCATAGCACGACAGTGACCCATAGTGGTGCACTCCTGACATGACCAACCTGACATGATAGTGGCCCGTCGTGGCGCACTCTTGACAAGTACCCTGACATGATTTATCTTAACGCTGTTGCGACGGCTAACTTAACTTGACCTGCCTTGACACCGTGGGTAGTTCTTTCTTGCTTGCTTGTTAAAACTACTTGTCCTGTCTTGCATCATGTCTAGGATGGGACTCCTGAGTACCACGGTCAGGAGTACCTACTAAAATGGATTAAGGTTAATAACTAGAATAACACAGTAGTCATGAAGAGAAGACACAGCTACAGGCAATCCCGTTACCTGAGCGCTCTTGGGATCTGTAGCTTGCCGTCGAGTAGGGCACATTTCCAGCACACCATCGCGTGTTGCACCCTCTAAGTCACCTAAGGGTACATTTGTCTCTCGGGCAATGTGCCCACCAGAATTCAACCCTAACTTTCGACCTGGGTAACCTGGATGGTCTGCAGGGCTTGTGGCTGTGGAACAATCTCATTGCATCTTGTTAGTAATTAGGCCTGTGATAACCCTAGTTAGTTAAAGTAGTAAGTCGTAGTATCTGCTTGGCCATGATTGATTGAATGAGATATAACCAGTCTAGCCATGTCTTGATCCAGTACAAGATTGCTTTCTGTCTTGAATTCTTACATTATTATCTTGTCGATAAATGGTGGGAAACCAAGTTCTGTTCAGACGAAGGGTTACAACCCCGGTCCTTGTTTGGTTTACGGGTTGTAACCTGGCTATCGGAATAGTTCCATGGTTATCTCGTCGTATATCATGTTGACATGTTTTCGTAATTTTAGTTTTAATATTAGATCTTTCTTGTGCTAATTGCTGGCTTTTGTTCTTATTTCGTGGCCCCCTTGTGGCACTTGCTCTTTCTGGGGTTGACCCAGCTGGTTTTGTGTGGCCAGATTTTGGAGCAGCTCCCGAGGATCTACCAAGCTTCTAGCCCAATGGTGACAACTAGACGGAACCCGGGCTACGATTGGGTTTTCTATTTTGTTTCGCTCACTCTATTGTAAAATTATTCTTTTGAGACGTTTAGCCGACGAGCACCTGTTAGCTCGATGCACTTTACTTACTGTCTGCCTACGGGCTGTGAACATGATTAACAAATCCTAGGGTTGATCATGTATGACTAAACTCTTGCTAGTCCTAACATTTTGTAACGACTAGCTTCATGATCAGCTAAATATGTAATATTTGGGACGCCTTATTATTGTATATTTAATGATCATACATCTTGTGACCTTACTTATTTGCTTGTGATTGAGATATTAGGCTTGTTCATGACCATAAGAGACTGTTGGCTTGTAGTAAACCCTCATATATCTATACAGCCGTGACCGTATATCGAGGTGGTTTCCATTTCAATATACGTAGCTGGCTATGTCTGCCCCCGCTCTCCAGTATTCTGGTTCTGGGGCGTGACATAATTATACTTCCGTGTTGGCTTTAGTGCTTTCCTCCATATCGGATGAGTATAATTATGGATCACCAGTACAAACTTTCTTAGGGATAATTGTAGAAAGTTACCTAGTATGTGTTCACTTCTCCATCTGAAGGAACTCATTACAAGGGAATGGACTTAGTATTAAGTAATGGTATACACTTAGATACAAATAATGGTATCCCCCCCATCGGAGTCACTTCTATTATTTGTATGACCAGAGCAAGACCAGCATATTAATTTTATTTGTCATAAAGTTATATTGACATGATAGTAAAATTAATAAGAAAAATCTACTTGAACAAAGTTGAATTTGTATACGTCCACACTATCGTGGCATGCTAAATTCATGGTGTTCAAGGTGTTAGTAAATTTCTTATTATTGTTTTGAGGGAATCAATATTTAGTTAATTCAAAAAGTTTTTTTTGCCCTACATAATTTTATTTATGTGATTCTCATGATTTCAAAAATGGGTTATTTCAGTCCACTTATGGTGATTCTTAAAGAAAACAAACTTACTGGACCTAATTATATTGACTGAAAACGTAATTTGGACATTGTTCTGACTGTTGAGGAGTACAAATATGTACATGTTAAGGAATGCCCACCTAAGCCTGATGCTAACTCTGATGAAGAGGTCAAAGAGGCTTATAAGAAGTAGAAAAAGGCAGATGAGATGGCGCGGTGTTACATTCTGGCATCTATGACAAATGTACTGCAACATCAACATCAGGCCATGGCCACAGCTTATGACATGATGTATAACCTCAAGGAACTCTTCGGACATCAGAGTAGAGCAGCTAGGCAGTTTGCTATAAAATGTTTGATGAATACAAAAATGGCTAAGGGTACACCAGTAAGGGATCATGTTCTCAAGATGATGGGTCATCTGAATGAGATAGAGATCCTTGGAGCAGAAATCGATGGGGAATCCCAGGTCGATATCATTCTCGGGACTCTGCCTAAAAGTTTTGACAATTTCTGCCTTAATTACAACATGAACAAAAGGTTGTATAGCTTGGCAGAACTTGCAATAGAGCTACAGGATGCTGAATCTCTCTTTAGGCAGAGTGGTCATGTTTTTGTTTCTGAAAAGGCTTCCACTTCTAAGCCAAAAGGCAGTAAGAAGAAGAATAACATTCAGAAACAGGCAAACTCAGTAAAGAAGGGCATGGGACCTCAAGGCGCGGTAAAAAAGCCGAAAGGCAAATGTTTCAAGTGCAAAGGGTCAGGACATTGGAAGACTGATTGTCCACTTCTCAAACAAGGGACCAAAGAAGGTATATCTAATTTACTAGTAGTTGAAACATGTTTAGCGGTGTTATCTACCGGCACCTGGTGTGTAGATACAGGAGCCACTAATCATGTCTGCAATACATTGCAGGGGTTCCAGGAAACCAGACGGCTCAGTGATGGAGAGATATGCTTGTTCATGGGTGATGCTACAAAAGTATCGGTCATTGCATTAGGAGATGTTACTTTATCTTTTGGTAGAAATAAGTCTTTGACATTGAGAGATTGTCTTTATGCACCTTCACTTAGAAGGAATTTAGTTTCTGTTTCTATGTTAGTTAATGATGGATATTCAGTTTATTTTAATGACAATATTATTAATAGAAAGAATAAACATTTTATCTGTTCTGGTGCATTGGTTGATAATTTATATGTCATTAATCCTATTTCTCCCACAATGCAACTTATGAAAATGAATAATATGTCATCTAACTTAAATAAGAGAAAAGAACCTTCTTGTATGAACCAAACACATCTTTGGCACTTGCGATTGGGGCATATTAACCTAAGAAGGATTCAAAGACTGGTTGAATATGGACCTTTGAGTTTATTGAAAGTGGAGGCACTACCAGTCTGTGAATACTGCTTGGAAGGTAAAATGACCAAAAGGCCTTTTACGGCAAAGGGATATAGGGCCAAAGATGTGTTGGAATTGGTTCATTCTGATTTGTGTGGACCCATGACTATCCAAGCTAGAGGTGGCTTTGAATATTTTGTCATATTTATTAACGATTATTCAAGGTATGGATACATTTATTTGATATGCCGTAAGTCTGAATGCTTTGAGAAATTCAAAGAGTACAAGGCTGAAACGGAGAAACATCATAGAAAATGTATCAAGTCATTACGATCAGATCTTGGTGGCGAGTACCTCTTTAGAGAGTTTAGGGATTATTTATCAGAGGCTGGGATTGCATCCCAATTGACTGCACCTGGAACGCCCCAATAGAATGGTGTAGCTGAAAGAAGGAATAGAACTCTTATGGAGATGGTTAGATCAATGATGAGTTATTCGGATTTGCCAGATTCGTTTTGGGGATATGCCTTAGAGACTATAGCTTATATTTTGAACTTAGTTCCTTCTAAGTCAGTACCTCTTACTCCCACAGAGCTGTGGATTGGGCGTAAGCCTAGTCTGAAACATGTTCGTATTTGGGGTAGTCCAGCACATGTGCTGAATAGGAAAGCAGATAAGTTGGAATCTCGTACAGAAGTACGCTTGTTTGTAGGCTATCCAAGAGGAACGAAAGGAGGTTTATTTTATAGTCCTAAGGATCAGAAGGTCATTGTTAGCACCATTGCCCGATTCTTAGAGGAAGACTATGTGATGAACCATAAACCCACAAGTAGAGTTGTTCTAGAAGAACTGAGACGTGAGACACCAAGTACTTTAGTACCAACAGTACAAGAGGATGAACCACAAATAACTGCACAACGTGTCACAAATGTTACACCACAACCGATAGTGCCTCGTCGTAGTGGGAGGGTTGTGATACAACCTGATAGATATATGTTCTTGGAAGAGTCGTCAGACTTCGTCCCTGAGGAACAAGATTATGATCCCTGTACCTACAATGAAGCACTCCAAGATAAAGATGCAGAGTCTTGGCGAAAAGCAATAATATCTGAAATAGAATCTATAGATTCTAATCAGGTTTGAGAGCTTGTGGAACCACCCGTTGGTGTAAAAGTCATTGGATGCAAGTGGGTCTATAAGAGAAAAAGAGGATCAGACGGTAAGGTTGAAACCTTTAAAGCTCGGCTTGTAGCAAAAGGTTTTACTCAAAGAGAGGGTATCGATTATGAGGAAACCTTTTCTCCTGTAGCCATGCTTAAGTCTATTCGGATTCTTTTATCTATTGCAGCTCATCTCAATTATAAGATTTAGCAAATGGATGCCAAGACAGCTTTCCTTAATGGAAGTCTTGAGGAAGACATCTATATGAAGCAACCAGACGGGTTCATTGAAAAGGGCCAGGAGCATCTTGTTTGTAAGCTCAAGAAGTCCATTTATGGACTTAAGCAAGCTTCCAAATCTTGGAACATATATTTTGATCAGGTGATAAAATCCTATGGATTTGATCAATGTCAGGATGAATCATGTGTATACAGAAAGTGTGACAGAAACGTGGTGGTGTTCCTAGTACTTTATGTGGATGACATCTTGCTCATTAGAAACAATGTGAAGGTATTATCTGATGTAAGGGTATGGTTATCCAAACAGTTTCACATCCTTGGGATCAAAGTTCTACGAGATCGCAAGAAAAAGATGTTGGGCTTATCCCAATCTTCCTATATCGATGCTGTACTAACTCATTTTAGTTTGCAAAAGTCTAAGAAATGTTTCTTACCTTTTAGACATGGAATTGCTCTATCAAAGGAGCAGTGTCCGAGGACACCTAAAGAGATAGAGAACATGAAGGCAGTTTCTTATGCTTTAGCAGTAGGAAGCTTAATGTATGCAATGCTATATACGAGACCAGACATCTGCTTTGTCGTAGGCATGGTCAGCAGATATCAGTCTAACCCAGGACAAGAGCACTGGACTGCCGTAAAGCATATTTTGAAGTACCTGAAAAGGACTAAAGAGTATATGCTAGTTTACCAGGCAGATAGTTTAGATCCCTTCGGATATATAGACTCAGATTTTCAGTCAGATAGGGATTCTAGGAAATCTACCTCAGGTTATGTGTTTACTTTGGGAGGTGGAGCCATTGTGTGGAGGAGTATCAAGCAAAAATGTATTGTTGATTCCACCATGGAAGTCGAGTATGTGGCAGCCTCTGAGGCAGCCAAAGAAGCGGTTTGGCTCAGAAACTTTTTGTTGGACTTGGATGTGGTACCTAGTTTACCTAAGTCTATTACACTTTATTGTGATAATAGTGGTGCAGTTGCAAACTCGAAGGAACCACAAGCCCATAATACAGGCAAACACATTGAGCGCAAGTACCACCTGATACAAGATTTCGTAAAGAAAGGAAAAGTTGCTGAGATCAAGATAGCATCAGCCGACAACCTAGCTGATCCCTTTACAAAGAGCTTACCAGCTAAGGCTTTTGACAGTCATGTTGAGGGAATGGGAGTCAGATGTGTAGCAGCATAGCTTTAAGTATAAGTGGGAGATTTGTAACATTATACTGAAAAGCAATGCTTTGAGTATAAGTGGGAGATTGTTAGGGTTATATACTAAAAGCATCACTTTTGTAGTAACCTTATTTCCTTAAATTTTGAATGAGAATCATATAGGCAAATGTTTGCATATTGTATTTGTTACAAGTGTTAATGCAAATGTCTGATATTCTATATTGTAGATAATATGGTGTGTGGTGTCATACAGAAGATCATATTATCAGTTTTCTATAGAGTATGTAAATAGTTCACAACCTAGATGGACTTGGACAATCTATTGGAAGGGTTGTAGTGTAATCCGGTATTAGTCTATCTTGACTATAGGTTTACACTAGTACACTTTGTGTGTATTGAACAGGACCACTTGAGGTTGTTCTCTTTGTACTGACTACATAAGAGAACAAATACCTCTGTTATTATGGATGCTTGTGCTCTTAATCCGGATATAATAACGGACATGTATATGCAGTGTGCATTACTTTGACTCATAAAAGAGTGAGATTTATTATGGATCAACAACCTCTATGAATTGGGTAATAACATTGTATGTATGATGGGTTGTTGATTATAAATGGAATCCATGTCCCGATACATCGGGTTGATGATGTCCTCTTAAGGAGCTCATAAGGATTGTCATGTAAACCCTGCAGGTGGATTATATCCGACATGACAAATAAAGTTGAGGGGTACTACTTAAGGATAAAAGATATCGAATTAATATAGTTGTCAGTAACTTAATTTGATCGACGGACATACGATATCTTAACATGGGGAGCCAAACGAGCATATAATAAAAGGAGCCCACAAACATAATTTGGGATTAGGGAGGTAGTGCAACAATAGCTCATTAGTGGACCGAGCTATTGTTAATGGGCCTGGATTGTGCGTTCGGACTAAACACGGGATACTCAGACCCGTTAGGAGGCCTAACCCTAATTTCTCCTCATGGTCCCTGCCGTAGCCTATATATATCCTCTATTCCCTGGCCGCCAGATTACTGATCAAAAATCTAAAATTTTCTCTAAATTCGTGATTCACGTAAGGAGAGAAAGAGAGGGCTGCCAATGAGAAGAAAAGGTTGGGAGATCGTCACCTACACGACGTCCAACTCAAGGAAGAAATACGTACAGATGACATTGGGGTCGTCCGCTCGAGATTGTCAGGAATTACTTGTCTCCTTTTCGTCGCAGGTATAATTTGTGAACCCTAGTTTCCGCCTATGAAGGGTTAGAACACGTATTTGATCTGTTTAACTTTCTATCGATCAATACGTACACCAAAGAAAGGGTCCTGGGAATCCTAGTTCCATCACTAACAATGTGGTTGAATACAATGCCTTGCTTATTGGACTCCAACTAGCTAAACAGTTGGAAGTCGAATATCTTGAAGTCTATGGCGATTCTAAACTAGTTGTCAATCAGGTTAGAGGAACATACGAAGTTTGCCATCAAGATCTCGTGCCTTATCATGAAGCTGTAATTTACATGGCTATATCATTTAAGGCTTTCTTTATCGAATATGTCCGACGAGCTTGCAACACTGAGGCAGATGCTTTAGCTAATCTCGCAGCAGTCTTAGCAATTCCCGTCAAAAGACAACAAGTGGTTGTTGTTTCCAACAGAGAATTTTTCTGTATTGAAAACAATCGTAACATTGAGTTCAGCAATTTCGCCGAAGTCAATGTTATCAATGAAGATTGGAGAGCCCCTTTCATCGACTTCGTACTTCATGACATACTTCCTAAAGATCCTAAGGAGGCTACGAGTATTCGTCGACGATCTCTTCGATTCTACTACAATCAGACTACCAAGACTCTCTATCGACGGACTTATGACGGCCTACTCTTGCACTGTCTTGTTGGTGATGAAGCAAAGCAGGTATTGCATGAAGCTCATGATGGTGTCTGCGGAGCACATCAACCTGGCCCTAAACTACAGGATCATATCCGACAAATGGGTTACTACTGGCCCTCTATGGTGTTTGATGCCATCGAATATACAAGAAAATGTCGAGCCTGTCAAATCCATACATATTTCATTCATCAACCGTCGGAATTCCTTCATCCGACTGCTGCTTTCTGGCCTTTTGAAGCTTGGGGTATGGATATTCTAGGTCCCATTAATCCTCATTCTTCTAAGGGACATCGGTTTATACTAGCAATAACTGATTATTTCTCCAAATGGACCAAAGCTATACTATTGGCTGAAGTTAAAACCAGCAGTGTCATCAACTTCGTCAAACACCACGTTATTTACAGGTTTGGTGTACCTCGACGAATCATTCACGACAATGGACCTCAGTTCATCAGTCAAAAGTTCACCAGGTTATGTGAAGATTATCGGATTGACAGTATTGTCTCTACAGCTTACAACCCTGCTGCTAATGGCTTGGCTGAAGCCTTCAACAAGACTATTATCAAGCTCCTTAAGAAGTTTGTGTCTACTAACAAACGGAATTGGAGTGAAAAGTTTGGAGAATGTTTATGGGCCTACCGTACTACGGTCCGCAACCCCACAGGCTGTATACATTTCTCTTTGGTTTACGGTTGTGAAGCAGTTCTACCTCTGGAACTTCAAATTCCTTCCTTGAGAATTGTCATTGCTAATGAACTTACTACGGAGAACAATGATCTTCTTCGACTTCAAGAACTGGAGGCGCTCGACGAGAAGCGACTATTGGCTCAACAACATATTGAATTATATCAAGCCCGCATCTCGAAGACTTTTAACTACAAAGTTAAAATCAGAGCCTTTCAGAAAGGAGAACTCGTTCTAACAGTCAGACGTCCGATGACTATGACTCACAAGAGCAAAGGCAAGTTTGATGCAAAATGGGAAGGGCCTTATATCGTGAGTAAAGTATTCTCAAATGGAGCCTATCAACTCACAGAGCTGGACGGTCGAGTTGCGATGATGCCTATCAATGGCAAATTCCTTAAAAATACTATGTACGAATGTAAAAAAGGGATTTCTTGTAAATACGACAAAACAGTTCAGAAATAAATTTTGATTTTATTTCATCATAAACGATGTTACATGATATCAAGGATGAGAATCACTATCATCCTTTTTAAAGACAGGACGAGGACCACTGCCGTCCTTTTTAAAAACATAGTTAGCAAAAGAGCTGAGGACATCCTTGCTCGATTTTACTAGAAATGCGCAAGTGGCCATCCTCATAGCCTCCTCTTCTTCAGTCTTTCTTGGCTCAACTAGAAAATCCAAGATATCCTATTGTAGCTTGGCTGCAGACGAACCTTCGCCCGCTTTCGTCTGCTTTGGCTGGGTTGGCTCGGATAGACGTTCCTCAGCGACTTCTTCGACCTTTGGGATGATCTCAGCCTTCTTGGACGCATCTCCAGACGACATTTTGTGTTAAAATTGAAACTGATCATTCCATCTAAATTTTTGATCTACTCATAGACAGATGTTCTTGAGACAGTCGATTACGCGAACCGAAGCGACAGATTCTTCGCAACATTCATTCCATTCATCTGACGGTTCATCCGTTCATTCCATTTATTACGACGGTTCATCCGTTCATTCCATTTATTCCGACGGTTCATCTGTTTATTCCCTTTATCCCACGGTTCATCCGTTCATTCCATTAATTTGACGGTTCATCCGTTCATTCTATTCATCTGACGGTTCATCCGTTCATTCTATTTATTACGACGGTTCATCCGTTCATTCCATTCACCCGAGGGTTCATCCGTTCATTCCATTCATCTGACGGTTCATCCGTTCATTCTATTCAATTCATCCGACGGTTCATCCGTTCATTCCCTTCATCCCACGGTTCACCTGTTCGCTCCATTCAATTGACAGTTCATCCGTTCGTCCCGATGATTCATTTCATTCATTATGACGACTTCATTCATATCAGCAACTTGTTACGTATTGATTACCTCTGATTAAGTTATCTATCGAAATAATAATATTCAAAAATTTATATTCTGCCATGTCCACATTACCTCTGAGCAGATATAATGAATATAATTATCTTCTAAATCAAGAAATATATCATGTCCTGAACCTCTGAATATATTTTCTATCGCTATTATTTATATCCGTAACGGGATATGCAACAAATAATAGATCCACAAAATAGTGTCTTTTCAATGATCAAGATAAAAGACGTTACAAAAAGACATATCACAAAAAAAATACAGAAAGTTTTCTGATTCAGCCGGAGGGGTCATCAGATTAGCTATCTGCTGCTTCAAGGTTTGGAGTCGTTCTTCACGAGAATCTAGCACCCGCCTTCTAGCCTCTGCCATTCCAGATTCAGCGTCAAATGTTGGCAAGGTCACTAGTCGACGAGCGATTTCATCTTGATGAAACTTGACAAACTCATTCTTCTCATGGGTCAGAATGTCCAGTTGCTGAACTGCAGCTTGATGCTGTGTGGTCTCTTCTTTAAGAGCAAGTTGAACGATTCTTAACTCCTCTTGAAGTCGAGCAAACTCTGCCTTCAGATCAGCAACCTTCTTCTCTTTCTCTCCAGCAGTAGATGCTACTATATTTAGCTGAGAGTCAAACTCTGAAGACTTTGCAGCGAAAGTGTCCAAAAAAGTCTTAAAATCAACTCTCGAGACCTCAGCTTCTCGAGTCATTCTCTTAAACTCGGCATGCACGAGTGGCTCTACCTCCCCTCGGTTAAGATCTTTGAAAATCTTGATTGATTCCTCCAGCTCATCCAGCACATGTTCGAGGTAAGCAGCCTGAGCTTTATCACCTTGATCTCGGATGCGGCCAATCAGATAAGAAGTTGGGCTTCTGACAGTGATGAAACCAACAGTTTCTTTCTCCATTACTTTTTGTACCAAAGGTCCCAAGGAACTGAAGAAGAAATTGGTGAAGGAACCAACTACAAACTTGTTGGTAGCTACGGCACTAGGTGTAGCAGCTACTCCTACAAACGCTTCAGCAGCGGATGTTTGTGAAGGCGGAAGTTCGACATCTTGAACATGGCCTGTAGCCTCTTTTGACAGGGGAGCCACGATGGAGCTAGTTATGTAAAACCCCCAAATTTCTACTATATTTTTATTATTAAATTTGGTACCGATTTAAAATTTTGTATTTTACGTCGCGTAATCGTATTGTACATCGCGCATGAAATTTTATTGCTCGACGAGTGCGAATATGTGCGAGCGTACATATTTTTAGAAAAACATTTTTTATGGTTTCAAAATATTATATGTAATATTTAATTTAGCTATCAAAATTTATGATTTTATTTATGAAAAGCCTTTTGTTTAGAATAAATAATATTTTTAGTACATGCACATAATTCATAAATATTTTTGCTAGTTTGTTTTAAATAAAAATATAAATTTCAAAATTTATTTATAATAAAATTTTATTATTCAAAAAGGATATTTATAAATATTTATTATTTTTGAAATTATTATTATTGGTATTTTTGGAAAATATATTTGAAAAATTTTGTGTCCATTTTAAATCTTGAATTGAATTTATGCATTTATTTAAATAGTTAAAAATTTGAAATTTGATTTATCCTATTCGTTTTAAACTAAGAATTAATTTGATTTAAATTGGATATTTAAATTGAAATTGGATTTGGATTTGGATTTGAATTTGGATTTGATTTAAATTAAATTTGTAAATTATCTAAATTGGGTTTGAACTAATCCTAATCCTTATCTTAATGGGAATTCCCACATCCTATAAATAGGCAGGTACTCCTCCATTATTTTTCCACAAAGCCAAAATTGTTCCATAAATAATTCTTCCACCACAAGTGTGTGCCTCGTGTCGGTGTTCCATCCATCCTCGTGTCAGCCGTGACGGCCTCGGGTCCGACCCCGGGTGTCTTTCCAATAGATTATTTCTTACATATACATGGTTGCTTCCGTATCCGACATGCCAGACACGACCCCAGTAAACAGGTTTCTTGTGTCCATTATATGGACGCAACCCCGACACAATCCAAAAATCCTAACCCTACCCTAACTCCTAACCCAGTCACCAGGGGGCTGTGCCATCGCCGCCTGCCGGCGAGTGGACCGTAGCGACCACCACACACACCTCGCCGTCCCTGCCAACCTGACCACTTCCCCGATCTCTACCTCTGCGTGCCTCTACAACCCATCGCTGCCACCAGCACCGCTCCTTCACCACCACCATCCCACCTCTCCCCAACTCCTCCGCCAGTATCTTACTCCGTCTGTACCCGAGTCTCCACCAGGGTCAGCGTCCACCGCCACAACATCGACTCCGGCCAACTCTCGTCGGAGCAAAACCCAGCTAATACCCCCAAAAGAGAAGGGAAAGAAAACCCAATAAAATAGAACCCTAACCCTAAATTTACCTCGTCGGACCTAGCCGCCGCCGTGTGCGCCACCGCGCGCCGACCGCACTTGCCGCTCTCCGTCCGTCGGTGGAAGATCGGTCACCGCGCCCCCGTTTTCCGCACCTCCACCTTCCTTGGCCGGCGAGATCGCCGCCCAGCTCCTCCCTTTCCTCGCCAGCACTCGAAACCCCCGCTCCACCTCACGCCGGCGCTGCCGTACGGCCAAGATCGCCCACCAGCCTCCACACACCGCTCCTCCTAGGCTCGCCCCCAAAACCCTCCACCTCATCCACCGATCGCGCCTCCGGCCAGGCGCGCCGCCGGCGCCCAGCGCCTCCGCAACCTGCTGGTAAGCAAAAACCCTCTCTATTTCCCTCACGCTCGTCCTCACCACCCACGCCCCTCTCCGCGTCCGCTCCACCGCCGGACCACCGCCTCCACTCCGAGCCCGACTCCTCTTATCCCCGCTCTTTCCTCTCTCTCTCGTCTCTTTCCTCTCTCACTATCTGAATAATCTCTCTCTCCCTCTCATTCTTTAGATTTTTTGGTTTGGTTAACCAACAGTATTTTATTATTATTTAGGTTTTTAATTATTTTACTGTTATGGTAAGTATTATTCTTATTATTATCATCTCTATTATTATTATTATTGTAATTGTTATTATTTTTTTTTAGTATTTTCTTGTTCTTAGTTATAAGGGATAATAGATGTAATTCAAATACCTTAGTATTATTTCACTTGAAATGTATTTTGGAACAAACTATATATATATATATATGTATATATATATATATATATATATATATATATATATATATATATATATATATATATGCACGTATTTTTACAAAAGTATAATAGTTATTATACTTTAAAAATATATATTTTAGTAGTATTGACGAATATTTTAGGGGTTAAATTATTTGTAAGCATTATTATTAGTTTTAAATAAATATATTAATATTTTCATATTATGTTGTAATAAAAATATTGTGCTAGGCCTTGTCCTATATTATTTTCAAAAATTGGATTTTTGAACCCTAGTTATGTTATTCAATATTAACATCTATTTTTTTTATACTAAAAAGTATTTCTACAAAAGGTATGGTTATCCTAAAATATGTTTTTTTAGAATATTTATCTAATGAAATATCGTTCTGTCAGACTTCTGCATTAAGTATCTAGCCTATATTTATTTTGACTAATAGGATATATTTTTATTTTATCGTATATAATATTCCAACTTCCTTCGATTTTCATCCAGCCCGTGACTAAGCCCATTATTCCTAATCCTTCGTCCAATTCGAGACTAACTTATGTCCACCCTAACTAATTTGACCCTTCTGAACCCAATGGTCCTATCCGTGCCACCATCCGAGGTCACCTTGCATAGTAGTTGTACTGAAGTTGTAGTTCATGCCACCATGATTATCGCAGCACACCAGGCGCTCTACCAGACAAGATACCTTACCATTTGCTGTTTAATTATTTTAGCTCATATTTCATGCATGTTTATTATTTTCTTTATACAAAATAAACTGTGATACATAGAATAACTGTTAGAATTTACTGTTCAGTTTTCTGCTGTGTATTATTTTTCTTACAAATTAAACCTAGATTTAAGGGACCACCTTGTGTGTTGCATTCATTGGCCTTGACACGTTGTAACACGAAGTTGTGTGTCGCATGTAGGACACGAAAGTACGTGATTGGCTGGCCACCAGTACGTACAAGCCGTGCGATAGGAATAACCGCTAATAGAGATTGCATGTTAGTTTGACTAAGCGGTTATAGTGGTTTATGTTGTGGATGCAACACAGTAGGCATTGGGTGGGGAGGACAATTCCTTAGCGTATTGGCTTCGATGCACTTCTCTTGTGACCCGGACTCTCCGCTGGAGATACGGGGTTGATGACCCATGCTCTTCCTGCTGGGGCCTCTGGTGCCCAAGAAGGGACTATGCCGATCCTATTTAGCCAGGGCCCATGCGTAGGAAGGATTGTTCTTAACAACATTTCACTTAGAATGGTAGGCAACCCTATCCGTTAGGTACGAGTACTTTTGGTTTGGGTACTTGTATCTGACCGTAGCTTGGAACAATAACTTATCGCGGATTAGTTCATCACATCTTGTCCTTGTTTGATTGTAGGTGTGACTAACTACTTTGATGAGAAGGTATTGAACCTTGTTGGGGTCCGGATACCATATTAGGTTCTTAGCATGGAAAGATACGTCGCCGGGAATTAGTTTACCATCTCCTGTCCTTGTTTGGTTGGGGGGATGGTACGCTCGTTCAGTAGGTGCGTATTGGACCATGTTATAAATTCGATTGACTTATTTATTGAGCAATATTTATTCAGTTTATATGGCATGCTATTATCTGTCTTGTTACGTCCCTCTGAGGACCTGGTTGTCTTGCCAGGTGTGTGCTATTGTATTTTGCAGGTGCTTTCGCTCTAGCCGTGTTCATTGCTATTTCTCGAGGATGATTGCATTTGGATCGTCTTTGCTTCGCTTGCCACTCATTTCATTTTCTATGTACTTTTTTTTATTTTGTTGGTAGTAGATTTTTCTCCGCCCAACATATTATATCAAGACAAATTTATTTTCATTATATGATCTTTTATTCATTTCTCTCTGTGTGGATGAGATTAGCATTGGTTCTACTGCATTTTACAGCTTATGTATTTATACGAGGCTTCCATATATTGGAGTATATTTCGTATAAATACAGCTGGCATGTCTACGTTCCTAGTCCTACGTATTTTAGGACTGGGGCGTTACATGTTTTTGTGGTGGCCCATGCAGGTCAAGATAAATTGTTTGGTTACTTTACCGTACCAAACAAGCCTGCGTATAGGATTAGAAGTCTAGGATCTCATCCACATACTTGACCTTTTTCCTTGATTTTATCTACCGTTTGACTCATCAATTGCATCTTGCTTGCTTCCTTCCATCGCTATTCTTATCTTCCCTTCGTGCTTGCTAGAGATTGACCCTACTAGTTAGTTGTCCCAAAACACTATTAGTTTAATTCTTTAAGTTGGGTAGAATACCTTATGAACTAGCAACCCCTTTGACCTAGTGACCTATATTAGCAAGCTTATTTAGATCCTAGAATCTAGAGGACCTAACCCGTCTAGCCAACCAAGGACTTGGACAAGAAGACTATAGGACGACTGTATGACTTAGAATCATTCTACCTTCTTTAAATCTAATCTTTCATGCTTATGTATTTACCATTTTGACTAATGATGCTAATGTAGCCTAGTTTTTGCAAGCTTATTCTTTATCGAGTTTGTTCATGACATATGCTATTGAGCGCTCACTAGCCTATTGTCTAATCAGAACCGGTGCATAATGGTCTGATCAACCAAGTGCACTTCGGTTCGCTTTTGTCTATTACTCTACGTGGATGGGGACATAAATATTAAACTTGGCCCTTACAATCCCATCCACGACTGTCTTGACAATTCCTTTGAAATTTTTAGTCGTCCTTGAATCACGTACTCGTATTCGATAAGATCGTCTTTTGAACCCCTTATTGCTTTCGCCTTCACCTATTCCAGAAGGACGAACGCGTTATACTAGGGTCTCCTCTAGCCTTTCTATCGATAATGACCATTATCACTCTATGTTACTCCTCGCCCTCGTTCTCGGCCCTATAATTACTGCCATGACCTTCTCGAGTAAATCTAATTCATTTACTAATCGTGCCCTCGACCTACTCCCAAGAAACCATAACTTTAAGGTCTCTAAACTATTTTATTTTACTTGAACCCATACTATTCTTTATTGCGCGTCATCTTAAACATTTCCTTCTTGCGTTAATCCATGACTATCTTCGCCTTATTGAAATCACGACGCTAATGCAAGTTTTCATTAAACGTCGTTCTCTTGTCTTGATTTGACTATGCTTCCTTATCGATACCCCCTTGTGCCTTTCACCCCCTCCTAATTCTTAATTTCGAGGACGAAATTCTTTTAAGTTGGGTAGGATGTAAAACCCCTAAATTTCTACTATATTTTTATTATTAAATTTGGTACCGAATTAAAATTTTGTATTTTATGTCGTGTAATCGTATTGTACGTCGCGCACGAAATTTTATTGCTCGACGAGTGCGAATATGTGCGAGCGTACATATTTTTAGAAAAATATTTTTTATGGTTTCAAAATATTATATGTAATATTTAATTTAGCTATCAAAATTTATGATTTTATTTATGAAAAGCCTTTTGTTTAGAATAAATAATATTTTTAGTACATGCACATAATTCATAAATATTTTTGCTAGTTTGTTTTAAATAAAAATATAAATTTCAAAATTTATTTATAATAAAATTTTATTATTCAAAAAGGTTATTTATAAATATTTATTATTTTCAAAATTATTATTATTGGTATTTTTGGAAAATATATTTAAAAAATTTTGTGTCCATTTTAAATCTTGAATTGAATTTATGCATTTATTTAAATAGTTAAAAATTTGAAATTTGATTTATCCTGTTCGTTTTAAACTAAGAATTAATTTGATTTAAATTGGATATTTAAATTGAAATTGGATTTGGATTTGGATTTGAATTTGGATTTGATTTAAATTAAATTTGCAAATTATCTAAATTGGGTTTGAACTAATCCTAATCCTTATCTTAATGAGAATTCCCACATCCTATAAATAGGCAGGTACTCCTCCATTATTTTTCCACAAAGCCAAAATTGTTCCACAAATAATTCTTCCACCACAAGTGCGTGCCTCGTGTCGGTGTTCCATCCATCCTCGTGTCAGCCGTGACGGCCTCGGGTCCGACCCCGGGTGTCTTTCCAATAGATTATTTCTTACATATACATGGTTGCTTCCGTATCCGACATGCCAGACACGACCCCAGTAAACAGGTTTCTTGTGTCCGTTATATGGACGTAAACCCGACACAATTCAAAAATCCTAACCCTACCCTAACTCCTAACCCAGTCGCCCAGGGGCTGTGCCATCGCTGCCTGCCGGCGAGTGGACCGTAGCGACCACCACACACACCTCCCCGTCCCTGCCAACCTGACCACTGCCCCGATCTCTACCTCTGCGTGCCTCTACAACCCATCGCCGCCACCAGCACCGCTCCTTCACCACCACCATCCCACCTCTCCCCAACTCCTCCGCCAGTATCATACTCCGCCTGTACCCAAGTCTCCACCAGGGTCAGCGTCCACCGCCACAACACCGACTCCGGCCAACTCTCGCCGGAGCAAAACCCAGCTAATACCCCCAAAAGAGAAGGGAAAGAAAACCCAATAAAATAGAACCCTAACCCTAAATTTACCTCGTCGGACCTAGCCGCCGCCATGCGCGCCACCGCGCGCCGACCGCACTTGCCGCTCTCCGCCCGCCGGTGGAAGATCGGTCACTGCGCCCCCGTTTTCTGCACCTCCGCGTTCCTTGGCCGGCGAGATCGCCGCCCCGCTCCTCCATTTCCTCGCCAGCACTCGAAACCCCCGCTCCACCTCACGCCGGCGATGCCGTACGGCCAAGATCGCCCACCAGCCTCCACACACCGCTCCTCCTAGGCTCGCCCCCAAAACCCTCCGCCTCATCCGCCGATCGCGCCTCCGGCCAGGCGCGCCGCCGGCGCCCAGCTCCTCCGCAACCCGCTGGTGAGCAAAAACCCTCTCTCTTTCCCTCACGCTCGTCCTCACCACCCACGCCCCTCTCCGCGTCCGCTCCACCGCCGGACCACCGCCTCCACTCCGAGCCTGACTCCTCTCATCCCCGCTCTTTCCTCTCTCTCTTGTCTCTTTCCTCTCTCACTCTCTGAATAATCTCTCTCTCCCTCTCATTCTTTAGATTTTTTTGGTTTGGTTAACCAACAGTATTTATTATTATTTAGGTTTTTAATTATTTTACTGTTATGGTAAGTATTATTCTTATTATTATCATCTATATTATTATTATAATTGTTATTATTTTTTTTTAGTATTTTCTTGTTCTTAGTTATAAGGGATAATAGATGTAATTCAAATACCTTAGTATTATTTCACTTGAAATGTATTTTGGAACAAACTATATATATATATATATATATATATATATATATATATATGTATGTATGTATGTATGTATGCACATATTTTTACAAAAGTATAATAGTTATTATACTTTAAAATATATATTTTAGTAGTATTGACGAATATTTTAGGGGTTAAATTATTTGTAAGCATTATTGTTAGTTTTAAATAAATATATTCATATTTTCATATTATGTTGTAATAAAAATATTGTGCTAGGCCTTGTCCTATATTATTTTCAAAAATTGGATTTTTGAACCCTAGTTATGTTATTCAATATTAACATCTATTTTTTATACTAAAAAGTATTTCTACAGAAGGTATGGTTATCCTAAAATATGTTTTTTAGAATATTTATCTAATGAAATATCATTCTGTCAGACTTCTGCATTAAGTATCTAGCCTATATTTATTTTGACTAATAGGATATATTTTTATTTTATCGTATATAATATTCCAACTTCCTTCGATTTTCATCCAGCCCGTGACTAAGCCCATTATTTCTAATCCTTCGTCCAATTCAAGACTAACTTATGTCCACCCTAAGTAATTTGACCCTTCTGAACCCAATGGTCCTATCCGTGCCACCATCCGAGGTCACCTTGCATAGTAGTTGTACTGAAGTCGCAGTTCATGCCACCATGATTATCACAGCACACCAGGCGCTCTACCAGGCAAGACACCTTGCCATTTGCTGTTTAATTATTTTAGCTCATATTTTATGTATGTTCATTATTTTCTTTATGCAAAATAAACTGTGATACATAGCATAACTGTTAGAATTTACTGTTCAGTTTCCTGCTGTGTATTATTTTTCTTACAAATTAAACCTATATTTAAGGGACCACCTTGTGTGTTACATTCATTGGCCTTGACACGTTATAACACAAAGTTGTGTGTCATATGTAGGACACGGAAGTACGTGATTAGCTGGCCACCAGTACGTACAAGCCGTGCGATAGGAATAACCGCTAATAGAGATTGCATGCTAGTTTGACTTAGCGGTTATAGTGGTTTGTGTTGTGGATGCAACACAGAAGGCATTGGGTGGGAAGGACAATTCCTTAGCGTATGGGCTTCGATGCACTTTCCTTGTGACCCGGACTCTCCGCTGGAGATACGGGATTGATGACCCATGCTCTTCCTGCTGGGGCCTCTGGTGCCCAAGAGGAGACTATGCCGATCCTATTTAGCCAGGGCCCATGCGTATGAAGGATTGTTCTTAACAACATTTCACTTAGAATGGTAGGCTACCCTATCCGTTAGGTACGAGTACTTTTGGTTTGGGTACTTGTATCTGACCGTGGCTTGGAACAATAACTTGTCGCGGATTAGTTCATCACATCTTGTCCTTGTTTGGTTATAGGTGTGACTTACTACTTCGATGAGAAGGTATTGAACCTTGTTGGGATCCGGATAACATATCG
>JANAVB010016599.1:10254615-10292115 GCA_029216955.1 Iris pallida
CCCAGTATTAAAACGAATGAGAATGCTATGTCCGTGTAATTTGAAACGGAGAATTCTATTCTCCGGTTTAATTTAATACGGAGAATAGCATTTCCAGTGTTAAAACGAAGATAATGCTATTCTCCGTGTAATTTGAAATGGAGAATGATCATTCTCCGTTTAATTTAACACGGAGAATAGCATTTTCAGTGTTAAAACGAATAAGAATGCTATTCTCCGTGTAATTTAAAACGAAGAATTTTATTCTCCGTGTTTAATTTAACACGGAGAATGGCAATCCCAGTATTAAAACGAATGAGAATGCTATTCTCCGTGTTAGTTTACACGGAGAATCACCTTTCTCCGTTTAATTTAACACGGGGAATAGCATTCCCAGTGTTAAAACGAATGAAAATGCTATTCTCGGTGTAATTTGAAACAGAGAATTACATTCTCTGTGTTTAATTTAACACGAAGAATGGCATTCCATGTGTTAAAACGAATGAGAATGCTATTCTCCATGTTAATTTACACAGAGAATTCCATTCTCCGTGTTTAATTTAACACCGAGAATGGCATTTCCAGTGTTAAAACGAATGAGAATGCTATTCTCCGTGTAATTTAAAACAAAGAATTCTATTCTCCGTGTTTAATTTTACACGGAGAATGACATTCCCAGTGTTAAAACGAATGAGAATGCTATTCTCCGTATTAATTTACACAAAGAATTCTATTCTCCGTGTTTAATTTAACATGGAGAATGGCATTCCAGTGTTAAAACGAATGAGAATATTATTCTCCGTGTTAATTTACACGGAGAATGACCATTCTCTGTGTTAAATTACACAGAGAATGGCATTTCCAGTGTTAAAACGAATGAGAATGCTACGTGTTAATTTATACGGAGAATGACCATTCTCCGTGTTAAATTACACGGAGAATGGCATTTCCAGTGTTAAAACGAACGAGAATGCTATTCTCCGTGTTAATTTATACGGAAAATTTCATTCTCTGTGTTAAATTACACGGAGAATGTCATTCCCAGTGTTAAAACTCATAAGAATGGCCATTCTCCGTGTTAATTAACACGAAAAATGGTCATTCTCCGTGTCAAAATGACGGAGAATGGCTATTCTTCATTTTATATCGACGGAGAACAGAAACCTAAATTTTTGTTTTTTTTGTAGAAAAAAAATCTGTCAGGAATAAGGAATTGAGTTTTCCGTTCTACTTTCATACCAATTCTAAATCTTATGGAGGAGGTCACTATAGATGGCGGCCGTTTACCTGAGCCAGTTATTGATTATTTAAAGAATACCAATTTCTGAAATTTTGTCGAGGTATTCTACCAAAAAAGAGTCTACGTCTCCGAATTGGACAAAATAACGGAAGGGCTTGAGAATTTGATTGCAACTTAGAAAAAAGACAAAGATGGCATCGGGTACTTTGAATTGAGCACCACTGTTAAAATCACGCCAAGCGTCGATGATATGGCAGTCATCTTCGGTCTACTGATGAAGAAAGAAAGCGATAATGATGTTATTTACAAAAAATGATCATGGAAAAACAGCAGCAGCCCCCACCACCAGACTCTTTTAGCCTGTGAAGAGATCATTTTAGAAGATTGCTGACTAATTCCAAGGGCACACACTCAAAAGTCACTAATAAGGAAGTGAGAGAGAAGTTCCTTGAATTATTGCATATGCTTCGTCAAGGAGATAAAGCTGTTAATCCAGATGATATAGCCAAGATAATAATCTTCAACTTGTGCCAAACTGTATTCTTCACAAAGACTGGCGGTACAGATTTGCTATATAAATTCTTCACCTTGGTTGACAGCGTGGACATCATCAACAATATATGCTGGCCAAGGTTAATCTTAGCATATGTAATGGATAGCATCAAGAGGACTACAAGTAAAACTAAAGGAGGGATTACTCCAGTGCTTACTCCAAAATGGAAGCTTGCACAATATACTTCCTCTATTGGTTTACAGAACATAGTACATTTGTTAAAAGGAAGTTCGACCCAATTCCTGATTACCCAAGCTTTTTCACATGGAACGGGTACGAAATCTCAAACTTCCTCAGGGTCGAAGATCACAACAATTTGAAATCGAAGATGGTATTCAAAGATCTGGTTATATCTATTGGAGAAGAAGAAGGACACAAAGAAGATGAGCCACCTATACAAGAAGTTAAAAAAGAGGGAGAGGAACACCAACAAACAGGTGGGGATAAGTTTGCTGAACAAGTGATACAACAGCATGATGAAATAAATGCTGTGATGGAGGACTCAGCGCATGAATTGGAGGATTTGAGAAGACACTATTCTGATATTCTTGCACAGAACGAAGAACTCAAAGAAAAGCTAAAAGAGATGGAGGCACAAGAAGCACAGTTACGTGCAGCCAACCTTGAGAACGAGAACTTAAAGAAAAGCTGAAAGAGCTAGAGGCAATTGAAGCGCAATTACGTGCAGCCAACCTTGAGAACGAGAAACTCAAAGAAAAGCTGAAAAAGCTCGAGGCACAAGAAGCACAACAACGTGCAGCCAATGCGCAGAACGAGAAACTACATGAAAAGTTGAAAGATCTTGAGGCACAAGAAACACAACAACGTGCAGCCAACGTTGTGGTGGAGGGCTCTGCCCATGTGTAAACCCCTAAATTTTTACTATAAATTTATTTTATAAATAAATCGGTGTTGTAAGCCCACTTCCCAAATTTTTAATTTTTTTAATTTTATTTGTTTATGATTAATTTTATGGTCATTATGAGTCATGCGCTTGTAGGTGGGCTATGACCATGTTAAGGTCATATGATCTCTAGATAGCTTATGTATTATTTAGCTATTTTATATATTTTTTACAATTTTTGGATATTTGTAGGTATTTAATATTTAAGGTTTTATTATTTTTAAGGACTTACAGGATTTACTGTAAGGTCATATGGGGATATTTTAGGACCAAATATTTTTATTTGGGCTCTAAATGACTAAAAATATTTTCTATAATATTTTAGAATTTTTCTGGATTATTTAGAATTTTTGGGAATTTTATATAATTAAAACCTATAGAAATAATATTTTATAGGCTTTGGGAATTTACAGTAAGGTCATATGATGATATTTTATGTTAAAAATATTTTATTTAGATTCTAGGCACTTAGAAATATTTTCTAGAATTTTCTAGAATTTTTCTGGATTTTTTAAAATTTTTGGGAATTTTTATATAATTAAAACCTATAGAATTAATATTTTATAGGCTTTGAAAATTTACTATGAGGTCACATGATGATATTTTGTGTTAAAAATATTTTATTTAGATTCTAGACACTTAGAAATATTTTCTAGAATTTTCTAGAATTTTTCTGAAGTTTTCTGCAATTTATTTTGATTTATTTTGACTTAAAATAATTTTTAAATAATTTTCTGAATTAAATAATTAATTATCCAATAATTCAACCGGGGGTGGCCCACCTGTCGGCGCCCAGGCTGAACCGCCTCTCTCTCTCCTATATATATACTATTATATTCGAAACCCTGATAAAATTTCAGCCGCCTTTTTGAGAGAGAGTTCTAGTAGAGATTTCGACTTCCCGAAGCAATTTCCGCCAACTCCGACGTGCTTTTCGTGCGCCACTTTTTTTGTTGGATTCGTATCGAGGTAAGATTTCTGGTTATGTAATTTACTTTCATATATATTGTACCTAAATTTCTAGAAAATTCGTAGAGTGTCGGTTGTCCGAAACTTGACACGTTTCGATATTTTCGAGATTTCGGGAGAACCATAAATCGAAATCACGAACCGTTTGAAGTTTCAGAAAGCTAACACAGAGCTCTACGACATATATATTTCCAGAAATTAATTCGTTCATATAGTATTTTAGTTATTCTGTTGAACTCAGAATTGATCGGTTGATCACCATTTGGTCAATATTAGCCATAACGACGATATCTTTTGACCAAAGCATGATTTTGCGGCACGATTGATTCCAACGCATTCATGGCGCTGAAATCTACTAAGGTGTACTTTAAAAATCTAGAGTTTACAGCATTTGACTAAATAGTCAATGGCACGCCTCGATTTGCGTGCCATGGTTTTCAAAAAATGGAAACATGACTTTTGATGGCCTAACTTGCATGTATAGATTATATTCATATTATTATTAGATTAAATTAGGTTTTTAAGTAAATTATTCCAGAATTAATTATTATTATTAGATTAGTAACCCAATTAGCCACTATTCCATGAATTTAGAACTAGAACATTAGAATTAACTTATGGTTTTCGTGCACGGTTCGTGGTGCAATATGTGTTATAGGTTGACAGCTTCTAGATTAGAATTTATCTCATCCTCTACTTGTTGCTATGGTTTGTGCAAGGATTCAAGCAAGTACAGTATTGTATTTATGTTTTAGTTCATTATAACGTTTACTCTATAGTTTTTTTGTTTGATATCCCGTTGAGTTATTGCTTGATATTCCATTGAGATACGATTGTGACACTGTAGTTATCATATCCTTCTTAGTGTATCATTGACCGTTATCGATTTTTAGAGAGTCGGGAGAAAAAATACTCGGTAAATACGTGAACAAACCTAATTACCGTTATCGAATGATAGCTAAGTCATACACATCCACGAATGAGTTAGCCGTACCAATTACTGAATGATAGCCATCGTATGATGTGCCGTATTAGCCCAGCCATTCACATATTAAAAGGTATTTTACACCCATATAGTGGTTCCTATTTTTTCTTTATCTAGTCCATTATCTTGCTAGTTTACATCTTGCCAGTTTACATCTTGCCAGTTTATATCTTGTTAGATTCCATTTTGCTAGTTTATATTTTGCTAGTTCATATATTGATCATATATACCTTGTTAGTACTAGTTCTTTATATACTCTTTGCCATCATCGTTTCTCGTTGTTCTAACTTATTTTGGACTAACAACATTAATTGTAATATGGTTGTACTCTGCTCCTTTCCTGACTGGATCGTTGTTATAGGTGAGGTTGATGTGCCTACTCTTGCGCTATGGACCTTACAAGGGGGAGATAGAGACTCGAAGGCTAAACCATAGAAGACTAGTTAGTTGTGTGGTAGTTTTCTATAAATGTAAAAGCTTACATTCTTATTCAAATGTAAAACTTCTATATTTGTAAAGTTGATTTAGTTGTTGTGAATGAGCAGTTAGTATTTATGAGCACTTTATTTATTGCGGACTAGACAGCGTACTATCGTCGATACTGCGGCATAGGCTGGGCTTGGACACGTACTCGTATTCCGAAAAGCGGGTGCGGGTCGTGACAAGTTTTTATAGTGGCCCATGCAGGTCTGATTTCGCAAAAGATTGCGAACTTGTGGTAGTACTTAAGTTAGCAGTACTACTGCAAGCCTGTGACTAGTGTGCTTATTCACAATTAGGATTGATTTAATTTTAGGAGAATAAATAGGATTAGGAGTCCCTTATTCAATTTGACCCTTGGATAGTTAAGATAGTTAAATAGGCCATGTGATTTAGCCAATAATTTATTGAAGTGTAGGCATGGATAAATCGAAGAATTTTTCTAAGAGAATATGTTATTTTGTTTTGACATGTTGGTAGGATCCAAGGTGGGTAGAATATACGTTTGGTAAGTTAGGACTTCATAGAATTCAACTCCTAATTTTCATCATTTTTGTGCCATTTTATCTTCTGCCTTCTCTAAACCTCATTTTATTTTCAAAACCATTTTGCGATCGTTTTGTTTTCAAAACTGACACTTTTATTCAAGGACATATACTTACATTTTCTTATCATGATCGAATTGTTTGAATTTATGGAAGCTTATTGAAATTCTTATGGATATAGTTGAAATAATTTTCGATGACTTACAATGGTAAGACAGATGCGCGCTGTCCCCGTTTATTTAAATTATGGAGACTGCGGGTTCACTGCAGTTAGCAGCGCACTGGCGTGGCATGACCCCTAAGTTGAAATAATTTTAAGTATGCGTAGGTTGTCGAATATTACTAAAACTATATCCTAGTTGTATTATTGATCTTTTGATTTATTATGTCAATATTGGGTAGAGTTGATAAAGTGTTCAATAACATATTATACTTGAGTCATGAAACCAAGGGTCCACGGCAGCCAGATGTACACTGGCGAGGCATGGATTCTCGGTTAAATGACTTCGGATATACTTATGATTTTCGAATATCATAGCGACTATATCTTTTATTGGCATATGACTATTAATTTTTTTATTCTTTAAAATTTATTTGATGTCTTATTTCTTGTACCATATTCTCTACAACTAGTAGTTCTTTATTTCTCTCATATTTTTCTATTTTTTAATTGTCATCTTTTAAATATATTTTGATTTCCTTCCACTATATTTCTAAAACGTATTTAGATTTTCATTCTATCATTCATCACATTATTTTCTTGATTATATTCTTTGCCGTGCTTATTCATATGGATTGGTCATGTCATATTTTGGTGATATTCTTGGTTGTGCCTATTTGTATCTTTTGAAATTTCGAGGACGAAATTTTTCTAAGGTGGGTAGATTTGTAAGTCCACTTCCCAAATTTTTAATTTTTTTTAATTTTATTTGTTTATGATTAATTTTATGGTCATTATGAGTCATGCACTTGTAGGTGGGCTATGACCATATTAAGGTCATATGATCTCTAGATAGCTTATATATGTATTATTTAGCTATTTTATATTTTTTTACAATTTTTAGACATTTGTAGGTATTTAATATTTAAGGTTTTATTATTTTTAAGGACTTGCAAGATTTACTGTAAGGTCATACGGGGGTATTTTGGGACCAAATATTTTTATTTGGGCTCTAAATGACTAAAAATATTTTCTAGAATATTTTAGAATTTTTTTGGATTTTTTAGAAATTTTGGAAATTTTTATATAATTAAAACCTATAGAAATAATATTTTATAGGCTTTGGTAATTTACTGTAAGGTTATATGATGATATTTTGTGTTAAAAATATTTTATTTATATTCTAGACACTTAGAAATATTTTCTAAAATTTTCTAGAATTTTCTATAATTTTCCTGGATTTTTTAGAATTTTTGGGAATTTTTATATAATTAAAACCTATAGAAATAATATTTTATAGACTTTGGGAATTTACTGTAAGGTCACATGATGATATTTTGTGTTACAAATATTTTATTTAGATTCTAGACACTTAGAAATATTTTCTAGAATTATTTTGAATTTTTCTGGATTTTTCTGCAATTTATTTTGATTTATTTTGACTTAAAATGATTTTTAAATGATTTTCTGAATTAAATAATTAATTACCCAATAATTCAACCGGGGGGGGGCCCACTTGTCGGCGCCCAGGCTGAACCCCTCTCTCTCTCTCCTATATATATACTATTATATTCGAAACCCTAATAAAATTTCAGCCGCCTTTTTTGAGGAGAGAGTTCTAGTAGAGATCTCGACTTCCCGAAGCGATTTTCGCCGACTCCGACGTGCTTTTCGCACGCCATTTTTTTGTTGGATTTGTATCTAGGTAAGCTTTCTGAATATGTAATTTATTTTCGTATATATTGTTCCGAAATTTCTGAAAATTCGTAGAGTGTCGGTTGTCCGAAACTTGACACGTTTCGATATTTTCGAGATTTCGGGAGAACTAGAAATCGAAATCACGAACCGTTTGAAGTTTCAGAAAGCTAACACAGAGCTTTACGACATATAGTTTTTCCAGAAATTAATTCGTTCATATATTATTTTAGTTATTCTGTTGAACTCAGAATTGATCGGTTGATCACCATTTTGGTCACGATTAGCCATAACGGCGATATCTTTTGACCAAAGCGTGATTTTGCGGCACGATTGATTCCAACACACTCGTGGTGCTGAAATCTACCAAGGTGTACTTTCAAAATCTAGAGTTTACATTGTTTGACTAAATAGTCAACGGCACGCCTCGATTTACGTGCCATGGTTTCCAAAAATTGGAAATATGACTTTTGATGGCCAAACTTGCATGTATAGATTATATTCATATTATTATTAGATTAGATTAGGTTTTTAAGTAAATTATTCTAGAATTAATTATTATTATTAGATTAGTAACCCAATTATCCACTATTCCATGAATTTAGAACTAGAACATTAGAATTAACTTGTGGTTTCGTGCACGATTCGTGGTACGATATGTGTTATAGATTGATAGCTTCTAGATTGGAATTTATCTCATCCTCTACTTGTGGCTATGGTTTGTGCAAGGATTCAGGCAAGTACAGTGTTGTATTTATGTTTTAGTTCATTATAACGTTTACTCTATAGTTTTCTTGTTTGATATCCCGTTGAGTCATTGCTTGATATTCCATTGAGACACGATTGTGACACTGTAGTTATCGTATCCTTCTTAGTGTATCATTGACCGTTATCGATTGTTAGAGAGTCGGAAGGGAAAATACTCGGTAAATACGTGAACAAACCTAATTACCGTTACCGAATGATAGCTAAGTCATACACACCCACGTATGAGTTAGCCGTACCAATTACTGAATGATAGTCATCGTATGATGTGCCGTATTAGCCCAGTCGTTCACGTATTAAAAGGTATTTCACACACATATAGTGGTTCCTATTTTTCCTTTATCTAGTCCATTATCTTGCTAGTTTACATCTTGCCAGTTTACATCTTGCCAGTTTATATCCTGTTAGATCCCATCTTGCTAGTTTACATTTTGCTAGCTCATATCTTGATCGTTCATACCTTGCTAGTACTAGTTCTTTATATACTCTTTGCCATCATCGTTTCTCGTTGTTCTAACTTATTTTGGACTAACAACATTAATTGCAATATGGTTGTACTATGCTCCTTTCCTGACTGGATCGTTGTTATAGGTGAGGTTGATGTGCCTACTCTTGCGCTATGGACCATACGAGGGGGAGATAGAGACTCGAAGGCTAAACCATAGAAGACTAGTTAGTTGTGTGGTAGTTTTCTATAAATGTAAAAGCTTACATTCTTCTTCAAATGTAAAACTTCTATATTTTGTAAAGTTGATTTAGTTGTTGTGAATGAGTAGTTAGTATTTATGAGCACTTTATTTATTACGGGCTAGACAGCGTACTACCGCCGATACTGCGGCGTAGGCTGGGCTTGGACACGCACTCGTATTCCGAAAAGCGGGTGCGGGTCGTGACAGGTGTTTAAATTATTCTTCGTATTGTACGTTGCATAGTTTGTTCGCATTATTCGTATTGTATGTCGCATGCGATGTGATGTTCCTATTAGCCCGACGAGTGCAAATATGTGCGGGTTACATATTTTAGAAAATAGTTTGATTTTATTTTAAAGCAAGTATAGTTTTGCATATATATATATATATATATATATATATATATATATATATATATATATATATATATATAGATATATATATATATATATATATTTCCAATATATATATATATACATATATATATATATATATATATATATATATATATATATATATATATATATATATATATATATATATATAAAATATATATATATATATATATATATATATATATATATATATATATATTATATTTTATATATGTGATATATATTTAATTTGTTTAAGGTTGTGAGCAAGAGAATTTCAAAACTCCATATATTTTGCCTTATAAAATGCTACTTTATTTTTAATAAAAATATAGTAATTTGGAAAACGAAGATATTGTAAATATTTGCATTCATAAATCTATATCATATATAGATTTTAATTTCTAATTTTTGAAATTAATTATCATATTATTTTCCCAACTTATAAAAAGATATTTAAAATATAATTATGGTGATTTAAATCGCGATTTGATATTATTGGAAAATTTTCAAATAGCTTTTAAATTAAAGATAAGTTTTTATCTATATTGAATTGGATTTTAAAACGATTTAAATTAAAGGTGGAAATTATCTAATGAGGGATTTAAATCCTTCCAATTCTATCGAACTGGGAATTCCCACATCTTATATAAGGAGAGGTACTCATCCATAAATTATTTCTACCGCATTGTGCATTGTGTCCGTGCCTCCCATCCACTATATTTTTCCCAATACAAATACATCATAATTATGTCCCGTCCGACAATCCCGGACGTCCACCCAGCCGTGTCGGACACTCCCAACATGGCAACTCAATCCTAAACCTAACCCTGCCGCTCAGCCGACGAAGTCGCCACCACCATCTTCGTCATCATTCTCCCAAACCATCCCTGTCGTCATCATCATCTCAACCAACCACCACCAATGATACTGCCATCTCCACCATCAGCCATCCACCATTGCTGTGGCCACCTCCAACAGCAGCGACCACCGCTACGTCAACAGCCATCACCACCCCGCCTTCACCGAATCCCCGACAGAAAACATCACCACCCTCCACGCCAGCCGACCCCATTCCGACAACACCCCCACACCACCATCGTCGCTGTCGCCACCATCCCAACCCACTACTACCATCGCAGCCACCCAACTCCGGCCACCGCCACCGTCATCACCACCGCAGACCACCAAAATCCCCCAAGCAAAGTCCATAAAAAAATGAACTACAAATCCTCACCTCCAGCCGGTCACCCTGCACCACTCCTCCAGGCCGAACCGGCCGGATCTGCCTCCGCGCCCTCCGTTGAACTCAAGCCGCGCCGCTGATTCCCCGTGCAGACTCGCACCTCTACGACGTGCGGGAAGCACCGCCATCGGGCCACCTCACCTACAGTGCCACCTCCGCGCTAGGCGTGCCCCCCAAAAACTCGGTGCTGATCGCACCTCCGCAACCGCCGCCGCAAAACCCCACCCCGATCCGTCGCCGACGCGTGGACTGGACCGTCTCCGACGAGAACCCCCAACGTCGTGCCGGTGCGCCATCGGTGTCGACCAGAGCCGGGAAGATCCCGCGCCTCCAGCCACCGAGCCCGGCCACCGGCTTCGACCGAAGTTTCGATCAAGCGCCCCCTCCGCCTGGCCTTCGCGGCTGCTGTGCCGGCCACCGCGTGGGCCCGCGCAGCCTTTCCTGTGCCGCCGACACAGCCGTCCACCGGAACCCTAAGTGAGCCTCTCTCTAACTCCTTTCTCTCTCTTTCTCTCTCTATATATATATATGCTAGAAGCAATTGTTCTGCTTCGAAGGAATAGATGTATGATTATTTATTTATTTATTTTTCTATTATTTCTTAGTAAAACAAGTGATACTCCATGATATTATTATTATTATTATTATTATTATTATCATCATCATTATTATTTTATATTATTATTATTATTATTATTATTATTAGTATTGTTACTGGTTATTATTATAATTAGTATTATTTATTACTGTTTATTATTATTATTAGTATTATTATTACTGATTATTATTATTATTATTACTATTATTACTGATATTATCATTATTATTTTATTCTTATTATTATGGTTACTAGTATCATTAGCTATAGTAGATTTCTAAAAGAATTTTATGCAATAAATATTTTACTAGTATAAATTTTAAGGTGGTTTTCCTAAAAACAAAAGTTTTCTAAATAGTGTTTACAGTTTGAGCAAAAACTAGAGTTAGTTTTAAATTATAGTACATATATTCCAAATTATTATCTAAAAGTATTTTGCTAAATAAAAGGTAGTTTCCAAACTATATATATATATATATATATATATATATATATATATATATATATATATATATATATATATATATATTGTTTTCAAGTATTTGCCAACAAAATCTAGTTTCAAATAATATAAATATTTTCTAATAATTTCGAAGGTATATTTTGACTAAAGAAATAACTTTTCCTAAACCAAACACTCTCTCCGCTTGGTTGTTCGTGATTATGACTAACTAAATCATTTCCTACATTGTCGGAACTGGACTTCTTCGTATCGACTCGGTTAGTCAAGCTATCTGGACATTATCATGATCCCCGCACCACACCAGGCGTCACCACCAGGCAAGACACCTTGCCTTTACTGTTTAAATTTCCTGCTCAATATCATGCATGATTTGTTTATTTTTCAAGTTGTTTCTTTCTAAATTATTTGTAGATGCAAATTACTATATTTTATGCAATTGGCTTAGAGTTAAGGGACTACCGTAAAATTTAGTGTGTCTCATTTACTTGTCATAATTGTACACGAGTTGTGTGTGAGAGTTGTGAGTATCATATAGAGGTCACTTGCGTGTGGGCTGATCCCCCGTGCACATGCGTAGAAATAACTGTCAATAGATGCATGTTAGAAGACTTGACAGTTATCTATTATAAAACAGTGTGGTGGAAACGACACATGTTTGCGTGTCATGGTTACGACACACGTATAGTATCATTGGGGGGGGGGGACAACTACTAACGTAGGGGCTACATTTATTTTTACACACATTTGGGAGATAGTGTCTCGGATGAGCGCTACGTGTTATCCGGCCGATAGTGTCTCGGATGAGCGCTACTTGTTGGCCACTCTTTATTACTTGCTTGCGTGAATCCGTTACAGCCCCTGCGTAGAACGTTGTCCTTAAAGTGCATATCACATAGAATGGTTAGGAACCTTACTCATGCATACTTTTCTGTTGAGCTTTATTATTCAGTTTATTGGCATGATATTATGTGTCTTGTTACGTCCCTCTGAGGACCTGGTGATTTTTCCAGGTGTGTGTTTCGTGGTTTCTTACAGGTGCTCTAGCTAAGGTCATTCCTTCCTTCGTGGTGATTGCTCTTGGACTCGTCATTTGCTTCGCTCGACCAAATTATTTATTTGTACATTTCTTCTTATTTAAATTTATTGGTAGCGGATATGTCTCCGTCTAATGTTTGTATAAATGACTATTTGATCATATCATTAAACCTTAGTAATTGTGGATGAGATTTATTTAGTTTGAGCATGGCTTTCTACATTTTATAGCTCATGTATACATACGAGCCTTTCATTTACTCGTATGTATACAGCTGGCATGATACGTATCTAGTCCCAAGTATTTTGGGACTGGGGCGTTACACCATGAATTAGAGAATTTGAGAAAGCAGAATTCTGTTATTATTGCTGATAAGGCACGGCTGATCGACAATGTTAAAAAGCTACAGGTACAAGGTAAAATCTTTTCTATTTCAAATTTCTGATTTGTAATCCTCCGTGTTATAGTTCAGGAGAATGACATTCTCTGTGTTATTTGAAACGGAGAATGACCATTCTCTATCATTTTGACACTGGGAATGTTATTCTCTGTGTAATTTAAAACGAAGATTCACCGTGTTAAATCACACGGAGAATGAAATTTCCAGTGTCAAAACGCATGAGAATGACCATTCTCCGTGTTCAAAACACGAAGAATTCCATTCTCCGTGTTAGCTAAAAGGAGAATGTTTATTCTCCGTTTTATTACACGGATAATGACATTCTCTGTGTTAAGTTACACGGAGAATGCCATTCTTTACCATTCTCCGTGTAACTATCACGGGAATGGTCATTCTAGTGTTAAAACGCATGAGTATGACCATTCTCCATATAAATTAAAACGAAAAATGTCATTCTTCGTGTTAAGTTACACGGATAATGGTCATTCTTCGTGTTAAATTACACGGAGAATGGTCATTCCCAGTGTTAAAACGCATGGGGATGACCATTCTCCGTGTTAAATTACACGGAGAATGATCTTTTCTTTTTCTTTTTTTCTTTTTTATTGACATTTTCCCTTTCATTGATTTTTTTATATCAGTGCAAATAATAGAGCAGCTCAAAGAAGCAAATAAAAGGCTCGTTAGGGAGAAAAGCGAGCTTCAAGGAAAAGTTGAATTTTTGAATAAAGAAGCCATTGAAAAAGATACAAAAACTGCTGGTCTTGAAGCCATAATTGCAGTATTGCAGCTTAAAGAGCCTCAACAAGCTGCTGAACAATAATCTGCTGAACTTCATGATCCAGCAGTAACCAAAAAAAGAGGAAGGCCGCGACAAAATAGGTTGGTAAAACCATCAACAGTATTAGTCGATGATGATTTTACTCCCTTGGGTAAGAAAAAAATTAATATAGGCTAATAAAAAGCGGAAGATTAATGCCGATCCGAAAGAAAAAACTCAGCCCATAACGAAAAGAAACAAAGAAGGCAGATCCGAAAGCCGAAAAAGATAACAGAATTGCTGAACTAATAAAGAGCAGTGATATACTAAAGGAATGCGAGGACCTAAGACTTTGGAATGATGCAAATGAAGAGCTGCAGAAACTTTACAAGAAAATCGTATTCCTAAGCTAGAACACTCCACTGTATGTATTTTGAACTCTCTTTTTTTCTAGTCTTTTTCACAATTATTTCTGACAAATTTCTGTTAATTTAAATTAAAATAAATTTATATGCAGTGATATTGTATACGCGGCTAGCAAAGATCAATATGGAGTTGATGTCATCCTGACAGCAATAGACCTACAAGATATTGAAGATGGAATACTCAACGTATTAATAAGCAAGATGAAACAAATTCAAGGCAGGAATAGAAGGGGAGAACAGTCAAGTTCACAGGAGGTGCAATATAAATGGGATACATTCATGATGCCCCACACATTGGTAAGAATCAAAAATAAAAAATCCCTATTCATGTGTACAATGATGAAAGTAACTCATGATATTGTATTTTGTTTTTGAGAAACAGTCCATCATTGAACCAGCTCATGAAAAAGACGCAACCGCCGGCGCCCTTACCAATTTCAAAACAGATGTAGAAAAATTCATCTTGGATTTATAGGAAGACATAGAGTGGATATTCATTCCACTATTTAACAAATCCAGCGAACACTACACGCTGCTCACATTCAACTTGAGCTCCTACGTGTGGGCACACTACAACTCCTTAGTGCCCAACACGTACGACAAGGGCAAGGAAGATGCAGAATCCGTGAGGATGGTCTTGGAGCCTATTGTCAGGAGAAAAGTTAAGAAGATGAGGAAAACTTGCAAGGCTATGGTGGAGTACGATAGCACACGTACAATTTTTCATACAAAATGTCCACAAAAGAAAGTACCCAACTGCCTCTTGTACACAGCATACTTTATAAAGTGCTTGATGAATTCTCCCTTCACAGTACCAACAAAAGGAAATGATGATGAAATTTACCAGAAAATTACAACGGTTAGGCTGAAATGGGCTAAGAGGTTGCTTCAAAGTGAAAATGTATCAGCCGAAACCACTATGAAAGTTACAATATAAATTGGCTAATAACTTCTTTTTATTATCTTATATTTGACTTTTATTCTTTTGTGTATGCGTCTTTTGTTACATCTTTTGTCTTTTACATTGTTCTATATATATCATTTTTGAATGGGTATATGCGTCTTTTGTTACATCTTCTCTGTCTTTTACATTGTTCTATATATATCATTTTTGAAGGGTCAGTCCCAATGTTAAATGACGAATGAGAATGCCATTCTCCGTGTATAAAAATACGGAGAATGTCATTCTCTGTCTTGAATTACACGGAGAATAGCATTCTCAGTGTTAAAACGCATAAGAATGTTCATTCTCCGTGTAATTTAAAACGGAGAATGACATTTGCCATGTTAAAACGAATGAGAATGCTATTCTCCGTGTTATTTGAAACGAAGAATTCCATTCTCCGTGTTAATCTAACATGGAGAATAGCATTTTTAGTGTTAAAATGCATGAGAATGTTCATTCTCCGTGTAATTTAAAACGGAGAATGACATTCTCCGTTTATAAAAACACGGAGAATGTCATTCTCCGTCTTGAATTACACAGAGAATGGCATTTTCAGTGTTAAAACGCATGAGAATGTTCATTCTCCATGTAATTTAAAATGGAGAATGACATTCTCCGTGTTAAAACTTTTGAGAATGTTTATTCTTCGTGTAATTTAAAATGGAGAATGTCATTCTCCGTGTTGAATTACACGGAGAATGAAATTATCAGTGTTAAAACGAATGAGAATATTGTTCTCCGTGTAATTTAAAACGAAGAATTTCATTCTCCGTATTAAATTATAAGGAGAATGGCCATTCCCAGTATTAAAATGCATGAAATGACCATTCTCCGTGTTAAATTACACGGAGAATGCCATTCTTCGTGTATAAAAATACGAAGAATATCATTCTTTTTTTTATATTCTCCTTGTTAATTTACACGGATAATGATATTCTTCGTGTTAAAACGCATAAGAATGACTATTTCTCATGTAATTTAACACGGAGAATGTCATTCTTCGTTTTAAATTACACGAAGAATGATCATTCCCAATGCATGAGAATGACCATTATCCATTTTAAATTACACGTAACGAACCTATTAAATGAGGAGTTTGCGGCATGGCATCCACCTGTAACAACTCTTAAATGTCACCTTCTTTATTGGGGAAAAGTTGAGGAGTTTGCGGCATGACATCCACCTGTAACGAACCTATTAAATGAGATTCATTATGCTGACTATTAGGTTCATCTGTATTTATTGGACAATATGGCCTATAAAAAGGGGTTTCTTGAGGAGCAAACTTCATCATCTTCATAGCATTTCTATTATGCACAACCCTGACTTAGCTTTAAGAGGACCCTGGCCCTGGCATCAGTTAGTTGTTGGCTGTGGATCTCTTCGTTCAAAGTAGTTATGTCCTTGTAGAACACGTAGTAGTGAATCTCGAGATGCATTGGAACACGTTGTTCGAACCTGAACAACATCTTGGCAGTTCTCGTGCTTTGTCGAAAAGTTGGGGGGTCATGATATGCCCTTCTCAATAACGGTCTAGCAGCCCCTTATGCTGGCAGAGCCACAGGCTGTGCTCTGCCCTGTGGAGGAATATGCTTCGATGGAGATCAATCTTCTAGTATGTGCACTAAGAAGAATGAGGGTTGCGCTTCTGTTAAGATTAACCCCATTCTAGACTTCTTTATGCATTTCTGAATCTGTAATAGATCCTTTCTAGAAGAACAATATGAGTCTTTGTAATAAATCCTTTGTAGAAGAACAGTATGAGTCTTTCTGAATCTGTAATAGATCATTTGTAGATATATTAATTAAAGAACTTCTTTCTATAACATCTGTTTGAATTTTATTTTTCTCTGTCTGTATCTTTTGTAACATCTGCAGTGCCTTCTATAATAAAATCACGGAGAATGGTCATTCTCCGTGTAATAATGACGGAGAATGGCCATTCCCCGTCACTCTTTCACGGAGAATGGCCATTCTTCGTGTTAAATATCACGGAGAGTATCCATTATGCAGTCAAAAAACTGGAAATAGTAGTCAAAAAACTTTGAGTTTATGTTCGCTAATTCTGTATATATTACACGAAGAATGACATTCTCCGTCTTAAAATGCATTTGAATGTTCATTATCCTTGTCAAATTACACTGAGAATATCATTCTCCGTGTAATTTAAATCAAGAATTTCATTATCCATTTAAATTAAACGGAGAATGGCATTCTCAGTGTCAAAACACATAAGAATGTTCATTCTCCATGTTAAATTACACGGAGAATGACATTCTCCATGATATTTAACATGGAGATTGGCATTCTCTATTTTAATTACATGGAGAATGTCATCCTCTATGTTAAAACGTATGAGAATGTTCATTCTCCGTGTTAATCTAACACAGAGAATGGCATTCTCAGTTTTAATTACATTGATAATGGCATTCTCCGTATAGTTAACCACGGAGAATGTCATTCTCTGTGTTGAATTACAGGGAGAATGATATTCTCGGTGTTGAAACGAATGGAAATGTTCATTCTCTGTGTAAGTTAAAACGGAGAATGGCCTTCCCAGTGTTAAAACGAATGAGAATGATATTCTCCGTGTAATTTGAAACGGAGAATTCCATTCTCCGTGTTAATTTTCTCCGTGTTAATCTAACATGGAGAATGACATTCCCAGTGTTAAAACAAATGAGAATGCTATTCTCCGTGTAATTTGAAACGGAGAATCTCATTCTTCGTCTTGAATTACACGGAGAATGGTATTCCCATTGTTAAAACGAATGAGAATGCTATTCTCGTGTAATTTGAAACGGAGAATTCCATTCTCCGTGTTAATCTAACACTAAGAATGGCATTCTAAATGTTAAAACGCATGAGAATGTTCATTCTTCGTGTAATTTAAAACAGAGAATGTCATTCTCTGTTTTGAATTACACGAAGAATGGCATTCCCAGTGTTAGAACGAATGAGAATGATATTCTCCGTGTAGTTTGATACGGAGAATGCCATTCTCCGTGTAAAATTACACAAAGAATTGTCATTATGCAGTCAAAAAACTGTGAAATATTAGATATAACAGACTTCAAAATAGCATCATTGATATCAAAAATGTAAGAAATGTGTTCAAAAATTAATTATATAAAAGAAAGAAGGGCTGAATATGTATTAACGAGGGGGCGCTGCCCCCTTGACCCCCGTAGAAGGACGTAGGGGGAGAGGGCAAGTGGTACGATTGTGATTACCTAATTCAAGGCAATTCTGGCACCTCATCTTCCTCTTCTATTTTTTCTTGTTCTCATAGTTGCTCTTATAACAGTCTGCTTTTGGACGGTCGAGGCTCCGTTTTGGAACAGGTGGTAGAACCAAGTCAGTTGGATTATTTTCAAACTGTTTTTCACAATCTGGAACTAGACGAATTGTACATAAATATAGCTTCTTGTAGAAATCTGATGTCTAATACTGCTCCACAAAATCGTAAACTGATTTTCCCAAACCAAATCTGATGCATTGGATTGCATGGCTGCATGGAAATCCATATACCTTCCATCTCCGACAACTACAATACCAATCAAGAAGATTCACCAGGTGTGAGGAAGTATCTGCCATCACCTCAAACTTGAAATTACCAGACCGATATACCTTATAAGACATGTCATCATCTGTAAGCTGCTTCAGCATATTCTCGACGTATGGAGTCAATTTGCTATTTAAATCAATTATATCCTTGTGGCGATCCGAAATCATCTTCATTATCTTCACTCGGATAACGTTTACAAGTGCTGAAATAGGCATTTTCTTCTCAGCCTTTATCCATGCATTGAATGACTCCGCATAACTAGAAGCAACCTCGTCGTATCTACATCCGGGGAAGAATGCATTTAACCAATGTTCATGTTTTTGTTTATCCATCCAATTCACAACATGACCACAATTTAGATCATATATCTTCTTAACTGCTTATTTATAACCACCTTTGTACAGAAAAAAAGAAATTAATTAAGAAGGAAGTCAAGGCACAAGCACATAAAAAATGGACCATTCTTCGTGTTATAAACACGGAGAATGGTCATTCTCCGTTCCAAACTAACGAAGAATGCATATTCTCCTTGTCAAGGAACACGGTGAATATCATTCTCCGTGAGACGTAAACGGAGAATGGCCACTCTCTGTAAGATATACACGGAGAATGGCCATTCTCCGTATTAAAATAACAGAGAGTGCACAGAAAAGATCCATATATATGTCTGACTTACGCACCTGGCGTTAGAGCATATACTGCTTGCCTCTAAGCTTCAAGTACATACGGATACTTGCTTTTATTTCCTTTCTCCTTCAGCGGTATGTTATTCTTTATGTGATAATAGCAATAGCTATGGTAAGCAGTAGGGAACACTTTAGAAACTTCAGAAATTAAACCGGTGCCTTGATCCAAAAGAAAAATGATACGCCTACTACATTCAACAACATTCTTGAGATTTTTAAGGAACCATTTTCAATTGTCGCCATCTTCTCCCGAGACTATACCGTAGGCAAAAGGGTAGAACTGTTGGTCACCATTCTTCGTTGTAGCAGACATCAAACATCCTCTAAACCTCCCTGTAAGGAAAGTCGCATCCAAATATAGCATCGGGTGACAATATTGAAAACCTTCGACGCAAGCCCCATATGAAAGAAAAACCTGCAAAACCTCATTGACGTATCATCTTTCTGAAAGTCGATAACGGAACCAATATTGGTTTCCTTTACCTTGTTGACATACCAACACAAGTTGGTGTAAGCTCTAACATCATCTCCGTACATTTATTGGTGCACCAGCCTAATGCCGTAGTATGCCTGCTCGTAGGTAAGAGATAAACCGTAGTAAACTTTGAATTCATCGACAACTGATTTTGTCGACTATTTAGGATCCATCCGAATAATTTCACTAACCAAAATTTTCACAAACTTTGCTGGAACAACTAGATTACCTTTATCCATATAGCCAGCTCCATAATTGTGTTCTCCCACATATCTCTTTACCTCAAAAATTTGATTATCTTTCAAAATGGATATAGCATGAAAGCTCCACAAACAAGCATGGGTCTTGTAATTCTTGCAGCAAACAGTGTACCTCCCCTGCTCAGATTTTAAAATATGGAATGGATGATAAGATTCAAAACATACCTTCCTAACAGCATGCCTAACTTCTTCAACATCATTTAGAAAAATCTGACTAATGCTGGTAAATGATCCAGGCCACATATCCGATTTCCTTTTCTTTACTGTCCCAATTGAGCCCTCATAAAACTCTACTACTCGTTTATCCTTTACAGTAGGAGAACATCTACTCAAAGTACTAACAGAGGAAGACGAAGGTCCCATGGGAGTGCTTTGACAAGGAAAATATGTCGATGAAGAACATGAAGAGTATACTTGCTCCACAAATAGATCAAAGCTCACGTCATGGGTAGCATGGAAACCCCCAACCAATGACCGAAGCCAAAAATCACTGTCAACGTACAGTTCAGTCCCATCGGAATGCAAAAACTTCAAACGAAAGGAAAGTGGATCCAAAGAAGTCCATCGATCGCACACTTGATACTTTAAAAATTCTACGATACTTTCATATGTGACACGACAGGAAACTATGTCTTCCTTGAAACAAAGATTAACTAAACAACTTGAATCCATTCCCCCTCCTGATAATATAAAACAGAAGAGATCACAAAATAGGACAACACATTTCTGATCATTCTCCGTCTAAAACTAACGAAGAATGATTATTATCCGTCTAAAACTAACTGAGAATGACATTCTCCGTGTTAAATTACACGGAGAATAGTCATTCCAGTGTTTTTATCGCATGAGAATGACTATTCTCCGTTTAATTTAAAACAGAGAATGCCATTCACCATATTACATTACAAGGAGATGGTCATTCTCCGTATTAAATTACACGAAGGATGGCATTTCCAATGTTAAAACACATGAGAATTGTCATTCTTCGTATAATTTGATACGGAGAATGCCATTCTCCGTTTTAAATTAAACGGAGAATGACATTCCCCGTGTTAAAACGCATGAGAATGATCATTCTCCGTCTAAAACTCACAGAGAATGATCATTCTCAAGGGAATTGGCCATTCTCCGTCCAAAACTAACAGAGAATGATCATCATTCTCTGTATAAGTATGACAGAGAATACTCTTTCTCTGTCTAAAACTAATGGAGAATGCCATTCTCCGTGTTAAATTACACGAAGAATAGTCATTCCAGTATTTTAACTCATGAGAATGACCATTCTCCGTATAATTTAATACGGAGAATGCCATTCTCCGTTTTAAATTAAACGGAGAATGACATTCCCCGTGTTAAAACTCATGAGAATGATCATTCTCCATCTAAAACTCACGGAGAATGATCATCCTCAAGGAAATTGGCCATTCTCCGTCCAAAACTAACGGAGAATGAGCATTCTCCGTCTAAATATGATGGATAATGCTCTTTCTCTGTGACAAGTGACCGGATGATGACAATTCTAGTCATATTAGCACGATCGCCTTCATATTCTCACAAAAGAATGAGTTTAAACATCTCTCTAATCGTTTCTCAGTTATAAATCTTCATAATAAATTCAAATTTAGCAAAAAAAATTCGAGATATACGAAGGTGATGAATAAATTTCTACATATCTGAATTTTTACCTTGTTTTAAGATCTATAAAAAAACAAGAAGAAGATCTTCTCTCCACAATTGACCTAATCGCCGGAAAACTTTAAATCTCTCCACGTTGATGATGATGATGATGATGATGATGAGCGATGATGGTGAGCGATGATCAAAGTTCAACTGAAGAAAATCATAGTGAACTACGAACGATCTTTGTGATCTCTGCTGAAGATGAGAGCAATGGAATTCAGATCTCTCGTGAAGAAGAAGACGAAAATTGCAATCTAGATCTGACTTTTTAATTCAAAATCATATATATATGACCAAATTTGTGCGAAGGGGTATTTTTGGTACTATAAAAATGTCAATTTTGTAAATACATAGCATCTAAAGAGAATCTTTGAATATTTGACGTAGAATTATATAATTCTGGGAATTTTATAAAACCCATCATGTGGGTTGGTTTTTCATACAACCCAACCCCGAAATTGGGTTTTTCAGCAATTTCTAGTTAATTAGATATTGATGTAAGCCCAGCGGAGCAACCCTACGCATAGGCTGCAAATGAGCCAAGCTGAGCCAAGTTTTTGTAAGCTTGATCTTGGCATGACTAGAGTTAATCGAGCTCGAGCTCGAGCTTGATAAATTTTTTATTTTAGAACTTGAGCTTGGCTCGAGCTTGTTTATATTAAGCTTGAACTTGGCTTGGTTTGAGCTTGAGCTTGGCTTGATGACCAAGCTTGATTCAAGCTTGATAAACAAGCTCGATAAGCTCAAAATCAAGCTAGCTCAACTTTGTTTCAAGCTCATTAAGTTTGATTTCAAGGTTAACGAACTCTATTTCAAGCAAGTTAGGTTTGAATTCAAGTAAATATAATATTAACAATTTATTTATAAAAAATTTAATTAAAGAAGTTGCTTAATATCAATTATTAAGGACAAATAAATATATAATACATACAATCATATTGTTGTAAAAACATATATAAAATTAGAATTCAACAAAGAACAAATGAGCATCTGAACAAGCTCCTAAACGAGCTAGCTCGCAAGCTCATAAACGAGCCAGCTCGCGAGATTAAACAGGTCGAGTACTTCTAATATTGAGCTTGGCTCGTTTATTAAACGAGCCTGAAAATGAAGCATAAGCTTAGCTTGTTTACTAAACAAACCGAGCTCAAACGAGCTTTTATCGAGCCGAGCTTCGAGCAGCTTGCGAACGGCTTAGCTCATTTACAGCCCTACCTATGCAACCGTCCATCTCTTTCACTCTTCCCTCTATATATATTCCTACTCTCCATTCTCCTCCCTAACCCAAACCCTAGCCGCCGCCCTCCTCTAACCATCTGCAAGCCTTATCCGACCGGTGTCGAAACAGTCGACGGAGCTGTACGGTTAGGCGACCTCCGCAAATCGGTTCCTTTTCGTTGGCAGCGTCTGTCACGTCCCGCTCCCGTAGGAGCGATCGTCCTCACTAAGGTGTGATGCCGCACGAGCCTAGATTGCGCTCATACAAGTTGGGTTCCATAACGACCGATTTTAACGGCTGCGACGGGGTCGTCGCATAGAAATTCCAAGCAGAGACATTGAATAATAGTAGCAAAAATTTAAAGCAAAACACAAGTCATTCAAAATATTCTTTATTAATATTGAAAGAAAGATTACAAAGGGGGACGAGGCCAATATTACAATCACTCAAGCTCAATCTTCTCACAATACAAGTCACTCAACTCTCTCTTCCATCTCTCAATACATGTCTTGAGTAGGCCGGCGGAAGCTTTAGATAGGCGATGTCCATACATTATGTCCCATATAAGTCAAGACTCCACGCGGCCGCACGCTTCGAATCGCCAAGGAACTCCTTGCCTCGACGCATCCAAGCGAGCTCCGTGCCACGAGCTTCTACGTGTGCCTACACACAATATTTTTGATTATTTTTGATAGGCAATTTCAATAAGTTCAAACTTGTCATTACAATTTTCCTCCTAAATTCTTGATCATGATTATTTTTGATTTCCTCCTTTACTTGTGCTTGAGTTCATTTTAGCTCTCATTACGGGGGAGCTTATTTTTTGATCATGTCAAAGGGGGAGAAATAAGTTTAAGTTAGCACACAATATTCTAGTAGTATGTATTTATTAGTGATACATGCATCTATTGTATATATCTCAATATTCTAATATTATGTGTTTATTAATGATACATGCATAATATTATGTGTTTATTAGTGATACATGCATCTATTGTATATGTATTAAACTTAAAGGATTTTCCATAATAAAAAAGGGGAAGATTGTTAGCCCAATGATTATATCATGTTTTTTAATATGACTAATCAATTAAGTTTAACATAATGACATCACTAATATTCATGTAATCCCTATCATGTTGCTACTTATACTTAGCATTATCCTAAATGTTTTTTTATATCATATTGCTATGCTTGTATCAGTTATATTGTTTTGTTTGCCTAACATGTATTTGTAGACATGCTGTAAGCATGATCAAACATGATCAAACCAGGACATATGCAATGGAGAATTATTAATGGGCCAAAGATGGCGTTATACAAGAAGATTTCTCTAAACCGTCCAACGACCTATCCGGGGCCTCGCATCGGGGGTTCCGCTGCCCGGTCAGCGGACAGAGGTCGAGGGGGCAGCACCCCCCGTCAGGGATTCGGAGGCAAAGCCCCCGAAAGGTATTCAGATTTTTAGATCTGTTTATCTTTGGATGATTGCCGTCAAGGAAAAATGTGTCTTCAATGTCAGGAAAAAGACGTCATCAAAAGGGCTATTGGTTTTCATATTTATTCTGTATTTTTCCTTTTATTGAGTCTAGAAAAAAATGTGAGATTGATCGGATCGGTACTGGCTTAGGTTTTTCTCAGTCCACAAACAAAAATAAGCCTACCTACGTATCCCAAAAATCCACAATTCCAAAAGGCTCAAAACCTATGCAAATTTGGTTTATTCCTTACTGTTCTGAACCAGCAGAACTCTGACAGAACTCTGAATGAGTTCGGTCCGAGTTCGGCTCGAGTTCGCTCTGTTTAAATTCAAATATTTGCTACCACCAAATCTGTATGCAACGTTCGTATGCGAAATCCTAGCATCCGAACTCTGTCCGAACTCTGCCCGAGTTCGGTTCCCCCAAAAACACTATAAATAGAGTTGAGATTACCATTCATCTCAACAATCCAATTTCATCTCTTCTCGTCTCTATTAAAGTGTTCTGAGCTTTTACTTTCATATCTAAGCCTTTACGACTCTTAGCCAAGCCATTACAGTTTCTGTTCAATCTAGATTTGGTGTTGAAGAGTTGTATCGGAGGTTGTATTCAGAAAACGTTCCAGTTTTCCAATTGCCTTTTGGAGCCGGTCGTGCGCTCGTCACCAAGCACGGTGTTGTGAAGTCGGTCGTGCACTTGTCGCCAAGCACGGTGTTGTAAGAGTTGCAAGCGCTCAGTTAAAGCTTGTGTCATAGTGGATTAATAGCGAGCAAGAGTACTCGCGACTGGACTAGTCATCTCAGAGGAAAACCAGTATACATTGTGGTGTTCACTGAGTTTGAATTCTTGACTCTTACTTTATCGTATTTTACTTACCGTCTTTTATATGCCATAATATATAATTGCTTAATATTTTTAATTGGTGATTATTTTTCGCTGCACATGCACACACTCTATTCACCCCCCTCTAGAGGTGCTCAAACGGTCCTACATAAACGTCATACGGCGATTGTGGCTGTCAAGAGACAAGGGGGTGCATGCTACAATCAAGTCTTCTATGGTCTTACAGAGCATCTATGTCTTAATCAATCAAAACAAGAAGCAGTAAATATTGATCATATAAGACAAAGCAGTAAGGCGTCCCCGATGCTTCATCAAAATGATTAATGAGCCTAGCTATACAAAATGATAAGCTAGCACCGAGAGTCAATAGTACATAACCGTAGTCAGCTGCGGTATGATTTAATTACAATTATGTAAAGGAAACTAATATCCAGAATAGCCGGCTAAACAGGTGCCGGTGGCTAAATGCCAAGTACAAAATAGAAGATATCAGAGCGGAGAAGAAGAAACCCACTCATGGTCCCTTGCGCCCATACTCCTGGTGTGCACCATTGTTCGGGTAGAAGGCTGGATCCTCTGGAGCTGCTACGAGATCTGGCCAAACAAAACCAGCGGGGTCAGGCCCCGAATAGCAAGTACCACAAGGGAGCACAAAAGAGTGAGAAAAAACCTAAGCGTAATAATAATAAGACCTGATTCACGAGTTATAGGCTTATACCATATCATCAAGACAATACGACACCTTTACAACCAAACAAGGACAAACGGTGCCAATATCGTGCCGAGATAAGATATATCCTATAACCATGAGCAGGTGAAGGGCTTCTGGTCGCGACTTCCGTCCATAGCCTATTGCAGCACAATAACCCAACCCAACAACCAAACAAGGACATGGGTTAGACCACACACCACGATAGTCCATGTTCTTCAGTTGCTAACAGAAGAAAACATATCACAAAATAAGTCAGCTTATAAGCGGCCAATTAATCCTACGGCTTTCTATAATTTGTCTGGATTATCCCAGTAATGCAATATATATATAGGAATCCTCAGATCGTATCGCATTCTAGCAGGGCTAGCCAAACTATTATATATACGCATGCACGAAATATACCGGTCCCTCGAAAGGCCACCGCGCTAGAACAAGCAATAACAGTTCCAGCTCTCCTATAGGAAGAGCTGGCTTGGCATTCACAAATCAGATACTGCACTCCACTAGTGCGGATGACTATACAGTATCCGAGGCGGCCAACCCGACGCGCCAGAATGGGACCCAGGGCGCCTGGTGACGTACGATCTCGAGATTCCGTTCCCTTCCAATGCATCTACCAAGTTAAGTTTTTTAGATTAACCCTATCTTGATATTGGAATTACATATCGTAAGCACATGGTTATCCTCCTATATGTCGTACCATAGTACGTGTACCCTAAGTATGAATCCACATCGTCTCAATCTAGATCCATGCTTAGTGTAATGCTTCAAACAACAATCAACATACCACGATACTATTACTAACCATTTACCATAACTGTGCTGGAAGGTACACATGTATTGACATATAACACCAATGATCACTTAGCACGTAGAGTCACACCTCAGTGCACTCATTAAATAGCACTGCAGTGCATACTAATATTGCATCTTTATACACACTTAGAATAGATACCAGCACGTATACAGGTAATCAGGTCAGGAACACGGTCAAGTCAAGAAGTCACGTGGACCCCTTGTGACATAAAAGTCACCTATGAATTCAGGTTAAAGTGAGACATGAAGGTCCTTGAAGCCAAGACAAAGATCTACAACTTTTATGTTGGGAGTTGGGAGAAATTCTGGCCACGAATCAGCCAAATAGGACATAAAACATACAAAAACGGCCAAAATAGGCACTATGAGCGGCATTAGATGGATGTCCATCTATGCGGCAGGGTAAGTGGGTACCTATCTATACGCCAGCATAGATAGAATCCCATGCGGCATGATAAACAGAATCCTATGTGTCAGTAGATGGGTACTCATTTATGCGGCTGGATAAATGGGTACCCATCTATGGGGCTACATAGATAGAATCCCATACGACAGGATAAACAAAATCCCATGCGGCAGTAGATGGGTACTCATCTATGCGACTGGGTGAATGGGTTCCCATCTATGCGGTTGCATAGATAGAATTCCATGCGGCAGGATAAACAAAATCCCATGCGGCAGTAGATGGGTACTCATCTATGCGGCTGGGTAAATGGGTACCCATCTTCTCTGAAAATCTGAGAAGGATGGCCATAGAACCCACAACTTCCAAGCTCCATAAAACCTTCAATGTAAGTCCAAATTTGGACTTCCATAGGTCAAAATGGGGTAGAACGAAATTCTCTACAACAGAATAACTAGATTTTGAAAACAAAGAAGTTTGATAGATCAAAACCCAAAAAAACTGAAAATGGCACAAACCTAGATCTACACAAAACTAGCCATTAAAATCAAAAACTCCAAGAACTAAACTTGTAGAGGATGATAAGAAGAACAATATAGGCAATTCATATCAAAAAAAAAATCAAAAAATGAAAAAAATACAAGAATCTCTCTATTTGGTGCAAGATGTACTTGCCTCTCTCCAATGGCTAGGGTTTTGGTGGAGGAAGAAAGAAAATGAGAGTTGTGAGGAGAGAGAAGAGAAGAGGGGTTTAAGTATCAAGTCATGTTAATCTTCCACCATCCATTCCTTCCTATACAACTAGACCATCCATGCTTATCATGTTGAACCAAGTTAAACCAAGTTGGTTCAACATGAGCAAAATAAACCAAGAGCTAAGTATAAGCAGAAATAAAATACAAAAAAATAATTAGCATAAAATTAAAGAAATTAGATACAGAATAAATGCATGATAAATATTAAATAGATGCATTCAAGCAGTACACATATTAAAATACGTATTCTGGGAACGGGGAGTGACATCTCTACCCTCCTTAGAAAAATTCCGTCCTCAGAATTTTGATAAGGCTAGTCGAGCGCGCTCTCAGATCACGAAATACACTTATGATATATAGCAAGCACAATTATCAAACAACATATAACATATGAACAGATTATGAAAGAAAGAACAATTAAGTAAAAGCACAAACAATAATCATACCCTGGAAGGAAAGTGATCGGAGACATACGAATAAAATATGCCTCCCAAGTCAGTTGGGTAGGAATTCGTCCTCGAGGTCCTACACTGACTCCCAAAGTGGACAAGGTCAATGCTTGAGATAAGTCGGTACCAATGACTAAATCAAGAATGAGACTCTGTCCAGGACGTACTCTCGTAATCAAGACACATGATAAATATCACGTATCACATGATACGAGAGCAGATGAGTGAGATGAGAAAGTCGCCTTCACTCTTCGAATATAGAACTCAAGAAATTATTAATAATACTCAAAACTTATCGACAATCTGACTGCCTTCGGCCAACCTTTGCTCTAATACTCTAAATTCTACCTGCCTCTGCCCCTGCTGGACTCTCTGCTGCTGTCTCCCCTGGCCCTGCTGCTGCAGCCTCTGCTGCCCTACCTGATGCTGCACTTGTTGGTACATTTGAGCCTGTGTCGGTAATGAACGCTGGGCTAATGGCCTTACTGTCGACATTGGTCTTCCATATAGTGTTGCCACAAGGGATGGTGGTGATGAGAACTGTCAAACCGGCCCTCCTGGCCTTCGCATCAACGGGCATGTAGCTAGTATATGGTCTGAACTACTGCACCTCATGCACAGGCCATTCGCTACCCTACATACATCCCTAGAGTGTCCTCTTTTTCTACAATAAGAACAACCATTTGGCGCCCTCCGGCACCATTGTTGATGCCCCGGTTGCTGCTGTAGAGCTTGAGTCATTGTCATTGTATCAGAGCCACAACGATCATGCCTCCCCACAAGCCGCATCATCTCCAAATAAAGTCCTTGTTGGATTTGCATCTTTCTTTCTAAAGCTGACTGAAGTCTCCGATTGAGCAAAAGATTATGTTCCTGCTGACGCTGCTGGGATGCCAATAACCCTCTAATGATCTGCAATAGTGCCTATACGTCTAGTGCTTCTGGTACTACCGGCATCACTGGAGGTACGGGAACCTCTAGCCTCTGCGGCTCAACTGGCTCATGCTCAGTAACATTCTCGATGTGAATCTGTCCAAGTAGAGGGGCTACCCCTTATGAATCTCTGACTGGTCCCTGCTCTACTGGATTCTCTTTCATGCCAGCTCCTCCAATAGCTAAGAATGATGTGACCCTAAAAGAAATGATACAAGGTATCAAAAGATAGGACGAGAAGGAATCGAGGATGACAATCAAGTTAGCAATCAAGGTAGGAGAAAGAGAAGATGAATCAGGAGATCAAAAGAAACATGTTTTGATTGAGACTCCTATAATCGCAATACCCCACAAGTCTGAAAAACAGACCTGCATGGGCCACCAATAAAACTTTGTCACGCCCCAGTACCGAAATACTGAGACGAACTAGGCCAGCTACTCCATATGAGGTATATAAATGTCATACGACGCTTGTGGCTGTCAAGAGACAAGGGGGTACATGCTACAATCAAGTATCCTATGGTCTCACAGAGCATCTATGTCTCAATCAATCAAAACAAAAAGCAGAAAATAATGATCATATAAGACAAAGCAGTAAGGCGTCCCCGACGCTTCATCAAAATGATTCACGAGCCTAGCCATACAAAATGATAAGCTAGTACCGAGAGTCAATAGTACATAACCGTAGTCAGCTGAAGTCTGATTTAAATACAATTATATAAAGGAAACTAATGTCCAGAACAGCCGACTAAACAGGTGCCGATGGCTAAATGCTAAGTACAAAATAGAAGATATCAGAGCGGAGAAGAAGAAACCCACTCATGGTCCCTGGCGCCTATACTCCTGGTGTGCACCATTGTTCGGGTAGAAGGCTGGATCCTCTAGCGCTGCTACGAGATCTGGCCAAACAAAACCAGCGAGGTCAGGCCCCGAATAGCAAGTACCACAAGGGAGCACAAAAGAGTGAGATAAAATCCAAGCGTAATAATAATAAGACCTAATTCACAAGTTATAGGCTTATACCATATCATCGACAATACGACACCCTTACAACTAAACAAGGACAAACGGTGCCAATATCGTGCCGAAATAAGATATATCCTACAACCATGGGCAGGTGAAGGGCTTCTGGTCGTGACTTTGGTCCACAGCCTATCGCAGCACAATAGCCCAACCCAACAATCAAACAAGGACATGGGTTGGACCACGCACCATGATAGTCCATATTCCTCAGTTGCTAACAGAAGAAAACATATCACAAAATAAGTCAGCTTATAAGCGGCCAATCAATCCTACGGCTTTCTATATTTGTCTGGATTATCCCAGTAATGTAATATATATATATAGGAATCCTCAGATCGTATCGCATTCTAGCAGGGCTAGCTAAACCATTATATATACGCATGCACGAAATGCACTGGTCCCTCGAAAGGCCACCGCGCTAGAACAAGCAGTAACGGTTCCAGCTCTCCTAAAGGAAGAGTTGGCTCGGCATTCACAAATCAGATACTGCACCCCACTAGTGCGGATGACTATACAGTATCCGAGGGGGCCAACCCAACGCACCAGGACGGGACCCAGGGCGGCTGGTGACGTACGATCTCGAGATTCTGTTCCCTCCCAATGCATCTACCAAGTTAAGTTTCTTAGATTAACCCTATCTTGATATTGGAATTGCATGTCGCGGTCATCCTCCTATATGTCGTACCATAGTACGTGTACCCTAAGTATGAATCCACGTCGGCTCAATCTAGATCCATGTTTAGTGTAATGCTTCAAACAACAATCAACATACCACGACACTATTACTGACCAATTACCATGACTGTGCTGGAGGGTACACATGTATTGACATATAACATGAATGATCACTTAGCATGTAGAGTCACACCTCAGTGCACTCATTAAATAGCACTGCAGTGCATACTAATATTGCATCTCAATACACATTTAGAATATATACCAGCACGTATACAGGTAATTAGGTCAGGAACACGGTCAAGTCAGGAAGTCACGTGGACCCCTTATGACATAAAAGTCACATATGAATTCAGGTTAAAGTGAGACATGAAGGTCCTTGAAGCTAAGACAAAGATCTACAACTTTTATGTTGGGAGTTGGAAGAAATTCTGGCCACGAATCAGTCAAATAGGACATAAAACATACAAAAACAGCCAAAATAGGCACTATGAGCGGCAGTAGATGGATGCCCATCTATACGACAGGGTAAGTGGGTACCCATCTATGCGACAACATAGATAGAATCCCATGTGGCAGGATAAACAAAATCTTATACGGCAGTAGATAGGTACTCATCTATGCGGCTGGATAAATGGGTACCCATTTATGCGGCTGCATAGATAGAATCCCATACGGCATGATAAATAAAATCCCATACGGCAGTAGATGGGTACTCATCAATGCGGCTGGGTGAATGGGTACCCATCTATGCGGGTGTATAGATAGAATCCCATGCGACAGGATAAATAAAATCCCATACGGCAGTAGATGGGTACTCATCTATGCGACTGGGTAAATGGGTACCCATTTTCTCCAAAAATCTGAGAAGGATGGCCATGGAACCCGCAGCTTCCAAGCTCCCTAAAACCTAGGTCAAAATAGGACAGAACGAAATTTTCTACAACATAGAACAACTAGATTTTGAAAACAAAGAAGTTTGATAGATCAAAACCCAAGAAAACTGAAAATAGCACAAACCTAGATCTACACAAAACTAGCCATTAAAATCAAAAACTCCAAGAACTAAATATATAGAGGATGACGAAAAGAACAATATAGGCAAATCATATCAAAGAAAAATCAAGAAATAAAAAAAATGCAAGAATCTCTCCATTTGGTGCAAGATGTACTTGCCTCTCTCCAATGGCTAGGGTTTCGGTGGAGAAAGAAAGAAAATGAGAGTTGTGAGGAGAGAGAAGAGAAGAGGGGTTTAAGTATCAAGACATGTTAATCTTCCACCATTCATTCCTCCCTACACAATCTAGACCATCCATGCTTACCATGTTGAACCAAGTTAAACCAAGTTGGTTCAACATGAGCAAAATAAACCAAGAGCTAAGTATAAACAAAAATAAAATACAGAAAAATAATTAGCATAATATTAAAGAAGTTAGATACAGAATAAATGCATGATAAATATTAAATAGATGCATTCAAGCAGTACATATATTAAAATACATATTCTGGGAACGGGGAGTGACACATATGATGTAAAACGTGCATCCTTAGAGACTCCTAAAACGTGGGACCGCCTCGACAACAAACGGTTGGATGATCTTTCCTTTCTTTGATACCCAGGGAATGACTATCACATAGCCTTCCTACTTAACATGAACAAAATGTGTTCCTCAAGTGCCATAGACCGTGGCTAACTTTACATCGCACCGACCGTGGCTCGTGCCTTAAACCGACTTACGTTCTGTGCAACACTATCGCCCAAGTCATACTTTATATGACAGGCCTTGAGATCATGGGACTAAGTAGCTTGACAACCGCAGAAGGAGCGGAACAGTGCTTGTTATGACTTCAATAGCCCAGCATTACCTTGTCTAACTTAATCGAGCCTACAACTTAACCCGTGGGACGAGTAAAGGCTATGCCAAGCCTTGCATCATGGAACCGTGCATGCTTTATTAAGTATTTATGCGTGCGACGCCTATGACTTAGGCTAATTCCAACTTGGTGACAACTTAAACCAACTTTCTTCTTCCAAGCCGCTGGACGAAGGGACGAGTGTCATTTTCAAAGCACGACGTGCACCAACTCTAAGCCGACCGTTGGACCTTTCCATGTTTTAGCTCAATTCGACCCAACTTGTGATTATTCCCTTAGCTATGTGGATTCATATTTTATTATCAAGCCAAACTTGTGCAAGTTGAAAACATACAAATTATTATGTGAAGGCTAAGATGAGGCAAGTTCACCGAAACTATCCCACCTGAGCGAGGGGTCGCCTCAACCAAGCGATGTCTTCGAGCAGCCGTTACAAGGCTAAGTCCGAACGTCGTTAGCATTTCTATTCTTCTGATTGACTAAGCGGGATGGGGCACTACATCAAAAAATTTAATCGATAGTCCAAGGACGTAAAGTCGTGCTCTGATACCATTATGTCACACCCAGCTCCAGTAGGAGCGATCGTTCTCGCTAAGGCGTGATGCCGCACGAGCATAGATTGTGCTCGTGCAAGGCGGGTTCCACAACGGCCGATTACTGCGACAGAGACGGGGTCGTCGCACAGAAGTCCCATACAGAGACATTGAATAATCGAAGCAAAAATTTAAAGCAAAACACAAGTCATTCAAAATACACTTTATTGTTATTGAAAGAAAGATTACAAAGGGGGCACGAGGCCAATATTATAATCACTCAAGCTCATTCTTCTCACATTACAAGTCACTCAGCTCTCTCTTCCATCTCTCAATATATGTCTTGAGTAGGCCGACGGAAACTTTAGATAGACGTTGTCTATATATTATGTCCCGTATAAGTCCAGACTCAACGCGGCCGTATGCTTCGAATCGCCAAAGAATTCCGTGCCTCGACGCATCCAAGCGAGCTTGTAGCATTTGGTTTTCTAGTATCAAAATTTTATTTCTGATAATATTTTTTTCATTTATATTTATATTTTATTACTATTAAGTATATAGTGGTTAGAATTATTTTTAAATAGATATTTAATTTTGGGATCACACGGGGGCATACTAAGCCTATAGGTGAAGTATGATAACATTAGGTCACGTATGCTTTCTAGGGTTCCTAGATAGTCCTAAATATTTTATTTTACTATTTTAGAATTTTCTAAAATTTTTAGGAATTTTTGGATAATTAAAACCTATAGAAATTATTTTTACATAGGGTTTCGGGATTTACTGTAGAGACACATGAAGTGATTTAGAGACCAAACTTTTTATTTAGGCTCTAGACACCTAGAAATATTTTTTAGTTTTTTTATTATTTTTTTGAAATTTTTTGGGATTTATTTGGAGTTATTTGGAGTTAAAATAAATTTTTAATAATTTTCTGTAATTAAATAATTAATTATACAGTCATCAGCACAGTCATCGACCCCCTGATCCATCTGTCGGTGCTCAAATAAGTGTCGATGCTCAAATAAGTGATCCCCCTCCTCTCTCTCATATATATATATATATATATATATATATATATATATATATATATATATATATATATGTTATTAATTTACAAAACCTAGAAATTCCAGTCGCCTTTTTGAGAGAGAGTTATAGTAGAGATCTCGACTTCGCGGAGCGATTGCCGTCGATCTAGATGTCCGTTTCATACACCGTTTTTTGTTAGAAGTGTATTGAGGTTAGGTTTCTGAATATCTACTTTATCTTTTGTAATTTTTTTTTTCAAATTTTTGGATAATTAATTGAGTGTCGGTTGTCCAAAAATTGACATGTCGTGCGGTTTTCGAGATTCCACGGGATCTCGAACTCCTATTCGCGATCCGTTTGAAGATTTGGAAATCTGACACCAATCTCAACAACATATAATTTTTCCAAAAAATTTGAGTTTCATCTATTATTTTATTTTATTCGTATAATTCAGTTTTGGTCAACGATTCATCGATTTGGTCACGGTTAGCCAAAATGACGATAACTTTTGACCAAATCGTGATTTTGTGGCATGGTCAATTTTAGTGCACTCGTGGCGCTGAAATCTACTATTTTGCACACTCAAACTTTTGAATTCATAATGTTTGACTAGTTAGTTAACAGTATGTCTCGGTTTGCGTGTCACGGGTCCCGAATTTGGAACCGTAACTTTCCTTGGACAAATATTTGTGTTTAGATTCTATTTTCAGATTTAAATAGGTTAAAATATATTTTTAGATGGTCTACTCTAGAATTAAAATAGGATTAATTATGTTAACCCATTAGCTACTTTCTAAGGTTTTTAGAGTGGAAATTATATATTTAACTTATGCTAGTTTGTGCGACGGGGTTCGTGGGATGATGGCATGATTTGATAGCTTCTAGGTCAGATTTCATCTTGTTTTCAACTTATGAAATCAATCCATCCAGGATTTCAGGCAAGTACTTGTTGACACCTTCATGTGCATTTACTTTATATTGTTATATTTCACTTATACATGATATTTTTGTGTCTTGACTGTTACACACACGAGAGTTGAGTGATTGACTATTGTTCATATTTTCTTATCATTATCAAGACCATGTTTTTCATGATAGTGAGATTTGGATATTGGAGGGGTACAATTACTAGACACGTGGACAAAGCCCAGATTGTATTATTGGCAACTCTCCCGGTTACGGGAGCGGGCCTTATAACCTCATCGTTCTCCCAAGCCGTCCATGTGTAGGAACGTTGTACTTCTCATGACACATGCACTACGAGTGATTATATGAGTCTCTTTAATTTTTATGCTTGTTACCTTCCTTATTAGTTTCTTCCTTCCCATGATTTCTTGTTCATATTGTTTATTGTTTCCATTGATCATTATTTTCCATGTTTAGTATTTTATTGCTTTATATTGTACTTGTATCATATTGGTTTAGACTTGTACTTGTTCCAATCCTGACTGGATCACTATTTTTCTGCTTTAGATGATAAGATTTATCTCGAGGTCTACGGTGAGTATGTTGGCGACCCTGACATCACTGGCATACCCGATTCCAGCACTGATGCGAATTAGCATATTTCCTTTCTTATGGATTCGCATTAGTTAGTTGTTATAGTTATAGAGTTTAGTTTGTTTTATTTACTGCTATCCGGGTTTGTTCCCGAGACTTTATGAGTTGTAGTGGATTATTTGATAATTATGATATTGAGACTATTGGATATCTTTGGTGATTATTGCTGGCTTAGTTATCGATGATATTTGTGCGTGTTGTGCTTGTTGCGGACCATTATCATCATAGACAGCGTACTACCGTCGAAGCTGCGACGTAGGCTGGACTTGGGCACGTACTCGTATCCCGAAAAGCGGGAGCGGGTCGTGACAGAGCTCCGCGCCACGAGCTTCTACTTGTGCCTGCACATAGAAACTGTGTTGGTGTCAGTACTCAACTGTACTGGTGGAGTGAGCTCCTCGCCAACTCATACAAATATGACATGTTCATTTACTTTGTGCAGCATGAACCCTTTATCATTATCTTTCTATTCTTGCCTTAGGATCAGTTTTAGGACAAAGACTCGACCTATGAGGTGTCTCTAGACCGTCATAGTGCCATCACACCGATAACTTCCTTATTCTTGTCTCTAGAACTTTCTCGTGCTTGCAATGTCAACGCACTGACTCGGGCTTGTCTTTTGGCCCAAATCTTTGGGACACAATAATATGATTCGTGTCATAGACTTAGTTCGTGCTTCAATATTGAGGCCATGCCTTGCAACTCATCGTGACTTAACCTAGTGCGGCACAATCCAACGCTAGTCCTTTAGCCTAGCGCGGTACAATCCAGCGCTATTCCTTTAACCTAGTGCGGCACAATCCAGCGCTAATCCTAACTTATACTCGAACTACTTATCAATCGATACGACATCTCGTGCCCAAGCACGGGCCTTTACTAAACCAAATCTTAGGCTCCATATTGGGTTGCAACCGTGCATACCTTCTTTCTTAACTTAATTTGTATCGTGCTTACATTTTCTTAGAATCGACCGACACCGTACATACGGATTACTGGTTAGCGCGCTGACTTATCTATATGAAAGTTCACTAGCCCAAGCCATCGTGGACATAGCTCGGGTAGACGGTGGGTCGTCTAATTATGAGGTAGCTAGCCCCCAAGGGAAGCCCTCGACTACCCTACACGGTACCATCCAGCAATTGCTATAACGTCTTCCCCCCAGGTCGACTGGCCTCGGAACCATCGCACAATACCAGTCGAGGAAGATACTTGTCGACAAGTCGTCCACTTGGAACCATACGATGCAAAATGTGTATCCTTAGAGACTCCCAAAATGTGGGATCCCCTCGACGATAAACGGTCGCGTGATCTTT
>JANAVB010016599.1:10297115-10398481 GCA_029216955.1 Iris pallida
CCAGATTCTGTGGTATCCAATTTGGACTCCTCCTATTACGCACCCAAAAGTGCTAAAAGGAGGAAGTCTAGGGCAGCGCGGGCTTATCAGGCCCAGTCAGCTGTCCCAACCTCTGACTATCGGGGCGTCCCGTTGACTATCACACGAGCCTCGGATGGGAAGTTGTATACAACCGCTCGAGTCCAGCCCCCGGCGGCAAACGGACAGAGTGGTTCCTCTGACTTGCGGAAGACGATCCTCTACAAACGCAAGGAAGGAGGAGGAGTGTCGGCATGCAAAGAGTCCTTGCTTGGAAATCGCTGCACCCAAATCATCGTCAACTGCTGTTGCAACAACGCAGCAATGACGGAAGATCGGCCATCCGTCTTCCAAAGACTACAGCATCCGAGCTCAGCAGATGAGGCACCTCCGGTAGTCTCCTGCAATTTCGCTCAGAAGGTCTCCGCCGAAAGGAGGGGGAAAAAGACAAGCATCTCCAGTCCCAAGATATCAACCACTACATCTAAGAAACTGTCGTCTAAACGGTTATCTTCTATCGGAGTATTCCAACACACATGTTCAAAGACAAAATCTGCTGCAGTGGGAAATTCATCATCCACATCGTTGGAGGTTGGGGGTAGCACTCCTACGAACATCCACAACAATCCGATGTTTCAAGGAGCCGAGCCCGGGGAAACGATTCTCCCATCAGGTATGACAGGCATCGATGTCCCCAAGGACATCCATGACTCTCAAGACGAAGTAAACTCTGAGGCTGGGGGTACTGCTCCCTCCGAGTCCGAACCAGAAGACAATATTCCCACGTATCCCGATGACTTCTCGGTACATGGGTACGACTCGGAGGGCACATCCTCCACCGTTTCTTCTATCACTCCTCATGTAAGGACGGCGTTCATGATGGACAGCAATCAAGGTGGTTCCAGTGATCGCCAGCGCATTGACAGTCTCGAAGCCATATTACTTGTTTTGGTCAAGTCTGTAGACGAGATTAAAGCGGCCCTTCCAACTCTGCAAGGAAGGACGCCTGGCCAAACGAGCGCGGGTCCCGCGGTCAATGCAAACTCGAATTCGGTGGCACCGAACCCGGGCAATAATCCTCCCGAAATAACAGCCCATACCGCGACAGATGAGGCCCGAGAAGTAAGGAGAGAGGTCCAGGAGCTCCGAGCCATGTTCCATGCTCGAGAAAATGCTCAAGATCTCAGAATACGGCAACCATACCCTGCTGAATGGAGGGATGTTCCATTCCCGCCAAAATATAAGCCGTTCAATATCAACCCATATGATGGCAAGACCCTAGTAAGTCGGTACATCACTTACTTCAAGGTCACCACCGACCATCTGCCCCATGATGATGCTATCCTCACTCGATTATTCATTGGGGCATTAGAAGATTTCGTCTTCGACTGGTATCGCAATCTGCCGGACAACTGCATCCACTCCTTCGCCGGCTTCAAGCGCCTGTTCTTGGAGAGGTTCTACGAAGTAGGGCAGGACGTCACCATGTCCACCCTCATAGACGTCGTCCAAGGAAAGAAGGAGTTAACAAGGAACTACATTGAGCGGTTCCGCCAAACCGCCATGAAGTTGCCCTCCGGAAATCTAGATTCCTCTTTGATTGAGATCTGCCAAAAGAGAATGCTTCCAACAATCAGCCTCTGGATGGGCGAAAGTTAATTCAAAGATTGGAAGGCCTTCATTATCAGTGCCACAAGCGTCGAAGAATGACTGAAGAAGGCTCGCCAACTGGGATTGCACATCTCGAAAGGAGAAAGCAAGGGCAAGCGTCCCAACAACGATAACGGGGGTAACCCCTCCAACAATCGGGACAGCAAGGGGAAGCAGGCTATGGTGGCCGATACAACACGAAAACCTGAGCCGAAGCCCGCAGACAAACAATGGCCACAAATCGATTACTCCTTCGAAGACAGTCACGACAAGCCCATCTTGGACATACTCATACAAGGGAACAGAATCCAGCTTCCTCCACCAAGACGGGAACCGCAACTGGCAGAGATGGAGAATCCGAAATACTTCCATTATCATCGCTATGTTCATCATGCTACACACGATTGCTACCAGCTGAAACGGTACATCCAGAACCTCATCGATTCGAACGCTCTGGCCATCGATTTTGAAGAGGTAACCGTGGCGGCCAATATGGTGTCCGTACAATTCGGCAGCTTCTCTCCGACGGAGACTCAAGACGGGGTGATCCCCGTCCCTCTGGCGACAATGGAGATTACCAATCTTTCTCCTCCCTGAGACCAGGCTGCCGGTCTAGTACCCCTCACCACATCACGAGGGGAGGTCATGTGGATCCATCCAGACTTGGTGTCAGAAGTGACTCGGCCCACACCATCTTTCACCGACAAGAAGAAAAGTGGAAAAGTCAGGACCTGCCACACAATCTCCGCAGACAATGAGGAAGCTACAGTTGTCGTCACGCGGTCCGGAGCGCAATCCCAACCCATGGTTGACAACCCAACCGAAAATCATCAACCCACCACAACTGATGCTCCGGGACCGGCTCAGCCTTCGACGACCGACAAGCCTAGGCCGAAGGAGACTCGCTTCAACAAATCTCTCCAAAAAGACGCAGCCCAAGGGCTAGAGAGGCCCTACAACTTTGACTTCTTAGCACAATTGGCTAACACTCCGGCCAAACTGTCACTGTACGAACTCCTAAGGCTCTCCAATGACGTTCGTATTGCATTGAGCGAAGCACTCCAAAATGGCGATGCCTATCTGGCTCAATCCAACCTCACCGGGGAGGACTCACCTGTGGATCTCCAGGACAGTGCCTGTACGGGAGCAATGCCCAACATCATCTTCACTCCGCAGGACATGCTCATCAAAACCAACCTACATGATCGCCCACTATACTACACGGGATACATCAGCGACGTGAAGGTGGATCGGATGCACATTAATTCTGGCTCTTCCATAAGCATCATCCCGAAGGGTCTGCTACATCATCTCTGCATCCCAATGCATCGCCTGACACCTACAAACACCGCCATCAGCGGTTTCAATTCGGGCAGGAGCTACCCTATTGGGAAGATTCGTCTGAAGTGTCAGATTGGCGATCTCCAATCCGATGTCACCTGCTACGTCATAGATGCAGACACTTCCTACAACATCCTCTTGGGGCGCCCATGGATACACGATTATATGATCGTGCCTTCCACGTTACACCAGTACTTCAAATATGTCGACAAATACGGCTTCGTAAAGACAGAATTTGCTGATATCGATCCCTTCAAAGGGGTCGAATCCTACTACTCAGACTCCTGCCTATACGAAAAGTCAAAGAGGCACCTTGATGAAGGAGACATACAAGCTCATACCGAGACAGCTACAGGATCAGAAGGACCCCTGACGATCCACCTCCAAGCTCACAAACCAGGCAGGTCCGTACCCCTTACTGCCACTCTGCGGAAGGACGCAATCAGCCTCTCGGTGCAAGAAGAGCAGATAATAATCCGGCTGCCAAGGTCCGGCCAAGTACCGAGACCCACAACGGGGCCACTGACAATCCGACTGCCGAGAGTTAGTCAACCCCAAACAGGGAAGCTCAATCCCTCCGATAGGCCACTGACGATACGCCTTCCCAAGAAGGGTCGTCACCCCGACGCAAGGTCTGACACTTCTAGCGAACCAGCCACTCCTCGCTCCACCTCGAGTGCCAAACTGGGGTCGCTAGTCTGCAGACAACTCCACGCTCAACTCATCAACTGAACCACTGACAATCAAGCTTTCCAGGTCGTCTTCTCGGTCTTCATTTACACAAGGGGTAGCCGAAGAGGAACCGGAGCTAGCCAAGTATGTGGCTGCCCATACTGATGTTCCCTCCGCTGATGATATAATCCCCCTAGAAAAGATACCTTACTTCATCAATGAAGGGTTATCTTTGAACTACACCGAGCTCAATAGGCTATGTGCAATGTATGCTATGGAACACGGTATAGGAACTCACCTGCACATACAAGTGACAAATGTGTACACCGTGATCCAGCTTACTCCAGTAGAAGACGCTTACCGAATAATCAAGGGAGGGGACCATCCAATCATCTTCGGTCGGATAAACAACCCGCATCCTTCCACCACAAAGGAAACCGACCTCGAGTCAGATATCGGGAGACTGCCTCTGTATCTGTATAGCCCACAAGCCAAATACCTTATGCAAAAATAGGGGTATGATCTGGAGACGACGCCGGGTTTAAACTACGGCACCGGGCGACGATTACCTTTGAAGCCGCCAGTCCCGGTGGGTAAACCACGGGATTACTATAACAAAACTCGGTGCGGGCTAGGGTATGTAATGCCCACTACGACCCCCGAGAGTTCAAATGAAGAATGCGACTGGCAATCACATTCAACCGGGTCACCAACTTCTGACTCAGATATCAGCATCGGAGACATGTTCATACAAGTCATGTCAGTCAACATGGCATTAGCAGACGCTTACGAAGAAGATGAAGACATCTCCGAAATCCTCGAGCTAGAACCGTGGGCCCAGCAGTTGGACGGACAATGGAAAAAGCGGTTCGAACAAAGAGAACCTCCTATTGAGGATGAGGTCATACAAGTGGACCTAGGCAGCGAATCTTCTCCAAAACCAATTTTTGTCAGTAAAAGCCTAACAGACGAAGACCGGGAGTCGCTACTAGAACTTGTCAGAGAATACATTGATGTGTTCGCCTGGAGCTACAAAGACATGCCAGGGTTAAATCCCGACATTGCTCTTCACAAACTCAACATTCGGCCAGATACGAAACCAGTCAAGCAACAACAACGACGCTTTCGTCCAGGCATCATGGACGCGATCGAAGTCGAAGTCAACAAACTAATAGCCAGCGGCTTCATACGTGAAGAGCAACATCCCGACTGGGTCGCCAATATAGTACCAGTCCTCAAGAAGAATGGAAAGATTCGAATCTGCATCGACTTCCGTAATCTGAACGAGGCATGCCCCAAAGATGAATTCCCTCTCCCTATCACAGACATCATGATTGACAACACCAGCAGCTTCGAACGTATGTCATTCATGGATGGCTTCTTGGGGTTTAACCAAATCAAAATGTCTCCTGACGACGAAAAGCATACATCATTCCGAACACCGATTGGCACGTACTGCTACACAGTCATGCCTTTCGGTTTAAAGAATGCTGGTGCCACATATCAAAGAGCCATGAGCATCATTTTCAGAGACCACTTACGCAAGACGGTGGAGTGCTATGTTGACGATATAGCCGTTAAGAGCCGCTGCAAAGGAGACCATCTGCAGGATCTAAGGACGGTATTCGACCTAATACGAGCACACAATTTGAAAATGAACCCTACGAAGTCCTTTCTGGGCGTATCCAGCGGGAAGTTCTTGGGCTTCATCATTACTGCAAACGGTATCCATGTAGACCCTGAGAAGACAAAAGCAATCATGGAGATGGGTCCCTCGAGAAATCTCTGCGAACTTAGAGGCCTCCAAGGAAGGCTAGCTTACATCAGGAGGTTCATTTCTAACCTCTCCGTACGATGCCGACCGTTCACGCACCTCATGAAGAAAGGAGTCTCATTCGTATGGGACGAGGAATGTCAACGTGCTTTCGACAGCATCAAAGAATATTTGTCAAATCCTCCAGTTTTGGTGGCTCCGGTTCCTGGAAAACTATTCCTGCTCTATGTACGAGCAATGGAACACTCCCTCGGGCTCTGCTCGTACAAAATAACGATACAGGACATGAGCATGTTTGCCATTGATTATAAAAGAACAGAACAATTATCGGAGGACTGAACTTAGACTCACAATACAAACTCGCTCGTACAAAGAAAGCCTAGGGACGAAAACCTAGGTACAGCAGACTAAGTACGATTGTTTATTTTTGATTCTGGGGGGTGACGATAGAGGCTCGGGAAAGCGACGGCCGCTCTGCCTTACTCCTTGGACGATCAGTATGCAGCCTTGGCTCGAGGAAGATCTGCTCGACGTTGATGAAGAAATGCTCTTCTTGCTCTCCTCGGATTGCTCTCCTGGCTTCTCTCTTTCTGTGATTATCAAGAAGAAAGGGGGAGCTCTCTCTGTGTAGATCTCTCTCTTCTTATTTTTTATTCTTTGGTTGCCGACCTCTCCTCTCTTTTTTTTCAAGGAAATAATGCTGGCTATTTATAAGAGTGGGGGGTGATCATTAGGGTTTGCTAATGATTATCTGTTTGGAATGTCGGCGCTCCTTCATTCAATCTGAAACCTTGATCCTGATTATAGTGAATCTCGGCCATTAATGCGGATAGCATCGTATCTCATGAGCAATTAATGCTAGCTGCTTTAAATCCTCGTGATTGATTATGCCAATGTCTGATTGCTCGCCACGTGTCCCATTAGCTTGATGATAAATGATATGCCCTGATCTCAGTAATTATGACGATGATGTCAAATATATTTGTTGAGATTCGGTTAAATCTCTTATTGAACCCATGCCACGTGTCTTAATTGTGAGTCCTGTCAGAGCTGCATAGGATTGACGATCCTCGAACCGCAGAGAGATACTCTTTGTAAGCCGCATAGGACGATGCTTCATCGAGCCGCATATGCGTAATCTTTGTGAGCGGCATGAGCTGGCATTGTATTGGGCCGCAGGGAATGTGTTCCCAGGGAGCCGCAAGAGCTAGCGTTGTATCGAACCGCATGGAACGGGTTCTCAGGGAGCCGTATATGACTGATTGCTACGTGGCAATCTGGGACTTCTGACGGATTTGGTCAGAGATTTTCTTCTTTTCCCGAGGAGTCAGTCATTATGGCAAGGCCATTATGAAACTTTATGTCAGGGCCGCCACAGTGAATCGTGCTGGAGCAATAAATGAGGCCACTACTCAAACGACCAGCTGTAGGGAAGGATCACACATGGCGTCCATCGAGCCGCATATACCTTGCTGAACCGTATACGCTCCCGAGCCGCATGCGATTGAGAGTCTTCTTTGAACCGCATAGGGTCGCTCCTGTGTGGGCCGCATAGGCTTCTTACTCAGAGCCGCATGGATCATTATTCTAATATTTTCCATGCTTCTACAGGACCCCCTTCAAAGTTTTCAATTTGTAAAAATTGGAATACTTTGAACAAGAAGCATGGCCCCGTTCATGCCGCATAGGATTTTTTTGTCTGCCTGAGCTTCCTAGCCGCATAAGTGCCTTAGCCGCATAAATTCATCTGGCTGCATAAACTTATTGCTACGTGTCCTGATCACGTGTGAAAATCTTTATTAAGTGCCTTTGATTTGATTTAACGCCGCCTTTTAGGGAAGGATCCCAAGAGTCGGTTTTGCCTTGACCGAAGCATTTTGCCTTTATTCTTTGGGGGCGACGCGTAATCCGAGGCATACTCCGAGACGTCTGTTCGTTTCATGGGTCTCTTTTGCCTATAAATAGGAGTCTTCTAGTCTCTTGGGGTTTCTTTACCTTCTCTTTTTGCTTTGATTCTCTATTTGCCGTCTTTGCTCTTCGTCTCCTTCCTTTAGCAACCGACAATGGCTCCCAAGAAAGCTGTAGCATCGAAGGCCGCTACGGGTAAGGCAGTTGCTTCTACGGCGACTGCGGCGGCGAACGTAGTCGCCCCTCCGCCGGTCATTGCGCACTCCATCCATCCCGATGTCTATCCGTCTATCGCTGGTAAGAGATCGTCTGAAAACCCTAACTGTCGCCATGGCTCTGCTGCATACTTTATGCACAAGCCACGTATACGGGGCTTTATCGATGGGACTGCATGAGCCCTTCGTCTTATGGGGCCGCATGAACTTGTTATACTCGATCTGAGTTTGCATACGTGTTTTTGATTTGGGCCGCATAAGCGTTGCTCACTTTTTTGAACCACATAAATTCGTCTGCTCACGTCAGCTCGCATGAATCTAACTCCGTAGGCGTGCTTAACTTGAACCGCATGGATCTATAAGTTCGTCTGGACTTGAGTTGTATGAGCTCGGCTAACTCGGAGCCGCATGAGGCTATGATGCACTGAACCGCATATACGTATCTAATGCTGAGCCGCATGAAGCTGTAACGAGTCGAGCCGCATAGGCTCAGGTGACCTTTCCAATGCTTCTGTTTTTTGACTACCTTCTAACCTCGTTTCTTTCGTATTCTACTGGGGAGCTTATAGTGGGTTCGAATCAATTCGCCCTGGGCGTGCGTCTTGACGACTTAATTAGGCATGTATCGAATCAGTTCCCTACTGATGAGCCTTCGGAGAGGTTGAAGGCTATTGAGAATCAAACCCTTCATTACCTTCGTTCCATGATGAATACTGGGAAGCTGGATGGAAAATACCTGAAGCCTTTGTTCCTTTTGGGGATGCTTTAACCATCAAGAATCCTCGGGTCTTAGAGATTTCTGAGAACTGGGATTTTTCTTTGGATGGGGTGGCAATCCATATTCCTCTCATGGAACGTTATTATCCTTTGTCATGGTTCAATATGGTATTGCTGGACCGAAAGATGGTGTATAACCTAACTCCCACTCAATCAGGGATGTTGATGGGCAATATCCATTATAATTCGAATATGAAGTCAGCGTATGCAGGTAAGGATTCCGTCCTCCGGTATATGATGGGTCTGGCCCCGGGCTCTTTTATGAATGTATACGGTCCCAATTTCACACTTACTCAAGCTGATACTTTCCTGAATCGGCTTGTTCGTAAGAAGTCTTATCCTGTTGGTAGGCTGGCACTGCCGAACTGGATAAACCCCACCTCTACGTGGGCCCAGTTGACTGCTTGGGTTCTACAGACTTATGGAGCATTCTTGCGGGAGGTGGGGCTTTACCATGCCATTCGGGGCACTTGTCACGGGCTTCCCATTAATAAACCACTGTTCGTAGCGTTCTTGGAGATGTACAGCCAGCGAACGGGGACATTCTTTACACCAGTAGGGGAACTGGGGCTTGCTCTTCACGAGATGTATACTGTCTCTAAACTTCCATGGGGGAATGAGCCTTTCGAGGTGTATACCCCGTCGAATGAGGAGTTCGAGGCCTTGGACAGGCAACTCCCGGGTTTTGTTGCGGTGTATCGGGAGTTGTTGTGCCACCATAGTGCTTGTCATCAAATGGCTATAAAAACGACGGATAGCTCTGAGGGGACCGCTCCCCATACCACATCCTGGATTAATTATCTCTTTAGGGTTGATCCTTCTGGTGAAGTTACTCCTCGAGCCCCTCGAACGCATGCAGAGGTCAGGGATCTGATGTCCAATGTCAAAAAGTCGCGATCCAAGAGCGATATATTCGGGAGTCAAGCTGACTCTCTTAGTTATTTTCACTACGGGACCATACAACTGTCGGAGAAGGCGCTTCTGGCTAGATTTTTGATGATATGGCTACGGAACTGCGTAGTCTCAGGCGGAGCGGGCTCTATCGAGAGGATTGGTCGACATTTCATCCTTCCTGCCATTAAGCTAGTATTCGGGGTTAGGCTGGCCCTCCTTCCTGCTATGGTATGCAGCATACATTATGGTCTGCGGACATTCTCGTCCAAGGTTATTGCTCGCAAGAAGACTTTGGATTTTGAGCGTGTAGAACTGCCCTTTCACTACCTGATGGGGTGGTTGGCGATGCACTATAAGTCTTTACTGGGACCTGGGATAGCGGAAGATGCTACGGCCGAGGATGCTTTCCTCTTCAAATGCCATCACCGGTCTTGGGAATACAATACTATGCCAGCTTGTCGGAGAGCGTTGGCGAGAGTGGATGGGTGTGATCTCTTTGTGTCTGTTCCTCCTTTTTCTGATGAGGAAGTGAGGAAGGTACACCTTGATGGTACTGGACCTTCTCATTTTCTGTCTCTGGATATGCTTGCTTGGTTGCGCAATATCCGCCCCGCACATCTGGTTTATCGCAACCGGGATAATGTGTACTTGGAGCCTTACCTACCCAGTAGGTTTTCCCGTCAATTTGGTTTAGCCAGTTGTTCCTTGATTGTCCCAACCCATGTTTGGGTTTTGAAGGTAGCGTTCTTGACGGCGTCCGAGCGTGGAATTATTATGACGCTTATCATACTCGGGACAGCTTCTCGGTTCCCGATGCCAAGGCACCGAGGAAAATTTTGTACGTGGCCGCTTTGTATCACGTTATGGCGAACAAGCCTCCCGTTAACTTCGATCCGAGTACCAGCTTCATCGTAGGTACTGGTTTAGAGGAGAAGCCTAAGGGGGCTAAGGCTGGAAAGCAACTGGCGCTCCAGATTCCTCTCCCTGAATCAGAACCTTCCGAGTCGGCTGAGAAGGAGGATGATAGCGAAGACTTCCTTTCTGGTGGGGATGAAGAAGTGGCGGATCAACCGCTTCCCCCACTTGATGAACCGGCGGAAGATCCGCCGCTTACTACACAAGAGGGAGCAGTGAGAGAAGAACACCCTTCAGCTGTATCTGGTCCCTCGCATAAACGGGTCAGATACGTATCTTCTGACAGTAGAGCGACCTTTTCCGTGAAGAGAGCTGCTGTTAGGTCTCGTGGGACACCTATCACCGAGAAGGGTGAAGGTGCAGACGATGTTCCAGAGGTAAGTCCAAGTCGGAGTTCTATCTTTGTTGTAGCTTTCTTTCCTCTCGGGGATATGACTTGATCATTTTTCTTTGTAGGCGTCTGACGAACCAGGCTCTCCTGAACCATCTGCTGCCTCAGTAGTTGATCCGGCCCTTGCCGCTTTGATTAGCGACATGTGTGCCGCGGTCCTCTCTGCGGAGGCTCTCTCAGCGGCGGCTAAGGACTCCCAAGCTGCTGAGGCCCCATCCCGGGGTGACGAAAGTTTCCTTGGGCCCATCTCCGAGATTTTTGAATTTCAGCGAGATGACGCCATCCTCGGTGCATCCCCTCCCGAGGATGCAAGGGCGGATGAGTCTTTTATTCCTGACTCGGAGGCTGTTGGTGAAGAGGTTGTGATGGCTGTAGGCAAACCTCAACCTCCACATTCCTCCACTGGTAAGCTGAGCCATATATTGACCACCGAAGGGGCTTATTTGCTCTATCAGCATATCCTTCGGGTCAAGTCGATTCATGGTTGCCTTGGCCGTGCAGGTCCTAACCCTTTATCTCCTGCCGTTGATGTTCTTGTGGAAGGCCCGGTCTACCGTGATCAGGGGGAAAAAAGCGTTTCCTCCCCTTCGTCATCGCATGTTGAGGGACATCCTGCCAGCTCTGGGCAGATGAGGATGGAGTTGGTGCTGGCCCCGGCCTCGTCTTCGGCTGCTTATACAGCTCCGGAGATTGACTTTTCGACCCTGCCGAGCATCCAAATTCTGCGGGCCGCTGAAGAGGAATTGACCGATGTTCAAGCATCCTTCCGTACGGAGTTGGTTTCTCTTGTGGCAGGAGCGGCAGATTCCGTTGCGTCTTCTTCCGTGCTACCAGCCACACTCCCGTTGACACCGGTTTCCTCGGAGGCTCTGAACGAGGTGACGCAGGATGTGGTTGACAGCTTCTATCGCCACTTAAGGAGGGGTGTAAACGCTGCCGTGGAACGGGGGGTCCCTTTTTCTCTGTCTCTACGGGGAGCTCGGGGCCAAATTGACACTCTGAAGGGTCTTCCTGGCGGGCTGGGGTTAGCAGCGCTCCTGGAACCTAAGTTGACAGAGGCTGACCAGCTTCTGACCCAACTGCTGGCAGTACGGCAGGCTGGCTTGCCTGCTGTGATTGAACGGGAGCGGGGCTTCCTAGTTGCTGCTCGGGACAGGATCAAGCTCGCTCGAGAAACTGCCGGGCCGGCTGTGCAGGGGGACCTTGACAAGTTCTCCGTCTCCTATGACTGACTGGGTCGTCCGAGTCAGGCTTGTAGGGCCCGGAAAGAATCTGCCTCTCGTGGAATAGCTGACACGAAGGAGCGGATTCTCGCACTCCAGAAGGAGTTGGTCTTCTTAGAGTCAGAGCGGGAGGCTTCTCGTGCAGAACAAGAGTTGATTGCTCGAGAGGCCGAGAGGATTTCCCGATCCTCTGTCAACCTGGAGCGGGCCTTCAAGAAGTTTGAGGACAACTGGCGAGCCCATGCTCATCTGGAGGATGCGACGGTGTTGAATCAGGAAGCGGAGCGCCGAGCTAGATAGAAGCTTGAGCGGTCGGTTGCTTTGATAAAGGACCGTCTTACGGCGTTATGTGTTCCAGAGCAGTGATCGACTTTCTGTCTTCTTCTTCTTCTCTCTTTCTCTCTCTTTTTTTTTTAATTTTTGCAAGGGGGTGTGATCCCTGCTGATGTAGCCCTTTGATTTTTGAATAAATGAGCATGTTTCAACTCATCTTTTCTTTCTTGCACTTGCGGTGTTTATGGAATTTGGACTTGCTGGGGGATTTATTTGTGGACCTGTTATCCTAGGCGTACCTTGGTTTTAGGTACGGATAACAGTTTAGATAGGATGTCCGGGACAGCCACGGCAAAGTGGTCATGGATGTTCTCGGTACTGGGGGAAGGAATGCCGTAGAGCAGCTGGGCTCCCGGGGCATGGTAAGATGGTGGATTTATGCTAAGAAGCTTAGCGAATGAATATTTGTGGACCTATTACCCTTGGCGTACCCTAGTTCAGGATACGGATAATGGGGTGAAAGGGAACCGATCATATTTGCTCAGAGGTTATGACGACATGGCAAACATGAAAGTTTTATCGTAAAATCTTCCTGCTCAGCGGTAATGAGAACATGGCAGGAGAGACTTTACGGAAGCTATTTGTGGTCAACAGAGGACATTTGTGGTCAACAAAGGACATTTGTGGTCAACAGAGGACATTTGTGGTCAACAGAGGACATTTGTGGTCAACAGGGGACATTTGTGGACCTATTATCCTTGTCTACTCCGGTTGTGGGTACAGATAATAGGTTAAAAGAGGACCGACATACTTGCTCAGAGGTAATGTGGACAAGGCAAATATGACGATTTCTTCGACGGAGCCTTTCCACTCAGAGGTAGTGAGGACATGGCAGGAGTGGGCTCAATGAAGATTGGGAACATAGAACGACTCAGAGGTAGGAGAACGTGGAAGTTCTATACGAGGGGGCGGTTTGTTTTTGGTGGAAGTGAAGACGACTCAGAGGTAATGAGGACATGGTCGTTTCGGAAATTGGTGGATCGACTACCCTTTTTGTGCACTGGGAGTGCGGGTAGTGAATCCTGAGGGAGGATCTCTGCAAGGAAGAAAGTTCAGAGGTATAATCATACTTGACTTACTATCTGAAAGAGTGACCGAAATATAAGTTCAGAGGCACCAGCTGGTACATAACTTGGTAATTTGGACTATTGAGGGAGTGAGAGTTCAGCGGCACCAGCGGGTGCATGGCTCGATAATCTGAAATAGGGTGGATGAGAGTTCAGTGGTACTAAAGGGGTACATGACTCGATAATCTGGAGAATGATGGATGAGAGTTCAGTGGTACTAAAGGAGTACATGACTCGACAATCTGGAGAATGATGGATGAGAGTTCAGTGGTACTAAAGGAGTACATGACTCGATAATCTGGAGAATGATATTTAAACATAGTATTTCTTCGGGAACTTGCCGTTGACGGGCAACATGAGCAAATCTCCGTTCTGCTTAGCGAGGCGATAGGCGCCGTTGGAGAACACGGTCTCGATGACAAATGGACCTTCCCATTTTGGTTGGAACTTACCGGTGGTCTTGTGAGTCATGACCATCGGCCTCCGAACTGCCAGAACAAGATCGCCCACTTGGAATGTTCTGATTTTAACTTTCTTGTTGAAGGCTCCTGAGATGCGTGCTTGGTATAGCTCGATCCTTTGCTGAGCTAGGAGGCGCTTTTCATCTAAAGCCTCCAACTCTTGTAGTCGTCGTCGGTAGTTATCATCCGTCGTCAATTGATAAGTGAGGGCGACGCGGAGTGAGGGGATCTGAGTCTCCAAAGGGAGGACTGCCTCGCTCTCGTACACCAGAGAGAATGGTGTATTCCCGGTGGCTGTTCGAACCGTGGTGCGATAAGCCCATAAGCACTCGCCGAGCTTCTCGTTCCAGTCGCGTTTGTTGGAGGAGACGAACTTCTTGAGGAACTTGATGATTGTTTTGTTGAATGCCTCTGCCAACCCGTTTGCTGCCGAGTTGTATGGTGTCGAATGCGGTGCTTATCGCAGAATCGGTAGAATGCATGGCTTATAAACTGTGGACCATTATCATGGATGATTCTTCGTGGTAGTCCGAAGCGGTAGATAACGTGATGCTTAAGGAAGCTGATCACGTTTGAAGTTTTAACTTCTGCGAGTGGGACAGCTTTCGTCCATTTGGAGAAATAATCAGTGATCGCAAGTATGAAGCGATGTCCTCGGGAGGAAGGTGGGGTGATTGGACCAATGATATCCATTCCCCATGCTTCGAATGGCCAGGACGCCACTGTCGGATGTAGAAATTCGGATGGTCGGTGAATAAAGTCTGTGTGGACTTGGTAGGCCTTGTATTTTCTGGCATAATCTATCGCATCTGCCACCATCGTGGGCTAGTAGTAGCCCATCCGGCGAAGGCGGTCCTGTAGCTTAGGGCCGGGTTGATGGGCCCCATAGACACCGTCGTGAGCTTCTCGTACAGCTTTTGTAGCTTCCGCGTTCGACAAGCACCGGAGCAATAATCCTTCGTAGGAGCGGCGATACAACATTTTTGTCTCTGTATCGTAGAAGAATCTGAGAGAACGCCGTCTGATAGAGGTAGCTTCCTTTGGATTCTCTGAAAGGATGTCGTATACGACGAAGTCGATGAACGGCTGTCTCCAGTCAGGTGTGTCGTCGACCGTCTGGGCGGAATAACTTGCCATGGCTTGAACGTTGTTCTTGGGATAGACCAGTTCGTGGCCTATTACGTCAACTGAATGATGAGCTTGGTTCGGCACTGCTAAGGAAGCGGCAAGGCCTGCTAGGGCATCGGCTTCGATATTTTGGAGTCTGGGGACGTGCTCGATGAAGAATCCCTCGAATGATGAGATAATGTTGATCGCAATTTGATGGTAGGGGATCATGTCTTCATGGCGAACCTCGTATGAGCCCCTGATCTGATTGACGATTAGTTGGGAGTCGCCGTATGCTTCAAGGTATTCTACCCCCAGCTCTTTTGCAAGTTGGAGGCCAATGACCAGAGCGTTATATTCGGCCACATTGTTGGAGTAGGGTTCCGTGAGGGAGTAGGCGCGATTGATCACCAGCCCAGTAGGAGAAATTAATACCACTCCGATCCCGACGACGATGTTTCCCTTGGGTCCGGTCCTTGAGGCGCCATCGAAGAACATTCGCCATATGTTATCGTGGGTGGCTGTATTCGAATCGGCGACCTCGTCTGGGATCTCTTCATAGATTCTGGATGACTCCGATCCTGGGTGGGCTGCCAAAAAGTCTGCTAGGGCTTGACCCTTAACAGCCTTTTGCGGGACGAAGATCATATGATAGGGAGACAGCAATATTGCCCATGTGGCGAGGCAAGAGCTGAGGGCCCCTGGTTTAGTCATGAGGACTCTGAGAGGGTTGATTCGTGAGATCACATGTATGGTTTGCCCCGTGACATAGTGCCGCGTCTTTTGAATAGCGAATACCAGGGCGAGACACTCCTTCTCTACGGCGGTGTATCGATGTTCTGGCCCGATCATCATTCGGTTGAGATAATATATGGCCTGCTCGTGGCCTGCATCGTTATTTTGTGCTAGCAGGGCACCAAGGGAGTCTTCCATTGCTCGTACGTAGAGCAGGAATGGTTTTCCGGGGACCGGGGCCACCAGGACTGGGGGATTCGACAAATATTCTTTGATGTCGTCGAAAGCACGCTGGCATTCCTCGTCCCATACGAATGAGACTCCCTTCTTCATGAGGTGTGTGAACGGTTGGCATCGCCCGGAGAGGTTAGAAATGAACCTCCTGATGTAAGCTAGCCTTCCTTGGAGGCCTCTGAGTTCGCGGAGATTTTTCGGGGGACCCATCTCCATGATTGCCTTCGTCTTCTCAGGGTCTACATGGATGCCCCGTGCCGTGATGATGAAGCCTAAGAATCTCCCGCTGGATACGCCCAAAAATGATTTCGTAGGGTTCATCTTCAGGTTGTGGGCTCGCATCAGGTCGAATACCGTTCTCAGGTCTTGCAGATGATCTTCCTTATGGCGACTCTTGACGGCGATGTCGTCGACATAGCATTCTACTGTTTTACGTAAATGTTCTCAGAAAATGATACTCATGGCCCGCTGATATGTAGCGCCAGCATTCTTCAGACCGAATGGCATGACTGTGTAGCAGTATGTACCAATCGGCGTTCGGAATGATGTGTGCTTTTCGTCGTCGGGAGACATCTTGATTTGATTATACCCCGAGAATCCATCCATGAATGACATACGTTCAAAGCCGCATGTGTTGTCGATCATGATGTCTGTGATGGAGAGAGGAAACTCGTCCTTCGGACATGCCTCATTCAGATTACGGAAGTCGATGCAGATTCGAATTTTCCTATTCTTCTTGAGGACGGGTACTATATTGGCGACCCAATCAGGATGTTGCTCTTCACGAATGAAGCTGCTGGCTATTAACTTGTTGACTTCAGTTTCGATCGCGTCCATGACGCCTGGGCAGAAGCGTCGTTGTTGCTGCTTGACTGGCTTTGTATCTGGCCGTATATTGAGTTTGTGGAGAGCGATGTCAGGATTTAACCCTGGCATGTCTTCAGCTCCAGGCGAACACATTAATGTATTCTCTGACAAGTACTAACAGCGATTCTCGTTCTTCGTCAGTTAGGCTTTTACTGATAAAGATCGGTTTTGGAGAAGATTCGCTGCCGAGATCCACTTGTATGACCTCATCTTCGGTAGGAGGTTCTCTCAGTTCGAACCGCTTTTCCCATTGTGCGTCTAATTGCTAGGCCCATGGCTCTAGCTCAAGGATTTCGGGGATGTCTTCGTCTTCCTCGTAAGCGTCGGTGAATGCCATGTTGACTGACATGACTTGTCTGAACACATCTCCGATGCTGGTATCTGAGTCAGAAGTCGGTGATCCGGTTGAATGTGACTGCCAGTCGCATTCTTCATCTGAGCTTTCAGGGGTCGTAGTAGGCGTTACATACCCTAAACCGCATCGGGTTTTGTTATAGTAGTTCCGTGGTTTGCCCGTCGGGGCTGGCATCTTCAAAGGTAATCGTCGTCCAGTGCCGTAGTTCAGTCCTGGCGTTGTCTCTAGATCATACCCCTATTTCTGCATGAGATATTTGGATTGAGGGCTATAGAGATACAGAGGCAGTCTTCCGGCAACTGACCCGAAGTCGACTTCTTCCATAGCGAGGGGATGTGGGTTGTTCGTCCGGCCGAAGATGATCGGGTGGTCCCCTCCCTCGACTATTCGGTAAGTGTCTTCTACTGGAGTAAGTCGGATGGCGGTGTACACGTTTGTCACCTGTGTATGTAGGTGAGTGCCTATACCGTGTTCCATAGCATACATTATACATAGCTTATTGAGCTCGGTGTAGTTCAAAGATAACCCTTTATTGATGAAGTAAGGTATCTTTTCTAGAGGGATTACATCATCTGCGTAAGGGGTATCGGAGTGGACAGCCACATACTTGGCCAATTCTGGTTCTTCTTCGGCCACCCCCTGTATAAATGAAGACTGAGAGGACGACCTAGTCAGCTTGATCTTCAGAGGTTTAACTGGCGGAGCAGATCGTGGAGTTGTTGGTAAACTAGCAACCCCCAGTTTGGTACTTAATGTGAGGCGAGGGGTGGCTGGTTCGCTAGAAGTGTCAGACCTCGTATCGGGGTGAAGAACCTTCTTGGGAAGGCGTATTGTGAGCGGTCTGTCGGAGGGATTGGGCTTCTCCGTTTGGAGCTGACCGACTCTCGGTAGTCTGATGGTAAGTGGCCCTGTTATGGGTCTCAGCGCTTGGCCGGACCTTGGCAGCCGAATTTTCATTTGTTCTTCTTGTGCGGAGAGACTGATTGCGTCCTTACGCAGAGTGGCCGTAAGGGGTACGGAATTGCCCGGTTTGCGAGCCTGAAGGTGGATCGTTAGAGGTTCTTCTGATCCTGTAGCCGTCTTGTTGTGAGCTTGCACATCTTCTTCGACCAGATGCTTCTTCGATTTTTCGTACAGACAGGAGTCTGAGTAATAAGATTCGACCCCCTTGAAGGGATCGATATCGGCAAACTCTGTCCTCACGAAGCCGTGCTTATCGACATATTTGAAGCACTGGTGTAGCGTGGAAGGCACGATCATGTAATCGTGTATCCAAGGCTGCCCCAGAAGGATATTGTAAGAAGTGTCGGCATCTATGACATAACAGGTGACTTCTGATTGGAGATCGCCGATCTGACACTTCAAACGGATCTTTCCTATTGGGTAGCTCCTGCCCGATTGAAACCGCTAATGGCGGTGCTTGTAGGTGTCAAACGATGCATCGGAATACGAAGATGATGTAGCAGACCCTTCGGAATGATGCTTATAGAGGACCCAGGATCAATGTGCATTCGGTCCACCTTTACGTCGCCGATGTATCCAGTGTAGTATAGCGGGCGATCATGCAGGTTAGTTTTGATGAGCATATCTTGCGGAGAGAAGACGATATTGGGCATTGCTTCCGTACACGCACTATCTTGGAGCTCTGCAGGTTGGTTATCTCCCGTGAGGTTGACCTGAGCCAAGTATGCGTCGGCATTTTGGAGCGCCTCACTTAAAGCCATGCGGACATCCTTTGAGAGCCTGAGAAGTTCATATAATGACAATTTGGCCGGGGTATTAGCTAATTGCGCTAAGATGTCGAAGTTGTAGGGCCTCTCCAGCCCCTGAGGTGTCTCCTTCCGGAGGGACTTGTCGAAGCGAGTCTCCTTTGGCCTAGGCTTGTCGGTCGTCGAAGGCTGAGCCGGTCCCGGAGCATCATTGGTAGTGGGCGGATGATCATCAGTCGCGTTTTCGGTCACCGGTTGGGCTTGTGTTCCAGATCGAGTAGTGACGGCCGAGACTTCCTCTTCTTCCGCCGAGGCAGTGCGGCAGGATCTAACTTTTTTACTTTTCCTTTTAGAAGGTGGAGAGGGCTGAGTTACCTCGTGGACTAGGTCCGGATGGACCCACATGATTTCCCCTCGTGATGTGGTGAGGGGTACTAGACCAGCAGCTTGATCGCGAGCAGGCGGCAGATTAGCAATCTCCATTGTTGCCAGAGGGATGGGTATAACCCCGTCCTGAGTCTCTGTTGGAAGGAAGCTGCCGAATTGTACGGACACCATGTTGGCTGCCACGGTTACCTCTTCGAAATCGATGGCCAGGACGTTCGAATCGATGAGGTTTTGGATATACCATTTCAGTTGGTAGCAGTCGTGTGTAGCATGGTGGACGTAGCGATGGTAATGGCAGAACTTTGGGTTCTCCAGATCAGCCGGCCGAGGCTTCCGTCTTGGTGGAGGAAGCTAAATCCTATCTCCTTGTATAAGCATGTCCAAGATAGGCTTGACGTGACCGTCTTCAAAGGAATAAGTGATTTGAGGCCATTGTTTGTCTGCTGGCTGTGGCTCGGGCTTCTGGGCTATATCGATCACCATAGCCTGCTTGTCTTTGTTGTCCCGATTGTTGGAGGGGCTACCCCCATTGTCGTTGCTAGTGTTGGGACGCTTGCTCTTGTTCTCTCCCTCTGAGATATGCAACCCCAGTTGGCGAGCCTTCTTCAATCGTTCTTCAGCACTTGTAGTACTGATGATAAAAGCCTTCTAGTCCTTGAACTGACTTTCGCCCATCCAGAGACTAATTGTTGGAAGTAGTCTCTTTTGGCAAATTTCAATCAAAGAAGAGTTCGGGTTGCCAGATGGTAACTTCATTGCGGTTTGACAAAACCGCTCAATGTAATTTCTCGTCAGTTCTTTCTCTCCTTGAACAACGTCCATGAGGGTAGACATCGTAACGTCCTGCCCTACCTCATAGAACCTCTCCAAGAACAAGCGTTTGAAGCCAGCAAAGGAGTGGATGCAATTGTCTGGCAGGTTGCGGTACCAATCGAAGGCGACTCCTTCCAATGCCCCAATGAATAACCGCGTGAGGATAGCGTCATCATGGGGCAGATGGTCGGTAGTGACCTCAAAGTAAGTGATGTATCGACTTGCTGAAGTCTTGCCATCATATGGGTTGATATTGAACGGCTTATATCTTGGCGGAAAGGGAACATCCCTCCATTCAGCAGGATATGGTTGCCATATTCTGAGGTCTTGAGAGTTTTCTCGGGCATGGAACATTGCTCGGAGCTCCTGAACCTCTCTTCTTACTTCTCGGGCCTCATCTGTCGCGGTAGGGGCCGTTATCTCGGGAGGATTATTGACCTGGTTTGGCGCCGCTGAATTTGAATCTACGTTGATTGTGGGACCCGTGCTGGTCTGGCTAGGTGTCACTCCCTGCAGAGTAGGAAGTGCCGCTTTGATCTCGTCTACAGACTTGACCAAGGCATGCAATATGGCCTCCAAAGTGTCTATGCGCTGGCGATCGCTGGAACCGCCTTGATTGCTGTCTGTCATGAATACCGTCTTCACATGAGGAGTGACGGAGGGAGTGGTGGAGGATGTACCCTCCGAGTCGTACCCATGCGTCGAGAAATCATCTGGATATATGGGGCTATTTTCTTCAGGTTCGGACTCGGAAGGGACAGTACCCCCAGCTTCGGAGCTTACTTCATCTCGAGAATCATGGATGTCCTCGGGGACATCAGCATCTGTTGTACCCGATGGGAGGGTTGTTTCCCGGGGTTCGTCTCCTTGAATATTGTGGACGTTCGGAGGAGTACTACCCCCAGCTCCTACGACCCTCAGGGTCGGGGACGATGAGTCTCCTGTTGCAGCAGATTTTGTCTTCGAACGGGTGTGTTGGTATACTCCGGTGGAGGGCAACCGTTTAGCCGACAATTTCTTAGCTGTAGTGGCTGATATCTTTGGACTGGAGATGCTTGTCTTCTTCCCTCTCCCCTCGGCGGGGACCTTCTTAGCGGAATTGCAGGAGACAACAGGAGGTGCCTCATCTTCTGAGTTCGGGTGCTGTAGTCTGTGGAAGACGGACGGACGATCTTCCGTCACTGTCGCGTTGTTGCAGCAGCAGTTGACGATGATCTGGGTGCAGTGACGTCCATATGAGGATTCTTTGCACGCCGAGGCCCCTTCTCTTTCCTTGCGTTTGTGGAGGATCGCCTCACGTAGGTCAGAGGAACCACTCTGTCCGTTCGCCGCCGGGGATTGGACTTGAGCGGTTCTGTACAACTTCCCATCAGAGGCCCGTATGATAATCAGCGGAACGCCCAGATAGTCAGAGGTTGGGGCAGCTGTCTGGGCTTGATGAGCCCGCGCTGCCCTAGACTTCTTCTTTCTAGCACTTGTGGGTGCATAATAGGAAGAGTCCAAATTGAACATCACAGAATCTGGCTTATCATCCAGAGAGTCATCAGGGTTCGGACCGTACGAGAGACGGTCGAAAACTGATCGAGAGGAGCATGGAGCAGATGCTATACGGCTGGGAGCGGAAACCGTGCGGGCTGTCTGCATGCAGTTGTCTCCTGTCGTCGGACGAGTTCTTATGCGGCTAGGGGTCACGACCGTGCAGGCTGGCCGCATGCGGTTGGCATCTGTGGCCGCATGGGTTTTCTGCAAACGATTGACTTTACTGGCCGCATGAGTCTCGTCCATGCTGTCGGAAACTGTAGTCGCATAAGTTATGCGGCTGACAGAAGTAGCCGCATGAGTTTTCTTCATGCGGTTGGCGGATGTAGCCGCATGGGCTTTCTCCTTGCGGCTAATACTCTTCTGCGGTTCGGTCCGCGTAGAGTCCCTCTTTGTCCCTGCAAGTCCAGCATCATAATGTTTTCTTCTGCCGGACTTGGGGACAGCAGAGTTGTCTACGATCTGAAGTGGGACCGCAGGAGAATCCTTCTCGCCGTCTTGAGCAACAGAGGGCATCCTATCGAGGGCTTGAGGAGGAGCAAATGACTTCGGTCTCCATTCTTTGCGAGCCTTCGTGGTGCGGGTGCGCTTCTGGGCCGGGCCAGCGCTGTCTTCAGAGAGCATCTCTTCGAACGCCTGTTGGTCGAAGTGGACGACCATCTTCTTTTGTGTGGAGCCAAGTTTGGCTGCATTTGATTGCATCACCAACTCCTCAGCCGTGGAGAAGTTAGTCCCCAGCAGAGTCGCCATCGTGTTTGCCATTAATTGTAAAAGAACAGAACAATTATCGGAGGACTGAACTTAGACTCACAATACAAACTCGCTCGTACAAAGAAAGCCTAGGGACGAAAACCTAGGTACAGCAGACTAAGTAAGATTGTTTATTTTTGATTCTGGGGGGTGACGATAGAGGCTCGGGAAAGCGACGGCCGCTCTGCCTTACTCCTTGGACGATCAGTATGCAGCCTTGGCTCCAGAAAGATCTGCTCGACGTTGATGAAGAAATGCTCTTCTTGCTCTCCTCGGATTGCTCTCCTGGCTTCTCTCTTTCTGTGATTATCAAGAAGAAAGGGGGAGCTCTCTCTGTGTAGATCTCTCTCTTCTTATTTTTTATTCTTTGGTTGCCGACCTCTCCTCTTTTTTTTCAAGAGAATGATGCTGGCTATTTATAAGAGTGGGGGGTGATCATTAGGGTTTGCTAATGATTATCTGTTTGGAATATCGGCGCTCCTTCATTCTATCTGAACTCTTGATCCTGATTATAGTGAATCTCGGCCATTAATGCGGATAGCATCGTATCTCATGAGCAATTAATGCTAGCTGTTTTAAATCCTCGTGATTGATTATGCCAATGTCTGATTGCTTGCCACGTGTCCCATTAGCTTGATGATAAATGATATGCCCTGATCTCAGTAATTATGACGATGATGTCAAATATATTTGTTGAGATTCGGTTAAATCTCTTATTGATCCCATGCCACGTGTCTTAATTGTGAGTCCTGTCAGAGCCGCATAGGATTGACGATCCTCGAACCGCAGAGAGATACTCTTTGTAAGCCGCATAGGACGATGCTTCATCGAGCCGCATATGCGTAATCTTTGTGAGCCGCATGAGCTGGCGTTGTATTGGGCCACAGGAAATGTGTTCCCAGGGAGCCGCATGAGCTGGCGTTGTATCGAACCGCATGGAACGGGTTCTCAGGGAGCCGCATATGACTGATTGCCACGTGGCAATCTGGGACTTCTGACGGATTTGGTCAGAGATTTTCTTCTTTTCCCGAGGAGTCAGTCATTATGGCAAGGCCATTATGAAACTTTATGTCAGGGCCGCCACAGTGAATCGTGCTGGAGCAATAAATGAGGCCACTACTCAAACGACCAGCTGTAGGGAAGGATCACACATGGCGTCCATCGAGCCGCATATGCCTTGCTGAACCGCATACGCTCCCGAGCCGCATGTGATTGAGAGTCTTCTTTGAACCGCATAGGGCCGCTCCTGTGTGGGCCGCATAAGCTTCTTACTCAGAGCCGTATAGATCATTATTCTAATATTTTCCATGCTTCTACAGAGCAGGCAATATATTACCTCAGCCGAATGATGATTGGGCCAGAGCACCGATACACCGCTGTGGAGAAGGAATGCCTCACCTTGGTGTTCGCCATTCAGAAAATACGACACTATGTCATCGGACAAACGATACACGTGATCTCACGAATCAACCCTCTCAGAGTCCTCATGACTAAACCAGGGGCACTCAGCTCTCGCCTCGCTACATGGGCAATATTGCTGTCCCCTTATCATATGATCTTCGTCCCACAAAAGGCAGTCAAAGGCCAAGCCCTGGCGGACTTCTTAACAGCCTACCCAGGCTTGGAGTCCTCCAGGATAGATGAAGAGATCCCAGATGAGGTCGCCAACTCACATGCAACCTCTCACGAGAATATATGGCGAATGTTCTTCGACGGTGCTTCGAGGACCGGACCTAAAGGTAATATAGTCGTCGGAGTCGGGGTAGTGCTAATCTCTCCTTCCGGATTGGTGATTAACCGCGCTTATTCCTTCACCGAGCCCTGCTCTAACAATGTGGCCGAGTACAACGCTCTGGTCATTGGCCTCCAACTTATAAGAGAGCTGGGGGTAGAATACCTTGAAGCATATGGCGATTCCCAGCTAATCGTCAATCAGATCCGGGGCTCATACGAAGTCCGCCACGAAGACATGATCCCTTATCACCAAATAGTGATTGACATCATCTCGTCGTTCAACGGGTTCTTCATCGAACATGTCCCCAGACTCTGAAATATCGAAGCAGATGCCTTGGCCGGTCTTGCCGCTTCCCTAGCAGTTCCGAATTATGATCGCCAATCAGTGGATGTGATAGGCCATGAACTGGTCTGTCCCAAAAATAATGTACAATTCGTGGCGAGTTATTCCGCACAGACGATCGATGACGCCCCAGACTGGAGACAACCATTCATCGACTTCGTCGTCTACGACATCCTGCCCGAGAACCCAAAGGAAGCCACTTCCATCAGACGGCGTTCTCTCAGATTTTTCAACGATACAGAGACGAAAATGCTGTATCGCCGCTCCTACGATAGAATACTGCTTCGGTGTCTGTCAAATGCAGAAGCCAAAGAAGCCGTACGAGAAGCTCATGACGGTATCTGCGGGGCCCACCAGCCCGGACCAAAACTGCAAGACCGCCTTCGCCGAATGGGCTACTATTGGCCCACAATGGTGGCATATACGATAGATTATGCTAGAAAATGCAAAGCCTGCCAAGTCCACGCCGACTTCATTCACCAACCATCCGAGTTTCTACATTCGACAGTGGAGTCCTGGCCATTCGAAGCATGGGGAATGGATATCATCGGTCCAATCACCCCACCTTCATCCCGAGGACATCGCTTCATACTTGCGATCACTGATTACTTCTCCAAATGGGTGGAAGCTGTCCCACTCACAGAAGTTAAGACTTCAAACGTGATCAGCTTCCTTAAGCATCACGTCATCTACCGCTTTGGACTACCCCGAAGGATCATCCATGATAATGGTCCGCAGTTCGCAAGCCACGCATTCTATCGGTTCTACGATAAGCACCGTATTCAGAATGTCGCTTCGACACCGTACAACCCGGCAGCGAACGGGTTGGCAGAAGCATTCAACAAAACAATCATCAAACTCCTCAAGAAGTTTGTCTCCTCCAACAAACGCGACTGGAACGAGAAGCTCGGTGAATGCTTATGGGCTTATCGTACCACAGTTCGAACAACCATCGGGAATACACCATTCTTCCTGGTGTACGGGAGTGAAATAGTCCTCCCATTGGAGACTCAGATCCCCCCACTACGCGTCGCCCTCACACATCAATTGACGACAGACGAAAACTACCACCGCCGGCAACAGGAATTGGAGGCACTAGACGAAAAGCGCCTCTTGGCTCAGCAACGAATTGAGCTATACCAAGCACGCATCTCCGAAGCCTTCAATAAGAAGGTCAAAATCAGAATATTCCAGGTGGGCGATCTCGTTATGGCAGTCCGGAGGCCGATGGTCATGACTCACAAGACCGCCGGCAAATTTCAGCCAAAGTGGGAAGGCCCATTTATCATTGAGACAGTATTCTCCAACGGTGCTTACCGCCTTGCAAACCAAAACGGAGACTTGCTCTTGTTGCCCGTCAACGACAAGTTTCTGAAGAAATATTATGTCTAAACGACATTCTCTCCAAGATCTTCGAGTCATGTACCCGCTGGTACCGCTGAACTCACATCCACAACATTTCAGATTATCGAGTCATGTACCCGCTGGTGCCGCTGAACTCACACATTCTCAATATTCTAAATTACTGAGTTATGTACCCGCTGGTGCCTCTGAACTCATATTCCGGTCACTCTTTCAGATAGTAAGTCATGTATTATTATACCTCTGAACTTTCTTCCTGGAAGAGATCCTCCCTCACGATCCACTACCCGCGCTCCCAGTGCACAAAAAGGGTAATCGATCCACAAATCTTCGAAACGGCCATGTCCTCATTACCTCTGAGTCGTTTTCACTTCCATCAAAAATAAACCGCCCCCTCGCATAGAACTTCCACGTTCTTCGACCTCTGAGTCATTCTATGTACCCCCTCTTTATTGAGCCCACTCTTGCCATGTCCTCATTACCTCTGAGTGGGAAGGCTCCGTCGAAGAAACCTTCATGCTCGCCATGTCCACATTACCTCTGAGCAAGTATGTCGGTCTCCTTTCAACTATTATCTGTACCCATAACCGGAGTACGACAAGGATAATAGGTCCACAAATGTCCTCTGTTGACTACAAATGTCCGCTATTGACCACGAATATCTTCCGTGAAGTCTTCCTGCCATGTTCTCATTACCTCTGAGCAGGAAGATTCCACGGTAAAACCCTCATGCTTGCCATGTCCTCATAACCTCTGAGTAAGTATGTTGGTTTCCTTTCATCCCATTATCCGTACCCTAGACCAGGGTACGCCAAGGATAATAGGTCCATAAATATTTCTTTGCTAAGCTTCTTAGCATAAATCTACCACCTTACCATGCCCCGGAAGCCCAGCTGCCCTACGGCATTCTTTTTCCTAACACCGTGAACATCCATGACCACTTTGCCACGGCTGTTCCGGACATCCTGTCCAAATTTGTTATCCGTATCTAAAACCAAGGTACGCCTAGGACAACAGGTCCACAAATAATCCCCCAGCAAGTCCAACTCCACGAACACCACAAGTACAAGAAGGAGAAGATGAGTTAAAACATGCTCATTTATTCAAAATTCTAAATGCTACATCATTTGGGATCACATCCCTTACAAAAAGAAAAAAATAAGAAGAGCAAAAGAAAACAAAAAATCGATCACTGCTCTGGGCACATAACGCCCTGAGACGATCCATCAGCAAGGCAACCGACCGCTCAAACCTCTGGGTAGCTCGACGTTCCACCTCTTGGGTCAGCACCGCCTCATCCTCCAGTTGAGCATGGGCTTGCCAGTTATCCTCAAATCTCTTAAAAGCCCGCTCCAGGTTAGCAGAAGATCGGGTAACCTTCTCGGCCTCTCGAACGATCGACTCCTGTTCCGCGCGGGCAGCATCCAGCTCTGACTCTAAGAAGGTCAATTCCCTCTGGAGTACGAGAATCCGCTCCTTCGTATCACAATTCCACGGGAAGCAGACTCTTCCCGAGCCCGACAAGCCTGACTTCGATGCCCAGCCTGTCATACGAAGCAGAAAACTTGTCAAGGTCTCCCCACACAACTGGCCCGGCAGTATCCCGAGCAAGCTTGATCCTATCCCGAGTAGCAACTAGGAGGCCCCGCTCCCGATCAATCGTATCAGGTAAGCCCGCCTGCCGTGTTGCCAGTAATTGGGTCACAAGCTGATCAGCCTCCACCAACTTAGGCTCCAGGACTGCAGCCAACCCCATCCCGCCAGGAAGGGACTTCAAGGTCGCAATCTGGCCCCGAGCACACCGCAGAGACAGAGTAAATGGGGTCCTCCGTTCTACAGCAGCATCTATACCCCTCTTCAAGTGGCGATAGAAGCTGTCAACCACATCCTGCGTTACCTCGTCCGGAGCTTCCGAAGAAGCCGGTGTCAACGGGAGTGTAGCCGGCAGCACTGAAGAAGACGCAACAGAATCGGCTGCTCCTGCCACAAGAGAAACCAGCTCCGCACGGAAGGATGCTTGAACAGCGGCCAACTCCTCTTCGGCAGCCCACAGAATTTGAATGCTCGGTAGGGTCGAGAGGTCAGTCTCCAGAGCCGTATAATCTACGGAGGATGAGGCGGAGACCATCGCCAACTCCATTCCCATCTGCCTGGAGCTGGCGGAAGGCCCCTCAACATGAGACGGCAAAGAAGAGGGAACGCTCCTTTCTCCCAGATCACGGCAGGCCAAGCCTTCCCCAAGAACATCCACAACGGGAAGTAAAAGGTCAGGACCTGCAGGGCCAAGGCAACCATGAATCGATTTGACCCGGAGGATATGTTGATAGAGCAAATAAGCCCCCTCACTAGTCAATATCTGGCTTATCTTACCAGTTGAGGAGTGTGGAGGCCGAGGTTCGCCTGCAGCCACCGCAGCCTCTTTACCAACAGCCTCCGAGTCAGGTATATTAGACTCCTCCGCCCTTGCATCCCCGGGAGGAGATGCACCGAGATCGGCGTCGCCTTGCTGAAGTTCAGCGATCTCGGAGACAGGCCCAAGGAAACCTTTATCACCCTGGGCCGAGGCTTCAGCAACCTGGGAGCTCCCAGCCGCCGCTGAGAGAGCCCCCGCAGAAAGGACCGCGGCACACACGCCGCTAATCAAAGCAGTAAGGGCCGGATCAACTCCAGGGGCAGTAGACGGTTCAGGAAAGTCCGGTTCATCAGACGGCTACAAAGAAAGGTGATTAAGTCATATCTCCGAGAGAAAAGAAAACTACAACAAAGAGATGGCTCCGACTTACCTCCGAAACATCGTCTACATCCTCACCCTTCTCCGTAATAAGCAGCCTACGGGGTCCGACTGCCGCTCTCTTTACAGAAAAAGCTACTCCTCTGCCAGTGGACTCACGCCTGCCTCGCTTACGTGAGGGACCAGGCACGACGGGCGGTAGTTCTACCAGCACTACCTCCAGCACAGATGGCAATTGGTCCACCGCTTCATCAAAAACAACCGACGGTTGATCCGTCATCATCTCACCTGCCATGACGGGAGGCTGACCCGCTATTGCCTCGTCACCCGAAGAAAGAGAGTCCTCGTCGTCCCGCTCGTTGTCTTCCTCAATTGTGTCGAAGGATTCGGAATCGGGCGTAGGAACTCTATTCGCCCCTTTCTTCTTTGCCCTCGGCACCATAGCCTTCTCCGCCAGGCGAGTGCCCACAATGAAGCTAGTCCTTGAGTCAAAATCTAGGGGAGGAGGATTTGCCGTCACATGATAAAGGGCCGCCATATGCAGGATTTCCCCTATCACATTTGCGGCAGGGACCAAGAAGGTAGTCCGAGTATGACAAGTGTCATAGTAGCTCCATGCCCTAATACCGTCGAGAATGCTACCTTCAAATCCCAGGTGAGAACTGGGGCACCCGAGGAATAGCTTACTGTACCCAAATTGACGGGCAAACCTACTGGGCAAGTAGGGCTCCAAGTACACAGTGTTGCGATTCCGGTAAACTAAATACGTCGGGCGAATGTTACGCAGCCAGAAACGTATCTTTTCAGGTAAGAAATGAGGAGGTCCGACACCATCAACATGAACACTCCTTACCTCTTGATCAGTGAAACGGGGAACGGACACGAAGAAATTATACCCGTCCACCCTCGCCAGCATCCTCTGACACGTCGGCATGGTACTACATTCCCAAGGCTGATGGTGATACCTGAAAAGAAAAGCGTCGTCATCCGTAACGCCATCTCCCATCCCAGGTCTCATCAAAGACTGATAATACAGCAACAGCCATCCCAGCAAGTAATGATAAGGCAGTTCTATACGTTCAAAGTCCATTGCCACGTCACAAGTAATGACCTTGGACGAGAAGGCACGGAGACCATGCTGAATACTGCATACCATGGCAGGAAGAAGAGCCAGCCTGACCCCAAAGGCCAACTTCACGGCAGAGAGAATGAAGTGGCGACTGATCCTCTCGATAGAACCTGCCCCTCCTAAGACCACGCAATTGCGCAGCCATACTATTAAAAATCCGGCCAAGAGTGCCTTCTCTGACAGCCGCCGGGTACCATAATAAAAGTAGCTGAAGGAGTCAATCTGGCTCCTAAACCTGTCACTGTTAGACCTCGACCTCCTAGCGGTCGACACCAAGTCCTCTACTTCCCTAGGAGTTTGACGATCTCGAGAAGTAACCCGGCCAGCCGCTCTGAATTTAAAAAGGTATGAGACCCAAGATTTAGTATGGGAAGAGTCCCCTTCCGAGCTGTCATTTTTTTGGATAGCCATTCGGTGACAGGTGCTATGATGGCACAATAGTTCTTGATACACGGCAACGAAACCGGGGAATCGTCGGTCTAAATCCTGGAGCTCCTCATTCGTCGGAGTGTACGCTTCGAAGGGCTCGTCCCCCCAAGGGAGCTTGGAGACAGCATACATCTCGTGAAGAGCGAGCCCTAATTCCCCAACAGGGGTAAAGAAAGTCCCTGTCCGATGATTGTACATCTCCAGAAGGGCCATGAACAGTGGCTTATTAACGGGTAACCCGTGGCTGGTACCCCGGATAGCGTCATAAAGGTTGACTTCCCGTAAAAATTCTTCGTATTTCCGTAGAATCCATGAGGTCAGGTTAGCCCACGGGGGAATGGGGTGTAACCAGCTCGACAGTACCAACCTGCCAACAGGATAGGATCCTTTACGAGCAAGCTGGCTCAGGAAGGTATCAGCCTGAGAGAATGAAAAGTTAGGACCGGAGGTGTTGATGAAGGTACCCGAAACTAACCCCATCACGGACCGACTGGCCGGATCTTTGATCGCGCGCACTGACCCAGTGGTTTTGTTGTAACGGATGTTACCAACAAACATCCCCGGTCGAGTTGGAGTGAGGGTGTCCGACATCTGCCTGTCCAGAACGATCATGTTGAACCACACAAAAGAGAAATGGTGCTTCATAATGGGGATGTGAATCGGCATCCCGTCCAGGTCAAAATCCCAACTCTCGGAAACATCCAGCACTCGGGAGTTTTCTATGATCAACGCATCCCCAAAGAGGAAGACCGATTTCAGATACTTCCCATCAGACTTTCCGGAGCTCATCATGTCATCGAGGAATTGGAAAGATTGAACCCTAATAGCATTCAGTCGCTCCAAAGGTTCATCAACAAGTAGCTGTTCGGACACTTGACGAACTAAATCATCCCGATGCACGCCCGAGGCGAACTGATGCGAGCCAACCATAAGTTCCCCCGCAGGATTTACTGGCAGATTCACTGAAGGAAAAAGCAAAAGAAACAAATCAAAAAGATAGCGGAAACACAAAACTATGTGATGCTTATGCGGTTTAGCTAAGTATAGCCTCATGCGGCTCAGTTTAAAAGAGTTTATTCAGGTCAGTCCGAATGAGCTTATGCGGCTCAATTTGAAAGAGCCCATGCGGTTCAGTTCGAATAAGCTTATGCGGTTCAGCTCGAAAGGAACTTATGCGGCTCAGTACGGATAAGCTTATGCGGTTCGAAAGGAGCATATGCGGATATGGTCCTATTCGAATAAGCTTATATGATTCGGCTCGAAACAGGCTTATGCGGTCCAGCGCGGATGAGCTTATGCGGTCCAGTTCAAATAATCTTATGTGGTTCAGTTCAAAATATGCTTATGCGGCTCAGTTTGAAAGAGCTCATGCAGTCTAGATGGGCTTATGCGGCCCTGATGATGAAGTAGTTATGCAAACAACTTTCATGCGGCTCAGGCCTGGGTCATATCCCATGCGGTCCAAATATAAGTCGGACACACAGCATACTTGGGAATATAGGTTTGCGCATAAAATATGCGGCGTAGCTATGGCAGTTCATATTGATGGTCCTACCAGCAATAAGCGGGTGAACGTCGGAGTGAAAAACAGGCACGCCAGCCGTCGGAGGAGCCGCCACGTTCGCTGTCGCAGTCGATGAAGACGCGACCTTCTTGCCCTTCGCCGCCGCAGAAGATGACGCGGCCTTCTTGCCCATAGCAGCAGCAGTCTTCTTGGAAGCCATTGCCGAGCGCTGATAGGAGAAGACGAAGAGGAAGTCGGCAACAAAGAGTTCGAGCAAAAGAGAGAAGGTAAAGAAACCCTCAAAGAATAAACTTACTCCTACTTGTAGGCGAAGGAGGCTCAAAAAATCAAAACAAACGCCTCGATCTATGCGCCGCCTAAAAGAATAAACAACTTCGGTCAAAACAAAACTGACCCTTGGGATCCTCCCCCAAGAGGCGGCGAATAAAGGGCATTTAATGCAGAAAATTTGCACACGTGGCTAAGACACGTGGCAAAAATTTTATGCGGTCTCACAGCTCATACGGTCAGATAAACCCATGCGGCCGAACCATCTATGCGGTCAACAAAGGCCATGCTTCTTATTCAAAGTATTTCAATTTTGCAAATTGAAAACTTTGAAGGGGTCTTGTAGAAGCATGGAAAATATCAGAACAATGATCTATGCGGCTCAGAACAGGAGAACCCCATGCGGCTCATACAGGAGCAGTCCCATGCGGTTCAGAGAGACTCTTAGTCTCATGCGGCTCGGACAGGAGAGTCTATACGGCTTACATAGGGACAGTCCTGCGGTTCAAAGAGTCCTCCAGCCGCATGTGGTTCAAAGGTACATGCGGCTCACGTAGATATGCAGCTCAATGCCACGTGTACCCACGAAGACCCCTTCACACAGCTGGCCATCGAGCAGTCTGCCTATTTAATGCTCTGTCATGATTTGACAGCTGACGGCTCTGACATAAAGTATCATAATTGCCCTGCCATAATGACAGACTCTTGGGAAATAGGAGAAAATCTCTGACGCGATCCGAGATTGACACGTGGCTACTCCATGCGGCTCCAGTGAAGAACAGATTCATGCGGCTGGCAAGGATCGTCTTTCTGCGGCTCACCAAAAAGCCATCCCATGCGGCTCGCAATTACTACACTTATGCGGTTCACCAAGAAACCATCTCATGCGGCTCGCAATTACTACACTTATGCGGTTCACCAAGAAACCATCTCATGCGGCTCGCGATTACTACACTTATGCGGCTCACCAAGCGGCTCGTAAATACTATACCTATGCGGTTCGACGAGATGCTGTCTCATGCGATTCATAGATGTAATGCGGCTTTGGCAGAATCCATCATCAAGACACGTGGCAGAGATTCAATGACAGCTGGCAGCAAAGATGATTATGAGATACAAAGATTTACCAGATCCCAATGACCATATCCTCATAATTAATGGGATCAGGTCATATCATTCATAATCAAACCAATGGGACACGTGGTGTGAGATCCAAGCTACACAATCAATCATGAAGATTTAAAGCAATCATCATTAATTATTCGAAAGATTTAGTGCTATCACCATTTATGGCCCAGATCCTTCACGCCTAAAACGAATGGTCTAGATTGATTAAGCATCAGGCCGCCACCACTTTGAGAATGAGTAATCAGCCAAACCCTAATGATGCCCCTCCACTATTATAAATAGCTGGGTGCCACTTCCTTGCAGAAAAAAAAGAAGGAAGGAGAGAGAGAAAAGGAGAGATATACACCGTCAGAGAGAAAATACAACAGAGAGAGAAAGAAGCCAGAAGAGCAACAGAGGAGCCAGAAGAATATTTCTTCATCAACGCCAACCATCTTTTCACAGGAGCCAAGACTGCATACCGATCGTCCAAGGAGTAAGGCAGGGCTGCCGTCGCCTTCCCGAGCCTCTATCATCACCCTCCAGAATCTAAAATAAACATTTGTACTTAGACTGCTGTTCCTAGGTTTTCGTCCCTAGGCTTTCTTTGTACAAGCGAGTTTGTAACGTGAAGTAAAAGTCCGGTCCTCCGATAATTGTTCTGTTCTTTTATATTTCATGGCAAACATATATATATATATATGTGTGTGTGTGTGTGTGTGTGTGTGTGTGTGTGTGTGTGTTATTAATTCACGAAAACCTAAAAATTCTAGTCGCCTTTTTGAGAGAGAGTTCTAGTAGAGATCTCGACTTCGCGGAGCGATTGCCGTCAATCTAGACGTCCATTTCATGCGCCATTTTTTTTCTTAGAAGTGTATTGAGGTTAGGTTTCCGAATATCTACTTTATTTTCTGTATTTGGTTTTCGAATTTTTGGATAATTAATTGAGTGTCGGTCGTCCAAAAATTGACGTGTCGTGCGGTTTTCGAGATTCCAAGGGTTCTCGAACTCCTATTAGCGATCCGTTTGAAGTTTTGGAAAGATGACACGGATCTCTACAACATATAATTTTCCAGAAATTTAGAGTTTCATCTAGTATTTTATTTTATTCATAGAATTCGGTTTTGGTCAACGATTCATCGATTTAGTCACGGTTAGCCATAATGGCGCTAACTTTTGACCAAATCGTGATTTTACGGCACGGTCAATTTCAGTGTACTCGTGGCACTGAAATATACTATGTTGCACATTCAAACTTTTGAATTCATAATATTTGACTAGTTAGTCAATAGTATGTCTCAGTTTGCGTGCCATGGGTCCCAAATTTGGAACCGTGACTTTCCTTGGCCAAATATTTGTCTTTAGATTCTATTTTTAGATTTAAATAGGTTAAAATAGTTTTTTTGACGATTTATTCTAGAATTAAAATAGGATTAAATATGTTGACCCATTAGCTACTTTCTAAGGTTTTTAGAGTGGGAATTGTATATCTAACTTGTGGCTGTTTGTAATGCCTATTGTTCGTATTACGTATTTTGGTATACGTATACGTACTTTGACTTGTATTGCATGACATCTTGTTTGGTTTATTTCGACATTTTCAATTGATTGGTTTATTCTTGGGTTGGTTCGGCTTGGCTTGGTTTGCTTAGGTTCATCATGAACCAAAGGAAAACCCCTACCTACCACCACCATCATCATTTATTAACCCTACCCACTTTCTCTCTCATCATTCACTCTTCTTCTTCCTCACCGTTGCTCTCCACCTACCAAGAGGTTTAGGCAAGTACAACTTGCTTCTTGAGGGATCTTAAGTTTTATTGTTCCATTCTCTTTTTTACATGATTATAAACCTATTTAGAACTTGAAGTTTTTAATTTTGATGGATAGATTCTTCTAGATCTACATTTTAACTTTGAGTTCATGGAGTTTTCTTGGTTTTGATCTACTAAAACTTGTTATTTTCGAAAACTAATAGTTCGATGAGCAAGAGCACGAAATTTCGTGTGAATTTGGTTTTTGATTCACCTTATTTCGAGTTAAAATAAAGTTTTTATGGCCAAAACAAGTTTTTCTGAATTTTCATGTCGGCTGAAGAATGTGGGCTGGCGTAAAATAAGATTTTACGCAGGGAAGCTAGCGCAGGAAGGCTTGCGTAAAATGAAATTTTACGCTGGATTGTATCCAGAATGTGAAATTTTACGCTGGAAACCCTGAAATTGCATATTTTACGCTGGATTGTATCCAGAATGTGAAATTTTACGCAGGGAACCCTGAAATTGTGTATTTTACGCTGGATTGTATCCAGAATGTAAAATTTTACGCAGGGAACCCTAAAATTGCGTATTTAACGCTGGATTGTATCCAGAATGTAATATTTTACGCAGAAAACCATAAAATTGCGTATTTTATGTTGGAAATCCTGAAATTGCGTATTTTACGCTGAATGGTACCCAGAATGTAAAATTTTACGCTGGAACCCTCCCCTTTTACATATTTTATGCAGAATTAAATTTTTGGCATAAAAAGTGCACAGAATGACTGTTTTTGCCAAGTTTTGCTATTTTCTAGCTAGAATTTCGAAAAACTTAAAACATGAAAGTTTTAGATCTCTGTCTTGCCTTTCCGAATATTTCTGGAGCACCTCAGTTTTAGTTCGTATGTGAAAGTTATGCTCCGTCTCCCCTGAGCCGCATAATTCCTCCACAACTCTTGCACCATGTTTATATTTAGTTATTGCATATATGATTATACCAGGTTAAATGTTAAATTTAAATATGTTCCATGACATAATGGTGTCCCATCGTGGCGCACTTTTGACAGTAAATTTGATACGATACATATCCCGAATGCTGTTTCGACGGCTAGCATGTCATGACAGAATTGAGTGGCCTGGACACCGTGGGTGAATGTGTTTGTACAAATGAATCGGTAATATTTGTATCATGTATAGGACAGGGATCCCTGAGTACCACGGTCAGGGATACCTACAGTAATTGACTAAGGCTAATAAACTAGAATAATTCAGTAGACATGAAGAGATTCCCAGCTACAGGCAATCCTGTTATCTGGGCGCATTAAGTGGACTTGTAGCCTACCGATGAGCAGGACACATTTCCATACACACAGTCACGTGTTGCATTCTCCATAAACGGACATTCGACCTGGATAACCGGATGGTCTGCAGGGCTTGTGGCTATTAGGATAATCTTATTGCATCTTGCTAGTAACTAGGCCTGTGATAACCCTAGTTAGTTAAAAGTATCAAGCCGTACTCTTGATTGGCCATGATTGATTGGATGGAGTTTATCCCAGCTTAGTCTTGTCCCGATCCTGTACAAGATTGTGACACGACATGATTATCGATGCTTGTTTTAACAATAATGATCGGGGGTCTAGTTCTGTTCAGGCGAAGGGTTACAACCCCGGTCCTTGTTTGGTTTAAGGGTTGTAACCTGGCTCCCGGAGCAGTTCTGTGTCCTCTCTTCGTTATTGTCTTATTGTAACCCCATGCCACGCTCGTCATGTTTTATCTTACTGCAACGACATGATTAATTATTTATACTGGCCTTAACAATAAAGATCAGGGGTCCAGTTCTATTCAGGCGAAGGGTTACAACCCCGGTCCTTATTTGGTTTAAGGGTTGTAACCTGGCTCCTGGAGCAGTTCTGAGTCTCTCTTCATTTATTGTCTTGTTACCTTACCATTAGTATTTGAGACGTGTTTCTATTCAGGTGAAGGGCTGTAACCCCGGTCCTTGTTTGGTTTAAAGGTTGCAGTCCGGCTGCTTGAATGGTTTCCTCGTACTCAATTTATTTATTGTTATCTCTATTATTATTATGATCAGTTCTTTTATAAGCTCTCTTTAATTATTCTATTATGATGTGCTAGTTTTAGTTCCTAAGTGAAGCCTCCTTTGTGGCACTTGCTCTTTCTGGGGTCTGATCCAGCTGGTTTTATATGGCCAGATATCGGAGCAGTCCCAGAGGATCTACCTAACCTCCAGCCAGATGGTGACCACCAGACGTAACCCTGGCAACGAGTGGGTTTCTTTTTGTCCTCCTACTTTATTGTAAAATTATTCTTTTGAGGCGTTTAGCCGATGTACACGTGTTAGCTCGATTGCACCTTTACTTATTATCTGCTTACGGGCTGTAACATGATTGACAGATCCTAGGGTTGATCATGTATGACTTAACTCTTGCTAGTCTTGACATTTTGTACGACTAGCTTCATGATCATCCAATATGTAATGTATGGGACGCCTTGCTATATATATTTGGTGCTCTGACATCTTGTAACTATTATTGCTTGCTTAAGATTGAGACAATAGGCTTGTTCATGACCATAAGAGACTTTTGGCTTATAGTTAAACCCTCATGTATCTAGACAGCCGTGACCATATAGCGAGGTGGGTTGCACTTCAATATATGTAGCTGGCTATGTACGCTCCCGCTCTCCAGTATTCTGATTCTGGGACGTTACATTGTTTGTGCGACGGGGTTTGTGGGATGATAGAATGATTGATAGCTTCTAGGTCGGAGTTCATCTTATCTTCAACTTGTGAAATCAATCCGTCCAGGAGTTCTGGCAAGTACTTGTTGACACATTCATATGCATTTACTTTATATTGTTATATTTCACTTATACATGATATTTTCGTGTCTTGACTGTTACACACACGAGAGTTGAGTGACTGACTATTGTTTATATTTTTTTATCGTTATTGAGATCGTGTTTTTTATGATAGTGATATTGGAGGGGTACAATTACTAGGCACGTGGACAAAGCCTATATTGTATTGTTGACAACTCTTCTGGTAGTACCCCGCCAATCCCAAGAAGCTCCGAATCTCGGCCACAGAAGTCGGAGTAGTCCATGACTCTACCGCAGCAATCTTCTTCAGGTCAACGGATATACCGTCTTCTATCACTACATGACCAATAAATTCTACCTTGTCAAGGAAAAACTCGTACTTCGAAAGCTTTCCGTAGAGTTTCTCCTTCCTGAGGGTCTCCAGCATGATCCTCAGATGCTCCTTGTGTTCTTCCGACGACTTCGAATAAATAAGGATGTCGTCGATAAAGACCACCACAAACTTGTCAAGGTATGGATGGAATATCTTGTTCATCAAATTTATGAAGATTGTCGGGGCATTGGTCAACCCAAATAGAATCACCATAAATTCGTACTGGCCGAATTTGGTCTGGAAGGCTGTATTCGGAATATCTTCTTTCTTCACTTTCACTTGGTGGTATCCCGATCTCAAATCGACCTTCGAAAACTCCAGTGCACCGCTCAACTGATCGAAAAGATCGTCAATTCTGGGTAGCGGGTATTTATTCTTGATCGTCTTGCTATTCAAGGTCTGGTAGTCGATACACATACGTATTGTTCCGTCCTTCTTTGGTACGAACAGTACTGGTGCACCCCAAGGCGACGAACTCGATCTAATGAACCCTTTCTCCAGTAGCTCGTCGATCTGCTTCTTCAATTCTATGGCCTCTTTATTGTTGATTTTGTATACTCGCTACGACTGTGGCTCCGCGCCTGGCACGAGATCAATGGAGAACTCAACATCTCTATCTGGGGCAGTCCTGGTAGCTCCTCTGGAAATACATCAAAAAATTCTGTAATGATGGGATGAGGTAGCTCCTTCTCCGCTACCATGGTCCCATAAATAGCGTCGCCACGCTGCTCTACTGCTCCTCTAACGAACTCGAACATGGCCTCCCCCGGCGGACTAAACACCACACATCCTCGGTGACAATCGATGCTAGCAAAATGTTTACTCAACCAGTCCATGCCGAGCACTATGTCAAAACTCGGGAGTGGCATTATGAGTAAACTAGCGAGTATTTCTCGGCCACCTATGGTAATTCGGCGATCGACGCAAACATCCTTCACCAGGATGATGCCTACGTCAGTCAAGATTTTATAGGTGCAGTCTAAAGGCTCAAATACAAAACTACGTCTAAAGATAAAAGCTGCAGATATGAAGCTGTGACTGGCTCCAGAATCGAATAAAGCCATAGCTGAAAAAGACTTAAGGAGAACAGAACCTGCTATCACATCAGGGGATGCTAGGGTCTCCTCGACCGCCATGGCATAAGCTCTGCCTTGCTGCTGGTGCTAGATGAAGCGCTACTGCTGTGTGGGCAGGGGCCCTCTCTGCTGCTGGGGTATCGTGGGCTTCATCGGTGCTCTCGTGGCATGAGCTACTCTCTATGCTGCATGAACCTGTGCCGCTGGACACTCCCTCATCTGGTGCGAGCTCGAACCACAGAATAAGTATACTCTAAGTCGTCTCTTACATACGTCCCATACATGTCCTAACTTTCTGCAGTAGCCACAAGGTCCAAGGGGCTGTCTCTGCTGGTTCTGCTGGGTGGCAGTGACTCTAGCTGGAAGCTGGCTCTGCTGCTGAAGAAAACGAGGTTGTGGCTGCTACTGCTGTGCCATGGTCTTCCCTGTAGTATTGGACCTCTTCACCGATATTGACTGGACGTTGCCCCCTCCGTATGCATCTCTATCTCTCTTCTGCTTGCGCTTCATCTCCTTCTCTATATCATGCGCAACTTTTAAAATCCTCTTATAGGTGGTGGCTTGGCTGGTGGTGATGGCTATGCGAATCTCCGGAGATAGCCCCTTTCTGGACTTATTGGCCTTGGCTGCAGGGGTCATGGCATCTGCGAAGCGGCTGAGGCGGGAGAACTCGGCGGAGTACTAATCGATGGAGAGATTGCCCTGCTCCAGGCTCTCGAACTCATTCTCTAGCTCTTCTCTGGCTGCGTCGGGATAGAACTTTGTCTTGAACAGCTCCTTGAATTCTTTCCAAGTCACGTCTGACACGGTGAATCGGGGCTCATCTCTGTACCACGTGCAGGCGATGTCATACAGCTGCATACTATCAGTCTCGACCTTCTTATCTTTGGGGATTCGAGCCATCCGGAGGTTGCGGTCCACGTTCTCCAACCAGTCGTCAGCGTAGAGTATCCCTTCGTTCCTATGATTTCCCTGGGCCTAAGGTCCATGAAATTCTTGGAAGTTCTGGAGCACAGCGGGGGAGCCTCCCTAGTCTGAAGAGCCTCTCTCAGTATATCACGAAAGACGTCAGCCTGCCGTATCTGGGAAGTGTTTCACTTAACAAAATATCCTTGAAAGGATTTTGAAAGAAAACGAGAAAAAGTACAAAAGTACAAATAAATTCTGGGAAGTATTGCTATGGAAGTCTGATATGAGAACGATTATTTTGTCCCTTGGACCACACGATAATGATGAAGAAAAAACTGTTGGACGATGAACAGCTGGAAGAACTAAGTCACCAGAAAGGTATCGACACACTGGGCACTGATGGCGAGGTCGAATGCTTTCCTGCTTTGCTTCACTCTGTTCTTGAAGAAAATTTGAAGAGAAATGCTCTGGAAAATCACTTTGCTCTCAAAGTATCTGGGCTCTGATCTCTATGTCATCTGTTGTATTTTTTGTTTAAAAATAAGTCTATTTATAGACTCGACCCTCTGTGCGTAAAAAGCAACATAATTGGGTCTTTACGCAAGTAACTGCCACCTACGATTGAAAATCGACCTCTACGCGTGATGACACATGTCCCATGAAGAGTTATAGTCTCTACGCATGGTGACATGTGTCCCACAACTTCAACAATATGGGGAGAGTATGTACACACGTCCCTCGATAAGTGTGGCATGAAAGCCACGTATGCAGACCACGTTCTCACATAGCCAGAAAAGATTGAGTGTAAAATAGCCCAAAGTAAGCTTCCTGTGTAAAGTGGCTAAGAAATAGCCTTGAGCGTATAGCTAGCTCAAATAAACTCTACGCACACAAAAGTAGCTGAGATAGCCTTGAGCGTAAAAACTCAAATGACTTTCATGCGTAAACGAAGCGGTCTATAGAGCGTAAAGTAGCTCATCTGCACATTAAACGACAAGCGTTGGATTTGGTGCAAAAATCTTCTCGGCTTCTGTGCAATGTTCTGTTAGAAAATCATTCTGTCAGAATAGTATCATGCTCATTAAATGCAGTCTGGACAGCCTGTCGCTCTCGCGTAGAGTTTGAGGATGACTCTTGCGTAAAGGATCTCGCGTAGAGTTAGACTCTGTTTGATCTCTGCGTAGAGCTTGAATCTGACTCAGTAGAGTCTTTAAATGGACCTTGCGTAGAGTCTGACTTTGCGTAAAGTTCTCAACTTCTTTGACTTGGTCTATGAAGTTTATTTTATGCTTCTACAAGACCCCCTTCAAAGTTTTCAAATTTTTCTAAAATTTGAAATACTTTGAACATAAGCATAAAATTCGGGATATCCTACAGTCATCCGCGTATAGTTCGGGATACTCAACAGTCATCTCAGAAGCGTAAAATTCGGGATACCAACAGTCATCTCAGAATTTTAACCTATTTCAAACATTTCTATAAATAGAGCTTCCCGAGTAGAGAGGGAACTTTACTCATCTCTTGCAATCTCAATCTCCTTTACTCTAATCTTCGAAATCCACATCTAAATCAATGGCACCAAATAGCAAGACCACCGTCGGCGCTAAGGGCAAGAAGCCCGTTGTCGCTGCTTCCTCGATGGCTGAACGTGCGGAGACCACCGTTCCATCATTGGTGGCGACCCCTAGGCCTAATCCCGCTGTGGCTCTGGCCATGATAGGTAAAATCCTATCTAGTTCGACCATGGGTTCGTCGGAGAAGAAGAAGAGCCGAACCCTAAATTTACGTCCACGTTTATACGTGTCAGCGTTGAATAAAAACTACCAAATACGTCCACGTCTATACGTGTCAGCGTAAAAATAAAAACAACAGAACACGCCCATGTCTATACGTGTCAGCGTAAAAATAGAAACAACAGAATATGTCCACGTCTATATGTGTCGGCGTAAAAAAATGGAAACAACAAAATACGCCCACGTCTATACGTGCCAGCATAAAATATTTAAGCATTAAATACAAGCATGTCTATATGTGCTAGAGTAAAGTTAACAATATGTAAGTCACCCACGTTCATACGCGTCTGCGTAAAGCAAGTCAAAAGACTATGTTTTCATGCATACAACTTTACTCTTTTGAACAGATAAAAGTGTGCGTAAAAAACTTTTAGTCATACACTGCCTCAACTTAGAATATTTTCCAATTCTTTGAAACAAAGAAAAAATATTCATAATCCTTTATGCACAAATCTTCACTTGCGTAAAAAGCACTTTTGCGTAGAGATGAACCAATTTTTAGGACGTTTTTTCAATCTTGTTTAAACCAAGAATGAAACATTTCAAAATCTTTACACACAAACACTTATATTCGTAGAAGCTTTTGCGTAGAGATGTATAGAGATCAATTCTGAATTTTACTAACTTGATTTTTTTTTATATTTTTTTTGATATTTTTTTACAGTAGACTTGCAGATTCATCCTCTCTCTAGAGTCTTTGGTTCCCCAACTGGTATCTTGGGTTCCAACAATTTGGAGAATCTGTCTCATGTTGAGTTTCCACAAAGTGACAAGCAGTACCCTGAAGAGAGACAACAACTGATAGCTGCTCAGGGAGACAGGATGCTGCCAACTTTGATAAACGGAGAACTGCTGACATCGCTGGATGGCCAACAATTTTTTAAGCCTGCTTTCATGTTTGGAGATGCCATTGACTTCAAATCTCAGACAAATCCCAAGAATGAGTCCTGGGTATTTAGATTTGGGGAAAGTGCGATGTACCTCCCGTCAATGTCAAGGGATTATCCCCTATCTTCATTTGTTCATGCCACCCACCCAAGACATATGATCTGGAACCTGACTCCCAACAGTCATGGTAGACCAGGAAAAATCATATTTAAAGGAGATGGGTCTAACCAAATGGGCTACCATACCAGTACTCCTAGCGGTGGTGTCATTCATTTTTCTCGTTTACTGCATGGATTCACACCAAGCGAGGATTCAGCTTTAATCCAACCAGTACAGATACCAATGTTCATAAACAAGTTTATGAACGTCTCAGTGTTATATCCCCAGGTCAACCCTAGGCTTCCAGGGTGGATGACCCCTCATAATAAGAACTGGATTCAACTCAGCGCTTGGGTCATGCAGAACTTCAAAGCGGAACTGCAAGCCATTAGGTTGTTTGAAGCAGTAGCCTCCACAAGTCAATGCATACCAATGAACAATAACCTGTTCTTAGCTTTGCTAGAATTATACATTAGCTCAACATGGACTTTTGCAACCCCGATAGGTGAAATGGGTTTTGTATTGCATGAGATGCAATTCATTTCTAAGCTGCCAATGGGGGAAGTTCCATATGAAGAATATGTTCCCTCCAACCGGGAATTAACAGAGATCAGCTAGACAAACCCCGATCTAGTCGAAGTATATCAAGAATTGATGTGCCATTATCTAATTTGCACCACTATGTGTGAAAGTGGATCGCATTCGGCATACATCAATAAATGGACAACATATCTATTCTACCATCAGAATAGGATATCCAAGGATGACAAGAAGAGATTCCAATACAACAAGGCTCAATCCATCAACCTTTGCTCAATAATTCCTTCGAATTTGATCCATGGTTTGATGATAACATCTATGTCTCAGGACAAGTATCTGACCACCAAGACTGGAGAATTCCCTGTGGGGACTGAAGCATTGAGCTATCTGAAGCATGGCAGTCGAAAGATCTCAAAGAAAGCCATGCTGGCGGGCTTTTTTTCTCTATGGCTGCGAAAATGGGTCGTACTAAGAACTGGTACGGTTGACAGAATCCACCGAAACGTATTATGGCCAGCAGTACGTTTGGTGTTCAAGACCAGACTCAACTTATTACCGGCAATGGTATGTCAGATAAATGCTGGCCTGCGAGCATTTGGTGAGGAGCTGATCAATAACGCTCCCTACCGTAAAGATTTTCCTAGGGTAGAGATGCCGTACACTTATTTAATGGGTTGGTTACTGCATCACAACTGCAGTTTATTGCCACCATGCCCTGAAGATAATGCGGAGGTCTTCCTCCAGAAGTTCAATAAAGCCACATGGATTGCAACTTCAGTGGCAGATACTCGAGCAGTACTAAACTACTCTTATGGGTGGAACTTTTTCTGCACAAGACCACCAGTTCCAGCCGACTGCCTCGGTGTGCAATTTAATGATATAGGTAAAGAGAGGACAGGGGTCCCTGTTTCTGTCTTTAATTGGCTGATATGCATCAGACCATCACATTTGATGTATAGGATTGAGGACAGCTGCATCTTTGAACCATACCTACCCAGTCGGTTCGCGCGTCAATTCGGGTATGACCAACTTCACGTTGGTAATCCCTCCACTGCCTTCAATTATTATGGAAAATTAGTTGATGGTGCAAGGGCATGGAGATATTTCAACGCTAGATGTACCGGTGCTAAATTCTGTATGTCAACTGCCACCAGTACAACTAAGCTATAAATGCTTCATTCGTATCCTCGTTTTTATGCTTCCATCCGTTCCTTCGTAAATGAGTACAACATGAAGGGAAGTCTTTGATGGGACAAGCAAAGAAACGTCGAAGAACTAGTTAGGGTACCTTCGGACGTACCTGATGATGTTGTTGTTCCAGATGAATATCTGGAAGTGATCCCAACGGGAGTAGGGGAGGCACCAGCGGGAGCAATTAAAATTTTTACCTCTAGGAAGCGTAAATCCAACACAGCAGTTGCTGCCCGAGAGAAGAAGAAAAAGGTCACTGTTAAAGGGCCTTCCAGACAGAGGGCCGCTAATCCAGAAAGTGAAACTCCAGTCGAGGAAGCTCAAAACATTGCTTCTTCTTCAGCTCATCCTGGAGAAGGGTCTTCAGCATCCCAATCAGCAGCAGCAACAGAAACTATGGGGCTCCTATCTCCCGGACGTCTCAGTACTTCGATGCATCTCACTTCGCCACAAAAGGCGCAAGCTATCGAAGACACCGCTATTAGCCCAATGATTATATCATGTTTTTGAATATGGCTAATCAATTAAGTTTAACATATCGACGTCACTAATATTCATGTAATCACTATCATGTTATTACTTAAACTTAGCATTGTCCTAATATTAGCATTGTCCTAAATGTTCTATATCATATTGCTATGCTTGTATCATATTGGTTTTGTTTGTCTAACATGTATTTGTAGACATGCTGTAAGCATGATCAAGCTTTGTCAAACCAGGACATATGCAATAGAGAATTGTTGATGGGCCAAAGATAGCATTATACAAGAAGATTTCTCTGAACCGCCTTACGACCGCCGTCAGTGAAAAAGACGTCTTCAAGTCTGCTCAAATATTTGAAAAAAGGTGTCATCAAAGGGCTCTTAGTTTTCCTATTTCATCAATGTAATTTTCTATATTTATTGAGTCTAGGAATACGATGTATACTGCATCGTACTGGCAAATAGGCTATCCAAGAAACGTTTTCAAAATACCCTTTCGTTTTGAAAACAAGTCCACTTACAAAAGCCCAAACCACTTCCTAACTGTTTGACTTTTCAAAAAGCCCAAAAACCAGTTTGTAAAAACCTAACAAAACCCTGACAGAACTCCAACAGAATTCGGCCAGAGTTCGGCCCGAATTCGGCCAGATTCGGCCAGAGTTCGGTTAGTGAACGTTACTTTTTGAACTTGGTCTTCCTGCAGTTACGGATCCCAACGAGATATTCTCATAGAGTTCTGCCCGAATTCTGCCCGAATTCTGTCAGAATTCTATGGAAAAAACTATAAATAGAGAAGGATTTCGATCATTTCAACACACTCATTCACTTTCATATCTCTTCTCTATAAGCCTACTACTTCTTCCAAAGTATTATGAGCTTTCATTTTCAAATCCCAAGCCAGTTACAATCCTCTAGTCGATTTGTCAGTGCGGTATGGTCTAGAAGTTTCAGAGTGGTTGTAATCAGAGGCTTGATTGAAGGTATACACTTCACAATTGAAGTTGGTCGAGTACTTCGGATCAAAGCTCGCATTGTAGAAGTTGCAAGAACTTCGGATGAAAACTTGTGGTGATTTTCCATAGTGGATTCAACTGGAAGCTAGAGTTCTTCCGACTGGACTAGTCCTCACAAGAGGGAAACCAGTATACATCCTTGTGTTTGCGTTTGCTCTCTACTCTCTAATTTTCATTTACATATCTGTGATATATTATCTGTGATCTTGTTACTAACTTTTTTAATTAGTTAATTTCCGCTGCCTACTCAATTCACCCCCCCTCTAGAGTGTTGTGCTTTACAACTCGTTCCTACAATCGGTCCTACAACCGCCACCACTCGTACTGTAGATCTGGAACCCACCCTCTCGGATGAACCGGCTCTTGATTTAGAATATGATGACTGGGATCAAGATTATGACAAACTCTTGGCACGCCCTGCACCTACTCCAGGTAAATATAAATTACACAAAATCTATACAAAATTATATATTATGATTTTGTATATTAACTTATTTTGCTTAATCTTTGTAGGTGTCATCGCTGCAGTAAAGCCCGTGGCTCCTTTTCCTCCTCAAGAAACTATTCATGAAGAAAACATAGAGTCTGAAGAAGAGAGTTCTTCTTCAAAAGAAGGTTCTGCTTCCAAAGAAGACTCTCCATCTATGGAGATACCAGAAGAGCCTGTAGTGGAGGCCCACCAAGAATTGCCTTCTCTTGTTGAAGAAAGAGAAGAAGAACCGGCTGCAGAAGAACCAGCTGCAGACGAAGAACTAGTTGCATATAAAGAACCAACTGTAACTGAAATACTGTCAGAGCTTGAAAGGCCTGCAGTCAGCAAAGGTGATGAAGACATTATCAACCCATCAATCGAAGTCAGAGACATAATAATAGCACCTTCAGCTATTACTACTAATCCAGCACAAGTTCTTGAGAATACAGTGTCTGAACCTGAATCGGTTACAACAGTCACCATTTCCACCGCAACAATCACCGTCACCGAAACTCAAGTAGTTTCAGCTCCAGAAATAGCTGGAGAAATGATCCACAAAAGTACTGAAGATATTATCTCTGGAACTTCTGGGGATCAATTAGCTATAGTAATAACAACAACTATAGCTTTAGCTTAACCTGCTACCAAGGCAACAACGACATCTGCCCTCAGTCTTCAGAAGAAGGATTTAGCGGATCTTGCTGCCACACCGAGCTCCAATGCATAAATGAATCTTTAGTTGAGATTCATACTGAAGCTTTCTATAAAACCTTAGCGGCCTTGATCAAGATGGTCTTGAAGAAGGGCTTAAATTATAAAAGCTTAAAGGCTGTGATTGCTCCCACCGTTGGGAATGTTGCTATGTTCAATGATGCTGAGAGAGCAGCAGCTTTGGAGAAAGTAGTAGAAGGACTTGAACAGCCTATCAAGGAATATCTAAGGCTGTCAAGTGAAACCCTTGAAAGTCTCATCCAGACCGAGTATGATGCTTTATCAGCTGAATACATCAATCGGGAGACTATTTTTAAGGAATCTCTCCAAGACTACAGTAGCAAAGTTGCCAAGGAGCGAGCTTTATTGAATAAAAGTAAACCCCTGCTGGAGACACATAGAGAAGCCTATGAAACTTCAAACATGAGAATCTATCAACAAAATGATAGAATTCGTGAAGGTGAGGCAGAATTGGCTCGATTGAAGGCAGAGAAAGAGCAGATGATTGCAACTCGAGACAAACATCTGGCACAGAGCTCAATACTGGAAGAGAAGGTCTTTGGTGCTGAAGCTACCATAAAAACCCTTGATGACGCCAAGGATAAGATGATAGCTGCTTTTGCCAAACTCTCGCATCTTTGTACTGCAGAGGCTCGTCGCACCATAGCTACTACAACTGTACTGAGTTCTCGTGAGAGGCGTTTGGCAGAGCTGCAGAAAATGCTTGACGATGTATCTGCTCTACCTTAGAAAATAAAGAATTTTGTATTCTTCCTTTCATATCATCAATAAAAAAATTTGTATTCTGTCTTTTTCTTTCTTTTGCTGTAATATTTCAAATCATGCAATGAATGAAAAAAAATATTTTTTATGGTTATGAGATAGAAAACAATTATCAGAGGTAATAACATGAATATGATAAGTTTTCAAAACTCAACAAAATAGATTATATCTATCCAGAGGTAATATGGATATGATAGATAACAAATTTTTTTTTTAGAGCATACAATACTATCAGAGGTAATATGAACATAATAGATCATGATGACTCAAAGAAAATAGATTAATATCTATTCAGAGGTAATATGGACATGATAGATGAATAAGGAAAAAAAGTTGATTTAAAATTCATTCAGAGGTAACAAAGACATAATAAATAATAAATCTTTTCTTTCCGGAATCAGCTGGTAAGACAGAAAATCAAAATTCTCTTTTAGGAGAATAAATAAATCTTCAGCTTAACCAAACCTTGGAAGCTGGGGAATAAGGAAGAAATTCAAACGTAATATTTCTTCAAGAATTTGCCATTAATTAGCATCATAATCAAATCTCTATTAGGTTTCGTTAACCTATAAGCACCATTGGAAAATACTGTCTCGACTACGTAAGGACCCTATCATTTAGCTTGGAATTTGCCTTTGCTCTTATCAGTCATAACCATAGGTCTTCGGACAGCTAAGACTAGTTCACCGACTTTGAATACCCTTTCTTTAACTTTATGGTTAAAAGCTCGAGATATGCGGGCTTGATATAGCTCAATGTGCTATTGTGCTTGAAGACGCTTCTCGTCCAGTCCTTCAAGTTCTTGGAGTCGTAAGCGATCATTATTTTTAGAGGTTAGCTCATTAGCTGTAGTGTCCCGTCCCGCTCAGTCAATCGAAGGAATCAAAATGCCGACGGTGTTCGGACTTAGCCTTGCAACGGCTACTCGAAGACATCGCTCAGTCGAGGCGACCGCTCGCTCAGGTAGGGTAGTTTCAGTAAACTTGCCTCATCTTAGCCTTTACATAATAAATTACATATTTTCAACTTGCACAAGTAGGCATGATAATAAAAGAGATGAATCCACATAGCTAAGGGAATAATCCTGACGGGTCGAATTGAGTTAGAATATGGAAAGGTCCAACGGTCGGCTTAGAGTTCGTACACGGCGTACTTTGAAAATGACACTCGGTCCTTCGTCCCGTGGCTTGGAAGAAGGAAAGTTGGTTGAGTAGGCGAAGTTATGAACGTAGCCTAAGTCATAGGCGTCGCCTGTATAAATGCTTCATAAAGCATGCACGGTCCTATCGTCCAAGGCTTGGCATAGCCTTGGCTTGTCTCATGAGTTAAGTTGCGTTGCACGGCTTATGATATAAGTCTAGGCACCCAAATGACTTGGTCATTCAAAAGTCGAGCGCAAGTGCGGCACATTTCCGCAATGTGAGGCTTGACACAGCCTTTGCTCGTCGAGTCGTTGTGTGTTTAAGTCAGGCAAGTTATGTTAGGCTATCGGAGTGGTAGCAAGCACGATCCTACGAGTCTACGGTTGGGTATAACCATATAGTCTTACGGTCTCAAGGCCCGTCATAAAAAGTATGACTTGGGCGATAGCGTCGCGTAGATCAGAAGTCGGTTTAAGGCACGATGGACGGACTTAGTGTTTAAGGCATGAACCACGACCGTGGGTCATCAAGGGGTCTCAAATGATAGAAGTCTTGATATTGATTTGAAAGAGATGGTAACATTGGAAGAGGAATGACTGTGTGAGACGTCAGTTTATGTCGAGTCTTGCATGGTCATTGGACAACTTGTCGACAAGGAGGAGTTTCTACGAGCGGCAACCGTGGGTGCCATGGGACCGCGTCGTTCCGGAGGGAAATACGGTATAGCCGTAGCTGGACGAACCGCTCGGGTTATTTGGGAACTTTCAGCAGGGCTAGCTACTTGCATTGAAAGGGTCGCTGAATAGCAAGGATATAGTCCAAGATAACTTGTCATGCTAGTGACTAATTCATATAGATGGGTCGGCACGGGCGGCAATCCGCGTGTGTGCCTTTGGATTGAGTCAGTTGAATGGGTGTACAGTTAGAACACAGTATTTGGGCCTAAGATTTGGCATCAACGTAGGCGACGTGCTTCGGCACGAGACGTGGCGTCGAGTCTTAAGTCGTCGGTATATAAGGTGCATAAGTTGGATTTGAGTTGTCTTGAGTTTAAGTCAGGAAATGCCGTAAGGCAAAGTTGGTCAAGTGATTCTTAGTTCACATGTCTTGATTGGGTCTGTCGGTGATCGAAGTAGCAAGGGCCGCGAGGCGGCGATATGGTTAAGTCACATTAAGTTACGAGGCACGACACGATGGATTCCTAGCACGATCACATGGAAATGGAGCCTTATCTCGTAGTTACATCTCTAATTTTGGCCGAAAGGCAAACACGACTTGATAGGTTAACGTTGTTGGCACGAGAAGGGTCTTGAGGCAAGGTATGGGTTAACATTGTCGTCGCAAGCACGAGATGGTCTAGAGACACAAAGTAGGCCAAGGCGTCGGTCCTAAAATAATCCTAAGGCAAGACTAGAAAGACAATTGATAAGAAGGGACTATGTTGCACGAAGTATATCAAACGTGTTAGTTTTGTATCGGTGGGCGAGGAGCTCATTCCACCAGTACAGTTGAGTACTGACACCCACATATTTTTCATGTGCAGGCACAGGTAGAAGCTCATGGCGCGGAGCTCTCTTGGATGCATCGAGGTACGAAGTTCCTTAGCGATTCGAAGCGTGCAGCCGCATGGAGTTAAGACTTATACAGGACATAATGTATGGACGTCACCTTCCGAAGATTCTGCTGGCTCAAGACTTGTGTTTGAGAGATAAGAGAGAGCTGAGTAACTTGTAATGTGAGCTTGAGAGACTTGTAATCTTGGCTTTGCGCCTTTGTAATCTTTGTTTCAATATCAGTAAAGATCTTCATTGAATAATATGTGTTTTGCTTTAAATTTTGCTGCTATTATTCAATGTCTCTGTATGGGACATCTGTGCGACGACCACGTCGCAGCCACTGAAATCGGCCGTTATGGAACCCGCCTTGCACGAGCACAATCTAGGCTCGTGCAGCATCACGCCTTAGCGAAGACGATCGCTCCTATGGGAGCGGGGCATGACATAATGGTATCAGAGCACGACTTTACGTCCTTGGACTATCGATTGAATTTTTTAACTTGGTTGTTTCCACAAACTCTGAATTATTGCTTCCGCAAAGTTGAAATCGTTGGTGCGCTCTCTCCCAAATGTCCCACGGGATGTCCATACAATAAGTCTATCTATTTTGCAAAACGTAGGAGAACAATTTTTGATAAAACAAAAAGATGGTTTGCGTAAGCACGGTTGGCTAAGTCGGGATGGGCATATACACCAAAAAGTTGCGTTGACCTTCGAAAAGTCGAGTACGGGAATTGAATAGTGTTGAACAAGAAAGATTTGAACTCGATTGAGTAAAGTGAGATGACTATCGATAGGGGTGCTATCGAGTGGCGATAACGTCGGTGCGTTATAGATGAGCATACTTAGAATTAGAGGAATGGTTCGAACAGGATTCAAAAAAGTCAATTTTGATTCGAATGATAGTTTTGAGGATTTGTCGAATGACTTCATTCCTGAGTGGTGTATCCGATAGCCTCATGAATGTCGATCGATTGATTGAGGATGTGGGTTGTCGATGAGTCTATCAGCAAGCGTCGTGTTATATAAAGCCTTAGATTGAGTGTCGTTGAGCAAGTTGTAGTCTTGAGGATTTGGACAAGTTGGTTCGAATGACCTAAAAATTGACGTGCACGAAACGTGCACGGGATTGAGGATTGTGCGAGTATGAAACACAAAAATTATTGAGTAGGTGGAACTGAATCAAAAAAAAGTTAAGGTATACGAATGGATGACTTGATCGAGGAAATTGATACGGATCGTATATGAAAAGTGAGCACGACAGATAGATAACATGCATGAAAAGTTGAATTTTGAAGTTACGCAATGACTCTGAGGATTGAATTGAATGTTGCTCGATGATTTGAGTTAGCAAGGAATGTTTCGAGTTGAGAAAATACGTTGGTCGATGACTTAAGATAAACGGATGAACAATACGTAAAATTGGTTTGAGAAAAATTGATGTTGTGAATGATTCGAGGAATAATGATCGAACTTGAATTTGAATGTCGAAAAAATTATCCAGTCGGATGATAGCATCATTTGCACGATTCGAAATTGGTTACAAAGGAAGATCGTCAGGTTACACATATCGTCGATGGTATTGAGGCGTATCAAAAATCGATATGCGATAACTCGGGGGTACTCTGACTCGGCGAATGATGATCGTGCAAGTGTTATTGTTCGGTTGGATGCTATACTTAGGATTATGATTGAGATAGATGAAAACGATCGTGTATTGATGGTTACGTTGATAGCCACAACATCGATGATCATGTCTTGTGCGAGCGCAACTCCAGCCTCGCACATGCGTTGCGTCAGATTTGGGGCGATCGTTCCGCGTGAGCGTTGACATGGTGATTTATGTCGTGGGAATAATCGAACTCAAAAAATTAGGATGCGGTAACTTTGATTGTCTCGACTTGTTGGCTTGATGCGAAGGTGAACTCGAGGATTGTAGGACTTATGATTGATGAATGAATGAAACTTGAGGATTGAGTGGGTCCAATCCGCGTATCGAGAATGAATTAGTTTGGACACAAAACAAGAGTTACGTCCCGATGAGAATGATTATCTCGCGGGAGCGTGCATGGTGATTCGTGCCCACCGTAGATAATCTGACTCGCGTGAGATCGAGGCGCAATGTATTGTTAAGTCGGACGACCTTGTGATCGATTACGTGAATTAGGATGAACGACTTAGGGAGTATAAAATGTGAATTATGGATTAGCAATGAATTGTGTCGTAGCGTGCTTGATTTGAGAAGGATTGATAGGCAAACTATATCGAACGTGTTTAAAGGGATAGACTATATAAGATGACTTATTGAATGAGCGATTTTGATACATCGTGAAATTGGTTGAACGTGAGTTGTCGTAGGATGGCTTTGCTGAATGACTCGGACCCCGTGCGACAAAATGTTGGGATGTGTATAGGGAATCGATGCTCGATGTTTAGAAATCAGAGTGATGCAAGCTTGGGTAGAAAACCCTATACTATCAACTTGGTTTGACCTTAGGATGAGGTCAGTATTGATATCATTGTTTGGGAACTGTGATACCAATACTGACAATTGACTTTAGCCTAAAAAGATTGCCTAGCTGCTAGGCAAGATGTCTATGTTGCGAGAGTTAGTATCGGCAGGATTGATTTTTAGGATTGAGTGGATGGATCGATAGGTGGAATTGGATTCACTATCACAAGGCTTGGTTGAAATGCATGTATTTCGGAGACGCTTGAAATGTGTGCACGATCCAAACTAAGTGAAACGCTAAATCAAGTGAGACTTGAGGAACGGAAAAGTGTCGAGGATTTTGAGATCGTAAGTTTTGAAGAAAGGATTGAGGGTAGCCCGAGCATGGCTCGGATTTAAGGAACGCAAGGGTACGTGTGCGAGAGTCCTTGAATGTTGAATCAAGTTATAAGTCGATAAGAGTACTCAGTTAGTTTTGAGGACGAAACTTTTTCTGAGTGGTGTATGATGTATGCCCCATCCCGCTCAGTCAATCGGAGGAATCAAAACGCCGACGCCGTTCGGACTTAGCCTTGCAACGGCTACTCGAAGACATCGCTCAGTCGAGATGACCGCTCGCTCAGGTGGGGTAGTTTCGGTGAACTTGCCTCATCTTAGCCTTCACATAATAAATTGCATATTTTCAACTTGCACAAGTAGGCTTGATAATAAAAGAGATGAATCCACATAGCTAAAGGGGATAATCCCGACGGGTCGAATTGAGTTAGAATATGGAAAGGCCCAAAGGTCGGCTTATAGTTGGTGCACGGCGTGCTTTGAAAATGACACTCAGTCTTTCGTCCCGTGGCTTGGGAGAAGGAAAGTTGGTTGAGTAGGCAAAGTTATGAATGTAGCCTAAGTCCTAGACGTCGCCCGTATAAATGCTTCACAAAGCATGCATGGTCCTATCGTTCAAGACTTGGCATAGCCTTGGCTTGTCTCATGAGTTAAGTTGCGTTGTACGGCTTATGATATAAGTCTAGGCACCTAAATGACTTGGTCGTTCAGAAGTCGAACGCATGCGCGGTACATTTCCGTAATGAGAGGCTTGATGTAGCCTTTGCTCGTCAAGTCGTTGTGCGTTTAAGTCAGGCAAGTTATGTTAGGCTATCGGAGTGGTAGCAAGCACGATCCTACGAGTCTACGGTAGGGTATAACCACATAGTCTTACGGTCTCAAGGCCCGTCATATAAAGTATGACTTGGGCAATAGCGTCGCGTAGATCAGAAGTCGGTTTGAGGCACGATGCACGAACATAGTGTTTAAGGCATGAACCACGGTTGATTCAATGAGTTTTGGAGAAAGGACCATCGGATAGGCTTTGAGTTGAATGAAATGATATGGTAACATGGAAACAATGCTCGCGACCGTGGGTCGTCAATGGGTCTCAAATGATAGAAGTCTTGATATTGATTTGAAAGAGATGGTAACATTGGAAAAGGAATGACTGTGTGAGACGTCAATTTGTATCGAGTCTTGCATGGTCATTGGACAACTTGTCGACAAGGAGGAGTTTCTACTTGCGGCAACCCTGGGCGCCATAGGACCGCGTCGTTCCGGAGAAAAACATGGTATAGCCGTAGCTGGACGAACTGCTCTGGTTATTCGAAAACTTTCAGCGGGGCTAGCTACTTGCGTTGAAAGGTTCGCCGAATAGCAAGGCTATAGTCCAGGATAGCTTGTCATGCTAGTGACTAATTCATATAGATGGGTCGGCACGGGCGGCAATCCGCGTGTGTTCCTTTGGATTGAGTCAGTTGAATGGGTATACAATTAGAACACAGTATTTGGGCATAAGATTTGGCATCAACGTAGGCGACGTGCTTCGGCACGAGACGTGGCATCGAGTCTTAAGTTGTCGGCATATAAGGTGCATAAGTTGGATTGGAGTTGTCTTGAGTTTAAATCAGGAAACACCATAAGGCAAAGTTGGTCAAGTGATTCTTAGTTCACATGTCTTGATTGGGTCTGTCGGTGATAGAAGAAGCAAGGGCCGCGAGGCGGCGATATGGTTAAGTCACATTGAGTTGCGAGGCACGACACGATGGATTCCTAGCACGATCACATGGAAATGGAGCCTAATCGCGTAGTTGCGTCTCTGATTTTGGTCGAAAGGCAAACATGACTTGATAGATTAACGTTGTTGGCACGAGAAGGGTCTTGAGGCAAGGTATGGGTTAATATTGTCGTCGCAAGAACGAGATGGTCTAGAGACACAAAGTAGGCCAAGGCGTCGGTCCTAAAATAATCCTAAGGCAAGACTAGAAAGACAATTGATAAGAAGGGACTATGTTGCACGAAGTAAATCAAACATGTTGGTTTTGTATGGGTGGACGAGGAGCTCATTCCACCAGTACAGTTGAGTACTGACACCCACATAGTTTTTATGTGCAGGCACAGGTAGAACCTCGTGGTGCGGAGCTCGCTTAGATGCGTCGAGGCACGAAGTTCCTTGGCGATTCGATGTGTGCTGCCGCATGGAGTCAAGACTTATACAGGACATAATGTATGGACGTCGCCTTCCGAAGCTTCTGCTGGCTCAAGACTTGTGTTTGAGAGATAAGAGAGAGCTTAGTGACTTGTAATGTAAGCTTGAGTGAGCTTGAGAGACTTGTAATCTTGGCCTTGCGCCTTTGTAATCTTTGTTTCAATATCAATAAAGAGCTTCATTGAATAACATGTGTTTTGCTTCAAATTCTGTTGCTATTATTCAATGTCTCTGCATGGGACTTCTGTACGACGACCCCGTCGCAGCCGCTGAAATTGGCCGTTATAGAACCCGCCTTGCACGAGCGCAATCTAGGCTCGTGCGGCATCACGCCTTAGCGAGGACGATCGCTCCTATAGGAGCGGGACGTGACATTAGCAATGGCTATCCTAAGAGATGGGATCTGGATTTTCAATAGAAGAATAGCCTCGCATCCGTAAACCAGTGAGAATGGTGTAAAACCAGTGGGAGTTCGGACTGTTGTTCGATAAGCCCATAAATATTCTCCAAGTTTCTCATTTCAATCACGTTTATTAGAAGAGACGAACTTTTTGAGAAACGTGTCACGACCCGCACCCTAGAGTTAGGGCACGAGAAGTGGGTACGTCCTGCCTACGCCGCAGTATCGGCGGTAGAACGCTGTCCTAGGTCTCATGCATCTAACTGTATAAGGCTAAACAGTTTATACTCCCCGAATGGGGGTGACATAGCAGATACAGACTCAATCACATCTAAGGTAGAGCATGATAAGGATAGATAAAACATAAAATCCAAAAGAGGTACAACAGAGAGAAATCTAAGTGTCTAAGATACACAAATCATAAATACATCTCAAATCTCAAAACTCAGATACAATAATACATAAAGTAAATACAACTCCAGACAATTGAAAATTGCTAACTAAACAACCTCTAATTTGTCTCCTCTTGGCTAGCAGGCAATCTCCAAGCTATCTATAAAATTTATCAACGGGTCCAGTCAGGACAGGAGCGAGTACAGTACATCTCAACAATATCATAACAGGTTAGGAAATATAAACATGCTAGAGAGTAAGATACAGGATCTGAAGAAATAACACGATGAAAAAGAGAGAGACTGTAAGTAAATAGCTACACTATATAGAGAACTATCAGTGACTAGTGATTCAGAGCACAAGATGGTTATGTAAACGACACGATGTTGTATACGAGTAATCTACAAAGGTTGTACACGAGTAATCTACTAGATTGATTACATAACCACTTCTACTCCCCCGCCCCAATCAATACACAAGGATCTAGATATGATATGTTATTGCACACGAAGTATAGTCGCACACGAGATCATGTGAATACATAAATATACACGATTTTATACGATTTGTATACGAATGTCACGAATACAAGGAGTACACGATGCTCACGATAAAGTACACGAACACGAATACCCGATGTATCTGCTAAGGGGATAACATCGCACAACAAGATCCAAATAGTACTAATCCGTGTTTCCAACGTGTCAGCATCATGTAAAGTAATCTAAAGCAGGAAATATAATCCTAAACAAGATATGAAATGATCAGAGAATGTACTCGCCTGATGTCTGAATGTCCAAAGTAAATATACTGTCCGAGGAGAGGTGTCTGGCACCTAATCAGAACAGCACAAGTCACAACATGTCCAGAAGGGTAATATAAAGCACTACAATGCATTCTACATGAATGTAGGTCAAACTAGGCCAAAGTCAACCCTTGGTCAACTTTGGTCAACTTCACTAGTCAAACTAGGTCATGTCCTAACCCAGCAAGTCTTACTAGGCCTAACCAAGACTATCCTAGCAAGCACACATCAATACAAGGCTATACAAGCCAACATACACCCAACTCTATATAGTATGCAATTATTCAATACTCAAATAGGCAAGAATTCACATTAGATATACACTAGGTAATCTATTACTTTAAGCTATACATGTCTACACATATATACACATGCATATATTGGTATTCAATATTAGGTCTATAATCATGGCATTTCAAATGGCTGTATAAACTAATATATTACAATACAATTTGCTAACATATATATAATATACATACATAGCTAAGTTAACTATATTCATAAATACTTATTTAAGAGGCTATGTGTGTGTATATAAACATGGCAAAGGGGCAAGTGAGGGTTAAATGGGCATACATAGTGTATACATATCAAACAGTGTCAAAGTATAAGTGAACAAAGTGTCAAGTGTGATAGTGTCAACATAGTGTAAGGGGGTACATGAGGTAATATAGGATTTGTGTTAACATAGAACATTACATCTCATTAACTTGTATATTGCATACATTATATCTATTATTATATTACATTCATGTTTGCATTCATTCATCATTCATTTATTCTTTTGCACTACTATATGCACCATATATTACATACTATGGAACCTACATATTCATTACAAGCCATACTTATACATGCTTACATTAGATAGGATACTTACACCTCATACATCATTTATTTAACCATTTACTCATTGCATTCTCTATTTAGTTACATAATGTATATACATTAACATGGGTTAAAATCAAATAGAACATTATATTACACACAAGGGTGCACAAAATACATATGCCGAATAGTAACTCCTACTAATAATCAATACTATACAAACTCAGCATGAATTAAATTCTAGGATTAAATTATGTTATAGATCTATGTGTTAGCTTTCCGAAACTTCAAACGGATCGCGTTTTTATTTCCGGAAACTCCCGAAATCGCGAAAATACTGAGAACACGTTTGTCTTTCGTACAGCTGACACTCAAATAATTTTCTAGAAAGTTACAGAATGAATTAGGCCTATTAATACATGTTTTTGTAAAGCTAACTTCAATACGCTTCTTTTAAAAAAAAATAGGAGACTAAACCGAGCTTTGATCTAGAAGTTATGACATTTCTAAATTAAGGCTGAAATTAAAAATGTGGATAAAAATTATGACAGATTTGGGTAGTTTGAGACAAAAGAACACAAGTATATAACATAATATATCAAGAACTCACTCTCTACACTAATATATATATATTAGACACTATAGAACACATCTCCAATACAAAATATGAGATTAAACATGTAATAATTTATTCATACATAACAACAACACATAGTGTGTCCAAATTTAGGATTTTTCCACATGGACACAACCACAACACAAAGGACACTCCTATGACCTCCAAATGGACACAAAATGGACACAAATGGAGATACAACCATGAGGGTCATTCCTATGGGTTCAAAATAGACCTATATGCATGAGGAAATGAAAGGGAGAAGGGATTTATACCTCCCGGTAGATCGAATCGAAGAAAAGCCTTCCCGGAGCGACACCGACACGTAGAGATTCCAAAAGGACAATAACGAGCTCCGAATCCTCCCAAACTTGGGTAGCTTCCTCCTTGGCTAGAATGGAGAAGGAAAGAAGAAGATTTGGTGGCAAAATGGAAGGATTTGGTGAAGAAATTGCTAGGGATTGCTCTCTAGGAATTTGGGGAAGAACAAGAGAGAGAGTGTGGATGAGAATAATGAAATGAACTTGAGCCTATCCTCTCCCAAAGTGGCTGGCCATATGGGGCTATTTGTCCTATTATGGTAAGGTCCAAAATGCCCCCACTAACCTATTCTATGAGTATTAGGAAAGGGCTAATTGGTTGGGGCTAAATTAGTCATTATAAAGTCTCTAATCACACTAACCTTATCCATAATAATTAGTCTAACCTCTAACTAAAATATTTCTATCATATGGACTAAAATTAATATCATGTGGGTCATACCTAACTAGTGTGTGGGTCCCACTAGAGTCAAACTACCCCCGGGTCCCCGTTTCAAGTCGGATTGAGTTGAAATTCGAACCCGACTCAAATAACCCAAAAATAATATCATAAATAATAAAATAATATCAAAATAATTCAAAGAGGTCAAATGCAAAAATATCCTTAGGCCAAAAATAACATTAAAATATCATAATCATATGGTTAGGCTCTAGGTCAAACAGTCTCTAGGGTTTCACTAGCAAAACGTTAAAACCATAAGTCATTGATTTAAATAATTTTAAAATGATTTAAAATCACCAAAAATCATATCATGAATTAAATATAATTATTAAAATAATTATAAATACGAAATTTCAAAATTACCCTTATTTGGAAAACTGGGTGCTACAACTCTACCCACCTTAGAAAAAATTTGTCCTCGAAATTTAAGATCGATAGTACTCCTTCTAGAGCCTCTAACCTACCCAATATCTAAGGTAACACTTCCTAAAACTGGAATAATAAATGGACATCTAGATAGTGTCAATCTAGGAATACCTCCAATACTGCTCTGCTGTACGACGGTAATGGAACTTCAATAAAATATGGACTGGAACATATATCCAAGGGACTGGACCTATTTTAAAGTGGTCTTAACTAAGGATGGAAAGGAACTGATCATAGGCTATAGGTATGCTCAAACTATTATCTTCCTATTAACCATCTATTAATACATTCTATTACCATAGGACGATGCATTACTAAGACATATAGGCCCCTATCTCTCATAACACATTTGTACTCACCAAAAGACTAGTACATCCTATCAAGGCTGATACTATAATCTCTCATAAATCTCATAAGCTACATGTTTATAGACACACAGTCCCACATCAAGGACTAACCTATATATATCTACAACAGATACTAATGGGGTGACGTCCCTATTTCCCAACAATCAAGGTCTAAATTTTTTTTTATCTAAATCATGCAATTTGAAGGAATAGTATACAAGGTCAGGGCATACCGTAGCAGTTGAAAGTCTCACCTAGGTACACTAATCATTCTTGGTCAAAACAGTACTATGGTATCAACACACAAACAATCTAGGGTGTCCTAATTGGAAAGGTAAGGGAACAACAATCATCAAGGTTGTAGGGATGTCTACCATCCTATATAAAAATTGGTCTTTAACAAACAACTAAGAAATTATTAAAAGGTTACTATTCCATAAAATGACAAAAATTAAAAATTTAGGCATAACAAATCACAAATAGATTTTTGTCTTGACACGATCTAAGTTGATCAATTTTGGGATAAAACGAGATTTGGGCAAGAAGGGAAATCAATGAAATCAAAGTATGAGCACGAGCATCCAATGATGGAGATTCAGGTCATAATTAAATTTAATTCGACTGAGTACGAATACGAGGTTTATAGGCGATAAAAAGATTTTAAGGAGAATTGTCAAGGCTGTCGCGAATGAGACTCTAGGGTCAAGTTTAACTATATCTCCATTCTCGTAGATTAATACATGAAAAAGCGAACCAAAGTGCAATAGGTTGATCAGACCATCATGTACCGGTTCTGATTAGACAATATGTTAGTGGGTGGCCACCCAATAAAATATGTCATGACCAAGCTCGAAAATAGATAAGCTTGCAAAACTAAGGCTAATTTAGCAGAACAAGATATAAGGGTGGTAATGATGAAAGGAATTACATAGTCCAAGGTTCTTAACCAAACGGGTCAAGTAATCAGATAAGGTACAAGGTTAATCATCTAAGGAAACAAGCAGAACACCATCACATGTCGGGTCGAAAGAATTGAGTCAAAGCTGGATTTCTAATTGAAATAAGAAAAAATTTAGTATAATAGTAGAGGTTATAGTTTAGCCAGTTGACCAGAAAATCATATCAAGAAAATAGAGTACAAGAAGACGGGTTTTAGTGGGACATGATATACCTACACGAAGGTGAGCTCGTCTAGGTCTTGCATATAAGATTTGTTGGAGGGTAACAGCTAGTATTACATTCCGAATATCAAAGTCACGATAAGGAACGTCAAGGATCTCAATTAGAAAGTGGGAGTTCAAGAGGTGGTAATTAATGCACAAAAATAACGAAGATCGAGTTAGTCATCTGCTTCTGATACTCTTAAGTTCATCTGGTCATAACTTGCCAATCATATCTTTACCTCACCAGTCTCCATATAAAAATTTAACCTTTACTTAAACCCTTACCATGACTACCATAGGCAATTCCCAATTTCCAAATATCACTCTTGAAGCACAGCCCTTACATTTAGGAATCAACATTAACCATTTATTTAAATTTTCAAGTTCTTTCACCTTGTCTTAATTTTGACCCAAAACCTCTAAATCCCGTTTACGAATTCCTTGAACTTGTTCAAATTGTTCTCCTCGTATTATTTAATTTAAATCTTTAGGCCTTATGAAACTTATCTTCCATCATAAAATCAACTTCTGTATTTTCTTCGACATACACCCTTGAATATTATTCTCCTAAAAATATTTCACAACAATCTCTAAACTTCCATAACTTTGTGTTCTCTCTATCCCTAGTCATTTCCTTGCAACATCTTGTTTAATATCCTTATTAAACACAATTAACTTCTCTTTTTCATTACTAACCTTCTACATAGCCTCGGAGTAAAAGTTTTCCCCAGAATCAATAACCAAGATTTTCTAAGTTCTCAAAACTAGGTTGACCTCTGATATCCTCATTAGTTTTGAATACACCTATAAACTATCTCATAACCCCAAAATTTCTCTAAATGTAATTGTTTCCAGATTGGCAGTATACATCTCTTTATTCTATTCGAGACCTTTACCACATTTCTATCTCAAGTTTCCATATGGAACACTCCACATTTGATTTCCTTTAGATTATCATAAAATAACTAGTTATGTCTTCTCTGAGCTACATAATTTACGTCACTTCCTTAGCCTTCCCCATTCAAAAGATACGAAGATTCAAGGGTTTTGAAGTACATCTAGTAGGGACGACAAGATATGGATAATTAATGTAATGAGACAGAGTTTAAGATAAGAGGTAAATAAGAATGCAAGGAAATAATGGCGAGAAAGAATAATGAAGATATGTTCCTTCTCATCGGTTCAAACGAGAGGAACCCATCAAGCTTAAATTCAATAGCAAGGAATGAGGGTGAATCCAAACAAGAGGAAAAGGAATTCCAATTGAAGTTCAAAATGAGTTTCTCAGGGGTCGTCCCAGAAATCTCTCAAAGAATCCTAAGTGTGATTGAGTACCTTGGATTTTAAATATTAATCTAAATACAAAATTAAATCAACAACTACAAAATTTTATCAAAATCATCAACTAATACCAGGATTCAAAGTTCTACAATGAATCCACAAAATCAAATTCAAATCAAGGAAAAAGGTGAATCAAAACAAGGAAAAGGAGTTTAAATCGGAATTCAAAATGAGATTCTCAAGGGTCATCCTAGGAATCTCTCAAGGAATCCTAACAGTGATTGAGTATCCTCTCATCCTAACACCTTAATTTATATATCCTATAGCAGGCTCGTAGTAGTACAACTAAGTCGTTGCGCTACTACAAAATCGCACTAATACGAATCTCGACCTGCATGGGCCACCACTAAAAACGTGTCACGACCCGTACCCTAGAGTTAGGGCACGAGAAGTGGGTACGTCCTGCCTACGCCGCAGTGTCGGCGGTAAAACGCTGTCCTAGGTCTCATGCATCTAACAGTATAAGGCTAAACAGTTTATACTCCCCGAATGGGGGTGACATAGCAGATACAGACTCAATCACATCTAAGGTAGAGCATGATAAGGATAGATAAAACATAAAATCTAAAAGAGGTACAACAGAGAGAAATCTAAGTGTCTAAGATACACAAATCATAAATACATCTCAAATCTCAAAACTCAGATACAGTAATACATAAAGTAAATACAACTCCAGACAATTGAAAATAGCTAACTAAACAACCTCTAATGTGTCTTCTCTAGGCTAGCAGGCAATCTCCAAGCTATCTATAAAATTTATCAACGGGTCCAGTCAGGACAGGAGCGAGTACAGTACATCTCAACAATATCATAATAGGTTAGGAAATATAAACATGCTAGAGAGTAAGATACAGGATCTGAAGAAATAACATGATGAAAAAGAGAGAGATAGTAACTAAATAGCTACACTATATAGAGAACTATCAGTGACTAGTGATTCAGAGCACAAGATAGTTATGTAAACGGCACGATTTTGTACACGAGTAATCTACAAAGGTTGTACACGAGTAATCTGCTGGATTGATTACATAACCACTTTTACTCCCCCGCCCCAATCAATACACAAGGATCTAGATATGATATGTTATTGCACACGAAGTATAGTCGCACACGAGATCATGTGAATACATAAATATATACGATTTTACACGATTTGTACACGAATGTCACGAATACAAGGAGTACACGATGCTCACGATAAAGTATACGAACACGAATATCCGATGTATCCGCTAAGGGAATAACATCGTACAACAAGATCCATATAGTACTAATCCGTGTTTCCAACGTGTCAGCATCATGTAAAGTAATCTAAAGCAGGAAATATAATCCTAAACAAGATATGAAATGATTAGAGAATATACTCGCCTGGTGTCTGAATGTCCAAAGTAAATATACTGTCCGAGGAGAGGTGTTTGGCACCTAATCAGGACAGCACAAGTCACAACATGTACAGAAGGGTAATATAAAGCACTACAATGTATTCTACATGAACGTAGGTCAGGCCAAAGTCAACCCTTGGTCAACTTTGGTCAACTGCACTAGTCAAACTAGGTCATGTCCTAACCCAGCAAGTCTTACTAGGCCTAACCAAGACTATCCTAGCAAGCACACATCAATACAAGGCTATACAAGCCAACATACACCCAACTCTATATAGCATACAATTATTCAATACTCAAATAGGCAAGAATTCACATTAGATATACACTAGGTAATCTATTACTTTAAGCTATACATGTCTACACATATATACACATGCATATATTGGTATTCAACATTAGGTCTATAATCATGGCATTTCAAATGGCTGTATAAACTAATATATTACAATACAATTTGCTAACATATATATAATATACATACATAGCTAAGTTAACTATATTCATAAATACTTATTTAAGAGGCTATGTGTGTGTATGTGAACATGGCAAAGGGGTAAGTGAGGGTTAAATGGGCATACATAGTGTATACATACCAAACAGTGTCAAAGTATAAGTGAACAAAGTGTCAAGTGTGATAGTGTCAACATAGTGTAAGGGGGTACATGAGGTAATATAGGATTTGTGTTAACATAGAACATTACATCTCATTAACTTGTATATTGCATACATTACATCTATTATTATATTACATTCATGTTTGCATTCATTCATCATTCATTTATTCTCTTGCACTACTATATGCACCATACATTACATACTATGGAACCTACCTATTCATTACAAGCCATACTTATACATGCTTACATTAGATAGGATACTTACACCTTATACATCATTTATTTAACCATTTACTCATTGTATTCTCTATTTAGTTACATAATGTATATACATTAACATGGGTTACAATCAAATAGAACATTATATTACACACAATGGTGCACAAAATATATATGCCGAATAGTAACTCCTACTAATAATCAATACTGTATAAACTCAGCATGAATTAAATTCTAGAATTAAAGTATGTTATAGATCTATGTGTTAGCTTTCCGAAACTTCAAACGGATCGCGTTTTCGTTTTCGGAAACTTCCGGAATCGCGAAAATACCGAGAACGCGTTTGTCTTTCGTACAGCTGACACTCAAATAATTCTCTAGAAAGTTACAGAATGAATTAGGCCTATTAATACATGTTTTTGGAAAGCTAACTTCAATACGCTTCTTCTAAAAAAAATGGGAGACTAAATCGAGCTTTGATCTAGAAGTTATGACATTTCTAAGTTAGGGCTGAAATTAAAAACGTGGATAAAAATCATGACGGATTTGGGTAGTTTGAGACAAATGAACACAAGTATATAACATAATATATCAAGAACTCACTCTCTACACTAATATATATATATATGAGACACTATAGAACACATCTCCAATACAAAAATATGAGATTAAACATGTAATAATTCATTCATACATAACAATAACACATAGTGTGTCCAAATTTAGGATTTTCCCACATGGACACAACCACAACACAAAGGACACTCCTATGACCTCCAAATGGATACGAAATGGACACAAATGGAGATACAACCATGGGGGTCATTCCTATGGGTTCAAAATAGACCTATATGCCTGAGGAAATGAAAAGCAGAAGGGATTTATATCTCCCGGTAGATCGAATCGAAGAAAAGCCTTCCCGGAGCGACACCGACACGTAGAGATTCTAAAGGGACACGAACGAGCTCCGAATTCTCCCAAACTTGGGTAGCTTTCTCCTTGGCTAGAATGGAGAAGGAAAGAAGAAGATTTGGTGGCAAAATGGAAGGATTTGGTGAAGAAATTGCTAGGGATTGCTCTCTAGGAATTTGGGGAAGAACAATAGAGAGAGTGTGGATGAGAATAATGAAATGAACTTGAGCCTATCCTTTCCCAAAGTGGCTGGCCATATGGGGCTATTTGTCCTATTATGGTAAGGTCTAAAATGCCCCCACTAACCTATTCTATGAGTATTAGGAAAGGGCTAATTGGTTGGGGCTAAATTAGTCATTATAAAGTCTCTAATCACACTAACCTTATCCATAATAATTAGTCTAACCTCTAACTAAAATATTTCTATCATGTGGACTAAAATTAATATCATATGGGCCATACCTAACTAGTGTGTGGGTCCCACTAGAGTCAAACTACCCCCGGGTCCCCGTTTCAAGTCGGATTGAGTTGAAATTCGAACCCGACTCAAATAACCCAAAAACAATATCATAAATAATAAAATAATATCAAAATAATTCAAAGAGGTCAAATGCAAAAATATCCTTAGGCCAAAAATGACATTAAAATATCATAATCACATGGTTAGGCTCTAGGTCAAACAGTCTCTAGGGTTTCACTAGCAAAACGTCAAAACCACAAGTCATTGATTTAAATAATTTTAAAATAATTTAAAATTACCAAAAATCATATCATGAATTAAATATTATTATTAAAATAATTATAAATATGAAATTTCAAAATTACCCTCATTTGGAAAACTGGGTGCTACAAAGTTTAATAATTATTTTGTTGAAAGCTTCCGCTAAACCATTAGCAGCTGGATTATAAGCCGTAGAAGCTATGTTCTGGATCCGATTCTTATCACAAAATCGATAAAATGCTTGACTGGCAAATTGTGGTCCATTATCATGGATTATCCTTCGAAGAACTCCGAAACGATAAATGACATGATGTTTGATAAAGCTAACTACATTAGATGTTTTTACTTCCACAAGAGGAACTGCTTCTGCCCATTTAGAAAAGTAATTGGTTATAGCCAGGATAAATCGATGTCCTTTGACAGAAGGAGGATTAATTGGACCAATAATATCCATGTCCCAAGCTTCGAAAGGCCAAGAAGCTACTGTAGGATGTAAGAATTTAGAGGGTTGGTGAATAAAGTCAGCATGAATCTCGTATGCTTTACACCATCTGGCATAATCCACAGCGTCTGCTATCATAGAAGGCCAATAATAACCCATTCTTCGAATACGGTCCTGTAATTTTGGACCTGGTTGATGCGTACCACAAACTCCATCATGAGCTTCACGTAGTGTTTGTTTGGCTTCACTTTTCGAAAGACAACACAATGAAAGTCCATCATAAGAACGACGATACAACATATACAAAGAAGAATCATATGAGAATCGAAATGATTGTATTTTGATTGATGCAGCTTCTTTTGGATCTTCAGGTAAAATCCCATGAACCGTATAATCAATAAATGGACTTCTCCAATCTTTTTGCTGCGAATTTGATTCAGTAGCATAACTGTATTCAATATGCAAATTATTCTTGATACAGAATAGATCTCTATCCAACAAAGTAATGGTATTTTGTCTTCTAATTGGAACTGCTAAATCTGCAGCTAAACTAGAAAGAGCGTCAACTTCCAAATTTTTAGAATATGGTACGAATTCAATGAAGAATCCTTTGAATGAAAGAGCCAATTCGATTACCACTTGATGATAGGGAATGAGGTCAGGATTTCTGACTTCATATGTCCCTCTGACCTGATTGACAATCAGTTGAGAGTCTCCATAAGCTTCTAGGAACTCAATGTCCAATTGTTTTGCTACTTGAAGACCAATTAGCAGAACATTATATTCTGCTACATTATTGGAACATGGTTCATTAAGAGAATAAGCACGGTATATGACCATCTTATCAGGAGAGACCAAGACGATGCCTACTCTGGAGACAATATTGCCTTTAGGCCTAAGTCGCGATGCTCCATCAAAGTATAATTGCCAAATGTCATCCCTCAAAGTCATGTTGCAATCTACAACTTCATCTGGAATATCTTCATATAACTTGGAAGTCTCGGGTATAGGGTGAGCTGCTAAGAAGTCAGCTAATGCTTGACCCTTCACTGATTTTTTAGGTATATAGACCATCTCATAGGGAGTAAGCAACATTGTCCAGGTGGCTAACCGGGAGTTAAGGATACTCGGCTTTCTCATCAATACCCAAATAGGATTTATTCTGGATATGACATGAATAGCTTATCCTGACACATAATGTCGGGTCTTTTGAATGGCAAAAACCAAGGCTAGACATTCTTTTTCTACAGGAGTATACCTGTGTTCAGCCCTAACCATCATTCGACTGAGATAATAAATTGCATGTTCATGACCCTTATCACTTTTCTGTACAAGAAGAGCACCAAGAGAATGATCTAATGCTCGAACATACAACAAAAATGGTCTTCCCACCACTGGAGGTACTAGAACAGGTGGATTTATAAGGTATTGCTTGATGCCATTGAAGGCTTTTTGACATGCTTCATTCCAAACAAATGATACACCTTTCTTTAATAGATGAGAGAAAGGTTGACATCTCCCAGAGAGATTTGATATAAATCTCCTGATATAAGCAATGCGTCCCTGAAAGCCACGGAGTTCTTTCAGATTACGTGGAGGACGTATTTCAAGAATTGCTTTGACCTTATTAGGATCAACATGAATACCTTGAGAAGTAATGACAAATCCCAAAAATTTGCCACTAGAAATCCCGAAGAAAGACTTAGTGGGGTTCATCTTTAATTGATGTCGATGCATCAACTCGAATACTGTCTTCAAATCTTGAATGTGATCATCCTTTAATCGACTTTTGACAGTGATATCATCTACGTAACATTCAACTATTTTTCGCAGATGTTCTTGAAATATATTGCTCATGGCCCTTTGATATATGGCACCAGCATTTTTCAGACCAAAAGTGTAAACCCCCTAAATTTCTTATTTAATTTTTTTATAAATTGAGTATTTAAATTTTTGGTATTTGTACGTCGCATAGTCGTATTATACGTTGCGTACGAAATTGTCATATTGGACGTCGCGTATGAGTTCACATTTTCGTATGTCTCGTCGAGTGCGAATATGTGCGAGGTACATATTTTTGTAAAACATTTTTATTAGAGATTTTATTTATATAGAAGAATTTTAGTTTTCAAAATAATATGATAAATATTTTTATTTTGTATAAAAGAGTTATTTTGTTCGTTGTTTAAAAATAAGTAGAGATTTGGAAATTTTGGGTTATATAAAATGTGTTCCAAATATTTTGCAAAATTTAAAATTTATTATTAACATATTTTTGTTAATTATACAAGCTATTTTATGATTTAATATTTAAGCAATATTCTTGATTTTCAAAATTAATTAATGCTATATTTTTAATATTTATGGAAAAGATATTTAAAATTTTGTTGTATTTAATATTTGAATTATTTGGATAATTTAAATTGGGAAAAGATTTTACTTTAAATTAAAGGAAGTATATCTAGACCGATTTGATTTGATTGCTTAAATTCTAATTCAATTTAAATAAAAAGATGGAATTATCCATCGGGGTTTAAACTATTGCAAATCCTTATCCTAATGGGAATTCCCACCTCCTATATAAGGAGAGTTACTCTTCCATAGTTTTTTAACCAACCATCCATATTGTGCATCGTGTCTGTGCCTCTACATCCACTATAATTTCCGTTACACATACATATTTTCCCATCCGACAAACCGGACATCCACCTCGTGTCGGGACACAACCCGGCATGACACATCCCATCCGACGATCCTACCCCTAATCCAACTTCAGTATCCCCAAACCCCGCCATCGCCGTTCCGTCACCACCACCTCTTCCTTGCCTCGCCATCATTGGCAAACCCGTACCACAACACCAGCCACCACCATACGGCCAGCCCATCCCAGAACCAGCAACCCACTTCGTACCATAGCCATCCTCCCGATTCCGGCCACCCCATCGACCTTGGCCATCCAACAACTGGCCATTACTCCACATCCGCAGTCGCCATGGCCATCACCAGTTTTGTCGCTGCCACTGTCCCCAATCACCTTCAGCCATCCACCACCACCAAGCTCACAACCACCATCGGGCCCTGTCTCCACCATTATCGTTCCCGACATCACCGCCGTCACCGGCAATTCACAACACCACAGCCACCATCCAGAAAAACCCCAACAAAGAAAAAGGAAAAGAGAAAACCGAACTTTTACCTCCATCGTCACCGTCGAAACCTCCGCCGTTGTCCTACGAACCCGACCGACCCCGACGCTCGGATCTGAACTCCTCGCCAACTCTGGTAAACTCCCCTTCATGCCTCCTCCACCGCTATCACCAATTTTTGTCACCATCACCGTCGAGATCCCGACCTCATCGGAATCGTTCCCAGCCACCATGCTCGGCTCGACGACCCGCGTGATGGCGCCTCCCCATCGCCAGCAACCCTAGCCACCGCGTGCTCCGGCTCGGCCAACACCAGGGTTCCTCCGACTGGCCCCTCCCCGACCGCGGTGGCGCACGCCTCTCTGGGACTAGCGACCGCCTCTGCGGGTCGACGACGCCTCGCCACCGCCCTCCGCCGTTCTCCTCGCCGCACCCAGCGCGGCCAACCACCGCCGCTCTCGTCCATGGTCGTACCGCCTCCAGCGCACCCATCCGCCGCCTTTACGAGCGCCTGACTCTGCCGTGTCCTCCCATCCACCCGCCGATGGAACTCCCTACGCTCCTCTACCGCCACTTCCCATGTAAGGCCCTTCTCTTCTTCTCTCTCGGACTCAATTCACCCAAAGTTTTCATCTGTTCGAGTAAAGAACAGAGTCAAGCTTCCTTTAATGGTTGCTTGACTTTCACTATTTAATAGTATATTATATTTATTATTAATGATTATTATCATTATTATTACTTTACTATTATCATTATTAGTATTGTTAATATTATTATTAGAATTATTATTGTTTTATTAACATTAGTATTATCATTATTATTTTGATAAAATATATCTATAATATTTACCATTATATATATATTTTGTGAAAAAATATATTTTATTGACCTTGGCTTATAATTGTTTTCAAACTAAGTTTGGAACCCTAAAATATATGATATTATATTCCTATAGGGTTTTGCCCAAAACTTGTTTTTTCCTAAAAATCAATATTTTGATTAATAAAAAATATTTACTAAATTATACAATGAAGTCTAGTCTTTTCAAATATTTACCTTTTACTAATATAACTTTCGAACTAAAAATATTATCTTGATAACCTTAGAGTTTTTATGATTTTTATATTTTTGGAAATTATAAAAATTAGTTGACCAACAAAACATACTTTCAAGTATCATAAATAATCTCTGAATAAACTTTTCTAGATAAGTATATATAAAAAATATATTTTTTCATTTCTTCTCAAATTCTCTCTAGATTAGGAAATCTTGATCTGACTAATCGTACGTTCCTACTTTCACGCTCACCGGACCCTTTCACATCGAGCATGGCTATTGGACAACTGAGACATGACAGAACATTGCACACCAAATGTAACACCAGACAAGACACCTTGCCTTTACTATTTAAATTTTTGCTCAATATCATGCATGCTTTTCCTTATTTTTAGCAAATAAAATATTGTTCTTTCAAAACTATATATAGATGTAAATTACTATACTTTATGCAATTGACTTAGAGTTAAGGGACCACCGTATGTTTAGTGCATCTCATAAACTGTCACGATGTGCCACGGATTGTGTGTGAGTTGTGAGTCGCATATAGATGCGGACTTGCGTGTTGACTGATCATTGGTGCGTACAGGCCGTGCGTTAGGAAATAACTGCTAATAGATTTTTGTAGAAGACTTGGCAGTTATTAAGGATTAAATAGTATCGTGGAGACGACACATGTATAGTATCATTGGGGAAGGAGACAGTTATTAGCGTAGGGGCTACATGTTCAGCACACACATAGATTTAGGTCGATAGTGTCTCGGATGAGTGCTACTTACTGCCCCGGGTCGATAGTTCTCGTATGAGTGCTACTTTCTGCCCATGGTCGATAGTGTCTCTTATGAGCGCTACCTATTACCACTCTCTCTCCATCTATGCTGAACACCTAAGCTCATGCGTAGAACGTTGTATTCTAAAGTGCATTCCACATAGAATGGTTAGGAACCTTTACTCATGTATATTTTCTATTGAGCTCTTACTATTCAGTTTATGGCATGATATTATGTGCCTTGTTATGTCCCTCTGAGGACCTGGTGATCTCTCAAGGTGTGTATTTTCGTGATTCTTGCAGGTGCTCTAGTTAAGGCCATTCTTTCCTTCGTGATGATTTCTCTTGGACTCGTCACTTGCTCTCGTTCGATCAATTCTTACTTTGTATATTTTTTATATTTAATTTAGTTGGTAGTAGATTTGTCTCCGCCCAACTATTATATACGTGACAAAATCAAAGTTGCTTTTATATCATTATTTATATTTGTGGATGAGATTTCGTGTCTTGGCTTTCTATATTTACAGCTTATGTATACATACGAGGTCAATGTACTTCGTATGTATACAGCTGGCATGTGTACGTTCCTAGTCCTATGTATTTTGGGACTGGGGCATTACAAAAAGGCATAACTGTATAGCAATAAACTACAAGGGGTGTACGAAAAGCAGTATGCTTTTCATCTCCTGGATGCATTTTAATTTGATTATATCCTAAAAATCTGTGCATGAAAGATATGTGTTCAAAACCACATGTATTGTCTATCATGACATCAGTGATAGGAAGTAGAAATTCGTCTTTTGGACAAGCTGCATTGAGATCTCAAAAATCTATGCAAACTCGAACCTTTCTATTCTTCTTCATGACAGGAACAATATTGGCAACCCAATCTGGGTGTTGCTCTTCACGGACAATGCCACATATAATCAATTTTTTGACTTCTGCTTCAATCGCATCCATTATATCTGGTCGAAAACATCGCTGCTGTTGTTTTACAGGTTTGGTATTAGGAAAAATATTGAGTTTATGAGTAGCTACTTTGGGATCCAGACCCGGCATATCCTTATAACTCCATGCAAAGATATCAATATATTCTTTAATCAGCTTTATCAACTCTTCTTTTTCATCTTCAAAAAGGTTTTTACTGATGAATATTGGCTTAGACGTAGTTTCGTCTCCAACGTCAATCTGGACAATTTTATCTTCTACAGGTGGCTGTCGTTGTTCAAACCGAAGCTCCCACTGAGTGTCCATTTGTTGTGCCCAAGGGTCATTTTCAAATAGTTCAGATTCACCATCAGTTTGAACCATATTGACTGAAAAGACGTGCTCATATTCAACATATTGGACACCTTCAGAATCTGAAGATTGTAAAGAACTGGAAGAAAATTCTTCTTCCATATCTTTATTAAACATATGGGATGTATCAGATTCAATAAACTGGATTTCTTCAGAATCTGAGGATTGTGAAGAACTGGAAGAAAATTGTTCTTGTATATCTTCATTAAACGTGTGGGATGGATCGTATCCCAACCCATGATGAGGTTTTTGGTATAACGGATCACCACATAACGGTAACCGTCTACCTTTGCCTTGATTGAGACCTAGCATAATTTTTAAATCATATCTCATATTCTGGATAATCTTATGAGATTGTTGACTATCTTTGTCAATTCTAATTTTTCCCTTATCTTTCTCTACGAAATTATCTGTCTGAATAACAGGGATATTTCTGGCCAAGCCAAATACAATTTGACGCTTGTTTTTCTTATTAGACGGGATCACAAAATAAGATTCTTCGTAACGTCTATAAGTTACACAAGCTTGTGATGATGAGGCTACAGGTAGAAGATAAGGGGAAGATGTTAGGAACCTCTGAGCATAGGGTCCAACAACGACATGAGGAGGAAAAGAATTCTCTTTATGATTAATATATAAGGTTTTCTCTGTATTTATATCAGTTTTGTATTAATGACTTTGATTATCAGCAGATAAAGTCATTCTTTCAACAAATTTGACAGCATATAATTCAAAAGAAAATCTTTATTAAAATGAGAGAATACAGAGTGATCAATATTTACATTATTTATAGACTGACTACTACGCTTCGGATTGATCATTAATTGAGCGTCATCCATCTTCAGCGTAGACTTGCCAAGGTTGATAACCAGTGGTTCTGGATCAGTTGCACGAGAAGTACATCCTTTGACCTTGATCATGAGAGGTTGATCACCAGTGTTGGCTTGAATCCAATTTTTGACCAGAATCCTCACAGCTTCATCAGACGTAGCTTGAGTTCTTCCTTTGACTTTAATCACCAAAGGTTCATCATTAACAGGTTGAGATTGAATTCGACCTTTAACTTTAATCATCAAAGGTTGATCTTCTGAAGGATCTTCTAAAATAAATTGATCTTCTGCAGGCAACCGATCTTCAGCCATATCAGATATTTCCTTCACATGCTCCTGTTTGTAGAGTATTGAATCAGAGAAATAGGCTTCAACACCCTTAAAAGGACTAATGTCTGCAAATTCAGTCTTCACAATCCCTTGAGAATCCACATACTTAAAGCATTGGTGGAGAGTTAAAGGTACAATATTATGCTCATGTATCCATGGTCTTTCGAGTAGGATGTTATAAGATACATCTGAGTTGATAACATAAAAGGTCGCCATAGTTCGAAGATCACCTATTTGAATCTTCAGACGAATCTTCCCCAATGGTTTACTCTTTCCAGAATTAAAAACAACAATTGTCGTACTAGTGTAAGTCAAATCACTAGTAGGAATCCTCAATGGTCTTAGCATACTCTGAAGAATAATTCTAATAGAAGACCCAGGACCAATATAAATCCTATCAATGTCAGTAGAATCAATATACCCTGTATAACACAAAGGCCTGTCATGTCGATTATTCTTTAACAACATGTCCTCTTGTGTGAAAGTAATGTTAGGAATTGATTCCATCACACTGTGGCATTGAGGACACGACACCGATATATTGTCGGGACTTTTGAGCTGAGCTAAGCATGAATCTGCTTGTAACAATGCTTCACTCAAGGTTTTTTCGACTTTCTTTAGAAAGTCGGAGTAACTCAAAAATAGAGAGCCTAGACGGAGTATTGGCTAACTGAGCTAGTATGTCAAATTTATAGGGTTTTATTGACCCTTGATTTGAAGTAGACTTCAACGGGGCATCAAAACGCACTGCCTTCTGTTTTCCTTTTTCAACTACTGGGGGTTTAGATGGCCTTGTCTCAGCAGGAACAGAAGATAACTAAGTCAGTAGTGTTTCAACGGTGTCTTCCGCTTCTTTGGAAGTTTTCTCATAATTTTTGTGGTAGTCCTTTCCGGACCTTGTACCAGCAAAGACTTCTTCTTCAGACTCAGGAGAATGAAGTACCATATTACATGATTTAGTCTTCTTTCCCTTAGTCTTCTTATGGGGATTTTTGCGAGGAATCTCAAATCCCAATCCGAAGGAGGATTTTTGGCCTTGAATTTGTAAAGAAACTCGCATACCTTTACCATAGTTCAAGCCTTCTGCTTTTTGAAAGTCATAGCCCATCTTTTTTATGAGATGAACCGATTGTTGACTGTACATGTGAGTGGGTTGCGGACTTTCAACAGATGGTCCGGCAGATGAAGAATGAATAGAGACCTATGTAGTCACAAGAGTGGAATCTTTCGGTACAGGAGGTAGAATCCCAACCGGAGCTTTCTCGTAAGCAGCAAAAACTTGTTGTGTCCTATACAAAGGGACATTGTTCATTGCTAACCACTGCTGATGAGTGAGCTTTAGTTTGGTAGGAGGAGCCAAACTCGGAGGGCATATATTTAGACCTCATAGTCTATCTTCCAAAGGGATGCCATCCCACAGATGATCAGAATCATCATGATCTCTGGTAACAACATGAGAAATCATATTACAGGTTCTGAATTTTTTGCCTTTCTTGGATTTTGAAGTTTTACTTTCATGTTCCACTTCAGGTACTAAGTCAGGGTGTACCCACATGATTTCACCATTTTTTAAAGTGAGAGGAACTAATCTTTCACTTTGATCTCTTCACAATCTTCATGGTCGCCTTCAGAATTGGGACAACCCCATCTGGAACTTGCTGTAGAGGAAAAGCTCCAAATTGAAGAGAAACCATATTGGTTGTGACTGTATGATCATCATTAGTTAAAGTGATAGCTTTAGCATTTATCAATTCTTGAATCTTCTTATTCAAGGCATAGCAAGCTTTCGTGGGATGATTTATGTATCTATGACAGATACAATATTTCGGATTATCGACCAAATCCACTTCATTAGGTTATTTTGGCTCTGGAATCTGAAGTTTACCACTTTTCACAAGATATTAAAATATCCCAGGAATATCATTGTCATCGAAAGAGTATTCCTCTTTTGGCTTAGAAGACTCCGAATTACTTGGTGTTGTTTTGGGTTTCGAAAGGTTTACCACTAGGGTTTTCTTTCCTTTCCCATTGCGATTACCAGAGTTGTTGCCTGAAGAGGCTTTCTTTCCTTTGTCTTCTGAGGCAAAGATTATCCCATGTTCACGAGCCAATCTACCGTTGGTCTCGACTGAAACTGCTGCTATAATAAACAATGCCCTATCTGTGAATTAAAAGCCTATAAAAACAGCGATGGTTGGTCACAGATTCATTTTGCATGTATCAATCAATGTTGAATCTGGCATACCAGGAGGCATTTTTAATGTAGCCTGTCGAAAACGTTCAATGAACGTCCGAGTATCCTTCTTTTATTTTTGTTTAATTTCTAATAAGGAGGACATATTCATGTCCATTCCTCCTTCATAGAAATGGGAGAGAAATATTGCTTTAAACTCGTCAAAAGACGATATGCAATTGTCGGGTAGACTGCGATACCAGTCGTATACTGAATCCGTCAAACACCCAATGAAGACTCGGGTGAGAAGAGCATCATTCTTCTGTAGATGCACAGTCATAATATCAAAATAATTGATATATTGACTTGGAGAAGCCTTTCCATCAAATAATACCATAGATTGTGCTTGAATTTGGAAGAAAAATGCACATCATTCCAATGGGCAGGATAAGGTTGCTTGATCCCCAACCTCTGGAGCTGATCTTTGTGGTTAAGAACCTCAAACTGTGCTTTTAACTTACGCACTGCTTGAATAACTTCTCTAGTTTGAGGAACCATATTTGATTGAATAGTGGTTGGATATACAGTAACCCCCACCGGAGGAGATACATCCTCTGGAACAAGAGGATCAGGAGATGCGGAGTTTTGATTGATAGCAGACTCTTGACTCAGATTATTCAAAGGTATGTCAACCCCTTGACTATCTTGAGTTTGTGCTTCTACTTGCACTAGTGTTACCACTGCTGGTTGGACTGTTTGTTGAGTCATCATTATTTGATACATGTTTTGCATCATAGCAAACATGTCCTTCAGCGATTGTTCTACTGTCGAAAGACATTGTTCTGTATTAGAAGTAGACGTCTCTGGTTCTTCTCCAATAACATAAGATTCAACCTCCCTTAAACATACAAAGGGATTGGTGTAGAGGTATGAATCAACGCTACCAGTTTCTGACTCCAAGTATTGGGTACCCCCAGTCTCTGAATCTGAAGAATGCATGTTTAAAGGTCGTTGACTTCTTGACCGAGTATGTTGATATACTCCTTCAAAAGTGTCAAGAATTTGGTTAAACCATTGTTGACCTGGAGTCCGTGACGAATTGCGTCTTGGACGTCGTCCTCTATTGATATGAGATGCCATATTGACTGATGCATAAGGCAACTCACATTCTTGGTCATCAAGTTGTTGTTGAGGTATGTTGTAGCTTAATCGATCGAAAATTGACCGTTTAGTAGCAGAACGGCAACATTTAATCACAATTTGGTGACACTCAAAATGATAGTTTTCTTGGGGGAGTGTCACAGTAGATTTTCTGTTTTTACGCTTTTGTACAAGCAACTCGCGTAAATCAGAAGAAGTAGAAGGTAATATCTTCTTTTTTATATTTGGGACAGAGAAATATCCAGTCTCTTGCGTAAAAAGAATACTACTAATACTACTAGCTTCATTGACAGAAAGATGTGCATTTTTATGCGCTTGAAGGTATGTACGTAAATTTGGAGTTGATTTTTGTGTTGTACGAACACCATCAGTATTGCGTGTAATGCTAAGATTAGGCACTTTGCGTTAAGCAGTATTAAAGGATTGTTGGCGTAAAACAGAAGCTTTGCCACAATTTTTATTTTCCTTGGATAAACCAAAGGAATTGTCTGTCATAGTAACAGAAGACTTGTTTTTACGCTGCACGCATGTAGGCAAGTTCACTTTAGGTATAAAAGCACCATTGTGAACTTTATCTACCATGTTACCGATAGAAGATTTGCCTTTACGCGTATAGCGCAAAACAGAAGTATCTGCCACGTCACAGACGGGAGATTTGTCTTTACGCGTAGAGCGCAAGACTTGAGCGTCTACCACGTCACAGACGGGAGACTGAATTTTACGTACTGGATGCAAAACTGAAGTAGGGACTGCCTCGTCACAGACGGGATCCCCAACAACAGGAGTGGGAAGAATTCCCTTGCCTTCAGAAACAGCAGGGAGATCAGAGGGTGCTTTGGACTTAGGAATCCAAACTTTTTGCACCTTTCGTGATTTTTGAATATTGGAGCAGCGAGTACTACCCCCAGTTCGGAGCATTTCTTCGTAAGCAGTTTGGTCGAATTGAACAACCAGAGTCTTCTTTGTCGATCCAATCGACACATCATCATATTGAGAAATTGCTTTCTCGTCGGAGGAGAAAATCGTCCCCAGCAGATTCGCCATTTTGTTTCACTTAACAAAATGCCCTTGAAAGGCTTTTGAAAGAAAACGAGAAAAAGTATAAAAGTACAAATAAATTCTGGAAAGTATTGCTATGGAAGTCTGATCTGAGAACGATCACTTTGTTCCTTGGACCACACGATGATGATGAAAAAAACTGCTGGAAGATGAACAGCTAGAAAAACTAAGTCACCAGAAAGGTATCGACACACTGGCACTGATGGCGAGGTCGAATGCTTTCCTGCTTTGTTTTACTCTGTTCTTGAAGAAAAGTTGAAGAGAAATGCTCTGGAAAATCACTTTGCTCTCAAAGTATCTGGGCTCTGATCTTTATATGATCTGTTGTGTTTTCTGTTTAAAAATAAGTTTATTTATAGACTAGACCCTCTGTGTGTAAAAAGTAACATAATTGGGTCTTTACGCAAGTAACTGCCACCCACGATTGAAAATCGACCTCTACGCGTTATGACACGTGTCCCATAAAGAGTTGTAGTCTCTACGCATGGTGACATGTGTCCCATAACTTCAACAATATGGGGAGAGTACGTACACATATTCCTCGATAAGTGTGGCATGAAAGCCACGTATGTAGACCACGTTCTCACATAGCCAGAAAAGATTAAGCGTAAAATAGCCCAAAGTAAGCTTTCTGCGTAAAGTGGCTAAGAAATAGCCTTGAGCGTATAGCTAGCTCAAATAAACTCTACGCACATAAAAGTAGCTGAGATAGCCTTGAGCGTAAAAACTCAAATAACTTTCGTGCGTAAAAGAAGCGGTCTATTGAGTGTAAAGTAGCTCATATGCACATTAAACGACAAGTGTTGGATTTGGTGCAAAAATCTTCTCAGCTTCTGTGCACTGTTCTGTCAGAAAATCATTCTGTCAGAACAGTATCACGCGTATTAAATGCAGTATGGACAGCCTGTCGCTCTCGCATAGAGTTTGAGGATGACTCTTGCGTAAAGGAGCTCGCGTAGAGTTAGACTCTGTTTCATCTCTGCGTAGAGCTTGAATCTGACTCAGTAGAGTCTTTAAATGGACCTTGCGTAGAGTCTGACTTTGCGTAAAGTTCTCAACTTCTTTGACTTGGTCTATGAAGTTTATTTTATGCTTCTACAGGAAGTAATGAGCTACTGGAAAATCCTAAGGAGCGTGGCGTTGTCCAGCGCAGGTGTTGGAGGTAGAACTGGTGCTGGATACGGAAGGGGTGCTGACTGCTGGAAGGGTACATGCTGATGGAAGGGTGCTGGTGGAGGAAACTGTGCTGGTGGCGGAGTCGACGAAGGGAACTGGGGAGGTGGTGGAATGTCATCACGGCAAAATATCGAAGCCTGCGGCAGGGCATCTCACCTAAGTAGGTAAAGTGACCTCCGTGAGTCGGTGGGGTTCCCTTCGTGGAAGACCCGCCAACATTTGCTGGGGTGTTCGAGGAAGCGGTGTTCCTGCCTTGAGAATCCATCTGTCTGTCACACAAGTAAAATCGTTAGTTGGTATGAAGATTCAAACATGATGCAGATCAAAGGAATAATTGAGATCAAATGTGGAATTTCAATAACAGTTTTAGACATGTGGAGATGGTCCTTAATTCTTGTCTTATTTGTAGGCCCGCAGTAGTACATCTAAGTTGAGTACCACCACGAGTTTTGCTATTTTTTGCAAAAACGGACCTACATGGGCCACCATAAAAACGTGTCATGACCTGCACCCAATATTTGGGCATGAGCCGTGGGTACGTCCAGCCTACGCCGCATTATTGGCGGTAGAACGCTGTCTAGTCATCTCCACAATTTATCAAATACAACCACACAATTTATAGATTTTCACAAAAGATCAAATTTGCTTATCAGTCTACGACAAGAAATTATATACACAATGACCATGATGAGAGAAACAAGCTAATAACTGAAAAGATCACAAAGTATAGAGACCAAAATATGGTAGATAAAATAATCTCAATATAACCAAAATATACCAAAAGGATGTCCACTACTCAACTCTCATAATCCACAAATAAAATGAAATACAATAAAGAAAAGTGTTTCTGCAATCAACTCATGCTCTATGGCATAATATCTAGCTAAAAGTCTCCTACAGAGGGTAGCCCCGCATCCAAGTCCTCCTGCATGCTCAAATCGGGATCTTCAGTCTGCTCATAAAAAGTAGTACAGAACTCCTCTAACTCATCACCTAAAATATTGGTTTTCCAGTCAGGAATGGAACAAGTACACATATGAAAGCTATCTGGAACACAGTAGAATCATCAACATGTATATAGCATATGAGAATAAAACTAGAAAGTAACTAGCATCATGGTACAAAGGAAAAGACATAAAACTCTATCAATGAGAATATAGCTACTGGGAAGCAATATGTAAAATCATGGTAGCATGGCAAGTGGTGAAGAACATGATGGAATAATAGAAATATTAACTATCTACGTGCATTGAAATATCGTTTTCGACATATGAACAGCTAAGGGGTAAATCCGGCACCCTGTACGTGTCGTGTGCAGCTGCTATCAGTCAAGAATAGACATTTTGGGGATAGATTGGGTAGTTCACACGTCTACTAAGATATTTTCCCGCCCAACTAGTACTCATGGAATCAATCGCAAGTGGGGTAAGCATGTAAAGGCAGTCAAGATGTAAAATAAATCTATGATACTATCCCGTGTGACGATCGTGTCAACAAGCAGCAAAACATATGTATAGCATGTGAAGGAAACTATCGAAAACGGTAACAATCAGTATATGTACTTGCCTATCGTCCTGAGCTGCGGGTATGAGTCGAGCACTGAGTCTGAGTCCAAGTAACCTATTTTATACCATATACCTACTGTCAACATGAATCAAAGTAATGCTAGTCTATATATGTACATACTCATTTGTTAGTTTTCCTAATTTGGCCCTTATGGAGAGTTTGTGTATTTGGTTAGACATGGCTTTATTAGGGCTCTATGATGGGACTGCTTTTGTGTTCACCTAAGCTCTTTAATTAAAACAGTAGCTACAACCCTCTTCCCTTGGTTGTACTCATGAGTTGACAACTACTATCAACAAGACTCAGGTTGTTGCTACTAACCCTTTTTATTTAGGTACCTTATCCATGTGAGTCCCTACCCCTTTTTCTGGATATACATGGCATTACTCCAGGTGGCTCTCATTTCTGGCTATTGCCCACATCCATCTATGTTTGCCTACAAGGGACTATGCTATAGGTCCAAAAGGAAGTTTTGGTGTTTCTTTAGTGTTGAACCTACATGTTGTTCTAGGAATACCCAACTATAAGTAGGCATGACAGTTTTAAGAGTTTCTATTGAAATCTTGTTGATACTCTAAAGTATCAATTGACATCTTATGTATTCCTCACTACAAGTCCACCAACGTATCAAATCTACCCCATCCCTCTCTTATACCTGTGCAAGTGTACAGAGCCCTCTCCTATGCTAATCAGTGAACTGATACTTCATTGTATCCTACAAAGGCCTGACACAGTCTCCCATTACTAGTTTGCAACTACCTATAGGTCTGTCTTTCGAACAGTGGGTGACTGGATGCAGGGGATAGCCTATACTGGAATTAAGCTTCTATTATAAGAGAAAACTAGAATGTACAATAAGTTGGCCTATTTTAAATTGATACATATGTGATGTATAGACTGGACAGTTTGAAATAATAGCTGATACTGCAATAGGTTTGATAACCCAATTAAGTGTGTTCTGAACAGTTTACAACCTGGAGTGATCCCCATATTCAGGGACTGATACACCCTTGTGGATTGCACAAAAGCAATGGTCTGCATACACAGGACAAGGCATTCACATGGGGAACTCCTAGTGTAGTTGCTACCTGGTGAGGACCTAGGCTATGGGTCAGGTTCCCCTTTGCTGCTGTCACCTGGATAATAGGAGTAATGGACTGGTCATGTGGTTGCAGGACAGATAACTAAGAGGGACTGATAATAGCTAAATGCAGTAAATTGGGCAAACAAGACATATATTGTCTGATACATTCTTGATGCAGGATAGATGAACAGTATCTAATACTTTAAGTAAATGAAAAGATTGACCAATTAATGCCATGCCTACTTGAGTCTCCACACTACCCTTCCCTCTGAACCCAGTCTAGGGGGCTGGACAGTGAGTATGGACAGGGTACTAACTCAACCTGGTACAGTCTCTGACCCTGGGTATACTACAACCTATTGGATATCCACTCCACATGCAGGTACTCAAATGCCTACATAACTGTCTTCCAGTCCCTGGACTTATCCTAGTAGCTGACACTAGGATGGGTTCATTATTCAAGTAACTGTACCTAAGACCCTGAGTATACCAGGATATCCTGGGTGCCGATTACCTGCTGTACAAGGGTGTATTATTATGTGGACTAACTAGTCTACCTGAGGCTCCCTTGGCACAGGGTTGTTATCTCTGTTAACACCTAGACATCATCCCTTGGCTACTGGATATGGGACCCTTAGTTCCTGTACCCCTAGTGCTGATGTATATATGCATATACATGTGTACTGCTACCTGTTGTTGACTAGTGAGTGGTTTGTCAACTCCTTTTTGACACCACTCCCTGCTGATACCACCTATACTCTGTTCCAGATGGACACCACACTGGAATACCAGAGTTACATCTCTCTACCCCTTAGTTATAGTCTATTCAATGACCTGTGTAGATTCCCCTGCACATTAATGAGCCTAATACCTATACCAAGTGTCGGTAATAATGTGATTATCCCAGTGGTTCTTTTCTCCAGGTCACACAGGTACTTCTTGTATTGCAACCTAGCCCAAGTCTAGGTCCACAGGATCAGCCTAGATTACTTGGTGCAACAAGTTTTTATATCAATGAATAAATAAAAGGTAATTTACAAATTAGTGCTCATATGAAACCAGTAGATGCTCGAATACCAGGGTCATCCAAGATTACATGTTGTACTCAGTTACAGTAAGCAACATCCTGGGAAACCAATACTCGAGCTTTAGCCACCCTACCCATTGCATTGCAGTAAGCAACCTGTGAAAGGGTTTGAGTGTGGTGGAGGGTACAATGTGTGCAGCTGTAGATGCAAGGGTAGGCAAAGGAGGGTAATGTAATGCATTGAAGTATTGATGGGGTTTAACTCAATGTAGGTGATAGGAAGGCAATGTATATATATGAAGAAGTGAACCTGCAATATGATTTCAGGACATTTGTGTTAGGGTTATATACTAAAAGCATCACTTTTGTAGTAACCTTATTTTCTTAAATTTTGAAAGAGAATCATATGGGCAAATGTTTGCATATTGTATTTGTTGCAAGTGTTAATGCAAATGTCTGATATTCTATATTGTAGATAATATGGTGTGTGGCATCACACAGAAGATCATATTATCAGTTTCCTATGGAGTATATAAATAGTTCACAACCTAGATGGACTTGGACAATCTATTGGAAAGGTTGTAGTGTAATCTGGTATTAGTCTATCTTGACTATAGGTTTATACTAGTACACTTTGTGTGTATTGAACAGGACCACTTGAGGTTGTTCTCTTTGTACTGACTACATAAGAGAACAAATACCTCTGTTATTATGGATGCTTGTACTCTTAATTCGGATATAATAACGGACATGTATATGCAATGTGCATTACTTTGACTCATAAAAGAGTGAGATTCATTATGGATCAACAACCTCTATAAATTGGGTAATAATATTGTATTTATGATTGGCTGTTGATTATAAATGGAATCCATGTCCCGATACATCGGGTTGATGATGTCCTCTTAAGGAGCTCATAAGGATTGTCATGTAAACCCTGCAGGTGGATTATATCCGACATGACAAATAAAGTTGAGCGGTACTACTTAAGAATAAAAGATGTCGAATCAATATAGTCGTCAGTAACTTAATTTGATCGACGGACATACGATATCTTAACATAGGGAGCCAAACGAGCATATAATAAAAGGAGCCCACAAACATAATTTGAGATTAGGGAGGTAGTGCAACAATAGCTCATTAGTGGACCGAGCTATTGTTAATGGGCCTGGATTGTGTGTTCGGGCTGAACACAGGATATCCAGATCCGTTAGGAGGCCTAACCCTAATTTCTTCTCATGGTCCCTGCCGTAGCCTATATATATCCTCTATTCTCTGGCCGCTAGATTACCGATCAGAAATCTGAAATTTTCTCTAAGTTCGTGATTCACGTAAGGAGAGAAAAGAGAGTGCTGCCAAGGAGAAGAAAAGGTTGGGAGATCGTCGTCCACATGACGTCCAACTCGAAGAAGGAATATGTGCAGAAGATCTTGGGGTCGTCCGCTCGAGATTGACAGGAATTACTTGTCTCCTTTCTGCCGCAGGTATAATTCATGAACCCTAGTTTCCGCCTATGAAGGGTTAGAACACGTATTTGATCTGTTTAACTTTCTATCGATCAATACGCACACCAAAGGAAGGGTCCTGAGAATCCCTAGTTCCATCAATTGGTATCAGAGCCACTTTGGATCTACGTATTGATTGATACGTCCATGTTGTCCAATAAAACTTGCGCTATGTAATAGTCGGTAGATGTAGATCTGTTCTAACTCGGTTTTGCAGGCATCTTAAATCCAACTATTATGGTCCAATGCATATTTTTTTAGTGTGTTGTTTAAACCACGGACATGTCGTGGATGTTGTTGTTGCTGTGGATGTAATTAAAATCACGAGGGTTGATCGTGCTTATTAATTTAATTTTTCAATCTAGATTATGTGTGAACTCCTTCGGGAGGCATAGGATTGATGTAATTTTAATTATTTTTGATCAATCGTGATGGCGGTGGTGGCTGTTTCTGATGCCGGACGAGATGCTGGTTTTGAGCAATCCAGAGGCCGACAGATGATTTTCGATGAAGGAATCGACAGCCAAAACCTTAAAAAACAAAAATTGGGGCGCTGCCCCTAACCCCGCGACCTGACCGGGCAGGTCGAACCCCGTATAGATCTGCACAGCGCCAGATTTTGGATTCGGATAGTTGAGGACGGAGCAGCAAAGATGACCATAATAGTTGGATATTTTTTCTTATTTTTGTTATTTTGCTTTTTATAATTATGCATGTTTATTATTGTGTGGTTGTTTTTTTTGAAAAACCAAGCCTACATTAATAATGGATAACATGGACATAATATCAACTAGTAGAAAAACCCTCATTGTTAAATAACTAAGTGGGAGAGGATTTTTTATTTAGTTTAAATCCTATGGTCTCCATTACTGGTTTGTAGGTGATGTAATTATACTTGCGTGTTGGCTTTAGTGCTTTCCTCCATATCGGATGAGTATAATTATGGATCACCAGTACAAACTTTCTTAGGGATAATTGTAGAAAGTTACCTAGTATGTGTTCACTTCTCCATCTGAAGGAACTCATTACAAGGTGATGGACTTAGCATTAAGTAATGGTATACACTTAGATACAAATAATGGTATCCTCCCCATCGGAGTCACTGCTATTATTTGTATGACCAGAGCAAGACCAGCATATTAATTTTATTTGTCATAAAGTTATATTGACATGATAGTAAAATTAATAAAAAAAAATCTACTTGAACAAAGTTGAATTTGTATACGTCCACACTATCGTGGCATGCTAAATTCATGGTGTTCAAGGTGTTGGTGATTTTCTTATTATTGTTTTAAGGGAATCAATATTTAGTTAATTCAAAAAGTTTTTTTTGCCCTACATAATTTTATTTATGTGATTCTCAGGATTTCAAAAATGGGTTCTTTCAGTCTATGGTGATTCTTAAAGAAAACAAACTTACTGGACCTAATTATATTGACTGAAAACGTAATTTGGACATTGTTCTGACTGCTAAGGAGTACAAATATGTACTTGTTGAGGAATGCCCACCTAAACCTGATGCTAACTCTGATAAAGAGGTCAAAGAGGCTTATAAGAAGTGGAAAAAGACAGATGAGATGGCGTGGTGTTACATTCTGGCATCTATGTCAAATGTACTGTAACATCAGCATCAGGCCATGGCCACAGCTTATGACATGATGTATAACCTCAAAGAACTCTTCGGACATCAGAGTAGAGCAGCTAGGCAGTTTGCTATGAAATATTTGATGAATACAAAAATGGCTGAGGGCACACCAGTAAGGGATCATGTTCTCAAGATGATGGGTCATCTGAATGAGATGGAGATCCTTGGAGCTGAAATCGATGGGGAAACCCAGGTCGATATCATTCTCGGGACTCTGCCTAAAAGTTTTGACAATTTCTGCCTTAATTACAACATGAACAAAAGGTTGTATAGTTTGGCAGAACTTGCAAAAGAGCTACAGGATGCTGAATCTCTCTTTAGGCAGAGTGGTCATATTTTTGTTTCTGAAAAGGCTTCTACTTCTAAGCCAAAAGGCAGTAAGAAGAAGAATAACATTCAGAAACAGGCAAACTTAGCAAAGAAGGGCATGGGACCTCAAGGCGCGGTAAAAAAGCCGAAAGGTAAATGTTTCAAGTGCAAAGGGTCAGGACATTGGAAGACTGATTGTCCACTTCTCAAACAAGGGAATAAAGAAGGTATATCTCATTTACTAGTAGTTGAAACATGTTTAGCGGTGTTATCTACCGGCACCTAGTGTGTAGATACAGGAGCCACTAATCATGTCTGTAATACATTGCAGGGGTTCCAGGAAACCAGACGGCTCAGTGATGGAGAGATATGCTTATTTATGGGTGATTCTACAAAAGTATCGGTCGTTGTATTAGGAGATGTTACTTTATCTTTTGGTAGAAATAAGTCATTGACATTGAGAGATTGTCTTTATGCACCTTCACTTAGAAGGAATTTAGTTTCTGTTTCTATGTTAGTTAAGGATGGATATTCAGTTTATTTTAATGACAATATTGTTATTAGAAAGAATAAACATTTTATCTATTCTGGGGCATTAGTTAATAATTTGTATGTCATTAATCCTATTTCGCCCACAATGCAACTTATGGAAATGAATAATATGTCATCTAACTTAAATAAGAGAAAAGAATCTTCTTATATGAACCAAACATATCTTTGGCATTTACGATTGGGGCATATTAACCTAAGAAGGATTCAAAGACTGGTTGAAGATAGACCTTTGAGTTCATTGGAAGTGGAGGCACTACCAGTCTTTGAATCCTGCTTGGAAGGTAAAATGACCAAAAGGCCTTTTACGGCAAAGGGGTATAGGGCCAAAGATGTGTTGGAATTGGTTCATTCTGATTTGTGTGGACCCATGACTATCCAAGCTAGAGGTGGCTTTGAATATTTTGTCACATTTATTGACGATTATTCAAGGTATGGATGCATTTATTTGATGCACCGTAAGTCTGAGTGCTTTGAGAAATTCAAAGAGTACAAGGCTGAAACGGAGAAACGTCATGGAAAATGTATCAAGTCATTATGATCAGATCGTGGTGGCGAGTACCTCTTTGGAGAGTTTAGGGATTATTTATCAGAGGCTGGGATTACATCCCAATTGACTGCACCTGGAATGCCCCAACAGAATGGTGTAGCCGAAAGAAGGAATAGAACTCTTATGGAGATGGTTAGATCAATGATGAGTTATTCGGATTTGCCAGATTTGTTTTGGGGATATGCCTTAGAGACTGCAGCTTATATTTTGAATTTGGTTCCTTCTAAGTCAGTACCTCTTACTCCCACAGAGCTGTGGATTGGGCGTAAGCCTAGTCTGAAACATGTTCGCATTTGGGGTAGTCCAGCACATGTGCTGAATAGAAAAGCAGATAAGTTAGAATCTCGTACAGAAGTACGCTTGTTTGTAGGCTATCCAAGAGGAACGAAAGGAGGTTTATTTTATAGTACTAAGGATCAGAAGGTCATTGTTAGCACCAATGCCCGATTCTTAGAGGAAGACTATATGATGAACCATAAACCCACAAGTAGAGTTGTTCTAGAAGAACTGAGACGTGAGACACCAAGTACTTCAGTACCAACAGTACAAGAGGATGAACCACAAATAACTGCACAACGTGTCATAAATGTTACACCACAACCGATAGTACCTCGTCGTAGTGGGAGGGTTGTGATACAACCTGATAGATATATGTTCTTAGAAGAGTCGTCAGACTTCGTCCCTGAAGAACAAGATTATGATCCCTGTACCTTCAATGAAGCACTCCAAGATAAAGATGCAGAGTCTTGGCAAAAAGCAATGATATCTGAAATAGAATCTATGGATTCTAATCAGGTCTGGGAGCTTGTAGAACCACCCGTTGATGTAAAAGCCATTGGATACAAGTGGGTCTATAAGAGAAAAAGAGGATCAGACGGTAAGGTTGAAACCTTTAAAGCTCGGCTTGTAGCAAAAGATTTTACTCAAAGAGAGGGTATCGATTATGAGGAAACCTTTTCTCATGTAGACATGCTTAAGTCTATTCGGATTCTTTTATCTATTGCAGCTCATCTCGATTATGAGATTTGGCAAATGGATGTCAAGACAGCTGTCCTTAATGGAAGTCTTGAGGAAGACATCTATATGAAGCAATCAGACGGGTTCATTGAAAAGGGCCAGGAGCATCTTGTTTGTAAGCTCAAAAAGTCCATTTATGGACTTAAGCAAGCTTCCAGATCTTGGAACATCTGTTTTGATCAGGTGATAAAATCCTATAGATTTGATCAATGTCAGGATGAATCATGTGTATACAGAAAGTGTGACGAAAATGTGGTGGTGTTCCTAGTACTTTATGTGGATGACATCTTGCTCATTGGAAACAATGTAAAGGTATTATCTGATATAAGGGTATGGTTATCCAAACAGTTTGATATGAAGGACTTGGAAGAAGTAGGTCACATCCTTGGGATCAAAGTTCTACGAGATCGCAAGAAAAGGATGTTGGGCTTATCCCAAGCTTCCTATATCGATACTGTACTAACTCGTTTTAGTATACAAAATTCTAAGAAAGGTTTCTTACCTTTTAGACATAGAATTGCTCTATCAAAGGAGCAGTGTCCGAGGACACCTAAAGAGATAGAGAACATGAAGGCAGTTCCTTATGCTTCAGCAGTAGGAAGCTTAATGTATGCAATGCTATGTACGAGACCAGACATCTGCTTTGCCGTAGGCATGGTCAGCAGATATCAGTCTAACCCAGGACAAGAGCACTGGACTGTCGTAAAGCATATTTTGAAGTACCTGAAAAGGACTAAAGAGTATATGCTAGTTTACCAGGCAGATAGTTTAGTTCCCTTGGGGTATACAGACTCAGATTTTCAGTCAGATAGGGATTCCAGGAAATCTACCTCAGGTTATGTGTTTACTTTGGGAGGTGGAGCCATTGTGCGGAGGAGTATCAAACAAAAATGTATTGCTGATTCCACCATGGAAGTCGAGTATGTGGCAGCCTCTGAGGCAGCCAAAGAAGCGGTTTGGCTCAAAAACTTTCTGTTGGACTTGGATGTGGTACCTAGTTTGCCTAAGTCTATTATACTTTATTGTGATAATAGTGGTGCAGTTGCAAACTCGAAGAAACCATGAGCCCATAAGACAGGCAAACACATTGAACGTAAGTACCACCTAATACGAGATTTCGTAAAGAAAGGAAAAGTTGCTGTGATCAAGATAGCATCAGCCGACAACCTAGCTGATCCCTTTACAAAGAGCTTACTAGCTAAGGCTTTTGACAGTCATGTTGAGGGAATGGGAGTCAGATGTGTAGCAGCATGGCTTTAAGTATAAGTGGAAGATTTGTAACAGTATACTGAAAAGCAATGCTTTGAGTATAAGTGGAAGATTGTTAGGGTTATATACTAAAAGCATCACTTTTGTAGTAACCTTATTTCCTTAAATTTTGAATGAGAATCATATAGGCAAATGTTTGCATATTGTATTTGTTACAAGTGTTAATGCAAATGTCTGATATTCTATATTGTAGATAATATAGTGTGTGGTGTCACACAGAAGATCATATTATCAGTTTCCTATGGAGTATATAAATAGTTCACAACCTAGATGGACTTGGACAATCTATTGGAAAGGTTTTAGTGTAATCTGGTATTAGTCTATCTTGACTATAGTTCTACACTAGTACACTTTGTGTGTATTGAACAGGACCACTTGAGGTTGTTCTCTTTGTACTGACTACATAAGAGAACAAACATCTCAGTTATTATGGATGCTTGTACTCTTAATCCGGATATAATAACGGACATGTATATGCAATGTGCATTACTTTGACTCATAAAAGAGTGAGATTCATTATGGATCAACAACCTCTATGAATTGGGTAATAACATTGTATTTATGATGGGCTGTTGATTATAAATGGAATCCATGTCCCGATACATCGGGTTGATGATGTCCTCTTAAGGAGCTCATAAGGATTGTCATGTAAACCCTGCAGGTAGATTATATCCGACATGACAAATAAAATTGAGCGGTACTACTTAAGGATAAAAGATGTCGAATCAATATAGTTGTCAGTAACTTAATTTGATCGACGGACATATAATATCTTAACATGGGGAGCCAAACGAGCATATAATAAAAGGAGCCCACAAACATAATTTGGGATTAGGGAGGTAGTGCAACAATAGCTCATTAGTGGACCGAGCTATTGTTAATGGGCCTGGATTGTGTGTTCGGGCTGAACACGGGATATCCAGATCCGTTAGGAGGCCTAACCCTAATTTCTCCTCATGGTCCCTGCCGTAGCCTATATATATCCTCTATTCTCTGGCCGCTAGATTACCGATCAGAAATCTGAAATTTTCTCTAAGTTCGTGATTCACGTAAGGAGAGAAAAGAGAGTGCTGCCAAGGAGAAGAAAAGGTTGGGAGATCGTCGCCCACACGACGTCCAACTCGAGGAAGGAATACGTGCAGAAGATCTTGGGGTCGTCCGCTCGAAATTGACAGGAATTACTTGTCTCCTTTCTGCCGCAGGTATAATTCGTGAACCCTAGTTTCCGCCTATGAAGGGTTAGAACACGTATTTGATCTGTATAACTTTCTATCGATCAATACGCACACCAAAGGAAGGGTCCTGGGAATCTCCAGTTCCATCAATTTGATGTCTGATATATGAAGGACATGTAACCCTACAGTGCAATATGAGATATAGATGTCCTCTAACTCTAAAATTGGCTAGTGCACCAAATTTCAATTGCCTACAGCTGATCCTCATGTTTAATGAAATCTGATAGGTGTCCATATCAATTAACAATAGGAGATAATTACCCATATATCTACTCCTATTACAAATAATAGTATAAAATATAATATAGCTATATATCTATGCATATTTATCCATTTATATAATACATTGCATATATAATAATATAGTTCAAAACTTATATGGTGGTATCTAGCACAGGTATGTGACAATCAACCAACCTCGTAATCTGTCTTCTGAATATGACATGTCGGGTACTCCTAGAGGCTATGCTAGTATATACCCTCTATTGTCTTCTCAAACTCTCTATGGTACAACCCCACGCGTATGGTCCTGCTTACCTATACTCCTGCCTTCAACCCTCGTGATATATGTCTAGGACACATACATATGAACCCAAATTACTGACATCTAATTGTATAATATTCACTGGTGTTCCGGTTTACGTCAACCCTCACTCACTGCACTCCTGGTCTTGTGTCTATGTTTGTACAGGCTGGTACATCCTTCACAGGCCTGTATAAACCAGCCTCTATATAAGGGTCAGAGGCAGATGGTTATGCAACCTGTGTAAAGGTTGTACATTGCAATCATTACTGATATAAACCAACCTATATGTAACCAAGCCTATATCTTGATGCTAGGCAAGCCTGCCCCTGATGCCAGGTAAGCCTGTCCCTGATGCCAGGTAAGTATACACCAAGTATACATCAAGTATACATCAAGGGTCAAGGCTATCCCTGTTCCTATCAATGTCTATTGGTTTAGAATTTAGGTATCCATGTTCATATGGTATGAAACCTCATGGCAACCTAAAACAGGATATGGGGTTGATGTATCAGGTGTTTAGCCGATGTGAACTTGATGTATCATAAACACCCTGTGCTCGATACTTAAGTACATCCCATAAGTCCCCTATTTGATATTAAGTCGAACACCCACCCATCTCATCCTATATTGGTTGATAATAGGCGTTTGTAAGTCTATGGGTTGATTCGTTCTAAAAAATTAAAACCATGGTGGGTGAGAGTTACCTGTCGAATGGTTGTTTGCTGCTGCAACTCTTCAAGTATCTTCCTCAGCGCAAAGTAGGGGAGAATTTGTGGCAGGAGATTAGGGTTCAGGAAAATAGGGGCCATGGTGATCCCTTGTACTTATACTAGGGTTCAGGTGGATCGAAGAGATAGGATTAAATTTCCAATCTCTATCGAGATAGGATTTCAATCCAGCTTCTCGAAGGATTTGAATTCTGGTGGCCTTTTAAATCCTTTAGGATTTAAATTTGTGGATTTGCATTCCAGCCCCTATAGTTCAGATATTTGTAAAAAAAATCCCTTTTGTTTCCCTTTTCTATTTTTAGGGCTTTAACATTTTATATATTACATATATACATGATTATTTAATTACATATATGCATTAATTAATAATTCAGCTAGATATAAAATATGGGAATTTAGGTCAAGGGCTCACATATTTGGATGATCGATTGATAACCTTTTATATGATGGCTTTGAGATTGACCCATAAGAATTGATGGATATATTTTGTCGGTTGTGGAAAAGTCTAGAATAACTTCATTCATATAACCGAGGATAAGTACAGGTAGATAGACTTGACCCTAGAGTGTCAATTGGTTGCCTAAGTTTCAAATTTGTCGACGTTGATATTTCAGTTGTTAGAGTTTGGGAATAAGTTCATGAGATTGGGATGGTGTCACATGTCCCTTAGTTTGATCGGATCATAGATTGTCTCTGAGTTAAGATAGTAGCATGCTCATCTATTGTCTTATGCAGGTAAAAATATTATCTCTATTTTATGCAGGGACGAGTATGGCCATGGTAAGAATTGAGATAAACTGCTATGTTTCGTTGTAAGCTTTTACTACTTCAAAGATGGCTATCGATATGAACTGAATTCATCTAGTTCTAAATAGAAAGAAAATTTTAAAGCATGTCTACCTTAATAATCAGAGTCGGTTTAGACGACTGGCTTTGACCCGCTTACTAGTGTATTCCCAAGTGTACTAATCCCCGTAATCCCACATGTGACGTGGACTCTAGGGTGCACGACGCTAAGCCAAAGCTGATGTTCGGAGAGGCATTTTGAAGCTCTTTCTATTCTGAAGTATTTTGAAGCCAATTCATCGAAGGCTTATGTACAAAAGGGTGAATGTATGGAACGCCAAGTGTTAGTTCAGGCAGCTTATCGAGTATATTTCTTTTATTTCAATCAATATAGCCGTAAGGACATCCAATGTAATATGACTTCCACTTCATTGTAAGCTATCAATGAAGAGTATATTTTTATCATCCTATATTGCATGTTCAATTACTCTGCGATTTATGAAGTTTCAACTTGATATTTCAAATAAAATGATCAAATGTAATGTTCTTGCCTTGTACGAGTGCAACTCCAGACTCGTACGACATCACGCCTTAGCAAGGACGATTGATTCGACATAATGGGACTGGGGACGAACGGATTTTCGAATCGGAACGTGACACTGGATGTCTGGTTTAGCTTAGAATAGCTGACCGTAGAGACTTGACCGAAGGCTAAGTTAATTGTTGGAGACCCTTAGGATGTATATAGGGATGCAAATGAGCCAAGCCGAGCCAAGCTTTTGTAAGCGTGAGCTTGGCTTGACTAGAATTAATCGAACACAAGCTCGAGCTTAATCTTTTTTTTTAGAGCTTGAGCTTGAGCTCGGCTCGAGCTTGTTTATATTAAGCTTGAGCTTGGCTTGGTTTGAGCTCGAGCTTGGCTTAAAAAGCAAGCTTGATTCAAGTTTGATAAGCTCAAAATCAAGCTCGTTAAGCTTGATTTCAAGCTCGCTCAACTTTATTTCAAGCTCATTAAGCTTAATTTCAAGCTTAACGAGCTCGATTTCAATTTAGTTAGGTTTGAATTCGAGTACTTGTAATATTAACAATTTATTTATAAAAAATTAATTAAAAAGTTCCTTAATATCAATTATTAAGGACATATAAATATATAATGCACAAATATATATATATATATATATATATATATATATATATATAATTAGAATTCAATAAAGAACAAACGAGCTTCTAAATAATCTCCTAAATGAGCCAGCTCGCAAGCTCATAAACAAACTAGCTCGCGAGCTCAAACGAGCCGAGTACTTCTAAGCTTGAGCTTGGCTCATTTATTAAACAAGCTCGAAAATAAAGCTTGAGCTCCGCTTGTTTACTAAACGAACCGAGCTCAATCGGGCTTTTATTGAGCCGAGCTTTGAGCAGCTCGCGAACAGCTTGGCTCATTTGCAGCCCTAGATGTATGTTGCGTGGGTATAGTCGGAATAAGTGAGATGTGTCGAAAAGTAAACTTCAGAATGGAATGGAGATTGGGAAATTTGATATTGTATCGTTGGATGGGATGACGGATCATGTTGGTTTCAAAACTTGGTTGCCTTTATTTAGAATTCATAAATTGTCAAAACTGGTTGGATTTGATTGGTTGGTGGAATCAAATTGAGCTGCACAAACGATGATAGTTTTCTTGAGATAGTCGAAATAAGTTTATTGATGGATAATCAGATCGAAATTGAGGATAAAGTGTTACACAGAATGGGATAGTACATGTAGTCGAGAATCAATTAAAGCGATTACTACCGTTGTGACCCTCGAAATTAATGTTGCTGGAAATAAAAGCTGCACATGCCAATGTTAATATGTTGGCTTGATTAATACGAGAAATTTTGAGTACATCAATTTTTTTTTACTTAATTGAAACGATGGTACAACTTGGAAGATGAATCATAATCAAAAAATTTATGTGTTGCAAATAAAGTGTATCGATACAAATGATAATGGGTACATGATTTGATCAATGAAAATCATAGTGTCGAAATGAAATATGGCTATTGGCTTTATCGGTTTTGGTGGTATAAATGACAGTGGGCTTGAAAGGGAACTCTGGATTTAAGTCGGAATACTTTGGTAAATTTTGGATCGGTTGTAGGAAATTAATCAAGTTGGAATTGGTGACATTCATTGTGTTAGTAGTTGGTTCGGAGATTGAATAAGTAAATTGCGGCTATTCGAGATGCTCAAGAAGATTGGCTAACATTCGGGAATGAAGTTATACCTGTAGCTTGTTCGTTTTTTCTATCACTGAACTTGGTTGAAATGCATGTATTTTTGGGATGCATAAAATACGTGTATAATTCCAACTAAGTGGTATGCAGAATTCAAATGAAGCCACGGGGAAGGAATATCAAGTGCTAAGAAATTGTACGAGTGTTGGAGGAAATAATAAGGATGGTAAACTATTTTTAATCAATTTGAATACTGTGGCGAGATAATACATTACTTGAAATCAATCAAGATAGTGCAAGTTTATCATGAGAAGTTTCATATATTCAGTTGAAGTTATGGGGATGAGTTTTGTTTAAGTTTCGAGGACGAAACTTTTTTTGAGTGGTATATATTGGAGTGTCCCGACCCGTTTGGTGCATATTGATGGCCGGTTGGTCGATGAAGCATTGTTGGACTTGGAAACAGGCGAAGGATCGCTTGAAAGGCTATACGATCGTGGCAAGAATCGTCTTATAAATGTGAGTAGTGTTGAACCCTTCGAAGATCCTTTAGCTTCACGCTTAATAAAAAGGATAGTATGTTATGTTTACTCATTGAGTTGCTAATAACATCTTGCATGGAACCCAAAAAAAATAAAGAAAAATAATTAACACATGATCTAAAACTATTGCAAATCATTTTATGGATTGTGTGCTTCGAATCATTTTATGAATTATATGCTTGTGTGTTATTGCAATGAATTACATAACAGGTAAAGAAAAAGTCCCAAATACTTGGACGGTAAGTATATTGAGCCTCAATTCGATGAACGTGCAGTAACATAGATGCTAAGTCCTAAGAACTGGGTAGTGAGTATGCCTGAATTATGACCATGAGAATGTATGGTATCAAAGATGTAGGAAGAGATTGAGTAATCAACATTCTATTATCCCTGTCGTCAATGTAGAATGTTGATTACACTAATATCCTGGATTTGGCAGTTGGTATTTGTAAGCTCAACTCAAGTCATGGTGGCAATACGAATGAGAATCGTGGCTGATTACCTAGTTTTTCTTATCATGCATTATATGTTTTCTTCATAGGTAAGTTTCATATACTTGTATGGTCATGGACAAATTGTGCACAAGATAGTTCCTCGAATGGTACTCCGCGGCCACAGACCCGATTCGTCCTAGGGGGAATAAGGATTGGTGCCAACGTACTGGCATCGATATGCGGGACCTTCAGTGGGGCTAGCTACCCACACTGCAAGGGACACCATTATACTAGTAAGACGGTCCAAGATGGTGTGTCGCCAGTAACCTTCATATAGATAGGTCAAGTGCTAATGATGTCTTAAGTTATTACTCAATTATAGAAAATGATGTCGACTGTTGGTAAGAATCACCTGAACGGTGAAAACTATGATAAATATGATATTGTTCCTAATAATGTCTTATGTAGATAGCGTAAGTATTATGAATGTAAAGGGATGGCTACATAATCGTAGGTAAGAATCACTAAAGGGTGATAACATATATGCTTTACATTATGTTGGCTATATATAAGATGCATGCTTTACTTGTCGGATATAAACTGCTAATCGACTCTAAGGCAACGAGAAAGACCACTTTAATAATGTTCTATAACATGATTACTTAGTGTTGTCATCTTAGAAGAGTTGGGCCAGCACCGCTCGCCAGTACATAGATGATGTATTGACCCATGTTGTGGGCATTATTTCAGGTGCTCGTGCATGGAGAAATCGTTTGATCAATGCTGGCATCGATGAATCAGATGGGTGCACATAAGCTCTTCTTACAAGACAATGTCTTCTGATGTATGTGACATAATATATGGAACAGTGTAATTCAGTTGTACCAGTAAGATTGTAAGCCAAATCGACAAGTTCATCGTAAGTCGAGTCGGCATATTTAGTTATAAACCTAAATGGCAAATATATTCAGTTGGCTATTCAAAATACTTGTAGTCTGTTGTAAACTCTGTATTCAGCTGCAAGCCTTGTAATCGATTACAATTATCAATAAAGATGGTATATTTTTTCATATATTGTTGTGACTTCAATTTAACTACTTGGTTTGCTGTGATGTCGTTGTTTTATGACAAATACCAAAAACTGTAATGGTTTTGTCTTGTACAAGTGCAATCTAGACTTGTACGACATTACACCCAATGGCTATTTTTTGATCTCCCTAGATCGGAGCGTGACAGAGCAACCCTCGTAAGGTTCTGGAGGGCGTTGTTCTGGTACTCTACCATAGCTTTACCTTCTCGACACGGCGATCGTCGTCTCGACGTGTTCCTTATCATCCTCCCAAACCAATCTCGGTGAGTTCTCTCGAACTCAATAGCCTTTGTGTTCCCCAACTCCCTCTTCACTGCCATGTTCTTACTATTGCATTGAGGAATAGCTCCGTGTTCTTGTTCCTTTCCTTCAATATATCTATATATCTTATGGATATCCCTATTATGTTGTAGCATTTGGTTTTCTAGTATTAAAATTTTATTTTGGATAATATTTTTTTCATTAATATTTATATTTTATTACTATTAAGTATATAGTAGTTAGAATTATTTTTAAATAGATATTTGATTTTGGGATCACACGGAGGCATGCCTAAGCCTATAGGTGAAGTATGATAACATTACGTCACATATGCTTTCTAAGGTCCCTATATAGTCCCAAATATTTTATTTACTATTTTAGAATTTTTTTTTTTGGAATTTTTGGATAATTAAAATCTATAGAAATTATTTTTTCATAGATTTTTAGGATTTACTGTGGAGACACATGAAGTGATTTTGAGACAAAACTTTTTATTTATGCTCTAGACACCTAGAAATATTTTCTAGAATCTTCTAGAATTTTTCAAGATTTTTTTGGGATTTATTTGGAGTTATTTGGAGTTAAAATGAATTTTAATAATTTTCTGTAATTAAATAATTATTTATACAGTCAGCAATCCAGTCAACGACCCCCTGGTCCACCTGTCGGCGCTCAAATGAGTCAGCCACCGCCTCTCTCTCCTATATATATATATATATATATATATATATATATATATGTGTGTGTGTGTGTGTGTGTGTGTGTGTGTGTGTGTGTGTGTGTGTGTGTGTTATATTAATTCACGAAAACCTAAAAATTCCAGCCGCCTTTTTGAGAGAGAGTTCTAGTAGAGATCTCGACTTCGCGGAGCGATTGCCATGCTTCATTTTTTTAGAAGCATATTGAGGTTAGGTTTCCGAATATCTATTTTAATTTCTGTAATTTTGTGTTCATATTTCTGGATAATTAATTGAGTGTCGGTTGTCCAAAAATTGACGTGTTGTGCGCTTTTCGAGATTCCAAGGGATCTCGAACTCCGATTCGTGATCCGTTTGATGTTTTGGAAAGCTGACACTGATCTCTGTAACATATAATTTTTCCAGAAATTCAAAGCTCCATCTAGTATTTTATTTTATTCGTAGAATTCAGTTTTGGTCAACGATTCATCGATTTGGTCACGGTTAGCCATAATGACGATAACTTTTGACCAAATTATGGTTTTGTGGCATGGTCGATTTCAGTGAACTCCTGGCGCTGAAATCTACTATGTTGTGCACTCAAACTTTTGAATTCATAATGTTTGACTAGTTAGTCAACAGTATGTCTCGATTTACGTGCCACGGGTCCCGAATTTGAACCGTGACTTTCCTTGGCCAACTATTTGTGTTTAGATTCTATTTTAGATTTAAATAGGTTAAAATAGGTTTTTAGTTGGTTTATTCCAGAATTAAAATAGGATTAATTATGTTAACATTAGCTACTTTCTAAGATTTTAGAGTGGAAATTGTATATCTAACTTGTGGTTGTTTGTGCGACGGGGTTCGTGGGATGATGGCATAATTTGATAGCTTCTAGGTCAGAGTTCATCTTGTCTTTAACTTGTGAAATCAATCCGTCCAGGAGTTCAGGCAAGTACCTGTTGACACCTTCATGTGCATTTACTTTATATTGTTATATTTCGCTTATATATGATATTTTCGTGTCTTGACTGTTACACACACGAGAGTTGAGTGATTGACTATTTTTCATATTTTCTTAACGTTATCGAGATCGTGTTTTTCATGATAGTGAGGTTTGGATATTGGAGGGGTACAATTACTAGGCACGTAGACAAAGCCCAGATTGTATTGTTGGCAACCCTCCCGGTTACGGGGGCGGGCCTTATAACCTCATCGTTCGCCCAAGCCGTCCATGTGTAGGAACGTTGTACTTCTCACGACACGTGCACTACGAGTGATTATATGAGTCTCTTTACTTTTTATGCTTGTTACTTTCCTTATTAGTTTCTTCCATCCAATGATTTCTTGTTCATATTGTTCATTATTTCCATTGATCATTATTTTCCATATTTAGTGTTTTATTGCTTTATATTGTACTTGGATCATGTTGGTTTATACTTGTACTTGTTCCAATCCTGACTGGATAACTATTTTTCAGCTTTAGACAACAAGATTTGTCCCGAGGTCTACGGTGAGTATGTTGGTGAACCTGACGTCACTGGCGTAACCGATTCCCGCACTGATGCGAATTAGCATATTTCCTTCCTTATGGATTCGCATTATTTAGTTGTTATAGTTATAGAGTTTAGTTTGTTTTATTTATCGCTATCTGGATTTGTTCCCAAGACTTTATGAGTTGTAGTGGATTATGTGATAATTATGATATTGAGACTATTGGATATCTTTGGTGATTATTGTTGGCTTAGTTGTGAATAATATATGTGTGTGTTGTGCTTGTTGTGGACCATTGTTATCATAGACAGCGTACTACCGCCGATGCTGCGGCGTAGGCTGGACTTGATCACGAACTCGTATCCCAAAATTGGGAGCGGGTCGTGACAAATTTTTATGGTGGCCCATACAGGTCCAATTTCGCAAAAGACTACGAACTCGTGGTAGTACTTAAGTTAGCCGGACTACTATGAGCCTGCGAATAGAGTTGAAGTTAGGAGGTTATATCATCCACAAATAGGAATTCCAACCATGTGAGTCTATTTTATCTATGCATCCTGCTTGATCCCGTCCGTAATTTCTTTAATATGTTTGCATCTACCGTTCTGGCAAGGATCTTTCATTCTTTTCAGTTAGTAATGGTTGATATAAGGTGTAGTGTGATCTGTAAGGTTAAGGGGGTAGTTGATCCATATACCACAGAGCCTAAGAGTTTCACACCCGATGATGTTGAGTTTGTAGAGTTTCCTTAGTTATAGTTGTAGGATGCGTGCTTAGTTAGTCGTAGTATTCTTATTTTTATTAGTTCCCTATATGTTCCTAGCTATACCTCCATGTAACTTAGTTTAAGAGATTGTGCTTCTATGAGTTATGTATTATATTATGCTATTAGAGACGTTTGATTTTTTAGGAAAAAATCTTTAAGGGGGTAGTTTGTAGCATTTGGTTTTAGTATTAAAATTTTATTTTGGATAATATTTTTATATTATATTTATATTTATTTTATATTTATATTTATATTATATTTATTTATTATTATTAAGTATAGAGTGGTTAGAATTATTGTTAAATAGAGATTTGATTTTGGGATCACACGCGGACGTGCCAAAGT